>CM031243.1:577302669-578502669 GCA_018340775.1 Taxus wallichiana var. yunnanensis
CACTATAAATATTAAATCCTTATTTAATAGTCTCCTAAAAACTTGAAGTAGATAGCTCTTTTAAAAGGGATAAACTTCACTTTCAACACACATTTTATTTTAAACCATCTTCCGATTGCAAATATACGAATGAATGACGAGAGTGTTTGAGAAGAACACTATCAATATTTCTTGTTTTACCCACTTCCCAACACAGTGAATGTTTTCTTAGATCTTGTAGGGATTAACATGCAGATTTATATGATCTGATCCTCTGCTACCCAGTCTTCAAAATAATGAATTTTTTATTAGATCTACTAAAAGGAAGTGTTGGATATCAATATTGTATACATAAGCAAGTGTCATTGATTAACAAAGGTTCTATGAACATAGTCTATTCAATATATAGTAGATAACTTATTACAGAAATCACATTGGAAATGGAAGAAGAAAAAGTAATTTATTTTCAACTAAACAATTAGTGTAGGTCAGTGAACCCATTTTGAGCAAAGTATATGTGCATTGAGCAAGAAAAAACATTAGAAATTTTTAGGCATGTCATGATTTTTTGTACAGATATTGAGTAGTGTGTTTATTAACCTTCCTATGCAATTGGTGTGATGTAAGGATTGACGATTTTAGGATGGAAAATAAGGTTTTACATTTATTTTCCATTAGTTAAAAATATTTAGTTTTATAATATGTAGACAGTGTTGGTATCCAAATTGATTCTCCCTTAGAAACCAAGAAGCATCAAAGATTTAGCAAGACACTGAGAGACATAAATCATATTATGAGTCATTTTGTAGCACTAAGGGATTCGTTGTTAGAGTAGGTATTTACCTTAGCTCATGTTCACCTAGGTATTTATTTACCTTTATTGTATTTATCCTCACCCACTTATGTGTGTGGATATTTCTTTTATCTTATTTAAATATTGGGAGATATTATTTAGTTGTTAGGTATAGTTCTTTCCTTGATCTATGGTATTGACTAGTTCTTTCCTTGATCTATAGTATTGACTAGATCTTTGATGTCTAGTTCTCTCCTAAATCTATGGCCTTGACTAGTTCTTTGATGAGTAGTTATTTCCTTTATTTATGGCTTGATCTACGACCTTGAATGGTTCTTAGATTGTTATTCCTTACCAATTTAAGCAAGGCCTATTCTCAATGTATTGCATTGAGTTCCATAATAATATATATTTTATTCATTTTTGTTTGTAAAGGTTTTATGTAAAGCTATTGCACCCATTAAAATCCTTAGCCCTTGGTCATATGAGGGATTAAAGCTTGTGATTCCTACTAGTAGGTGCTTAACTTCAGCCCCCTTTAATTTTATTTGTGTGGTGAAGGATTCAACAATTTATTTTGTTTCAAAAGAACTAAAATAAGTATGTGAGCAAAATATTGGAAAGCTTGTATCTTTTGATCGGTAACTCGGTTTGAGTGCCATTTGTTTGTAAAAGTACTATTTTTTCATGCTCTTTCCATTGGAGTTATTTATTTTGATACTTGCACTATAATTATAAAGTGCCAAATATGGAGGAGTGTTGTAATCAATTGTGGATGCAATTTCAGCTGAGCCCGATGTCCTAAATTTTTGGGAGTTGTAGTTTGTACCTATCATGGATTCTGAGAATGATATGCTTTTCTCTAAGTATGTGGACTTCAAGAGGATATTGTAAAATTTGTGGAAGAAAATAGATTGCTCAAGAAGTGAAATTCTCTTCTACAATCACTCATTCACGATAAGGATACAATAATACACTTCCTGAAAAAACTTGCTAGCCTACAACATCACCATCATATTGTGGACAACCATATCCATGCTCCTATTCCACTTGCAACTATTGCTCCTGAACCCATTGACATTGATCTATCAGTCTTTGAGTCTGATTCCTACTCTTGATGCTCATACACCTATGAAGCTTGTTACTACATGCTCTTCCACATCTGTGCCTATTACAGTACCACATGTTGTGTATCCTACTTTTGCTCAGCTACATGGCCTTTTTGAGAAGCATACCACTACATTCAGATCTCGCATGCTTTGTTCTATGGGTCTCACTAGTGGATTCATTGGTAGACATTCACAAGTATTGTTTCCTCTATTCTACATGTTAAGTGGAATTCTCTTCATGACATTGGTTTTTGAGAAGATACTTCATTGGGATCACACATTGACAGAGCTCCTTTTTTGTTCGACTTGACTCTTTCTAAGGATCATGAGCAACACATAAGTTATGCACCTTTACTCATGCTTGAGAAACCTGAGATTTCAGTTGTCAGACATGATCAACCTGACACACATTTTGATGTTCTTTTGCATGCACCCATTATGTATTTTACACCAAGTCATATGCAGACATCTTCTTCATCCATCTGTGTTTATTTGGGGTGGATATCTGATCACTCATGGCGACGACATAGGCATTCGTTGAGAGGACTCTACAGGCATGGCTCCTCCACCATTCAGCCTCTTGCTCCACTTTTTATACCTTATGCATTGTGATGCTTATTTTCTTGAGCATTTCTTTTTAGTTGGTGTAGTGTATCTCTCTCATTTGTTGAGAGATTTTGTATATATTTTTGACACTTTTGGCATGTTGAAAATATCTCTTATGGGGGATCTATTCTAGTGCATTCCAATGTTATTTTGTCAATGTTCGAGTAGTTGTTTTGAAAACTCATACAGATTTGTAGCATCACTCCACCCATTCAACAGTATGGGAGGGTGTGGTGTTGATCCTGCTTCTTCAAGTTTCGTGTCCTTGCCTTGTTACCTTGGCTTTTCTTGGATTGTGACACTCTAGAGTTTGTGTCCTTACCTTGTTACTTTGGTTATTGTTCTTGGATCGTGGCACACCTATTTGCAACAGTTGATTGAATTATGTTTGGTGTTTTTTTGCACTTTCAACATCACTCCATTGATAGTCTCCTTGTATGGAGCTATTTTGGTGAAACCCAGTGTCATTTTTTTTTGAGTTTTGTGATCGAGTAGTGGATTCAGACCACAGTGCACACCAAACTTCTTCAACATTGTATGATTTTTTTGAGCCGAGCTTCTTGGGATGCCTTGGAGTGGATCTTTACTCTCTTTACTTTATTGTTACTGGTTTTGGGTACCTTGCAATGTCCTTTTTTCCCCAGTTATTTTACATGAGTACCTCATCAAACCTAGTTACCAAGACTCATACTATGGACATGCCACTTCTATTTTGGCCCCTAGCTTCACTTGAGGGGGGGTGTTAGAGTAGGTATTTACCTTATCTCATGTTCACCTAGGTACTTTATTTACCTTTATTGTATTTATCCTCACCCACTTATGTGTGTGGATATTTCTTTTATCTTATTTAGATATTAGGATATATTATCTAGTTGTTAGGTATAGTTCTTTCCTTGATCTATGGTATTGACTAGATCCTTGATGTCTAGTTCTCTCCTAAATCTATGGTCTTGACTAGTTCTTTGATGACTAGTTATTTCCTTGATTTATGGCTTGATCTATGACCTTAATCGGTTCTTAGATTTTTATTCCTTTCCTATTTAAGTTAGGCCCATTATCAATGTATTGCATTGAGTTCCATAATAATATATAATATTGCTGCTCATTTGTTTGTAAAGGTTTTATGTAAAGCTATTCTAGTGAATTGCTTTCATCTTATTGATCATGGTGTTTGATTAGCATCTGTGTTCTTGGCTTGGTACGATCTAGTTATCATTCCTTTCATTTTTCTAACTCTTTGTCACTCGGGCATCGGAGAGAAATGGATAACACCTTCATTAAGGATTTGATCTATCCTCATTACTTTAGACCGTGCCTTTAGACTAGGGGTGAGAGTACCCATTTTTTTCACCTCTATTCACAAAGGAGAATGAAGATATCCTTCTTTACACAAATTTGAAAGGAGACCCTGAGAAAATATAATCAATGCACCACAGTTTAACTCTCATGAATTGTCACTTATAAAGAATGGTGATATTTTATAAACAGGGCTAAGGTTACTAGAGACATTATGGAATCCTGATTGCTTCTACATATTTTGGTAGTACAATTTATACATTTATGGGCATACAGGGAAAAATGGGTAGTTCAGGTAGGATTCATTGTTTTGAATAATTTTGGTGGGAGATTAAGCAGGATAAAATTGATTATGCCAGATCTTTGAGAACCTTCACAACATTTGGAAAACTAAATGACATAATGCTTCGAATAGCTAAAATATTCCTTTAACCAAAAGTCAGTGCATCAATGGAGCCTTAGATTTGCATGGTTTCACACAATCTCCAAGAATTTAACATGAAGGCTCAAGCTAAAGACTCAATTAAACATTAAGACCCCTGGTTCTTCATGCCTAAGATACACTCAAAGTCTTACGACAAATCTATATTAATAAATGACAGGAAAGAGATTTTAAATTGTTTATCTCAAGGCAGGATGAATGCTCTTATTGAAATGAAATTTCAAATGCCACTAAACTATCATAAGGATGAGATCATGTGTGATACGGAAAGGACTTTAACACAAGATTTCAATAGAACAATAAAAACTACTTGCAAACATTCTAAAATAAAGCGACACAAATTTTCCCAAGATTAACATAGATTAATTCCAATTTGATTAGATTCATTAGCAGGGGACAATTTCTTTGAGTAGTCTCAGAGGTTGTCAATGGTTGTACACTCACAGCCAACTTGACATGATTGAAAATCTAAAACACAAGAAGTTAACAGGTTTCTCAGATGGTCTCTCAGGAAGATGGGATTTCTCAAAATTCTCTCGTATGAATTTAACCCCCAACCCTTTGCAAGAGTATTCTCATTGCATTTATACATTTCACTCACTCACTCATCCCAAATTTTCCCCCAAAAAAATAATATTCAAGGAACCTTTGCTTGTTACAAATTTGTCTCAAAAAGTGACGTTTAACAAATTTACACCCGTAGCTACCAGGTGGACAAATCATGAACTGATCATGTTTCTTAAACCCTCGACTAATGACTAGGATGCCATGCCACAACTTTTTAACAGTCCTTCTAATCATTCTTTTTATTCTATCATGTGATAAATTCTTGTTTTAATCATTTTTCGGTGGCTCTGTATAGCTGGATCTGACAGGAAATCCTTTTCACCCTCGAGGCAACACCTTTTTCATCCCTTTGCGCAACAACCTCCATCATTTCACCCTTTTCCCATTCTTTCCTCTGCAACTCTACTCTACATCTAGCTTCTCTAGTAATTCACATTTTTGCAAGTTCCCAGCAATTCAACTAAAATATCAACCTATCAACCTACAATCCTTGACTCAAAAATTAAGCTCTTAAATCCATTCAATTGCACTTTGAAAAAAAACGACCATCAAGATATGAAAAGGAGCTAGCTTGAAGCCTCAATGTGTCTCTTGGCGCACCTTCTGGATATAGTGCCCAAAGGTGAAGAGAGGCCCAAACAAGTCCATTATTCTTTTGGCACTTTGAAATGTCCCAATATAAAAAGGGCTAGCTGGAAGCCTCAGTGTCTCTTTAGCGCACCTTTGGTAAAAAGGTAGAGACCCCAAATTGAAGGACACCACATGTCTCGGGCCCGTAGTTGTTTGAAAAATTTGAAGGGACCAAAGTGGAAGGCATCATGTGTCTAGGGTCCGAGACATTTTTCCTTGGCTATTGAAAAGTCCAAGCAAGGGCAGAGTGAGTGGAAACTTCCACGTGTCCCCATGGCACTCTTTCAAAAATAAAATTTAGGGGTAGGTCCCCAAATAGGTGCGGGCCCTCCACGTGTCCCAGGCTTTAGAAAGTTGCTTGAAAATTTTAAGTATATAGAGGAGCTAACAGAAGCCTCCACGTGTCTCCCTGGTGCAATTTTGAGATGGTGCCCAAAATAAAGACCCTAAACAAGTGCGGGCTCACCACATGTCTCCTTGGCACAACTACTAAGGTAGGACCAAGAAGTGGGTCCTTAAATGAGCATCAGCCCTCCATGTGTCCATTGTTCGACAAAGCTTCACTAGCTACATGAAAAAAATGTCTAAGTCTGGGAAAAGCAACGGAAACCTCCATGTGTCTCCCTGGCATAACTCTAAAGGTAAAACCAAGAGTTGAATTTTTAGATGAGCGCAGGCCCTCCACATGGACAAGGCTTGATTTGAAATGGGCCTTAGAGTTTCAAAGTTCCCTGCCAAGCCACATTTAATCAGAAAGGGCCATGTTTCCATAGATTTTGAGATAAAAATTGATAGGATAAACAAAACGTGACTATGGAAAAAATAGAAGGGGGGGAAACTTGAGTTTACGCCCAAGTTACAAATTCTTTCACATGGACAGAGGAATGGAAAAAAATTATGGATTTAAAGTGATCCTCGACCAAAGGAAAGGACTAATCATGGAAACCAAATGAAGGATAGAGCTTTCACGCATCAACATGGGGAGATAGAAAATACGACAGAGCCCACAAACTAAAGAATTTCAAGGACAAACTAGGGTGAGATCAAATTGAGCACCAACATCAGCTCCGACTTGGGATGGGCACTCCCTGTGAGTTCCACAAGAACAAATAGCAAACCAAGTGCTAAAAATAAACCATTGGGAAACAAAGTCAAAGAACAAGCTTGCAGAAAGCATAACAATAATAACCAAATCCCCCAAGGATGAATTGAGAAACCAACAAAATGGCCACCAAGGACCAGGATGAAACAAAATAGAAAACATGAAAGTAGAAAGAAACCAAAATACTATACACTGTATAATGGTGTATACCTTGATTCTGAGAAATCAATCAAGGAAATGTTTCAAATGCCTACCATTAACATGCAACTCAAGAAATTCCCCATCTAAGTCTTTTAAGAAGAAGGTATGTTCACTAAATCGAATTTCAATTGAATAAGGGCCCATCCATAATGCATCAAACTTTCCATGTTTTCCCTTATCCTCATGCCTGCTATCCCACAATAAGCACAAGATCTCCCACACTAAAAGCTCTTGGAGTCACTTTTCTATCAAACAACTTCTTCAATTTCTCTCTAAATTTACATGCCTCTGGGATGCCCTTCTTTCTTCATCTAACTCACCAATATAATTTATGTGAGCATCGTAGGGACTAACCTCTTGATCTTCCAGTTGTTGAAAAAATTGAAATGAAGACAATTACATATGCAGGGGCAGCAGAGCTTGAGTTCCATACACCAACTCAAATGGTCTTTTTCCAGTAGCTCGTTTAACAGTGATTCGATCAGCCCAAACAAAAAACTTCAACTTCTCACCCCACTTCCTTTTGTTTAACTTCAAATTTCTTCTAATTATCTTCAACAGATTTATATTGATCGAATCTTCTTGTCCATTTCCTTGGGGATTATAGTTAGAATCATATGTCAACTTGATCCCATATTCATGGCACATGGCCACCAAAGGTTTAGCCCAGAATCTCATGGCATTATCAGCAACTATTTTTGCAGGCACTCCAAACCTGCAAATGATATGATTCATAATGAAATCCATGACAATTTGGTGAGTTGCTTTCTTGGTGGGGATCACCTCCACCCACTTGGTGAAGCAATATGTGGCCACTAGTATCCACTTATGGCCTACACTTGAAGGATCATAAATTTCCTAATGAAATCCATTCCCCATTTCCTAAATGGGGCTTCAACTGATACAAGCTACAAAGGAAGGAGGATCAAGAAGCTTTAGTCTTCCAAAAATCATTGACAACTTTCACATTTTATTACCAACATAGTTATATCCTTGAAAAGAGTTGGCCACCAATAACTAGATCCCTTAATATCTTATGAGTTGTGACTCTTCCAAAGAAAATTCCCCCACAAACTCCTCCATGGAGATCAGCAATTATCTTAGGGGCTTCATCTTCAGCAATGCATCTTAAGAGAACTCACTCAGGGTTCTTCCAAGCTAACCCAAAATCAGTAATGACATATTTTTGTGAAGCTAACTTAAGTTCTCTTTTCTTATTCTTGCTAAAATGTTAAGGGCACTGTAAATTTTTGAGATAAAAATGATGTCCTTGTACCATTTAGAATTTATCATTTTTTCAAGGACATTCATCCTTTCTTCTTCAAATTCATTTACCTCAATTGTTTGTAGATTGCTCTTTGCCATAAGTTTTTCCAGGCCCAAACCTCTGACCAATTTTTTTGTTTGGATATCCATATCATACTCTTGCAATTTTTTTACCCATCGGCATCTTTTTCTTGAAACCTCCATTTCTGATAGGATATCTTTCACCATGGTGTGGGGAACATAAGCAATGACTTTGGAACTCATAATATATGGCTTAAAGACCTTTGTTTTCTTTACCAAAGTAAATGCATGCTTCTCCATGATAGTATACTTTAGCTCAGCTCCTTGTAATGCCTTACTGAAAAAGGAAATTGGTCTTTCAACTCCTCATCATCCTTCTACAACAATGCAGATGTAGTACTTTCTGAAGCAAAAGAAAATATTTGGAAATCCTTCTTATAATTTGGAGCTGCTAAAATAGGGGCATTATTTAATGCTTCTTTGATCCTAGAAAAATCTTGAACAACTTGTTTCTTCCCATTTGATACTTTGGTCTTTCTTCAGCATGCTAGTGATTGGGATAGTTAGTTCAGAAAAGTTGGAGATAAATCTCCTAATAAAATTAATCTTCCCAAAAAAGGACTGAATTCCCTTCTTGGTTCTTGGAATAGGGATTTTTTTATGGCTTCTACCCTCTCAAGATCAATCATGACCCCTTCCTTTGACATAATGTGTCATAGTAGCTTTGCTTTCTGAACTCCAAAATGGCACTTCTTGGTATTTAGTGAAATACCATACTCCTTGCATCTTAACAACATTTTTTCTAAGTGATGCAGGTGGTCCATCCTTTTTCTAGATAAAACAATCACATCATCTTGATATACAACAATGAAATCATTAATATGGCTAGAGAAACCTACATCCATTGCTCTTTGGAAAGTGGCTCAAACATTCATTAGAACAAAAGGAATTTTGACATATATATATGTTCCCCAAGGAGTGGTAAAGGTAGTCTTGATTCACTCTGATTCCTTCACAACTACCTGGTTATATTCAAAAAACCATCCAAGGTGGATAAAATTCCGAACCAAGAACCAATTGTAACATATTTTCCATATTTGACAGAGGGTTTGTTGTCCTTAATTGATGCTCTATTCAAGTTTATAAATTCAACACACAACCTTATATCTCTGTTTTATTTCGATGGTACCAAGTTTGCAACCCATGATGAGTACCTTGTGGGCTATATGATTCCTCCATCCCTCAACTTTTTCAATTCTTCTTGCATATTCAAGGGAAAGGAGTGGATTTATCGGCCTATGTTTCTTCTAAATGGCTTGGTAGAAGCTTGTAAGGGAATTTCATTCGAAAAGATCCTCTTTGTATGCTTTCAGTTCAGAATAAGACCATGCTAAGAAATCATGGTATTTCTTCAACAATTGGAAATACGAATACTTTCCTTCCTTTCTCAGATTGCTACCAAACTAGATCTTACATGGTTTATCCTTCATGCCCAAGTCATGCTCTTCAACATCCCTCAAGGTTGACATGTGTCTGTTGAAAATGCAATCAGCATTATCAAAGTTTGATTCAAGTGCTACCAAACCTCTGGGAATAGTATTAGTCTTCAACTAAATGATGTCTTTGCCAAATAAAGTCTCCTTTCCATCAGCCGCATAAACCATTGGCTCCCAATCTATACGTTGATTGGAAAATTCTCCTTGGTTCTGCAAAAACCTTTACACCTGGGCATCGTCTTCGAACACTTTCCAGTGTTTAACATTATCAAGAATAGATGGCCTAGTCAATACCTCAATATTATACTCACAATAGGGGATACAATACAATTTTCAAATTTGGACCCCAATACAGCCAATTTGTCTACTAGAGTATTGTACTTCCTATCATGATGTATTATGTTGAAGGAGTCAAACATCTCAATGAAATCCTAGACTGCATGCTTATACTTTCATTCTCTAATTTTTTGTTGCATACAATTTTCTAACCTATTTGACAATTAGCTCTAAATCTCCTTTAACAATGATGTCTCTAATACCATATTTCCATGCAATCCTTAGACCCAAGAACAGTGCTTCATACTCAACAATATTGTTAGTGCACTCAAAGTTGAGTTTAAAAGAGAAAACAAACTCTTCCTGGCCTAGAGATATCAAAACAATACTAGCACCATTTCCAAATTTAGAGCAAGCCCCATCAAACAAAATTCCAAGGAGAACCTACTTGATTAAGAGACTTACATTGATCAATTTTGTGGTCTTTACCATCAGCAAATCCAACAAAGTTATCTACATCAGCGTCAGTGTATAACACTTCATAGGAAGCATTATTAGGATCCTCAATGAGATGTAGCATATTTTGTTCACCATATAACTTTACAAGTCTTCCCTCAATATGTAAGTGGAAAAATACATATCCATTTGCACACTACCACCCACACTAGCAGCCCATTTTCTTGATAACAACATTCCCCATTTGGCAAGGCAATCAACAATAATAACATCTAGTTTTAAGTTCTTTCCTAGGTTAGGCTACAAGTTGCACTATCAAACCCTTAACACATCCAACCACTGGCACCTCTCTTGAATCCATGGAAGTGCACTTCTCATAAGTTGTTGTCACTTTGATATCTAATTCATTCATGACCTCAAGAAGCATAACATTGCATGATGCTCTAGAATCAAACATACAGTTGTGTAACATCCTATCCCTAATAATCAAAGTAGTGAAAAATGGATCTACATTCAATTGGGACTCAACCAAGGATGTTTCTAAATATACTTCAGGTGGCTCACCCAATTCTTCCAGCACTTAGGATTTTTCTAACTCTGCAATGGTAGGAGGGATCTCAACATTGTTTACATTTCTACCTTGGGTAATATTTTCTTCTTTCAATCCCAAATACTCAAAGGCCCTTTTCTTGTGCTCAGGAATCCTAAGCAGCTCAACAATTGGAACATAAATCTTGATTTGACTCAAGACTTGGGCAATGTCATAAGGAATGTATTTGGGAAAGGCAACATTTGGAGGAAGAATGAGAAACTCATCTGACAACAAAGGATTTTTCATGGTCTGAGCATGGGCAGGATACCAGTTCTTCTTAGGGACACAAGGCTTTTTCCAGATGTATCTTTCTTAGGAGTTTCTTTTGAGATATTGGTGAGAACTAGAGTTTTTGGTTTTTCCTGAGGCCCTACCCCTTTGACAACTTTACTCCTAGTGTTATATTCCTTTTCATGGCCAACTACAACATTCATTAACAACTGCCTATCCTCCTCATAAGGGATTCATCCATCATACTTTTTTATCATTAATGCCCTTAAGTATTCAAAATCATTACTAGGCAATTCAAAAGCTTGTACCATATATATTTCAAAAGTATGAGAGGGAGGAAGGGGTAATACCTAGTGGATGCAATCCTAGAAATCTATAGTAGTTCTTGCACTGATTAATTCAGTCAAATTTGCTCCTTGTTGTGAGCTTATAGAGCACCCCATCATGCACACATCATCATCATCATCAGCTTCCTCGACTTATTTATCTTCATCACATGGGGCATGTGGCAAGAAATATTTGTCACACCACTCAATTTCATTGGCTTCTTCCACAACAACAACTCTGGAAGTCAAAGGATCAGGCACCAATTTGTTTTCCCTGGGTTGGGGTTGTCTATTTCCTAATCCCATGAGTCCTTTGCCTCTGTCATCAGATCTCTAATCACCCCTAGGATGATTTGTAAATCTTTCTTGACCTTGTGCTTTATGATGACCTTGGGAACCTTATCCAATCCCCTTCTCTCTCTAGCCAATTTATAGGATATTTCCTTAATAGCTCGCCAAATTTTTTACAACCTCCTCTAGATCCACAACTTTACTTGACTGAGGCTTCTCTGGATTGATTAGCTTGATGCCTTCTCTCTTAGGAGGTTTACCAATTTCCTTGATGTTATTTTCAATCTGCAAAGCCATGGTGAAGGTCTGCCTCAATGTTGTTGGGTTCTTATCCCTCAAATAATAGGTAGCCTTCTTATCAAAATCATCAGTACTTTATCAAATAGGAAACATCACTTGGCCTTAGGATCATAGGTATCCTATTCAGGGTCTTATTGAACCTTGTATTGAAGTCATGAACAGACTCATTAGGATTCTTTTTTATATTTTCAAATTTTGATAAAAGAAACCTAGGGTCTATTTTATCTCCATACTACAATCTAAAATCATTCTTCATTTTTGTCCATGAATCAATGGAGTTATCTGGAAAAGATTTATACTAGTCCTGCATGCATCCTCCTCTAGAGTATGAATAAACAATTTTATGTACACATCCTCAAATTTGATCTCAAAGTCTTCCATCATATTGAAAAAATCTTTAAGTGTTGATCCCCAATAATGGCATTATTTCCTTGAAATTTAGGTAGTCTATTTCTAACATCTTGGGGCAAAGCATTTAGATATCTAGCCATACCTCTAAAATCTATACGACCAAAAGTGTTCACAACAAATGGAGGTCTAGGTGGGGGATGGGCCATATTTTTTTAGGGAGGTGATCTTACAGGAGAAACAAAATGATGAGGAGTGAGGGGTATGTGGGGCACAGGATTGCAATTCTCAGAATGAATGTTCTCTAAAAAAACTAACTCGCTTTTGTGGGAATTGGGCTAAAACCATTTGGGCATCTTTAATCTTCCCGATTAGAGGAACTTGCTTGGTTTCCATGGAGTAACATGATCCGAATGTTCTCATACAAGTCAAACCAAGAGCATGTGCTAGTTTTGCTAGCATCACATTATCCGAGGCTCCAGTCTATAATGCAATTACTTAATTTGCATCTGTTGATCAAAAAGGACACAAAGAAAGGTTTGATATTTTCATTTGAAGGTGTAGTGGCCACCATAATATTTTGAGTTTTCCCATATTTGGGAGTTTTTATAATTCCTTTGGAGGAATGAACAGTAGAGTCGCCTTTGATAAACTAGACCAACTTCTCAAGTTGATCCTTGTTTGACTTCAAGTACTCTGCTGTGACATGGAGATATTTGTTTTATTGATATGATCAATGATATCAAATTTAGGCAAAGTAATCACACTGGAAGTCTCAGATATAAGTTCTTTTGAACTTGATGATGGCACACTTTTGACCTTGGCCTTAGGCTTGGTTGACACTGATGTGGAAGAAGGAACTTTCTTTGTAGTTGGTTTACCAACCGATTGATCTAACAAAGGCCCTCCTTTCTTTAAGATAGTCTTGACCTTTGAAACCTCAGTCGTCTTGGATTCTTTGGGATTTTCCTTGGAAACCTCTTTATCTCCCACCTTAGTGGTATCCTACTCCTTTTTCTGAGAGCATGTGAAGACAATGAAAGATTGACTATTCATATCTTCTATAATTTCTTCGTATCCGTCTTCCTCATCGGAACGGTACTCAAAGAAATGATTATTACTTTCCCCCTTAGGATCTTCAACTTCAGGTTCAGATGTCTCAGAATCCGGCTCTTCCTCATCAACCTCGATGACTTCAATCTCATCATCACTTTCTTCAATGAAATCACATTTTGAATTAGTTGCAGGAGCTACTTCAATAGCAAGCCTTGTTAGAGCACCTGTAATCCTGGCTTTGTTGGGAGCGTATCCTTTTCTCAGGATGTCCTTGTAAGGAGCAGGTTTACTACTTTGAGAAACTTGCTTTTTCAAACCCATCACATCATTAGCCAACTTAGTTAGTATTTCTTTTCAAGCCTTGGGAGTTTCTTGACTCTTTCCTTTGAGGGAATTTTTCTTGAATTTTCCTACCATGATTAAGTCATCTTCAATTTCTATGGCCAAAGATTGAGAAAGTTCCAAAGTAACCACCCCAGCCCTTCTCAACTGATAGCACACTTCTAGTTGTTGTGTGTTAATAAAGAAACATTTTTTCCATCGGGTTAGGATGAATCCTGGCAGGAACTTTGTTCACCATCTTGTTGAATTTAGCCACAAAATTCCTCATGGGTTATGTTGGCTCTTTCTTTGCCTAAGATAGTTGGGCAAGAAGAGCATGTTCATCTTCTGCCATCTTGAATTGATTTTCAAACTTAGTTTTCATATCATCCCAATTTGTTATACATCCATTGGGCAGATGATGAAACCAATCTGCAAAGAACATCATGCAATGTTTCGAAGAAGAAATGAATAGAACATCTTAATATTCTACCGAAAAAAACACATGCGAGCAAAGAAGATAGAAATATGGTCATCTGGTGATGTATTTCCATCTCCGTTGAACTTGGGAAGAATCTTTCTTGATCCTCGTGGGAGTTCATATTGAGCGTAAGGCCAATGGGCCTATGGAATTTCCCCATGGTACATTGGCTGCCATTTGATAAAATGTGGTATGCGAAGGTAAAACATGTGAGCAAGGACAAGTGCTTGACCGTAGTGATTCCTTCCTTGCTCACTCTTTCAGAATTGATGCAAGGCTTGTAAATCTACGAAGTGTGTTCTTCTTCGAGGAGATAACTTGAAACCAAATTTTCCTTAAAAGTCAAAAGTGGGGTCATATCGACCTTTAGCTTTTTCTCTCGTGTAAACCTCTTTCCTTCAAATTTGGAATATTTATGGTGAAGAGATTACTGGCATGTTCACCAGCTCTAGCCTTTTCTCTTTTCTCTCTTCCTTGAGCTATTTGTGCCTAAATAACTCTAGCAACTCTCACGGCTTTCTCTTCTTCGTTGTCTAGTACTGATGTGGTGAGATGAAAATGATGGTTAATTGTGGGCTTTTCCCAAATAGCTTGCCTCAAATCTGATGATGTGTCTTCTTAGTATCTGCAAAAACAAGATTTGGTTGCAAGATAGGTGGGTTACCTATAATAATCATACAACTTATTACCTTGGTGGAAGAGGACCATGTCGGTGAACAATGATCAACACGTGTCCAGGAGGTCTTTTGGCCACAAGTGCGGGTGCTCTTCTTCTAAGGTCTTCGATGTAGATTTCTTTGTCAATGGTTCTATCAATAGCCACAAATTGCTGCAAGCTTTCATGGTTTTCCCAAGCTACTGTTTGAAGGTTGGCAGCAATGTCTCCTTGGAAATATTCATTGGGCACAAGGTTCGGTTGAAGAACTGGAGCTTGTGCAGAGGGGATAGTCATAAAGATTTACCAAGCACTAGTTAATGATTTCTGAGTCCCCTCAAGCAATCAAAGTACAGTTCCAAATGTGTAGGGTCTACCCAAACCACCTTCTAAACCACCTCAAGCATTAGTTATAATAGCTCAAGTGCTAGAGAAGAATGTGTAAGGCAAGGGGCAAGCAAAAAGATAGCTCATTCAACATCATTGAGTAGAAGAAGAAGGCAAATGTAAACATCTCAATGTGGGATTCATTGGCTATCCTAGGACAAAGAGACCTATTGCAGGCTGCTATGGAAAATTGGTCAACATCAAATCAGCCACCCAATCAACAAGAAAAGTTCTTACCAATGCAACTCAACCTAAAGGAAATCATGGAGGAAAACAAGGTAAAAATGTGAAGTCCCCTCCATTCTATGTCTCATTGATCATAGGAGATAAGTTGGTACATAATTACATGATTGACTCGGAGCAAGTAGCTCAGTCATGCCAAAACAAATAGCTGATCAGTTAGGCCTTCAATATGAAGTCATCTCTAGGGGTGTAGTGCAATTGGATGGGACAGCAGTGACAATGGTTGGAGTAATCAAAGATTTGAGCCTCACATTACATGCGTGTCCCAATGTAATAGTGTTATAAGATGTGTCAGTCATAGACTTGCCACCACTTTTTGCATTGTGTTTGTGTTGGCATATGGATTTACAAGCATGCAAATGACATGCAACAATGTGGGAATGAAGTCCCTCCTCAATGGAGGTGAGGTTTCCTTTATTGAAAACCAAAACTTGGGGGTGTACATCTGTACATTCAAAATTATATGTGGGGGTGTTTTGGAACATCAATGGAAAGAAAAGTGAATGAAGGAGATGGAATAGAAAGAAGGGAAGGAGTGAAATGGAATGAACTAAAGGAACATGCAAGAGTTAGGTAAAATAGAGCCTAATATTGCATGAAGAGGAAAGATGAATAACTAACACAAATAAAATGGAGTTTGAGTTAGCCAAACAAGAACGTGTAAAAGGGAACACACATGAGCAAGTAGATAATCAGAGCTTGATCACTGTGAACTAGAACAACTGATTAATAACATTGACAATAAGATCAAAGATAATATTTGCATGCAAGATTCAAAACACCTAACATCTAATGAACATAAGAACATCAAATGTTACAAGAGACAATGAATGAGACACAAAGTTCGTATTCCATTAACTCCAAAATGTTTTTCACAAAAGAACACAAAGTTTCTTCCTGAAACAAAGCTTGCACAAAAGTATTTTCTTCTCCTCTCTCAAAGTCACCCTTACAAATGAGCCCCTGACTTCCTTTTATAACCCAAAAGTTGGTTACAAAGTAGTTAGGGTTTTAAATGCACATTAAATAGGGCACTTAAGTGACTTTGACTTTTTCAACCAAATTTTAAAAAGTGACTAAAAATAGAAACCACTTAAGTTAAAAAGTCATTTAAGGAAAAATACATAAATAAAAGAAATGGGTACATGTGGACCCACTTAAATGACTTGGACGCACACGTAGACATCCTAGTCAGCAATGCGCCACCTAGATCAAGACACCTAGGATTAGTGCCTTATCCATTGGGCCAAGAGTCCGCCTATCCCGATCATACGGAATGAACTCATTGACTATGCTCTGCAATCCTCCAAATGACAAGAGTGTTGAGCTTGAAACTTGAGCAATTCATCCACCCCTCTGTCTGAGCAATATCCTGGTGTGAGAAAATTTGTCTTCATTCGTATTCACATTCACAATTCTCCACATGCTCCGAGTACCTTTCCATGGTGAATTATTCATTTGTCGTGAGACCGTAGTCGTTACGCCACCTTGGTTTATCAGAATCTAGCTTCTGGTCTTTCACCATTGAGAAGATCTCCAAGAGCCAAAATTACAATTCACCTCCAATGGTATTACAAAACATGGCTTTAACAAACACCCCATGAATAAATATAACCAATTATTTGCACTATACATCTGATTTGATGAAGTCAAAAGAATTGTCTAGCTTTGCAAACACTTTCTACAAATTGAATAACCTGACTCTTCCATCTCACTGCACAACCTATCTTTTATAACATTTTCCTTGTTTGAAATGATGGAAGCAATTCTCATATTTCACAACAATCTCATAAACAAACTCGGTTGCAGTGTGTCAACATGCACACAATTGAAGGTTCTTGTCGAGTCAAATAGTTATTCCAAGAGACATTTTTATCAATCAATATGGCAATGCAAACTTCTCATTTATGTGACAGAGGAATGGTTATTTTACTCATGAACATCATTCAGAATCTGAATCAAAAAATACCCTGTTGCCTTCATCTCGTGGGTAATTGTTAGTGTGATCTATCTCCTCCACAAAAAGTATGAATCATTCTATGGTCTTCATACATAGAATTAAACCAAATTCAAATCATAGCATGGTCTTCATCCATAGGCTTAAACCAACATCTATAGGGATTGACCTTGCCACCATGATTACACTTAACTCTCGTCAATAATCGTTAAGTTTGTTGTAGTGTAGTCAGAATTGTTTTTAGCTTTTCAGCTCAACTACTTTATATTCAAGCTTAACCCAACATTTCTGAAAAGAATGGTTTTACCACAATGCTCACGGTTCTTCCTTATTATATAACACTTGTAGTAAGAATGTTTTGGCTTTGCCATAATAAGCACAATTGTACCTTCCAAATGATGAGAAAATGCCATTACCAATAAAGACCTAATGCTGCCATGATGATGACCCAGGTTCATGCCCATAACATGTCGATAGACACCCTTAAGACTGATTCTTGGCCAAAGAGCCCCTCGGTATTTTGGCAGTGCATTCTGCAATCTCGGCTCCAATCAACAATTATGCCACTATTGGGATCTTAGTATGGCATAGGTAGCTGTGAGCTACACAATATACTCATTTTTCCAGAAACTAAAAAGATCCTTTATGTTACAATTTGCAACACATAAAAGAAAACTTTCAGTTCACTGGATTTGATAGTTTACATACTGAAAGACTGCAGAGATAACTAATAAAAATTCATATTATCTTTGAGTACACGGAGAGATATATTAGACATGGACTCCACTTTGACTCCCGGATGTTCAAAAACTATGAAATGTAGACAAAGATTTAAAATTAGGCTTAATGCAACCTTAAATCCACAGCTTGCAGTATTTGTGCTTACTGCTCATACTTCTTCTGTCTTTTTCCCTCAAGGCGTGGAATGTAATTTTTGCTTAGGCATGCGTTGAAAACTATTTCTTTTTCCTTATGCTCTGGCGCATGGACTTCTCCTGGGTAGACGCATGTATTGCCTTTAGACTGTTTCTATTCTTCCTAGGCGTGACCTGCACTTTCTTTTTTATTTAAAAAATTCTTTCTTTTAGGTGCATCTCCTTTTCTTCTTACATTTTGCATGGATTTGAAAGTAAGAAAGCTGTATTTTGGCAATTTCTCCCCAGGTGTGGAGATTTTAATTTTCTCTGGACTATTTTCTCTCCTGGCGCGTGGAAGATATTTTGACTGTTCTGAAACTATTTCTTTATTTAAAAACTTGTTCTTTTTCTTTTCCCTTGTGTTTCCTCCCAAACTGTGATTTTCCTTAAAAATGTGAATCCAAAACTGTTTCAGAAAGTTGTGGTGATATTTCCCTGCATCTTTCCTTGCGGAATCTTCAAAATCCACGTGATTTGCAGTTTTCAGTGAAAACTGTGGTGGTCTTTTGTGAGCTTATAAATGGCACTGAGAGGCTTGATTTAGGTTTAAGATTTCTTTCTAAGCATGTTATGTACAGATGTTTTCACCATGCGGTCAGACTGTACTGAAATAGTTGCATTTTTCCACCATGTTATTCAGGTGTGAAACATTCAGGCATTGCTGGAGGCTGCTCCTCATTATTTGGAAAGTGCTCTGGCCTGGGATTTAAAATTTCTTTCTGCATTCTCATCCTTTGCATGCATGGAAAGCTTCTGGTGTTCTTCTCCTTCAGACTGCCTAGACAGATGATGGATATTCCTCCTTCTTGGCGTGAGTTTCTCTTGTATTATGGGATGTGACAAAATATTATGTCCTCTTGAAGAAATAAGAAGCAATTGGAAAGCTTCGCATGAATTTTTCTAACGAGTTTGATAGAGGAAGTTATGGAATTAATCTAACTTCCTCTCTTCCTAGGTAGTGGCTTGAGTGCCAGGGGGAAATGGGGAAAGCAACGGACAATTGCCAACGGGAATGGAAAGTGGGTTGGCAATCCCCGTGCAATTTCCCCATGTGGGAAATTGGGGAATTTCTTGCCTGTTAGCCAATCCATGATTTGGCAATTGGTGGAGAAAATCCCACGTGCGGAAAATGAAGAAAATTTCTAGGAAAGGGGAAATCCGGGTTCGGGAAGCCAGATTGGCTTCCCGGCAGTTGGAAGCATAAGCTTACTTCCCCAACATTAAAATTTGTCAAATGATTTTTAATTTATATTTATTTAATTAAATACTCCTCAAGTGATTTAAAAATTAATTTAATCAAACAAGGAGCAATTAATTAATTAAATATTAATTAATTAATTTTAATGTATTTTAACGTGTTTTAAAGCCTAGCGGGAAGAGTTCTCACCCGAAAAGGATGAAATGAAGACCAAAACGATCACAAAAATGAGATGGTCGCAACGAGGGCAATGAACCACGCAGGGTAACACTTTTCAAAATTTTCAAATTTTTTATTATTATTTTTTAACAATTTTGCATCACCAAAATCGGTTGATAACAATTTGTCAAGAGACTTCACTGCTAAAATTGGAGGCTATCTTTCAGGCTGATTGGTCACACATGTTATTCAGAACAAGGTATGGAACTAAGGCTACAATCAGATCTGAGCCTATTGCATATTTTCACATAGAGCCCCATACACCGAGTCCAATCAATGTAAATTGTTCAACATTCGATCAAGAGGATTATCCAAGCACTCATGAAGCTGACACCAAGGTCGATGCATTTTGGACTTGACTCTTGATGAATGGGCAAACAAAATACATGCATTTGATCCATACAAAGAAATGGAGGAATCTGAGCTAGGAGTTTATTGTTTGCATGAAGAGAATCAACCTCTCCCCAACATCACCAAGCCAAATCACAAGGACGAGAATGAAGTATGGAAATTGTTCTTTGATGGATCAAGGAGTAGACAAGGTGTAGGAGGAGGAGCTATGCTCATTTCACCACAAGGTACAAATTATTACTCGACCTTCGATTCCAGTTAGTTTCTCAAATAACACGGCTGAGTATGAAGCCTTAATTCATGGATTGCACTGGGTAAGGAAGAAAGGCATTAAGAATTTACAGGTATTTGGTGATAGTGAGCTAATTGTGAACCAAGTCAAGACAAAATGCTTCCAAGAATGATTTGTTGAAGAACTACAAAAATAGGTATGGGATCTCATTGAAGATTTCAAAGCCTTTAACATCAATTCCATCCCAAGGAAAAAGAATGAAGCAGCAGACAGACTGGCAGCAATTGGGGCTGCATTTGATGTTGTAGAAAGTATCAAAAGTGAGAAATCTCAGCCTCATATCAAAGTGGTTGTGAGACCAGCTGTTCCGGATAACAACACAAGTTGGCAAGTCTTTGAGAATGATCAGCAAATTGTCAATTTTCTACAAGAAGAAGTTGAGTTCTCCGCCAGAAATCAAGACAAGATGGAGCAGCAATATGGCAACCAAGTGGTGCAGCTGAGAACTAACAAATTACCAAAATTCCTCATAACCTTGGAGTCAATCTTCAACCCGAATGATCAGTTCCGGAAGGAGAAAGTGAACATTCAGGTAAAGGGTGAAGATTCAGAGCCTATTTTAGTAGATGAAGGCAAGACATTGCAAATTGGCAAAGTAAGTACCCCACAAGAGAAATCTGATTTTGTTCAGCTTTGTCAAGAGTTCCCAGATGTCTTTTCTTGGACTTACAAGGATTTAAGAGGTTTCAACCCAAATTTGGCACAACATACTATTGAGCTAGATCCGGAATCCAAGCCTATCAGGCAGAAGCAAAGGCTAGTGAATCCCCATATTGAACCTCTCATGAGAAAAGAGTTGAACAAGCTTATTGAGGCTAGTATCATCTTCCCTATCAAACACTCAAGTTGGGTTGTAAACTTGGTGCCAGTGAGAAAGAGAAATGGAGAAATAAGATTGTGTGTGGATTTCTATGATCTAAATAGAGCATCACTCAAGGATCATTATCCACTTCCATCAATGGAACAAATCTTGCAAGTTGTAGCTAGTTCAGAAAGGTTTTCATTGCTAGATGGATACTCAGGCTATAATCAGATAATGGTGAAGGAAGAAGATCAATTCAAGACAACCTTCACTACAAAATGGGGCACATATGCTTACAAGAAGATGCCATTTGGACTGTCAAATTTTGGAGCAACATTTTAGCGAGCTATGGATATGGCGTTCAAAGGCTTAATCAACAAGATAGTGCTGGTATACCTAGATGATATCATTGTCTTCTCAAAGAATGTAGCAAACCATCTCTTTCACCTCAGACAAGTGTTTTAAAGGTGTAGAAGGTTCAGAGTGTCATTGAATCTGAAGAAGTGTGTATTCTTGGCACATGAGGGAAAATTGTTGGGCCACATTATCTCAAGGGAAGGGTTAACAATTGATCCTAAAAGGGTTGAAGCCATCTAAACACTTCCATTGCCACACCACAAGAAATATCTCCAAAGCTTCTTGGGAAGGATAAACTTTGTCCGCAGATTTGTGCCTAATTTTTCCACTCTTGTGAAGCCTTTAACAATGATGTTGAAGAAGAGTCTTGCATTCAAATGGACAGTAGAAGGCAAAGAGAGTTTTGAGAACATCAAGCATGCAATATCACAAGCTCCAACTCTTATCAACCTAGACTTTTCAAAGGATTTCATGTTGTATGATTTTGGAGGATCAGATACAATCTCAGCTATCTTGACACAGCTGAATAGAGAAGGTTTAGAACAGCCCATAGCATTCTTCATTCAAATCTTGGAAGATTACGAAGTAAAGTATTCTTTCATTGAAAAGCATGTCCTTGTTGTCATCAGGAGTTTGAAGAAGTTCAAACACTTGGTCTCAAACAATAAGATTCAACTACTTTGGTGTCTCATGTTAGTGTCAAGGACTTTCTCCTAAACAAGGATTTGAATGAGAAGAGAGTAGGTTGGATCACCCGAGTGATGGAATATGATATTGAAATCAAAGTGACTAAGCTGGTTCATGGCAAAGGTTTGTGTGAGCACCTTGCTTCCAAACAACCCGGTGGATCAGAAGTTGAAACAGATGTTGTCTTATTACTACAAAATGATCAAGAATAGCCAATTGATGATGCACCCATTCCATGTTGGACTCAAGACTTGGTGCATTACCTCCAAACAGGTTTGTGCCCTCTAGAATGGAACAAAGCTAAGAGGAGATACTTTAGATTACAAGCTATCCCATATGTACTCATTAATGGCATCTTGTTCAAGAAGGACATCAATGGTGTTCTATTAAGATGCATTGGAACAAGTCAAGTTCGAGAAGATATTACACGAGTTCCATGATGAAGAAGCAGGAGGCCACTTTGCTCCATAAGTAACAACTTTGAAAATTATGAAAGCTAGTTACTATTAGCCTACCGTGTTCAATGATTGCTACTCATGGGTCAAGAAATGCAAGAGATGTGCATTTTTCATAGGGAAAGAAAGGTTAGCAGCGCTTTGCCCCTTCGTCCGATTTTAGTAAATCAGCCATTCATGCAATGGGGATTGGACTTCATTGGGGTTATCAATCCCAATTCAAGTCAAGGCCACAAGTGGATACTTATGGTAACATACTATTTCACCAAGTGGATTGAAGCAGTGGCACTCAAGGAGGTAAATGAATCCAATATCTTAGATTTCTATGAAGGGATAGTCATGAGGTTTGGTGTCCTTGCCACTATCATATCAGATAATGCATTGGCATTCCTTGGCACAAAGATCACTGAATGGGCTGTCAAAAATGTGTGTATCTCAACACTTCATCAAATTATTACCCTCAGGGTAATGGTCAAGTAGAGTCTACGAACAAGAACCTACTAAGAATCATAAGGAGAACTCTTGATGAGAATCAGAGGACTTGGCACGCAAAGCTCAAATCAGCCCTATGGGCTGATAGAATCACACCCAAGAGGTCTACAGGAAGCTCTCCATACAAGCTTGTATACAGGAAAGAAGCAGTTCTACCTATATCACTCAAGTTGCCAGCATTGGAACTCATGAAACAGTTGGAACTAGCTGAGTTTGAGCCTATGGAAATCAGGTATGCAGAGCTGATGGAATTAGAAGAAATAAGAGAACATGTAATGTAGACCATGGAAAAGGATCAATCATTGATCAAGAGGAGTTTTGACAAGAAAATCCAAGGCCAGGATATTACAAGTTAGAGATTTGGTACTGAAGTGGGATGTTGATCATGCAAAGCCAAGAAAGCATTCCAAGTTCGATGCCATATGGAGTGGCCCATATATGATCATTGAATGCAAAGGTAGTAATGCCTTCCGGCTAGCTAAGTTGGATGGTGAAGAGTTACAGATTCCTGGTCAATGGAATCTATCTCAAACGTTGCTACTAGAAGGAGAGTTTCTCACCCTTGTAAATATTAATTTAGAATTTCCATTCCTCCAAGTGCTTATGCACATTGTACTATTGTTAGAATAGTTTTATTTTCCCTAAGTGTTGGCACACATGTCCTATTGCTTCTAGTGTGTGCATGTTTATAGTTCATCGAGCCTCCGGAAAAGAATTTGCAGCCACAGGAGAATCAGATCAACAAATGTTTCAATGGCTCAAGGATACAGGTTTTCAAATTTTAGATCAGGAGAAAGATTATCAGATAGACTCCATGCCCAATGGATTACTACAGGCAGCTGGCCATTCTTCATCTAGCAGGTAGATAACCCCGCTGAGTCGCCAAAATTGTTATCCAAAATTCACCCCTCGAGGTAAATTTTGATAACATGCATCAAATTCTTGAGTCCTAAGCAAGTAGATTGATTCAATGCCCAAAATCATGTTTTTGGGGCCCCTTTGGCTTCTCTCTAACTCTCCCATCCAAGGAAAAATCCCAACGAGTTAGAAAAAAATTGAAAAAATGCAAAAATGAAGTCGCAGGCTTGTTTTAATGCATTGCGGGTCTGAAGGTTGTGGGTCATACCAGTGCGGATCGTACCAAGGTTTTTCGTATACCAAGTTTCAGTCAAAATAAAAAGGAATCGGCAAATTAAGAACTTTTTGTCCCAGTGAAGTTCAGTAGGATAGTTGGGACGTCGGGACGTGTGCAAAGCCGAAATGGCCACAGGCAGTGAAAATCAAAAAAGTGCAAGTTTTTGTTCCATGCATGGTCTAGGATAGCTAGGAAAAAAGTACACGTGGGACATGAATCAGCCAATTTTCCACAAGTTAGTCTATTGTAGGTGGTGCGAGATTTTCATCTGGGACAATACGGATGTCGGGACGCGCGAGATGCTAAAGGACGAAAGGGCCGCAAAAGGAGACAAGGAAGCCCAAATTAGCTGATGTGGAAGAATGTGTCCGGACATCCAGGACACGCGGACCCAATTTTTCTAAAATACCCACAATTCAAAGGAAAAGTCAAAGTTTGACCTCCCGAACTTCAAATGGCCATAACTTTTGACTCCGAGCTCTGATTTTCACAAAATTGGACTTTCTAGAATGAGCACGACATCCTCTACATCACAAAAACTATATTTATTTATTTTAATGAGGGAATATATATTTAAATAAAAGAAACATATTCCAATCTAGTCGAAGTTAATGCTCATTCCCATCAAATGATAGAAAATTCTGCTAGACCCAAAATAGTTGCTCGCACTCAGAAGGTCATAACTTTTGCATTTCTTAACGAAATCACACAAAATTGGTACTATTGGAATTTTGGCTCTGAGACCGACACATAGAAATCAATAAATTCTAGATTTTATGAGAAATAAATGGGGATTTTTCATAAAACATGGCTGGGTTCATGACAGTGTTTTATTTGGTAGTTGGGAGTGCAATTAAGAGGCATGGTCATCATTCCTTCTCTGCTGCAGCACCTGGGATAGTATGGGGAGCCTTTTACAAGTAACATACAATCATTTCACTCCATTTAGTGCCTCTTACAAGTGGTTGAAGGACAGATTTCAGGATTTCCATTTTCCCTTCTCTCTCTCTTCTCATTTTCCTATAAATTGGAGTGTTGGGCTCATTGTAAAGGAAGGGAGTTTTCTTGTAGAAAAGCTTCTATCAAAATTTCTTTGTGAAGCCAATGTGCTGTAGGCCCTTGTAGTGGACTCCTTGCATGGTGATCCAGGCCCTTATCTTGTAATAGATTGAACTATGCATATCATGAAGCAATAAAATACAAGTTTGTGGATGCATCTTCCCCTGCTATGTTTTCTTGCATTCTTCTTGCCCCTCCAACCTTGATTACAAGAATATTGTGTCTATTTTTATGCTCTTGCAGGGATCCATTATCATTGTGTATGTTTGAGATGTTGTTGTGAATGCATTTTGCTAGATTGTGGAGAATTGTCATCACCCCTTCTAGTGTGCACTTTGCTTTTGTATTTCACACATTGGAAGAATACTCTCACACCCCTCCTTTTCTAGTGTATCACCACTTTAGTGTAGGCTTTCATTTTCATGCATTCTCCCTCCTTGGTCCCTTGGAAAGTTAGATTAGGAAAGATAGTTTTGCCTGCATTAGAGTAGATTGTGGCAGGTAGTTTAGGAGCAAGAACCAACTTTCTCTGGAGGTCTATCTCAAGTAGCAAGTCCCACAACTTGGAGATAGTACCCATGTTATCCAATCACACCGTGAGCTCAAGTACATGCACTTGTGTAAACCTAAGGGTGTTATGATTTGGTGATAACAGACCCTCGGTTCCTCATGCCTAAGATACACTCAAAGTCTTACAGATAATCTGTATCAAAAATGATAGTAAATTGATTTTAAATTGTTTATCTCATTGCAAGATGAAGGATCCTGTTGAAATGAAATTGCAAATGCCACTAAACCGTCATAGGTATGAGATCATGTGTGATTTGGAGGGACTTTAACACAAGATTGTAATAGAAATAAGAAAAACTACTTGCAGACATTCTGAAATAAAGCAAACATAAATTTGCCCAAGATTAACACAAATTAATTCCAAGTTGATTAGATTCATTAGCTAGGGATAGTTTCTTTGAAACTGCAGTCTTAGAGCTTGTTAATGGTTGTACACTCACAACCAACTTGACATGATTGAAAATCTATAACAAAGGAAATTAACAAGTTTCTCATATGGTCTCTCAAGAACATGGGATTTCTCAAAATTCTCTTGTATGAATTTAACCCCTGACCCTTTGCAAGAGTATTCTCATTGAATTTATACATTTCACTCACTCACTCATCCCAAATTTTCCCCAAAAAAAGAAGAATATTCGAGGAACCTTTGCTTGTTACCAATTTGTCTCAGAAAGTGACATTTAACAAATTTACACCCGTAACTCAAACTAGGTTAACAAATCATGAACTAATCACGTTTCTCAAACCCTCGACTAATGACTAGGATGCCATGCCATAACTTTTTTACAGTCCTTCTTATCATTCTTTTTATTATGTCATGTGAGAAATCCATGTTTTAATCATTTTCCGATGGCTTTGTATGCTATTAGTGAATCTAATAGGCAATCTTTTTCACCGTTGAGAGGCAACACCTATTTCATCCCTTTTTACCTCGTAATATCCATCATTTCACCCTTTTCCCATTCTTTCCTCTCGACTCTACTCAAGTCTAGCTTCTCTAGTAATTCTCATTTTTGCAAGTTCCTACGAAATTCCAACTAAAATATCAACCTTTACAATCCTTGGACTTAAAAATTAAGCTCTTAAATCCATTCAATTTAGACTTCATGGACAAAAATGAAAAGGAATTTCATCAAGAAATGATGAAAAAAATTGTATTCGCATCCCCGTGAGTCTTGGAGGAAAAATGGTGGCAAAATCAGATACAGTGCATAGCAACCATTGATTATGCCCCTTCTCAACTTTATATTAGAGTTATCCACATGTTTCCTTGGCACAACTTCAAAGGTAAAGTATAGAGGCAAGTTTCCAAACAAGCGCGGGCCTTCCACGTGCCTTGGGCCCAAGAAAATTATCTTTTGGCCTTTGAAAAGTCTTAGTATAAGAAGGAGCTAGTAGAATCCTCCACGTGTCTCTTTGGCACACCTTTGGTATGGTGCCCAAAAGTATAGACCCCAAACAAGCGCGGGCTCACCACGTGTCTCAATCCATGGCAGAGTTGTTTGAAAAATTTGAAGGACTAATGCGGAAGGCATCATGTGTCTATGGTCCGACATAGTTTTCCTTAGCCGTTGAAAATTCCAAGCAAGGGCGAGTGAGCGAGAAACTTCCACGTGTCCACATGGCACTCTTGTTAGGAATTAGTATTCACATGGTTGTTAGTATATTTGTTACATGTTAGTTTATTATACATATATATTGTTATAACAATATATATTCGGGTGTGTTGTAGTTTCCTATTTTATAGGAAGTCAGTTTTCCTATTGATATGGCTATATATTAGCCTGTGAATGTAATTCAATATATGCCGAATACAATATCATATTATTATTTCCTGTGTGACAATATTGTTGTCCAATATTTGGTATTAGAGTGAAAGAGATCTGTGACTTTGCGTTGGAGGGGAAATTATGGACGGCTTTCCATCCAACTGAACGTGGTGTTCTTGGTGACGTATTAGAGTTTTCTTTTTTGCATTTTGTAGAGTTTGCATCGGATTTGTCACTGCCCAGCCTGCATTGGCATATGTACCGAATCCTGATCACAAATGATTCAGATGATTACTAAGGCAGCCGATTCAACACGTGTTGCATGCATGATCTGCTAAGTGGAAAATCCTGCTCATAATGTCAACATATTATTCTTCTTGCAACTTCCAGGTCTATGTATTTCATGTCCTTGAACAAGTGAAAATTGTAGATCATATGTTTTTTAAGAACAATTCACTTAACACTCATGTACAACAGTTACGCATTGGTTGAGATCCGTGCCTATTTTGGGGGCATGTATATCCTTTGGCTCAGGACCTCCATTGACCATGTCTTCCGATCCACGTTTGGTGTTAGGGAGATACCTATGAGGTTGAAATTTTATTTTCTTAATCCATTCACTTCCACGTTTGGATGCAAACCAGCCTACTGTCCATTGACGGATTTGATCAATCTGTATCTAAATAGTTGTCAGCGTCCCCCATTCAAATCTGTAATTCTTAGTTTGAATTGACATTGCCGAGATCCTTGGTGGATTTGGACGATTTCGACTTGGCAGAATCTTATTTCCTCTTATACAGCTCAGACTCAAGCTCAAAATTCTCTATCTCTATGCAGAATTTCTTTAAACAAGTCGTTGAGCCTGCAGATCTGTTTATATCAGGATATTACATTACATACGTGCCATGCAGAGTAAGAATCTGATCCTCTATTACCACGGTTGCATGTAGATCTGTCATTTTTGGTTCTTTACTATTAACAACATATTCTTGGGGTTACAACTGTCCACCATTCACAGCTACAATTCTTGCATTGGGTCCTCCACATACCGCTATTGCACATGGTTTTGCATAACTCGCGGTTTTACGTAATTACAGTCAAGTCAATTCAGGTCAAGAGTCTAAAGTTTCATGGTTTCGTATATTTAGTCAAAAGTCATATATGAGTGTGTGAGATTCTATTTGAAATTTGAGTATTTTTGTTATTTTAAAATAGTATATTTCAAAATTTTAATCAATAGCTTTTAGCTATATTAAAATTTTAATTGTTTGTAAAAAGGCGCAATATCGGTAGAAACCGACGTCTTGTCATTTGAGTCAAAATTGTAAAATGAGCTTCATTGACAAATCCACTAAGTAAGTAGCATCTTGATGGAGGAAGGAGGCATCGGAGGAAGGAGGTTGAACAACGACCTCTCGTCAGTCACCAACGACGGGGCAGAAGCTGTGGTGGCATATGTATGGTGTGAGTATATGATTTTCAGTGTGGTTTCCATTTTCTCAGTGTGCTTCAGTTTGCAGTGTTCCTGTTTTGTGTGGTATTTGATGGATGTTGGAAAGAGAGTTGTGTTGGAGCACAGATGACTGTCAGTGATCCTCTGATTGACTTGGTCCTCTGACTGCCATACTTCTTTGGAAGATGGTCAGCTAGAAGAATATGTTCACTAGCATTAGTGACCATGTGCAACAAGACCTAACTAGCAAGATCCATTCAAGAGTATGTTCTTTGATGCATTTTTCTTCTCAGTATCTATATGAGTGGAATTTCACATTGTGGGGGGGAATACATACCAATGTTCCATTCCCATTCTGCACCCAAAACGACTTAGTCAAGGAAAGCTTCTAGTGGCAGTGGCAGTTTTCTATGTTGTTCGAGATCGAGTGGCAATGATCAATGACAGAGACTATGATTAAGAACATTACAATTCTTATAGGAAGTAATGTGAAATATTTTCAGTATTTCTTCTATTATGCAGTTTTGAGATATGCATGTTGTGTTTCCTACATAATTCCCTGATGTATAAGCATAGTGGTGAACAATAGCACCAGAGTAAGTCAGTTCATGGATCTTGAAAGGGTTTGTGGGAGGATCTAGAAAACCACACGAGGTGGACAGTTGATGAGGTTCCTATCACGTCAAGGTTTGTGGTAAGCCTGTTTAAAACCATGGAAGGAGTGAGCCTTTCTTTTGGATCAAGGTCATGAGTCACAGATTTGGACATGCCACAGGGGTGAGCATACTGCAGTTGAGAGTGTGGATGTTTTTCTACCATGTAAACACTAAGGGGGGGAATGTTAGGAATTAGTATTCACATGGTTGTTAGTATTTGTTACATGTTAGTTTATTATACATATATATTGTTATAACAATATATATTCGGGTGTGTTGTAGTTTCCTATTTTATAGGAAGTCAGTTTTCCTATTGATATGGCTATATATTAGCCTGTGAATGTAATTCAATATATGTCAAATACAATATCATATTATTATTTCCTGTGTGACAATATTTCTGTTCCAATAACTCTTTCAAAAATAAAATTTAGGGGTAGGTCCCCAAATAGGCGTGGGCCCTCCACATGTCCCAGGCGTCCTTTAGAAAGTTTCTTGAAAAGTTTAAGTATAGAGAGGAGCTAGCGGAAGCCTCCAGTGTCTCCCTAGCACAATTTTGAGATGGTTCCCCAAAGAGGAGACCCTGAACAAGCGCGGGCTCACCACGTGTCTCCTTAGCGCAACTACTAAGGTAGGACCCAAAGGCGGATCCTCAAATGAGCACTAGCCCTCCATGTGTCCATGGTCTGACAAAGTCTACACGGCCACATAAAAAAATGTATAAGTCTTGGAAAGCAAAGTGGAAACATCCACGTGTCTCCCGGGCACAACTCTAAATGTCAAACCAAGAGGCAAATTTTTAGATGAGCGCAGGCCCTCCATGTGGACAAGACTTGAGTTGAAATGGGCCTTAGATTTTCAAAGGGCCCCGCCAAGTAGTATACTCCAATCAAAAGGGACACATTTCCACAAATGCTTAGATAAAAATTGACAGGGAAAACAAAATGTGACTGTGGAAAAAACAAAAGGAAGGGAAAACCCCGAGTTTACACCCAAGTTACAAATTCTTTCACGTATACAGATAAATAGAAAACAATTCTAGATTTAAATCGATCCTCGACCAAAGGAAAGGACTAATCATGGCAACCAAATGAAGGAAAAATCTTTCATGCATCAACACAGGGGAGATAGAAAATACTACAGAGCCCCCAAATCAAGAATTTCAAAGACAAACAGGCGAGATCAAATTGAACACCAACAGATATATGTATATTACATTTAAAGTTTCATAATCACATTTCAAGATGTTTTCAAACCATGGATTTCTAATAATTTTGTAGTGGGGCATCTAATTTGTGTAAACATGGTAATATTACTTTTAATTTCCACTCCAAATTTTGAATTATATTGTTAGTAGATTCAGTTCATTTCTAACAAGTAAGCCATTACTATTTGTGATTTTTTTTTGAACCTAAATGGACATGTAGGAGCAAGTGCCCTACCAAGGTCAGGATTTGGAGTGTGCTTTGAAGAGGTTCTATTCCTCTGGAGGAAACTTCTATATGCCCTAATTAGGGCGTTAGATTGCACTTTGGTAGGGTTTTTTAAGTTGTTTGTCTTATCAGTGGCCACCCATCACTCATAGTGCACTTGTCAACACAATTCAGTGCATCGTGATCATTCATATTATAATGAACAGTCATCATGCGTAGAATAGTGTTGACCAGCTGCATTATGGGTGAATGGTTGCCTCTTCCACTAGGTCTTCACTTTTTTCAAGTTTTTTTGCTTGTGGTTTTGGTGGCTAATGTTTTATTGTTTCCTCTTAGATTGGAGTTATGAAAACACGAACTCAAAATTACATTCACCCTGTTGTTATTACTGTGACACACCACAACTTCTTAGGCAAGAATATTTTAAAATAACTTAGTTTGTTGTGAATGTGTTCCATCCTAAACAACCACACCCAGAAAAATTGTAGATTGCAGAACTTGTGAAGGCACGCCTTCACTTCTCAATAGAATCTGTCATCTATCTTTCAAAATTTCACACGGTGGATTCATTATCGAAAGGATTTGGGTTGGTGTACGACACAACTTCCGATGCAGAGAAGTGTGATCCCCCTAAAATTGAAGAGAATGGGTGTATTTTTTGACAAGGGAAAACAAGATTTAAGAAAGATGACCGTGCCAAGAAAATCCCCTATGTACAGAAGAAATATTTTTAGAAGAGAAGATGATGTTTGACATTGTTCATGTTCTTTTTTGGCTTCAAAATACTATATATAAATATCAAGATGTAATTACTTTTAGTTTTTGGTGGGCTGAAAATACATAATGTTAATTGCTTACTGTAATCAGCATTTACTTTCACTTGGTTTTTTGACAGTACGCCCTTTTATGTAAATAACAAATATGTTATTCAAATTACTATTTCAATATTTGAAGTTGTCATTTCAAACTTACTCTCCCATATTACTGTCAGTCCACTTCATCTTCATGCTCACACTTTGATGTAGACACTTCATATGAAAAAATGAAAGCAGATTGTGACACTTAGTGTATGTAGGGTGGAATCTTTATTACAGTTACCTTGTTTTTTCTTTAAAAATGGTAGATTTCACCTTTTAAGGGAATGTCGAGAAGCAATTACTAAAGAACACAAAACAATTATTCATTGGGTACTTATGCAGGAGAACAAGTAGGAACTATGTTTATAACTCATGCACCTTTCCATCCTTTCAATTGGAGATCTGGTTGATAATCATTCAATGTTTTGAGCATATCATCTCTTTCTTTTTCCCATTGAGAATCCTTTTTCTTCAAATTTTCAAGACATTCATTGTAGGCCTGTTCCATATCCATATACTTCATCTTCAGTCACTTGAGAGAAATGGAGCTCTTCACTGCTAGACAGTTGATGCCCAAAACTCCTCAACCATGTTTCTCAACCCCTATTTCTCTTTCTCCAAGTCTATATGCTTTACTTCCATTTCCTAGATATGTCTCTCCTTGAAATCCAAAGAATCTCTCATATTCCCTACTTGTCCTCCATTTTTTCTATCATGCTTTCTATACTTGACCTGGCTTCGTCAACTTTAGCAATGATCTTCTCAAACCCATGCTAAGATTCTTCCACTTGGATTTCCAAAACCTTCCTTCGGTTCTCTATGTCTCAAGGTCTAATTGTACCTCTACAATTGTCATTGAATATCCCTAGATAATGTATATTGAGTCTCCAGGTTGTTCTGTAGAGTTGATTTCTCACTAATCATCCCTACCTCTCCCTTTTCATCTCATCCTTACTACCCTGAAATGTGTTTCTACAACTTCTTATAAGCCTCTTATAAGAGACCAAATTGTTCCTTTCTCCACTTTAATTAGTCATGTACAGTATTATGCTCCCTTTCCACTTTAGCAAGTGTCCATATCTACTCTTAATATCTTTCAACTCCTACTGAACCAAAGTTCTTTATGTGTTTTCCTATCAAAGGTTCCTCTCACTAAGCTGCAAACATTGAATGGTATCTTACAACAACAACCATGTACAGGGCCTGTGTTTTTGTTTCAGGTTGGCACAAGCTATTTGCTATTGTGAATTCCTGGACTTGACGGTCTGTTAGTAGTGCCAAAGTTGTTTAAAGCTTCTCATAACAAGTTCCTTTGAGAAGGAATTGAAAGTGCATCCCACATTGTGACACTTAAATTGGTCTTCTTCATTTGTTCCACTATGCTGAATGAGATTACTCCCACCTTGCTAATACCTTTTGGGATGTTGGGGTCTTCCTTCAGATAATGCTTATTGGGTATCGTGATACTGGATGTCCCATCTTTCTTTGTATTCTATCAACAGATATTTATAGTGATTTCTTTCTCATGCCTTTATCATCTGGTATCTATGTTGGGGCCTGAGAAGTGGATACCTTATCGTATTAGAAGACCCCGTGTCTATTATCCTTTTCTTAGAATGGGTGTTAGATGCTACGGTGGAGGAATCAGTATTCAAACCAAAAATTCCTTTGCTTGCCAATTTAATAATGTGGTTTCATCAGGAGCTTGATCTTGACCTTCTAAAGTGGATGGTCCAAAGAGATGATTCAAGTGGAGTTGTTATGCTTTGAACCATGAGAGCTTGACTCAAAACTCCATTTGGGAAAATATTCTGATTATGGGGTTGAGAAAATGGATAACACCATTCATAGTCTTGATGAGGTTATTCTATATTGGGACTATGGCTCTGGATGAGCTGGTAGCTAGGCTGAGGATTCTAGAAGTTCAAAGGCTTCACATTTATAGCTTGGGTTATGGCTTGGCTCTGTGGCTGGCCGTTTCCTGAAATGGAGGACGGTTTGTTTGATATTGGGGTTGAATGAGGAGTGAGCATATTGGGAATAATACCTCTTCATTGCTACAAGTTCTTTCCCAAAGGTATGTAATAGTGAATTTACCTCAGCTAAATCATTTGAGGTATTGGAAGCATGCGTAGCTATTGGGACCGAAGCAACCGGGATTGGGGTGATGACTAGTTGTCATTCCTTGCCAACTCTACAAAAATAGAAATGGGAGGTCTAGGAGAAATTTTACCTACTTGAATCAAGCAGTTCTCAGCTGCATTTACCACTTCATAAGCATTAGGGATCATAGTCCCCCCATGGATTGGATCATGACAGTGACATCAATGTTTAATTCTCATAAGAAATATAGAAAAGCACTTTCTGGGGATGGCCTTATGAATAATGGGATCTGTTTCCAAGTCCTGTCAAAGCGGAGGTTGAAGTCACACATATACTCTTGGGAGATCACTTGATGGTATGAAACTACTCCATGAGTGAAAGATTATCACTTTTGTCTTTGAATTGTTTACACAACTTTGTGCCTAAATCATTCCAATTGGTAACAGATCCAACAGTTAAACTCCTGGAACCATTGAAGTGCCCTACCTTTGAATCAAGTAGTAAGGAGTAGAACTGCCACGTTATCTTCCATAATACTATGTACTACATGTATGATGTTGGCCACATCCAGTATGTGCTCTCGAGGTGATACATTAGTCTCCCATGTGTAAAATGGTAAACTTTTCAAACAGGGTTGGTATTGCGTCTCTTTGTGCTAACAACAAAGGACTACTAGTATTGAACGGAGGACAAGTATTGGCTGCATGGCATTCAAAAACTGATTGTATCTTGGTAGAGGGAAATATCTTCTAGGAGGAGTTGAATTTCCTCTACAGGTAAAGTCAGAGCCGATGGTACCGAAAGTTTCCTTTCCTTCTTCTTGGGGGAGACAAAGAAAGCTCTGTATGAAAATAATTATCCTACCTTGAAGAAGCTCTTGTGTGAATCCTTCGCATGAGTTATTGTACTTGAACTTTGAAATCTATAGAGATGGAGTCACCAGGTACCTTATGTTAATGAAATGAGAAGAGAGGTACCAACTCTCTCTGTCCCACCAAGCGTGCCAAAAATAGGTGTCTCTAAATCACTGCACCCCCGAATGGCCTGAAATGAATCATGACATTCGGTGTGATTGGGACACATGGGATCACCTCTCAAGCTATGGGACTTGGGCTCGAGGTGAACCTCCGGAGAAGGCCGACTTCTTTTTCCTAGAATAAACACAACACTACTTCTGATGTAAGAGAGATGGAAAACTAGTCCTACGCTAACATTTCATGGGATTTAGGGAAGAAGAATACAAGGAAACAAAATCTATTCTAAAAGTGTTGATGCACCAAGAAAAGGGAGATTTAACTTCTGGAAGGGTTAATGTGGGTATTAGGATTTCACCATTAACCACCTTCACCTATTACAACTTGGAAATGATATAAAATATCACAGACTAGAAGCACACATTCCTCTATTAAACCTTAAACATACACGATAGAGGGATCCGCTTTGATTTAACACATAGATAATTTATCAAGGAATAATCACAAGCACATTTCCATTATTCACTTGAATGATAATAATAAAGTAACTCTTGATCAACAAAAGGAAAATATTTTCTCACAACTGATAGGAAGTAATCACACTATTCTTCTCTCAATATGAAATAGATAATCTGAAATAAAGGTAAATTAATCAAATAATGCTAAGGAATCACATTCACAAGGCATGAAATGATCAATCATTCAACACAATAAAATAGATCTTCAAGTGCAAGGAACAACTTTGAATATAATTAAAAGGTTTCAACAAAATTCTGAAAGCACTCTTCCAAGCTTGAAGAGCAACTTTCCTCCAAATCTCTCCAAAATATCTCTCAAATAATGGAGAGCACTCCACTATTTATAAGTTCCTAGGCTGAGCCATTACAGCTTGGGCCTTTAACTAACAGTTAACCAAAAATAGTAATGTCATTTATAAAAGGGAATAGGCTCCCATAAAAATAGAAAATTTGTTGTAGAGGGTTGACCAAGTCAACCCTACAACTTTGACCATTTCCAGAGCTTGAAACTATCCTTCCATGGCCACTCAGCTTTGGCCTGGTTCACCCTCCTCTCCTTTCTCTACATCTTTTTGTTTCCCCTCTTCCCATATGGCCACTTGGTGTCTGTATTCAAGAAACGCTTGATAATACCCTGAGTTTCTTCATCTCTAGGTCCGCATGCATATTGATTTACCACATCCACTGTTTCGATTTCCTTTGTGATTCTGGCCGGTAACCTTTGAAGCTTAATTAGGAATTTCTTTATTCTCCTATGAAGTTCTGGCATAAAACTAGTCGATCAATGGAGTCACTATTGAAATTCTTCACGACATCATCATCCCGCTTCACCAAGTCTTTGAAATTCTCTTTGATCTGGTCCTCGGGAAGAGCATCGATATTCTCATTGAAAAACTTGTAGTGGGTGTTGTCGAACTCTTCAGAGATATCATTGAGGGCATCCGTAATCTCTACCCATTTATCCTCCAATTTCTTAATCAGATCTTGTAGTTCCTGACACTAGAATTCCATAGCCTTCTTGATATTCGAACAGTTTAGAGGCATCATCAATTACCTCCTCCTACAAAGTAAGTCAAAATCTTCCTCTCTTATGTCACTCCACGTCGCCAAGGTTAGATTCAAGTTATTATTATCTTCAAGAGAGAGATTCGTCCATCTTAGCGATGGTGGTATCTGTAAATCATCATAAATCTCCACAACTTCCTTGATCAAAGGGTTGGCCTCCTGCAAGATCCTTTCCATCCATCCATTCACTGTTCTCCCTTTCTGGCCTAGCTTCTCAAGCTCATGATAAGAGATATCATCGATTGTAGATGAAATTTTCATGGCCATAGTAGTTGAGATGTCAGTGGATGGAGTGGGTTGAGTTACTCCAATGCAGCATTCTAGCTCGACCTTAGCCTTAAGCTCATCCTTGGTGGCCTTGTCTTTGTCGTACTTCTCCAAAAGGGCCCCAAGAGCAATGTGTACATCCTTCTTGGCTCCATCATGTGTAGCCTTCCCGAGTGAGAACTTTGAGATCCTGTAGTCTCTACTGTGATAGTCTCTTTAGTTTTCCCCTCAATAGGGTAGCCACTTCTATCACGCGCTCTCCTGATGGATTAACCGTTAGACTTGATATAGTTCTTGGTCTCTTAGCTTGTCTTTTGGGCATGGACTCCAATATGCTAAGATCTATCACATCTCCTAGAGGAACCTTTTTTTTTTCTTAGGAGTCTACCTAAATAACCACTCTGGTATGGCTAGAGCTAAGGAAGATGGAGTAGTAGATCCGATACCTAAAGTATCAGTTAAGGAAATATCACTAGAAATTCCAGTTGATATCTGAGCAGAGGTGGCAATGATGGAAGGTGTGGGAGTGAGGAGAGCCATAGGAATTGACAAGGCGATGTTGGGGGTTGAGATTGAAGAAAATGGGAGTGTCAAAGGAAGTGAGGAGGAAATGGGTGACCCAATATTTTCCCCAGCTGATAAAACTGGAAGTGACAAAAATACCTAGGCCATAGAAGGAGATGGGAAAGAGGAAATGGTGGAAGATGTGGAGGGAACTGATATTGGAAGTGATAATGGAGGAAAGGGGAGATGGGATGGATCCTGAATGATACTTGGGAATCACTTACTTCCACAACCTCAGCAACTAATATTGTAGATGTTGTAACCCAGAAGCAACAGACCTAGAAAGAGATGAGCCACCAACCACAAATGAAATCTTCTTTGCAACTATGGGAACCCTTTGATTCGATCTCTTGCCTTTTTAGGTGTTGGTTGGTTTATTGCTAATGTAGACCCTATATTTGTAGGTTTATTTTCACCTTTGGGTGATATTCCCAAGGTAGCCAACCAACTGAATGTTATCCTTAGAATGGGCCCCACCCTTTCTTTGGTATTGCTGCACTCTTCCACATACCAATCAACCCATGACAATGGTTGATTGGAAACATCATAATCTATGTATGATGCATCTAGGACCTCATCATTATCTTGTAAGTCCTTTGGCACATCAGCCAACCCAAACTTCCACACTTCATCAAGGGTTAACCTTTCATAATCCCTTTGTCGTATGATGAATTTTCTCGACAATGGATCCATATGTCTTCTAATTGTGGCATATGAGCACTGGACTTCCCTGTCTCCCCGAACTTACCCCAATAGTCAAAGTTAGTTCGAGGATGGATGGTCTACAGGGTTACCTCATCCATTTCAGCATCCACATTTCTTTCCTTATGGATAGTTGGGAAAGAATACCTACCAATTGTAATAGGGAAATGCATTCCCACCTTGTGATGCTTGTTTTGGATTTTATGGTAATCCAACAACTACCAAACCAATTCTAGAAGAACCCACTTGTCAATGGGGCACCTTGGCAACTTGCTGGGGGCGCCTATGAAACCCATAATTTGAAGGTAGGTGAATGTGGGAAATTAAAGGTAGATTACTCCCCATTCTCGCACCTATTGGAAAGCCTCATCGAAATCCTTCAATTATATAGCTCCTTGTCAAAGCGATAGAGGACAACAACAAAGAAAGTGTCATTGATTCTTCGAAATACTTTCTCCCCTCATCCAAAGTAATTTGGGGATAAAATTCATATATTTGGGATGTGTTGCACCACCCCTAGTGTTTAATCCTGAGAAATCCCCCATGGCAGAAGCTTGCATATACTAGGAAATATGTCATGTAGAAGAATTTAGTTTCTTCCACCTTGCCCAACTGGTAGCAAATGTTGCTACTGATATGTTCACCCCATCGGATAAACTCATCATTCTTCTTGATTGTTGTTATGTAAAAGAACATCCATTCTTGGAATTCCTTTGTAGAAGGAAGACTTGAAACTCTTCTCAAGAGTATAATGAGGTCATTGACCTCCTGAATGAAATTTGATCGATGTATAGTCTTGGGCAACTTGGAAAAATTCTTAGTTAGGTAAGACTTCATCATGACCTTCGAGCATACTTCCTGATTTTTATCCCAGTGCTCAACTACTATTTCAGGTGAGATAGTGGTGTAATATTGTATGTCTAGAAGTTTGAACAAGTCTTCAAAGAAATCTGGTCCGATGATTACCACCTTATCGTCGCTATCTCTTATTGACATAGAGTCCTCATCGTAGTGAGCTTTCTGTAGCTAAGACAAATTTTAGGCATTACATGATGCGGGAAACCAACGGAAAGGAAAACCATTGTTGAAGATGGCCTGCATCCATGGATTTTTATTTGGGGCCTTTAATCTTTCCCAGAACTCGGAAGATCAATCTGCATGAGATCGGTGTCCCCGATATTTCCTAAATCAGAGGTTAAGCAAGTTTGGGGAGAAACTCCAAGAAATGTGTACTTCATCTTTTCTTTCCCCTTTGAAGTGGAGGAAGACATCAAACCTATGTTTTGGGAGTTTGAATGTTACAAAATCTGAAAATCTAAGAGCAGTGAACTCTAAAACCCGAACTAAAAATTCCGAAAGGAAATACTTGAAAGAAATCTATGAAAAAAATTTCCAAGTCGAGTCCCAAAATTCTAAATTCCCAATTCTCCAAAAACTTGAAATCTAAATTCTCCAAAAAGTTTTTCCGAAACTGAAATCTCCAAAAACCCAAAACTGAAAACTCAAAAATGCGAAAATGAAAACTCTGAAAATCCAAAACAAAAATCTTCGAAAAGAAATCTCTGAAGTAACAGTTCTTTGAAATTTTGAAATCCAAAACTTCAAAGATTTTTTTACCAAAAAGTTCCTTCGAAATAGTTTCCTACCTTGTGATCTTTTGAAGGAGTTCTCCAAAATGAATTTTCCAAAAAATCCTAATGGTCTCTGGAGGAACTACAAAAAGAGGTGTTAAGAAACCAAAGTGGATTTTGAGAAATAAGAGGAAGTATGAGGGACTTAGAAAGATCCCCATGCTTGAAAACCTAGAGAAACCTCCACAGCAAAACAAGGTGAAAAAGAAAGACATCACAAGAAAAAAAAAAGGGAAAACAAAAAGAAACCCAAATGGGGAAAAAGAGAGAAAAGACCTAAAAACCAAAAGAAAGTAAAACCAAAAACATACCTTGAAAAGGACACCAAAAGGACAAGAATGAGATGTCAGAGTGAATGTGTCAGGTAAAAATGAAAAGTAAAAATCCATGTTTATATAGAAATCCCAACATTAATGGTAAAAATCTGATCCGTATGGAGGTAGGTGAGAATTAATCACGCATAAAACCTCCCAAAGTTCCGAAAACCTAAAATTTCAAAATTTGGGATTTCAGACATCAGAAAAAAGGGAAGCAAAAGGATAAATTGCAACTAAAAGTCCAAAACCCAAAACCTAAAAGTTTGAAAATTCATACTTTTGGAGTTTTGGACTTTGGAAAAAATCAAGTGAAAATCCTAAAATGACTCGGAGAACTATGAAAACCCAAAACCCGAAAGTCTGCATTTTTGGACTTTCGGAGTTTCAGACTTCAGAAGTCCGAGTCGGATTTAAAAAAAAGAAGCCAAAAGTTCTAAAATTCTAAAAACTCAAAATTTAAAAATTTTCAAAGTTTCAGACTTCAGAAAAAATCAAATGCAATTCCGAAATTTAGCTTAAAAATTTTGAAAGGAAAAACCCTGAAGTCCAAAAATTGAAAATTTTCAGATTCTTGTTTTTAGAAAAATTCACTATGCGAGGATTTCCTAAAAACATAAGTCTAACATACATCCTTCCTCCGGGTAGGTTAAATGGTTAACATTTTTGGTGATCTCCAAGGAAATATTTCCTACTAAGCTTTTAGACCAGTAGCCTTACACAAAACATTAGGCAAAGGAGTCTAAAAAACTAAGACCAAAATAGAAAAACACACAAGCAAAAGAAAAGAAAACCAAAACTATGTGTAGAGCACTTGGAGGAAAACAGAAAAACTGTACAGGGTGGAACCTCCTCAAAAGCAAGCTTTGAGGTGTATCCCATTCACATGAATGGGCAATTCTTCTCCATTGAGTCTGGATAGGAAAATGAATTTGCCTCTTTGCAGCTTGTAATAACATAGGGCCCGCTCCAGAGAGCATCAAACTTGGCGTGCTTTCTTGGTTTGGCACAATCTTCATCCCATTTTAGAACCAAATCCCCTTCCCTAAACAACCTATCAGAGGCTTTCTTGTCAAAGGATTTCTTAACCTGAGCTTGATGCTCTGTCAATGTATTCATGGTAGTGTTTTGAATCTCCTCTAGCTCTATGAGTTCTAAAAACCTCACTATCAAGGCTTCGTCTTCCATAACTTCTAGCCGATAAGCCAAATCCAAGGAAGGCATTTCTAAGGAAAGTGGAAACTTTTCTTCCCTTCCATATATGAGCATAAAAGGTGAAACCCCAATGGCCTTTTTAGGTGTTATTCGATCTTCCCATAGAGCAACCTTAAGCTTGTATGTCAGGTACATTTGTTAGCCTCCATTATGCACTTGATGATCCTTATCAAGTTCTTATTGCTGGATTCGGCCAACCCATTTCCCTGTGGATAGTAATTAGATGAAGTCTTGAGATAGACCCCATTCTTGACAGCCCATTCACTTATTCTCATCCCGAGGAATGCCATTGCATTGTCAGAGATGATAGTAAATGGAACACCAAACCTTGTCATGATACTCTCCAAGAATTCAAGGACCGCTTTTTCATTGCTTTCCTTCAAGGCCACCACTTCTATCTAGTGGGTGAAATAATCTGTCGTAGTAAGGACCCATTTATGTCCTTCACTAGGATGGAGGGTTGATCATACCAATAAAATCCAACCCCCATTGAACAAAAGGTTGATCCACCTAAATAGGATGCAACGAGAGAGCTATCAGCTTCTGTTTTCCTACAAAAAGAGCACACTCCTTACATTTCCTTACCCAAAAATGGGCATCCTTGAATAGGTCTGACCAGTGGTAACCGGACCACATGATCTTGGTAGCAGTCATTCATGCCAAATAATGTCCTCCTGACAACCCATTGTGGAATTCCTCCAATATCTTGTTTACTTACTCTAGTTTGATGCAATGTAAAAGAACATCATTCAAATCCTTTCGAAAAGAATGTCATCTACCTCAACATATGGAATAGACCAAAGATGGAAAGTACGTTGTTGAATCTTATCCATATTTGGGGGATATACTCCCAAGAGGAGGAAATTTTCCATTGTAGTAAACCAATCAATCTGACCATTTCCTTCATCAATGTTGAGGAGTGCAACATCCTTATCATTCTTTATCTCCATGTCCATGGCCAACTATTGGCATAACCCCTTGCCTCTGACAAGTTTAGTGACTTTAATGTGTACATCATACTCCATTACTTTCGTGATCCACCCAACACATTTCTCATTCATCTCCTTATTCAACAAAAATTCTTTAACGCCAAGATGAGAAACCATTAAGTGTATCTTGTTGTTGGACAACATATGCCTGAACTTTTTTAGAGCTCGAATGATCACAAAAACCTACTTTTTGACAAAAGAATACTTTAGCTCATATTCCTTGAGAGACTGATTGAATAAGGCAATAGGTTTCTCCATCAGATCGTCATTCTACTGAGTGAGGATACCTAAAATACTCTCATGACCCGCAAAAGCGTAGAGAATAAAATCCTTGTCAAACCGGGGTTTACCAACATAGGAGCTTGGAAATAGTAGCTTTGATAGCCTTAAAGCTTTCTCTCCCTTCCTTTTTCCATGAGAAATGAATGTTATTTTTAAGCATGGCCATCAATGCGGCTTGGCTAACACTACAAATTGGGGAATGAATCTTCGAACAAAGTTTATAGTTCCCAGAAGCTCTGGAGACCCTTCTTGTGACTTGGGAGGGATAGAGACAAAATCGATTGAATCTTGGTTGGTCAATTGAGAGTCCTTCAGTGGAAACAATATGCCCCAATAGCTTGCCTTCTTGAACTGAAAAAATGCATTTTGGGGGTTTAGGGAAATTCCAAACTCTCTACATCTTCAAAAACTTTCCTTAGATGCACAATATGATCTTCAACATGTTTGGAATAGATAGTTATATCATCCAGGTAGACCAAGATCATATCATTGATGAGTCCTTTAAATGCCATGTCCATGGCTCTTTGAAAATTAGCCCCTGCATTGGACAATCCGAATGGCATTTTGTTGTATGCATATGTGCCCCACTTAGTAGTGAAAGTTGTCTTGAATTGATCAGATTCTTGGACCAAAATATGATTATACCCTGAATAGCCATCCAACAGAGAAAACATTTGAGCTCCTACCACTTTTTGGAGGATCTATTCCATTGACAGAAGAGGGTAGTGATCCTTTAATGAGGCATGATTCAAATCCCTGAAATCTACGCAAAGTCGGATCTCCCCATTCTTTTTTCTCACGGGCACTAAATTAGCTACCCATGATGAATGCTTGATGGGAAAAATTATGCAGCTTCAATAAGCTTAGTTAGCTCTTTCCTCATTAGCGGCTCAACCTTGGGATTGATTGGCCTTTGTTTTTGATGAACTGGCTTAGAGTTCGATCCAATTCAATCATGTGTTGAGCTAGGCTTGGGTCAAAACCACGCAAGTCTTTAGCTCCATGCAAAAATATCATGATATTCCCGACACAACTCAATGAAAGCTTCCTTTTCCTGAGTAGTGCATATCTTACCAATCTTTAAATGTTTCTCACTAGCCACCTCGACTTCCTCAAAATCTTCTTCTTTTACCACCATATTTGTGTTTTTCCATTTAGCCTGGTCATCTGAATTGAAGATAGATTCAAGCGTGACCAAGCCTTTTGGAAATTTGTTTCCTCTCAACTGAATGACCTAGTCACCATAGGATTCCTACAATTTACCTTGTTGTTTGGTGGTGAACTCTGCTTCTTGTTGTAGAAAGAGAACAATTTTCTCATCACTATCAAAAACCTGCCAACTGCTTACATTATCTGGTACTATGGGATGGACAACCATTTTGACTATTTGTTGCCCTTCCTTCATGATATCCATAGGTATATCATATTGAGATCCAATGGTGGCAAGCCTATTAGCATCTTGATTTTGAGTTCTAGGAACTAGCATGAATTTTGAAAGCTTCAAAGTCTTCTATTAGGTCCCAAACTTGATTCTTATATGATCTTAAGAGATCATTCTTTGATGCATTGTAGGTTGTTACTTGATGAACCACCAATTCACTATCACCAAAAGTGATCAGAGATTTGATTCCTCTTTGTTGGGCCAGCTGCAACCCTTGTATAAGAGCCTCATACTCGGTAACATTATTGGTACAACTAAACTGCAATCTAAAAGATGAGAAATATTTATCCCTCTTAGAGAAATTAGCATGACTCCTGCACCAGATCCATTCTTACTCCTAGAACCATCAAGAAAAGCTACCATAGTCCTTCAGAATCGTTGTTGGGTGTCTTAATCAACTGAGGTACGGTTGTACCTTATTCATGTATACAATAAGTTCCCAAGCCAGTCTCATCCAAAAACAACATACCAGATTCCTCGTTAGCCAATAAATCAGCATACGGGTCATATTGATGGTCTATACTTACCTCATTAAGCACTATATCAGGCACCTCTTCTACAAGAGTAGCTGGTTCATGATCCATGACCTCTTCTTCTGGGTCACAAATGACATGTAGTTACCTTCTATGGGTTTGGATGTGTATGGTTCCACATGGGTAGGAGAAATTGGTTCTACTCTTATGGTTACCTTCATCCCATAACAAGTTCTTAAGATCATATGTGACTAGTCTGATGACAAATATCCTCCCATTTTTGTGGTGAAATCCCATGATAAGCAGATGGTGAAGAGGGGAGGGAGATCAATGATGGATATATCTTATGTGAAATTCAAACTAGGGCACACGCATGGATAGTGAGCTCAAGCCCCTTTATAACCCCCACAGTTTGGACTATAGTACCATCCAGTTGAACAACCCCTTTCAAAATTGGAGCATATGGAATTTGTAGTACATCTACGATCTACTTAGGCATCACAGAACTACTAGCTCTAGAATTGATCATACAATTGTGCACCAAATGGTCACCAATGATCAATGAGATATAAAATGGTGGAGGCTTGTTGGTCTTAGCCTATATTTTTGTTTCAGTTTGCACAAGCTGGTTCACACTATTCAAGCTACTTCCCGACCTTGACGGTCTATTAGTAATTCCAAAGTTTTTAAATCTTCTCGTAACAAGTTCCTTTGAGAAGGAATTGAAAGTGCATACCACATTGTGATGCTCAAATTGGTCTTCTTCATTTGTTCCACTATGCTAAATGGTATTACTCCCACCTTGCTAATACCTTTTGGGATGTTGGGGTCTTCCTTCAGATAATGCTTATTGGGTATCGTGATACTAGATGTCCCATCTTTCTTTGTATTCTGATCAGTGGATATTTCTAGTGATTTATTTCTCATGCCTTTATCATCTGTATCTATGTTGGGGCCTGAGAAGTGGATGCCTAATCAGTATTGGAAGACCCTACATCTATTGCCCTTTTCTTAGAATGGGTGTTAGATGCTATGGTGGAGGAATCAATATTCAAACCACAAAGTCCTCTTGCTTGCCAATTTAATAATGTGGTTTCATCAGAGCTTGATCTTGACCTTCTAAAGTGGATGGTCCAGCAGATGATTCAAGCAGAGTTGTTATGCTTTGAACCATGAGAGCTTGACTCAAAACTCCATTTGGGAAAAGATTCTGATTATGGGGCTGAGAACATGGATAACACCATTCGTAGTCTTGGATGAGGTTGTTTTATACCGGGACTATGGCTTTGGATGAGCTAGTAGCTGAGGGATTCTGAAAGTTCAAAGGCTTCACATTTGCATCTTGGGTTATGGCTTGGCTCTGTGGCTAACCATTTCCTTGAAATGGAGGACGGTTTGTTTGATATTGGGGTTGAAAGGGGTGAGCATATTGGGACTGCTACCTCTTCATTACTACGAGTTCATTCTTAAAGGTCTGTAATAGTGACTTTACCTCAGCCAAATCATTTGAGGTATTGGAAGCATGCATAGCTATTGGGACCGAAGCAACCGGGATTGGGGTGATGACTGGCTGTTGTCTTGCTACCAACTCTATAAAAATAGGAATGGGAGGTCTAGGAGTAATTTTACCTACTTGAATCAGGTAGTTCTCAGCTCGTACGACCACTTCATAAGCATCAGGGATCACAGTCCCCCCATGGATTGGATCATGACAGCGACATCACTATTCAATGCCCGTAAGAAATATAGAAAAGCACTTTCTGGGGATGGCCTTATGAGTGTTGGGATCCATTTCCAAGTCCTGTCAAAGTGGAGGTTGAAGTCACTCATATACTCTTGGGGATATCACTTGATGGTATGAAACTACTCCACAAGTGAAATATTATCACTTTTGTCTTCAAATTATTTACACAACTTTGTGCCTAAATCATTCCAATTGGTAACGGATCCAACAGCTAAACTCCAGAACCATTGAAGTGCCTACCTTTGAATGAAGTAGTAAGGAGTCGAACTACCACATTATCTTCTATAATACTATGTACTGCGCAGATGTTAGCCACATCCAGTATGTGCTCCCGAGGTGATACATTAGTCTCCCCCATGTAAAATGGTAAACTTTTCAAAGTGGCTGTTGGTATTGCGTCTCTTTGTGCTAACAACAAAGGACTACTAGTATTGAATGGAGGACAAGTATTGGCTGCCATGGCATTCACAAACTGATTGTATCTTGGTAAAGGGAAATATCCTCCAGGAGGAGTTGAATTTCCTCTATGGGGTAAAGTTGTAGCTGATGGTACTGAAAGGTTTCTTCCCCTTCTTCTTGGGGAGACAAAGAAAGCTTTGTATGACAATAATTATCCTTCCTTGAAGAAGCTCTTGTGTGAATCCTCGCATGAGTTGTTGTACTAAACTTTGAAATCTAGAGAGATGGATTCACCAGGTACCTTATGTCAATGAAATGAGAAGAGAGGTACCAACTCTCTCCCACCAAGCATGCCAAAAATAGTTCTCTAAATCACTGCACGCCCCCGAATGGCCTGAAATGAATCACGACATTCGGTGTGATTAGGACACATGGGATCACCTCTCAAGCTGTGGGACTTGGGCTCGAGGTGAACCTCCGAGAAGGCCAACTTCCTATTCCTATACTAAACACAACACTACTTCTATGTAAGAGAGATGGCAAACTAGTCCTATGCTAACATTTCATGGGATTTAGGGAAGAAGAATGAAACAAAATATATTCTAGAAGTGGTGATGCACCAATAAAAGGGAGATTTAACTTCGGAAGGTTAATGTTGGTATTAGGATTTCATTTTAACCACGTTCACCTATTGCAACTGGAAATGATATAAAATATCACAGACTAGAAGCACACATTCCTCTGTTAAACCTTAAACATACACGATAGAGGGATCCACTTTGATTTAACACACGGATAATTTATCAAGGAATAATCACAAGAAAATTTCCGTTATTCACTTGAATGATAATAATAATGTAACTCTTGATCAACAAAAGGAAAATATTTCTCACAATTGAGAGGAAGTAATCACACTATTCTTCTCTCAATATGAAATAGATAATCTAAATAAAGGTAAATTAATCAAATAATGCTAAGGAATCACATTCAAAATTCATGAAATGATCAATCATTCAACATAATAAAACAGATCTTCAAGTGCAAGGAACAACTTTGAATATAATTAAAAGGTTTCAAAAAATTCTGAAAGCACTCTTCCAAGCTTGAAGAGCAACTTTCTCCGAATCTCTCCAAAATATCTCTCAAATAATAGAGAGCACTCTACTATTTATAAGTTCCTAGGTTGAGCCATTATACAACTTGGGCCTTTAACTAACAGTTAACCAAAAATAGTAATGTCATTTATAAAAGGGAACATGATCCCATAAAAATAGCAAATTTGTTGCAAAAGGTTGACCAAGTCAACCCTACAACTTTGACCATTTCCAGAGCTCAAAACTTGTCCTTCCATGGTCACTCATCTTTGGCCTGGTTCACCCTCCTCTCCTTTCTCTACATCCTTTTGTTGCCCCTCTTCCCATATGGACACTTGTTAACCGTATTCGAAGAAACACTTGACAATACCCTAAGTTTCTTCATCTCTAGGTCCGCACGCATACTAATTTACCACATCCGTTGTGTCGATTTCTTTTGTGATCCTTTCCAGAAACCTTCGAAGCTTACTTACAAATTTCTTTAGTCTCCTTATGAAGTTCTCGCACAAAACCAGCTAATCAATGGAGTCACTATATTGAAAGTCTTTGAAATTCTCTTTGATTTGGTCCTCGGAAGAGCATTGATATTCTCATTAAAAAAATTTCAATGGGCATTGTCAAACTCTTCAGATATCATTGAGGGCATCTCGTAATCTCTACCCGTTTATCCTCTAATTTCTTAATCAGATCTTATAGTACCTGACACCAAAATTCCATAGCCTTCTTATATTCGAACAATTTAGAGGCATCATCAATTACCTCTTCCTGCAGAAGTAAGTCAGAATCTTCCTCTCTTATGTCACTCCACATCACCAAGGTTAGATTCAAGTTATTATTATCTTCGAGAGAGATTCATCCATCTTAGCGATGGTGGTTTTTGCAATCTATAAATCAGCATAAATCTCCACAGCTTCCTTGATCAAAGGGTTGGCCTCCTGCAAGATCCTCTCCATCCATCCATTCACTTTTCTCCCTTTCTAGCCTAGCTTCTCAAGCTCGTGATAAGAGATATCATCGATTTTAGATGAAATTTTCATGGCCGTAGTAGCTTGAGATGTCCTTTGGATAGAGTGGGTTGAGTTACTCTGCAGAAAAATGTGCAAAGAGCTACTCGACATTGGCCTTAAGCTCATCCTCGGTGGCCTTGTCTTTGTCGTACTTCTCCAAAAAGGTCCCCAAGAGTAGTGTGCACATCCTTCTTGGCTCCTTCATGTGTAGCCTTCCCAAGTGAGAACTTCAAGATCCGGTAGTTTGTTGATAGCTTTATGATTTTAGTTTTCCCTTAATAGGGGTAGCCACTTCTATCACGTGCTCTCTTGATGGATTAATGGTTAGACTTGATACGGTTCTAGGTCTCTTGGCTTGTCTTTTGGCACTGACTCTAATATCTTGAGATCTATCACATCTCCTAGAGGAACCTTTTTTCTTTTGCTTTGCCACAATTTGGAAAAAGATTCCTAAAAATACAAAGGTGGAGGTTAACCACTCCGGTATGGTTAGAGCCGAGGAAGATGGAGTATTAGATCTAATACCCATTTAAGTATCGATTAAGGAAATATTGCTAGAACTTCCAACTGATATCGAGCAGAGGTGGTAATGATGGAAGGTGTCGAGTGGGAGAGCCATAGGAATTAGCAAGGCAATGTTGGGGTTGAGATTGAAGAAAATGGGAGTGTCAAAGGAAGTGAGGAGGAATGGGTGACCCAATATTTTCCCACTGATAAAACTGCTGAAGTGACGAAAATATATGGGCCATAAAAGGAGATGGAAAGAGGAAATGGTGAAAGATGTGCGGGAACTGATATTGAAAGTGATAATGGAGGAAAGGGGAGATGGGATGGATCTTGAATGATACTTGGGAATCACTTACTTCCACAACCTCAACAACCGATATTGTAGATGTTGTAACCTAGGAAGCAAAAGAGACCTAGAAAGAGATGAGCCACCAACCACAAATGAGATCTTCGTTACAATTGTGGGAACCCTCCGTTGATATCTTGCCTTTTATAGGTGTTACTTGGTTTATTGCTGATGTAGACCCTATATTTGTAGGTTGATTTTCACCTTAGGGTGATATTCCCAAGGTAGCCAACCAACTGAAAGTTCTCCTTAGAATAGGCCCCGTCCTTTCTTTGGTATTGCTGCACTTTTCCACATACCAATCAACCGATGGTAAACAACTAAAGGTGGTTGATTGGAAACATCATCATCTCTGTATGATGCATATAGGACCTCATCATTAGATAGTGGAGATATTCTCTAGGCAAGGTTCAAGCTACTAAAGACAATTTGGAATCCTAATTGGTTCTACGCATGTTTTGGTAGAAAAAATTATGCATTTTTATATACACACATAACAAACATGGGTAGTATGGGTATGATTAATTGTTTTGAATGAATTTTCATGGGAGGTGAAGTAGGATAAAGTTGATTATACCAAATCTTTGAGAGCTTTTATAAAAATGGAAGGATCAAGAAACAAAATGTTTTCAGAGTAGTTAGGGTGTTCCTTTAACCAGAATATGTGCTTCAATGGAGGCCCAAATTATCACTTTTTCATATAATCTATGAGACTCTAACATGAAGGCTCAAGTTGGAAATAATCAAAAAAGCATCAAGATCTAGCCAAACCATGCACAGGGTACATCTAGAGGTTTACAAACAATCTCTGTCAACGAGATGAGAGAAAAGTGATTTTAAATCATTTATTTCACTCCCAGATGAAAGCTCTTCTTAGAGAAATGAAATTATAGATGCCAATAAACTATCACAAGGATTGAGACTTGTGTGATAGAGATAGATTTTGATACAAGATTGCAACAGGAACAAGAAAAACTATTTGAGACATTCAAAAGTAAAACCATACATTTTACATAAGATCCACACACAATAACTCAAGTTTGATTAAATTTATCAGCGAGGGAAAGTTTCTGAACAATCTTTGAGCTTTTCAATGGTTTTACACTTGTAACCACCTTCACACGATCAAACTTAATACAAAAGAGATATACATGCTTCTTAGATAGCTTCTCAAAAGATAGGCTTTTTCAAATTTTCCTCTTGGGAATTTTCTTCGACCTCTAATACTCAAACCTCCAACCATTTTCATGAAAACATTGTGCCATTTATAACATTTACAACGAGACCCCTTCTTCCCCAAAAGAAAAAAAAATTTAATGTACAGAGTGCTCGCCATGGTCTCGATCGCAATTCTCATAATAAAATCTATAAAAATTTATCGGAGTGCTCATGGGGAAAATCTCTTCAAAATCTTAGCATTCAACTCCTTCATCTAGTAGAACACTCCTCCTTCGACTTGCCAACCACTTCCACCCCTAATCATGTGTTGGATTCTAAGCCGGTTCTTTGCATGCTCGGGAAAGAAAAATAGAAAATCAGATCGAGCAGAGAGTCGGACCATTTTAATGGTGAAATATGTCTCTAGATCTCTCCCACCAAAATGAGATGTCAAAATTAACTCCCTCTCTATTTTGGGTGTAGGAAATACTAAGAATGAATATTCACACTTCCAGGGCATGTTTCATAAAAATGGGGAAACTAGATTTGAGACTCACAATTGCTTTCCGTTGATCTTTGCTTTGAATTTGGGCCATCCAAATGCAAGATTAAACCTTAAAACAGGAGAATCTTTTTCAGGGGACTTCCTTTGATTTTTTTACAACCTTTTGGAAAAATGGAAAAAAAAAAGCATCAATCCATTTTGCTCCGCACCTCCCCCTTGGGAAATGAGTCCGACACATGTCCTAAGGTGGGTCCCAGTAACCATGGCCAAATTCTACCATTTTACTTCCTTTTTGGAAAAGGAAAAATTTTCAAGTTTTCCCCAGTAGCTCTCTCCCTTGAAAAATAGGCACGACATGTGTCCAATGTGGGTCCCAATGAGAACTACGCTTCCTTTTTCATTTTTAAATTTTTCCTCCCAAAAGGAAATTTTTCCAAATTTCTTTCGAGAGTCCGCACCTCCGCCATTGATCTTTGGAAAGCTTTTACTTTTCCTCTTATCGGGCTTGCGGGCCTATTTTGAGATTTTAATCCTTTGGATGTCAAGAGGTAAAAAATAAAATTTTCCTCCAATGGTCCACTTCCCTACCTCTTTGACTTTTCAAACTTCCACGTGTCACGATGGCACATCTTGAGATGATCCCCAAAGTTAATACCTTGAGCAAGTGTAGGCTCGCTTTTGATGTGTGTCATCATGTGCATCCCTTTAAAAACCTTAAGGCTCTAAAAATAATTTAAAAGGGGGCATGCTTCCACTTTAGAAATTTACTCCATTTTTGCCAAAGGGGAAAAACATCAAACTTACCTCACGAAGGCCCACATCTCCACTATTAGCTTTGCCACGAATTTTCTTCAACATCTAACACTCGACCTCCAACCTGTATGTCCTCTACGGGGCAAAGTGAGACTTTTCCCCGCCTCTTAAATTTGTTCCAATCAGATCCTAGCGGGGCTGTGGGGTAGGTTCAAACTTTTTTCCAAAGTAGCCAAAATAAAAAGTTCAAAAACATACCCATCACTCCCCATCTAATCGGGAGAAGCCACGTAAGCACCAAAGGAACCAATCGAGAATTGAGCGAGCCATGGGACCAAATTTTCCTTTTCACCAAAAAAGTAAAAAGTAATAAGTTAAAGCAATTTTCTTGTCATCCCCTTACCAAAAAAAAGAATCCACGTGACCACCGAATGCCAAGGACTAAATTTGACATGAAAAAGACACCCGTCAGACCGTCAAAATACAGAAAATCACCATTTACACCCAGAACCTAATTTTTCGCTAAGGATGAAAATTATTTTGAAACAAAAACAAGTGAATCATGATTTCGAGCATCTTTTCGACCATGGATTTGGATTTTCAAAGGCATACAAATATAGATTAACCATTTTCAAGCTTCCATGGTTGGGAAAAATAGGAAAAATGGCAAGGCCCATGATTTTGAAGAAATTAGGGAAAAAATAGGGCAAAGTCAGAGAATATTTCAAGGAGGGACATGGCAATGGATTCTGCAAACAATTTGAGGCATTCAAATGGAGGTAAAGGATTCAGAACATCCACATCGAGAGATAAAAATTTCACAACACGCAAATCAGAGGAAAATAATGGCAAATGGGGTGAGACAGATCTGAGCACCAACATCGGCTCACGACTCGGGATGGGAACTCCCTGTGAGTGCCACAAGAAAAATGGTAGACCAAGTGCAAAAATATCCATTGGGAAAAGGAGTCAGCTTACAAAGTAGAGAAATAGAGCCATCTCTCAAAAACAAATAGAGAAACCAACAAAAATAGGTCCACCAGGGGCGGAATGAACAAGAACACGGAAGATAGAAAACAAACCAACAAACTATACACTATACGAGATGATATTTACCCTAATTTAGAAAACAATCAAGGAAAAATTTCAAGCACTTGCCATCCTGGATATGACCATGCCAAAAGGTTATGATATGTTTTCATCAACTAGAAATATACCTCTTTTTCTTCTCTATTCAGTTTGTAAACCATCCATTTTCTCTGAAGCTCCTCCATTTTGTTTAAGTCAAATTATTTAACATTTTTCAAGGCTGAATCATAGACCAAATTCCCAGAAAAAATCAACATACTTAGGAGCTCTATTTTCAACACTTTCATACTCCTAAAATCCACAAAACTCACAAAGTTGTTAAGATCAACATCTGCTTGCAAAACTTCATAAGATGCATTGCTTGGGTCTTGAATCAGTACAACATCTTTTTCTCTCCATATAATTTCACCAAGTTTCCTTTTAATGGGGATAGTGGCATAAGACATGTCCATTTGCACACTACCACCAACACCTGTTGCCCATTTTCTTGACAACAACATCCCCCACTTGGCAGGGAATCAACAATCACTACATCAAGTTTTAAGTTCCTTCCAGGATAAGATGTAAGTTGCACATCTAGATCTTTGACACATCCCACCACTAGAACCTCTCTAGAGTCCATGGTAGTGCACTTCCCATATGTTTTTGTTACTTTGATACCCAATCTCATTCATGACTTCAAGAGGCATGACATTACATGAAGCTCCAGAATCAAACATACAGTTATGTAATAGCTTGTCTTTGATAACTAGGGTAGTGAAGAATGGATCCACATTCAACTGGGATTTAACCAAAGAAGTTCCTAAATAAACCTCTGGTGGTTCCCCCAGCTCTTCCAACACTTGTGGCTTTTCCAACACTCTATAACAGTAAGGGAATCCCAACCTTGTTTACATCTCTGTCCTTGTGTGATCTCTTCCTCTTTGAATCCTAAGTATTCAAAATCCCTCTTCTTGTGCTCAGGGATCCTAAGTAGCTCAACAATTGGGACAAGAATTTTGATTTGACTCAAAACTTGGACAATGTCATATGGAAAAATTTGGGTAAAGCATCACTAGGAGAAAGATTGGCAAATTCATCAAATGGAATGGGATTCTTTTCAGTTTGGGCATGGGGAAGAACACAAGTTTTGCTTAGGGAAAAAGATCTCTACCAGATGCATTTTTCTTTGGGGTTTCTTTGGTATGTAATGGAAATTTTGACTTGGCTTGTGGCCCCTTGGTAGCTTTACTTCTGGTATTTTGCTCCTTTTCTTGGGAAACTACAACATTCATTAATAGCTACCTATCTTCTTCTAAAGGAACTCCTCCATCATACTTTTTAATCATTAATGCCCTCAAGTATTCAAAATCATTAGTGGGAAATTCAAAATCTTGTATACAGTGTCTACTTCTAAAGTATGAGAGGGAGGAAGAAGAGGTACCTAGTGGATGCAATCCCAAAAATAGCAGCAGTTCTAGCACTTATTACCTCAGTTGAAGTTACTTCCCTTGGTGAACTTGTAGGATCTCCATCATGTAGGAATCATCATCATTATCATCACCAAATTCTTCCTTTTCAACTTGATCTTTCTCACATGTAGCATGGGGCATGAAACATCTATCACACTAATCAATGACATTTGTCTCCTCCACAACAACAACTCTGGTAGTAGTCAAAGGATCAAGTACCATTCTATTTTCCCTAGTCTGGGACTACTTGTTTCCAATCCAACAAGTCCCTTACCTCTATCATCAGCTCTTTGGTGATTTGTAAACCTATCTTGGCCTTGCTACTTGTGTTGACCTTGTGAGCTCTACCCAATTCCTTTCTCATCTTGGGCTCGTTTGTATGATATTTCTTTGAACAACCCCTGCCAAAGTTTTTACAACTTCCTCCAAATCAGAAACCTTACTTGTTTGAGGATTTTCTGGGTTGATTAGTTTTACACCCTCCCTTTTTAGAGGCTTTCCAATTGCCTTGATGTTATTCTCAATTTGTAGGGCCATGGTGAAGGCCTACCTCAAATTAGTAGGGTTTTGTCCCTCAAGTAGTAAACAACCTTTTTATCAAATGCATCTAAATATTTGATCAAACATGATTCATCACATGGCCTTATCCTAACAGAAATCTCCTCAAGGTCTTATTAAACCTTGTGTTGAAATCATGTACTTGACTCATTAGGATTCTTTTTGATGTTTTCAAATTTTGTCAAGAGAAACCTAGGGTCAGTTCTATCACCATATTACAATCTAAATGCATTGCTCATCTCTATCCAAGAATCAATAGAATTATCTAGAAAAGCTTTATACCAGTCCCTTGCATCCTCTTCCAGAGTATGGATAAACATCTTGATATACACATCTTCATGTTCAATCTCAAAGTCTTCCATCATATTGATAAAAAGCTTTAAATGTTGATCACCAGTTATAACATTGTTTCCTTGGAACTTTGGCAGTATGTTCCTTACTTCTTGAGGAACTGCATTTGGATAACTAGCCATCCCTACAAAATTTATAGGTCCAAAGGTATTTACAAAAATGGAGGTCTGGGTGGGGGAAAGGCCATGTTGTTTTGAGGAGGTGACCCTGGAGGGGTGACAAATTGATGAGGGGTAGAAGGTCTTTGAAACACATGGGTATAACTTTCAAACTGGATATCCCCTAAAGGCCTAGTTTCTTGGAAATCCCTATCAACTTCTGAAAAGATAGGGGCAGAATGAGAAGAAAACTTTTCAAAATCAAATGAAGGCCCCTCTCCAGTTGGAGAATTCAATTCCACAAAGAGGCTACCTGATTTAGAAGCACTTGAATTGCAGTCTTCAATAATAGGCCATCACTTTCATCAATGGAGATCCCCTTTCTTGTCTGTTGATTTCCCATAGCTCTCCAAGCTTTTCTTCCTTCTGATTTTGCTTTTCCTAGCTCTAGAAATAATGTCCTAGCAGGATCCCTAGCAAAGAAATATCTTCTTCCTTCCATCTTTGCAAAGGTTAGTCAAAAATCTCAATTGATAGAGGTTGAGACACTGAAATACATTAAGAATCAAATCAACAGGGAGTCACCACTAAGGATTTCCACCTTAGTTGTGCAAATGCACTAAATATGATCTGTCAAATGTCTTTCAATACTAGAAACTAGAAATGGAAAGAACTTTGACTTTTATTTACCCAGATTTATTTGTGAAAGCTAGTGCACTACGTGTGGGAACTGAAATAATTACACATAGCACTTGGAGTATATAAGAAATGTTTTACTAGGGTCTAAATATGAACTACACTCATAATGTCCCCAATAGTGGTTCCACTTAGGTGTTGGTACCCAAATTTATTCTCCTTCAAAGTCTGAGCAAGCATCACAGGTTTGTCAGGAAGCTTAGAGATAGATAGATCATGATGAGTCATTTTGTAGCCAAGGATGGGATCTAACTGGCCCTTAGTCACTCAAATGTGGAGAAATGGATAGCACCCTCAAGAGGATTTGATCTATCCTCACTATTTTAGGTTGTGCCTTTCAACCAAGGTAAGAGAACCCTTTTGTAGCCTATTGTTTATGGAGGAGATGGAGATATCCTTCTGATGGATCTATTAAGGAGACCTTGGAAAATATGATCAATGCAACAAAATATAACTCTCATGAGTTGTCACTCTAGATAGTGGAGATATTCTCTAGGCAAGGTTTAGGCTACTAAAGACATTTGGAATCCTGATTGTTTCTACATGTTTTGGTAGTAAAAATTATGCATTTGTATACACACATGACAAATAGGGGTAGTATGGGTATGATTAATTTTTTTGAATGAATTTTGGTGGGAGGTGAAGTAGGATAAAGTTGATTATACCAAATCTTTGAGAGCTTTTACAAAAATGGAAGGCTCAAGCGAAAAATGTTTTCAGAGTAGTTAGGGTGTTCCTTTAACTAGAATATGTGCTTCAATGGAGGCCCAATTAGCACTTTTTCATACAATCTATGAGACTCTAACATGAAGGCTCGAGTTGGAAAGACTCAACAAAGCATCAAGATCTGAGCCAAACCACACCTGAGGTACACCCAAAGGCTTACAAACAATCTCTGTCAATAGATGAGAGAAAAGTGATTTTAAATCATTTATTTCACTTCCATATGAAATCTCTTCTAAGAAATGAAATTGCATATGCCACTAAAGTATCACAAGGATTGAGACATGTGATTGAGATATATTTTGATACAAGATTGCAACAGGAACAAGAAAAACTATTTGCAGACATTCAGAAGTAAAACCATACATTTTGCATAAGATCCACACAAAATAACTCAAGTTTGATTAAATTTATCTAAGGAAATTTTCTAGAACAATCTTAGAGCTTGTCAATGGTTGTACACTTGTAACCACCTTGACATGATCAAACTTAATACAAAAGAGATATACAGGCTTCTCAAACGGCTTCTCAAAAGATAGGCTTTGTCAAATTTTCCTCTTGGGAATTTTCTTCGACCTCTAACACTCCAACCTCCACCTCCAACCATTTGCATGAAAAATTTGTGCCATTTATAACATTTACAATAGAGCCCCTTTTCCCCAAAATACAAAAACATTTAATGTACCAGTGCTCACCATGATCTCGATCATGATTCTCAAAATCAAATCTATAAAAAGTTGTCAGGTGCTCATGGGGCAAATCTCTTTAAAAATCTCAGCATTCAACTCCTTCATCTAGTAGAACACTCCTCCTTCAACTCACTAACCACTTCCACCCCTAATCTATCAAATCTGGTTCCTTGCATGCTCGGGAGAAGAAAAACAAAAATCAGATCAAGCCCAAGAGTTAGACCATTTTAATGGTGAAATATGTCTCCATATCTCTCCCACCAAACTTAGATATCAAAATTAACTCCCCTCTCTATTTGTGTGTAGGAAATACTAAGAAATCATGAAGACTCACACTTCTAGGCATGTTTCAGTAAAAATGGGGGAAAATCATATTTCAGACTCACAATTTTTGTTGATCTTTGCTTTGAATTTGGGTCATCCACGTGGAAGATTCAACCTTAAAACAGCTCGGGGGCTTCCTTTGAATTTTTACAACCTTTTGAAAAATGGAAAAAAATTCCATTTTCTCCATACTCCGCCCTTGCGAAATGGACCTCGACACGTTTCCTAAGGTGGGTCCCAGTGGAATCGTAGCCAAATTCTACCATTTTACTTCCTTTTTGGAAAAGGGAAAATTTTCCAAGTTTTCCCCGCAGCTCCGCCCTTGAAAAATGGGCTTAACACATGTCCCAATGTGGGTCCCAATAGAACCGTGCTTCCTTTTCATTTTTAACTTTTTTCTCCCAAAGGAAATTTTTCCAAATTTCCCCCGAGAGTCCGCACCTCCATCGTTGACTGGAGTAAGCTTTGACTTTTCCCTTATCGGGCTTGCAGGCTATTTTGAGATTTTAATCCTTTTGATGTCAAGAGGAAAAAAATCCAATTTTCCTCTGATGGTCCACTTCCCCGCCTCTTTGGCTTTTCAAAATGCCACGTGTCACAATGGCGCATCTTGAGATGATCCCCAAAAGTTGAGACCTTGAATGAACACAAGCTCGCCACATGTCATTGCGGTGCTCCTTCAAAAAACTTAAGGCTTTAAAAATAATTTGGCGGGGGCGCACTTCCACTTTAGAATTTTACTCCATTTTTTCAAAGGGGAAAAACATCCAACTTACCTCAAAGGTCCACATCTCCACCATTAGCTTTGCCACGTGTCCTCCTGTAGGGTCAAAGTGAGACTTTTCCCTACCTCTTAAATTTTCTCCAATTAGATCCTAGCGGGGTGTGGGGCAAGTTCAAAATTTTTTCCAAAGTAGCCAAAAATAAAAGTTCAAAAATAGACCCACTCTCGCCCCATCCAATCAGAAGAAGCCACGTAAGCACCAAAAGAACCAATCAGAATTGAGCGGAGCCACGGGACCAAATTTGCTTTTTCACCAAAAAAAAAAAGTGATAAGTTAAAGCATTTTCCTACCATCCCCTGACCAACCAAAAGAAGCCACATGACCTCGAACACCAAGGACTAAATTTGACAGGAAAAAGACACCCATCAGACCATCAAAATATAGAAAATCACCATTCACGCCCAGAACCTGATTTTTCGCTAAGGATGAAAATTTTTTTGAAACAAAAACAAGTGAATCATGATTCTGAGCATCTTTTCGACCATGGATTTGGATTTTCAAAGGCATAAAATATAGATTAACCATTTTCGAGCTTCCATGGTTGGGGAAAAATAGGAAAAATGGCAAGGCCCGTGGATTTTGAAGAAATTAGGGCAAAAAACAAGGCAAAGTCAGATAATCTTTCAAGGAGGGACATGAAAATGGATTATGTAAACAATTTGAGGCATTTAAATGGAGGTAAAGGCTTAAGAACATCCACATCAAGAGATAAATGTTTCACAACATGCAGATCAGAGGAAAATAATGGCAAATGGGGCGAGATAGATCTCGAGCACTAATAGGGTGGAAGTTACGATCATCGTGAGAACCATTCACAATGTTTTTAAACACTCATTCCAAAGCATTTGTGAGTCAATTTGAAGGGTTTTCACACAAGTTTGAAGATTCAAAGTTTCATCAAATTGGAGCTTTCCATCAATGAGGATGATTGGACTTCGTCAGGGAAACATCTTCTCCTCTTCTCTCTCCTTTCTCTCTCTTAAAATGTTCTAATTCTTCCTGTGAGGTTTGCACTTTTTGATATGCCTTTGAGTCACCTAAAAGTGACTTTAGAAACATAAAATAAATTAATTCACCTTGATTTTATAAAAGGGACTTAATATTTGGTAAGAATATGAATAGTTTAAAGTTGGAAATAAGCCATATGGAGGGTCATCGAAAGATGAAGAGTTTTCATTTTACTAATTCTCCATTTCAAAGGATGGGTGATTGATTTTGTAAACTCAAGAGTGCATTGAGAGAACAAAGGAGATATCCAAATTCTTCCATTCCCCTTATGCTCAAATTTCCTCCATTTCCCAGTATGTACAACTTGGTTTGAGCAATCAATACGAGAAGGAGTTTCTAGATTTCTTTTACTAAGGTATTTCTTGATACTTTTACTCATAAAATTCTATTTGGTCTTATTATTTGCTTACAAAGTTATTTCCTCTTAATTTAGTTCATGTGATGAAACTTCTAACTAGTGTGCACGGGAATCTAATTTTCTACCTATAACATTAGTTCTCCTACCTCTTTTCTCACCCCCTTTTCCTACTCTTCGAAAAATATTCCCTAGTAGATATTGTTAGTGCCCTTATTGGATCCCCTATTGGATCCCCTGGTCATAAGGCCACCTAGAGAAAACTCACTTTCACTCGTGCATGAATATCGACTTGAGTTGCACTAGTTAAATAGAGGACTTAAATTCCCGGAGCGTTGGCAAGAAATCCACAAGTTTTTCACCCAAATATTATTCTTGCCAATAGTTTTGAAAATTGCCCACCGTGGGTAGATTTAGTAAAATATGCACCCAAAATATGACCACAAGGTCCAAAATTTTGAAAAAAATCAAATATTAAAAAATAAGAGTTCATGAAAATCCATTGTTGAAAGATACATGGTCAATTTCTATATGACCTTTCATATTACGAGTGTCCTTTCATATTCCAACTACAATAATTTCCAAATGTTGGCTGGAAGGAGACACACGAGGTCGAAGATAGTTTGAGATGAGTTATCGATTCCACTTTCGAGCTTTGAAAAACCAGCAAGAGAGAAACAAAGACAACCCCTTTTTCTTCTCTCAAGCCTCATCCCCATCCGGGTCTTCAAATAGTTCACTTGGAAATCCCATCCAAACTCCTATTGATACTCCCCCTTCAAATTCTCCCATTTTTCAACCGTTATTGTGCATTGATTTCCCAAAGGAGTAATAATTTGAAGAAGAATTTGTAGAAGCAACGAATTAGAAGCGAGAAATGACAAATGGAAGATGAAAATAGAAATACCCCAACCCATTTTTCCATGGGAAATAAATATAGGCCCACTTGCTCTTGAACCCCTCCCCTCTTCATGATCTACTAATAGGTTCCTGTAAGAAATTTCCAAAGTTCAAAGGTGATGGCACACAGATTCATGAAGAACACATCATTGCTTTCACGACATCATGTGGAATCCTTTGTGTTGAACATGAAGATGTTGCTGTGAGACTATTCATGGAGTCCCTCCAAGAAAAAGCAATGGAATGGTTCTACCTCCTACCTACCCGATCCATCACTTGTTGGAATGACATCAAAAACATGTTCAAGGAAGATTCAAATTTACTGAGGACCTGTATCAGACCTCTTAGTGCAATTGGCTCAAATTAAGAAATAAGAAAGTGAAACTATGAGAAACTTCTGGATCACTTCAAATGGTTGCTCCATGGATATTGGAAAAAGATTCACCATCTGAAAACAATGTCAAAGATTCTTCATAAATGCTCAATCACCAAAGGTATGATTTTTCCTATGAATATTTGTACCAAGGAATATTGCAGAAGCATAAAGGTTAGCCATTGAACTTGATGATGATCTCATCCTATCTGGAAAGATCAAGAATCCCTCAAAGGGTAAATCTCAACATCTGGGAGATGAAAGAACAAATCCGTTACTGAAAAAAATGGCGAATGAGATGGCATCGTTGAAGAGGGAATTTTTTGAACAAGCATCTTCCCAAAGAAACAACACAAATCAAATTACAAGACCACAATGAAGGCTTATCTTGCAAGTTATAGGAGTCCCAAAATGAATAAGAGATTTAATAAGAAAGTTGATTTTCTAGAGTTGTGATGAAAATGAAGAAGAGATTTAATCAAGATGAAGTAATGAAGGAGGTGATTTTCTATAAGTTGATGAACTTGAGAATGATAGAAAAAGTAATGTACACTTTTGTGAGTATTATGGCAAAGTGATGAGGATGATGATGAAGATGTAGTGCGGCCCGATTACTCATGTGTGGGCATTCACTCATTTTTAGTCTAAATTTTTTTCGAAATGAGCATCTCCCATCCTTCTCATTGAGTTTTTGAAATAAAAATACCCTTGGTTTTGTAAAACTGCTTGTCAAGATCCTCATGTGGAGACTCCACAAAACAAAATAATCGAATCAAGGATCTCTGCTCCCACCCTTCATGGATTTTTGTCTTTTTTCCTAGCATAGTTGAATCAAATGAGATATGGGTATTGTATTGAGATAGTAATAAAATCTTAGAGCAAGTGATTCTTGGTGAGTAGCCCAAATTAGATCCTTGATGTTGTGTTATTTTATTCTCGTAGATAAGTAAAAAGGCTCCCCTATAATTCCAAGTAAGTCTTCTTAATCAAATGCCTCTTCCATTCTAAAGCTAATCATATGCTCCCACCCTTCATGGATTCCAAAAATCTAGAGCTTCAAAAAGTTCCTAGTGTCTGTTGTTAAAAATACCCTCAATTCCTCAAGCATCAAACAATGCTTCTAAACCTACCCCAACTCAAAAATCATTTCCTTCATTTCCCTATCCACATATACTCCCTTTGAATTTATGGAATATATGAATAGAGCCCAAGTGTAGATTACTGAAAATGAATATCTCATGGACTCACCTAAACAATTTGATATGTTTGTTCAATACATCAAGAGTGGTAGTTTTACACCCAATGATTTAGCTCCTAGTTATAAAAGAAATACTACCAAACCCACCTACACCTCCCTCACGAACATGATTTATTTGAGTGCATCAAATACTAATAAGGTTGAACCTTTCTATGTTCCCCTTCTTAGTGGAGAATAAGTATTGAACAACTGCATAATAGATTTTGGTGCCTCCAAAAATGTAATGCCTATAAAGGTCTCCAAGGCTCTAAAAATTACCATGACTCCACCCGTTGGCTCTTGTTACTTCCGGGAATCAAAAGAGGTCCCACTTATAGGGAAGGTCAAATATGCATAGGTGGCTCTGGCCAGATTTCTAGACAAGAAAGTTTCATTGATGATTTTGGTAGTAGACATTTCGGATTCAATTGGAATGTTGTTAAGCAAGGGTTTCTATCAAAAATTTGGGGTAAATTTTAGATGAATTGGCCTTCTGCAACCATAATAGTGAAGGGGACATGGATAAATTACTTCTAGAGAAGAAGATGAGGTACACAATGTAAAATTCTGGAAGTCCAGGAACCAAAATCTTGTATCAAAATAGCAGGAGGATGAATATTTTCATAACATGGCTAAAGAAGAAGATGATATTCCCATCTTGATAGGTCCATAAATTCCTTCGTGGAGAGGTATGGACCTTGAAGAAGCATTGAGGAGATTCGAGTTACAAGAGGGCAGCCCCAATTTCCAAACGATGTAAACCATGAAAAAGAGGAAATGGTTCTTGATGATTTTCAAGAAGAAAAATCAGCTTATGTGCTTATCCGTGATGAGGAGATATTCTCATTCCAATTTGAAATGAGAACTACCTCAATCATGTCACCCATGAAGATAAAAATCTATTCTACAATGATCCTTCAAATAGTGGGAAAGAACCATCTATAAAAGAACTACTAAGAGCTATGGAAGAAATAGAAGACCCTAATCTCAGTGTCGAACTCTTGATGTAAGCCATGAATTTGCAAGAAAATCCTGAATCTAATTTGAAAGACTTAACAAGTGTAAATATTGGCCATGTTGAAATAAAGCAAGATGAGGAATCGACATCTCTCCCAGCCAATAATTTATGGATACAATGAAGAAATTGTTGAGTTGTGGAGCTCAATTACTTTGGATTAGAATGTAATATGAAACTTGCTGGAAAACACAGTAACCATCATCACTTATGGAGGGTGACATCGTCACCTATGGTGGCATCGATCAAGTAAGGAGGAACCGCATTATCGGTCAAGGCTAACCGAAATTTGTTACTGTGTATGAGTGTTTTAATTAACTCTCGGGAATTAGATCTATTTTTAGTATTAAAGTAAATCTATTGATTGTAATTACATGGCTAAGTTCCCTAAGTTTGTATACACCTATATAAACATGAAAGCTAGGGTTTAGAAGTAAGAATTAAGAAGAACTTGCAAAAGTTGATGATTATTGTGAGAGAGAGAATTCTTGGAGAAGAAACAAAAGCTTGAGAGAAAGAAAGTACTGTACATATGAGAGGTGTGGAAGATTGTAAATCTTCATTGTATATCTTGTCAAAGATTTGGATAATAGATTGGCTTGTTTCTTGGTGGACATAGCCCACATTGGGTGAACCACGTTAAATCTAGTGTTGATTTATATCTCTTGTTCTATATATTTATTTTGGTAGAATATCCACTTTTATTTGCATGTATGCTTAGATATGATATATTATCTATATAACTAGTGTGCTAACCCCAACAACTAGTATCAATATTTTTTGAGGGTTTTGTGTGTTGAAAGATTTACTCAAAGAGGTTTTCTAATTGAGTGGGAGCTACAACAATGGCAGAAGAAAAAAATACAAGGTAGAGAAGTTTGACGACCAAAATTATCAATTATAGAAGATGCAGATTGAGGATTATCTGTATCAAAGAGATTTGTATTTACTATTGGATGAGAATTCTAGACCTACAAAGATGATTGATGAAGAATGGAATATTCTTGACAGAAAGGATTTGGGATCTATAATATTGAGCCTGACAGCATCCGTGGCTTCCAATATTATAGAAGTGACTTCTATGGTAGGGTTAATGAAATATCTTGCTAATTTATATGAAAAACCTAGTGCTTCAAATAAAGTTTATTTGATGAAGAAACTATTTAGTTCTAAGATGCATGAAGGTGGATCTACATCTAGTCATTTGAATGATTTTAGATCTATTGTAAATCAATTAAAATTGGTTGATATACTTGTTTGATGATGAAGTGAAAGAAATTTTATTCTTATGTTATTTTCCTGATAGTTGGGATAACTTGGTAATGGATGTTAGTAATACAACATCTGCTAATAATATTTTGAATTTTGATGATGTGGTTAGTATAATCTTGAATGAATAAATTTGCAGGAAGAGTACAGAGGAATCATCATCTGGGAATGCTTTGAATGTAGAAAGCAGGGGGTAGACAGAAGGAGAGATCCAAGAGTAAGAGTAATGGGAAATAAAATTCAAGGGATAGTAGATCTAAATCCATAGGTAAGGGAATTACCTGTTGGAAATGTGGAAATAAATGACATGCAAAGAAAGATTTTTGGTCAAAGGATAAAGAGAACCAACAACTAGACAAAGGTAAAGAAGAAAATCTTGTTGCAGCAGAGGTAATGCAAGATGCTCTTATTCTTTCTTTAGATAATAGAATTGAATCATGGGTTTTAAATTTAGGAGCTTCTATCCATGCAACCCCTAATAAGGGTTATTTCAAAAATTATGTCAGGGTAATTTTGGGCATGTTTATTTGGGTGATGATGAACCTTGTAGTATTACGATAAAGGGAAGTTCATATAAAGTTGTAGAATGGAAATACATGGGTATTGAAAGATGCGAGGCATGTGCCAAGCCTCGGGAGGAATCTTATTTTTGTAGGGAAACTAGGTAAATCTAGTTGCATGGTTACTTTTCAGGAGACTCTTGGAAATTAACCAAGGGTGCTTTTGTTGTGGCAAGAGGTAAGAATGTAGGAAAATTATATTTATCTACCTATGTTAATAATTCATTTTCTTCATTATCTACTTCAAATTTAGTTGCATGCATGTGGCATAATCGATTGGGCCATATGAGTCAAAAAGGAATGCAGATCTTAAAGGCCAAGGGTAAGTTATCATATTTGAAAGATTTAGATCTTGATTTTTGTGAGCATTGTGTCTTTGGAAAGCAAAAGAGAGTGAGATTTCTCAAATTTGGGGCAACTAAGAAGGAGCATAAATTAGAGCTTGTACACATAAGATGTGTGGGGACCACTCGGGTAGCTTCTCATGGATGATCTCGAGTATTATGTTACTTTCATTGATGATGCTAAAAGAAAGGTAAGGGTTTATTGTATTAAATGTAAATCTGATATTTTGAGACTTTTAAAATATGGAAAGAACTTGTTGATAATGAATCAAATTCAAAGTTGAAGTGCCTTAGATAAGACAATGGTGGTGAATATTGTAGCAAAGATTTCAATGATTGTTGTTCAGTAAATGGGATAAGTAGAGAAAGAACAGTTCCAAGAACACCATAGGAGAATGGTGTTGTAGAAAGAATGAACGGGACAATCATGGAACGTGATAGAAGTATGAGGATACATTCTAGATTGCCCTTGCAATTTTGGGAGAAGAAGTTTATACGATGGTTTATTTGATTAATCGTGGGCCTTCAAGTTCACTACATGGAGGAATACCAGAGGAATATTGGACTAGAAAAGAGGTAGATATTTATTTTCTTAAAGTTTTTGGTTCAGAAGCTTTTGTGCATATTGATAAGGAAAATAGAAAAAAATGGATGTAAAATCCAAGAGATGCACTTTCATTGGTTATGGATCTGTGATTTCGGATTCTATTTTTAGGATTTAGAGAATTCTAAAATTATTAGGAGTCATGATATTGAATGGAATGAAAAGAGAATATACAGGATCAAATTTTGGTACCCAAGGATGAATTGGTTGAGAATTTTGTGAATGAAAATGAACTCTCGGATTTAAAAGTAATATTGACGATAGGTTACATAATAATCGGTGTTGATTGACCCCGACCAAAATCGGTCAATGCAGAACCAGTGATATCGGTTACGAGAAGATCAAAACCATGACATCGGTTAGTAGAACCGACATTGGTTACAGGTGACCGGTGTCGGTCACTGACAAATTTGGATACAAATGTCTAGGAGGTACAGAATGAGCCTCCGATACCCCAAACTCCTATGAGAAGGTCACAAAGGGTAAGTAAACCTCCAGAAATATTTACACCTTATCTATTTTATTTATTATTGTCGATAATGGTGAACCATAAATTTTGAAGAAGAAATGAAGGGTAAAAACCACCTCTAGTGGGAGCATGACATGCATGAGGAGATGGACTCCTTGGAACAAAACTAGACTTGGTATTTGGTTAAGTTGCCAGCAGGTAAGAGGACATTGCAGAACAAGTGGGTTTACAGGATCAAGGAAGAAGAGGGTGGACATAAAAGGTACAAGGAAAGGCTTGTAGTAAAGGTTTTTACATAGAAAACATGTATTGACTATGGTGAAATACTTTCTCCTATTGTTAAGATGACTTATATTCATACTATATTGAGTTTAGTTGTAGTAGAGGATTTGTATTTAGAGAAACTAGATGTGAAGATGGATTTCCTTCATGGTGATTTGGATGAAGAGATTTATATGTAGCAGTCGCTTAGGTATGAATTCAAGGGTAAGGATAAATTAGTGTGCAGGTTGAAAAGAGCCTATATGGGCTCAAACAAGATCCAAGGCAATGGTACATGAGGTTTGATATTTTATGCATGAGCATGATTACTTGAGATGTGAATCTGACCATTTTGTTAATTTCAAGAAGCTTAAAAATGGGAGCTATATTATTTTATTACTTTATGTGGATGATATGTTATCACAGATCTAGTATGCGGAAATTGGTGATATTAAGGGAAAGTTAGCTCACACATTTTTATGAAGGATTTAGGAGCTGTAAAAATAATCCTTGGCATGCAAATACACAGAGAGATAGGAAGAACAAGAAATTTTATTTGTCTTAAGAGGATTATATCTACAGGTATTAGAAAGGTTCAAGATGTAGAATTCAAAACCTATTAGGACACCTATGGCTAGACACTTAAAATTAAGTAAATATCGGTGTCCATTATCACATGAGAGGTCAAATACATGACATGAATGCCATATGCTTTAGTAGTTGGGAGTCTCATGTATGTTATGGTTTGTACCAAACCATACATTGCACAAGAAGTGGGAGTTATGAGTAGATATATGGCCAATCTAGGTAAAGAGCATTAAAAAGAAGTCCAATGGATACTCAGGTATTTGAAAGGGACATCTAGCATGTAGTTATGCTATAGAGGTTCAAATATTTCATTATGTGGCTATGTTGATTTAGATATGGCTGGAGATCTAGATGGTAAGAGAATCCATACTATATATATTTTCACAAAGTAGGCGGGATGACAGCTTAGCTAGATTTCAAGATTGAAGAAGGTTGTGGCTTTTCCGCTATAGAGACAGTATGTTGCAGCTACGAGAGGCTAGCAAGGAGATTATATGGATGAGTAAGTTCATGGAAGATTTGGGAAAGGAGAAAGATGATTGTAAATTGTTCAATGACATTCGAGTGTAATTCATTTGGAAAAGAACTCAACATTTCATTTGAAAACAAAACACATTTAGTTGAGATATCACTTCATACGACAGGTATTGGAGGATGGGCATTTGAATATGGAAAATATTCATATGAGAAATAACCCTATAGATATGCTAACGAATCCATTAGCAAAGGAGAAGTTGGAGCTACACTCCACTTCTGTTGGTCTTCAAGTTTGAGACTCAAAGAGGAAGAAACAAAGCTAAGGAAGGATCCAAGAATGGAATTGTATAAGTATGGTGTAATAATTAATCTCCAAGTGGGATACTGTTGAGTTGTGGAGCTCAAATACTTCAGATTAGAATGCAATATGAAAATTTCTAGAAAACACATTAACCGTCATCGATTACGGAGCTCAATTACTTCAAATTAGAATGCAAGGAGGACTAGTTAGCGCTCAAGGCTAACCGGCATTGGTTACCTATGTATGAGTTTTTAAATTAACTCTCGGGAATTAGATCTATTTTTAGTATTAAAGAAGATCTATTGATTGTAATTACATGGCTAAGTGCCCTAAGTTTGTATATGCATATATAAGCATGAAAGCTAGGGTTTAGAAGTAATAATTAAGAAGAACTTGCAAAAGTTGATGATTATTTTGAGAGAGAGAATTTTTAGAAACAAAATTTTGAGGGAAAGAAAATACTATACATATGAAAGGTGTGGAAGATTGTAAATCTTCATTGTATATCTTATCAAAGCTTTGGATAATAGATTGGATTGTTTATTGGTGGACGTAGCCCACACTAGGTGAACCACATTAAATCGATGCTAATTTATATCTCTTGTTATGTATATTTCTTATGGTAGAATATCCTCTTTCATTTACATGTATGCTTAGATATCATATATTATCTCGTACAACTGGTGTGCTAACCCCAACAAAAATGGCGGTATTTTCTTTCCCATTTGAAGAGGAAGACTCTTTCCATGATGAATAAAATTGAAGAAAGGAGTTTTGAGGCCTTTGAAGATGAATCTCCTCTTGATGAAGGATTGATAGAATGAAGCGATTCCCAAGATAATGAAGTAATCCTCCGGATATTTGCCTTGAGCTGAAAACTAAATATTCTTTGAAGGCCTACAAAGATGAGCTATAGGAAGTAACAAAGGAGATTTTTTGCAAGAACAATTGGATACAATGGAAGCTATGGAAGACCCCGAGCTGATTCTTGATCTCTTAACTTGTGCCATGACCATATAAGACAAGTATGAGGTTGCTTCCAATCCTCCCGTCAGTATTCAAGCACCTTACGGTGGTGTAGAGAAAAAGGATAAGTCCGAGGTTTCTCATGGAAAAGAGTTCAATGAGCATAGACCTAGGAAAGAAAAGAATCTAGAATGTTCAAGTAATTTGAGTGAAAAGAAGCCATGACGTAGTGGTAGGATGCTCAATGAAGAATCAAGTACATGGATAAATGCGGAATGCAATTGGCACTATGAAACTAATTTCAAAGAGAATGAAGGCAGTGGAATCTCCAAGCGAAGGCCTGAGCATCAAGAAGCTCACATGGACTCACTCCTACAAAAAAACTAGACAGGGTTATGAAAGCACCTGAATTTAATAAACATTTAAGGAGAGGAGGTTAATTTTTGGAACCAGTCAATGGCTTCATTGAACAACATCACTCAGTGTTTCCCACTCAGGGGTAAATTTTGAGGAATAAAAGAACTTCATTGAAAGTGGGTTGTCCTCACTTGAACCATAGGTGATTGTTAGGTTTTTTTTTACATTTCTTGTGTGTTTCACTTCTATTTCATGTTGTGTGTTTCCTTTTGTCATTTTTCTATGTGTGTATTCTTTTTGTTATCTCTCTCTTGTCAAGTTGTACATAACTCCCTGTGGTCCAATAGAGAAGGCACCGGTCAATGGATTAATATGTTGTAAAGTGGGATTTTGGATTTCTCATGCCATGTCTTCCATGTGCTCAGTCCATACCATGCCCCCAATCGAGAGCCAGCTGTTGTCATGCAAATGTGCAACATGGAAATTGAAAATTTTCCAGCATGACAACGATACCCTTGTGCCAAAAAGTTCAAGTACTATCCTTCCCATAATCCTTGATGTCTTTGTAGGTCCACTCGGTTAATCCAAGTGACCTCCTATATGATGTTAAATCAGTCCCCTTGGTGATTTTGTAAAGTCAATTCAACCCCCTAGGTGATTTTAGGTGTTCTTGAAAATACAAATTTTGGGCGGTAATGGGAAGGGTTATCACCGGTCTTCCTAGAATGAGCACGACCTCCTATACCAAAGCGTCGGATAAAAATAAATGCGGAGGTGAATTGAAGGTCTATAAATATAATAGAATTTATTTTGGAAGATTTAGGGAATATTTGGAGAGTTTGGAGCGATTTGATCAAAAATGGGGTTCACGGGGCTAGGCAATGCCTGCAGTCAAAAATTCTTGAGCTTCCGAAGGTGATTCTAGGAGCTCTGGATGGAGTTAGAAGAAAAATAATACATCGTTGGAAATTTAATTCCAATACCTAAAATATGGTGAAATTATTTTTTTCAAAACACTTTGGCGCAATATGTCCGAAATCGCTTTTCTCAAGCATAGGTAGTGCACAAATGAAAATGCAACTAAACTTAGAAAGTGATTCTGAGAGTTATTGATGGATTTAAGATCTAAAAAATATAAATGGAAATAAAATTCAAATCCCTAAAATATGGTGAAATTATGTTTTTCACAACACTTTGGCACAATAGGTCCGAATCGCTTTTTTCAAGGCTCGGTTGTGGAACCGAGAACAAAATTCTTATTTTTCGAGCATAGATGGAAGAATCAAGAGATGAGACCCCCACAATTGGATTTAGAAGACAAATTATAGTCAAATTCATAAAACATTTCACCAAATAACTCCATTAGAAGCTCATATTATCGCTTTGAGGTTCGCTCTTAAAACCTCATACTTTGTCAAATTTTTAACAGACACGTGTCAACACCGGAGCTCCGACACATTTTTGTGTCCCTTACGTCCCTCAAGCTCAGGTAAATGAGGTTCAAGAAGTTACACCCAGCCCCTAAAATCCCTCTAAACCCACATGCAACCTCCAAGATTGCCACTTCAACCCCGGTATTTGCGGGAGCTCAAAGCAATCACCGTTGGATCACCGCCACATGTCTTCACCTAATGCATCGTAAAATTGATGTACCTAATGTACCTATATGTTTGGGGACATAAAGAACAATAAAATTCAGCCAACCCATAGGGAGCCTCTTGGTCACACATGTGACCCCTTCAAGAGCAGTGTTCTAGCCCCTAGGAGCTAGTGGAGCCAAATACTCGACCGTGAGATCTTTGCCAAGTGTCGCGATGAGGCACTGACATACAAATTGATATCCCATTAGTACCTCAATGTCAAAGGGAAATTAGGGACACAAAAATTATCCCTCCTTCCATTTACAAGATATAAATATGACACTTAGTGCATTTTTGCTCATTTTTCCTCACACCTCCATATGTTGCCGAAACTCTATCGAATTTTCTCCAGATTTGAAAGTGAGCCTTTTTGCATTCAATAAAATACATGAAATCATTTATCATCTAAAAAAATAAAAACACAAAAAAATTTATCCCAATTTTTCCCATGGTAAAATTGATCAAACACGACCCTGCATAAGAGATAATCGAAGGGTCGGCTCAGTATTGCGAGCCCACATTTCAAATCCAATAGTTAGGTTGTAGGTGGGACTCTACAATGGAGGAGCAGGGTCGGTGAAGAATCAAACAACATCAAAGGAGGCCAGAGGCTCACAGGAGGAAAATGGGGAAAGGCTCAAAGTTTTGGACTTATCCGCATACGAGTCAACTCGGGGCCGAACAAAAGACTCGCCAAAGGTGTCATGTGTCAACTCAAAGAAATTCCAAAAGGCACATAAAAAGGTAGGTCCCAAATGTGTGCTGAGCCTCCACGTGTCCAATCAGTACAAATTCAGAAGTAAGACCCAAGGGACAGTCTCCAAATGAGTGTTGGCTCTCCACATGTCAAGAACCCAACATAGTCGCTCCTAAATAATCGAAGGGACCTTGCCAAAAAAATGAAGGAGTAGGCCCGAAAATGCCTAAGTGCAACAAGGTTAGTGGAAGCCTCCATGTGTCCAATCAGCACATCTTCAAAGGTCAAGCCCGAAATCTAGTCTCCAAATGTGCATCAGCTCCGCCACATAGTCAGGGTCTAAAAGGGTCTCATCAGCCATTAAATCAGCTAAGTAAAGAATAGACCCACAGAGGGTGCCACGTGCCTCATCGGCACAACTCCAAGGTTAGAGTCCAAGGTGGGGTATCCAAATGTGTGTATAATCTCCATGTGTCTAGGGTCTAATAGAAGTCAAATAGGTAGTGTTCACTCGAAGCCCGAATCGGCTAAGTATAAGAGATTCAGCGGAAGTCCCCACATGTCTCAATGGCATAACTTCAAGAGTGGAATCAAGATTAGTTTTCCGGATAATCATGGTCTCGCCACATGGTCGAGTTAAAAGGGGGACAAAGTGGGCCCAAATTGGTAAAGTATAAAAGCATCGATGGAATCCTCTGCATGTGCCTTAATGACACACCTTCAAGGGTTAAAGCCAAAGGTGGTCCCCCAAATGAGCGCAAAGCTTCCACATGTCCCAGGCCCAAAAATAAGAAGTCAAAAGGGGAAAACCAGATGTTGAAAAGTCTAAATAGGGAAGAGCTAGCGGAAGGTGTCATGTGCCTCAACGACACAAATTCATAAGGCACAGCCCAAAGGCTAGTCCCAAACAAGCACAGGCCCTCCACGTGTCCCAGGTCTGAAAAAAGGGAAATTTTCCATTGAAAATTCCAAGCTTGGGATAGGCCTGTGGAGGCCTCCACGTGTCTCATCTATGAAACTTCAAAAGAAAAATCCGGAGGCGGTCTCCCAATATGCGTTGAGCCTCCACATGTCCAGGGTTAGACATATGGCCCCTGCCAAATAAAAGTGACTTAGCCAAAACACAAAGAAACAAAGAAAAGCCACGGAAGGAGCCATGTGTCTCTTTAGTACAAATTTAAAGGAAAAATCCAAAATTTGTCCCTAAACGTGTGCTATCTCTACACGTAGCCATGTTTCGTAAAAGTGGGAAGTTGGAAGGATTTTTACAAAAATCGGGCAGCGGGCACAGGAAGACTTTTTGCCAAAGGGGAAGATTGCGGACTAGCGGAGATATTTTGGCATTTTACACTTTTCACAAAAGGCACAAGTTAAAATTGTGGGCCCACGAGCCTAGGAAGGATTTCTTTGCTAAATGGAAAATGTGGACCAGTGGGCCCAGGGATGAAAAATGGAAAATGAGAAGGTTGCGAGGCTTGCGAGGGATTTTGGGAAAAAGTGTATTTTCGGGCTTGTGGGGCTGCAGGAGGTTTTGTGATTTTTGCATCTTTTCACAAAAAGCGTAGTTTGTATTTTGGGCCCGCGGATCCACTTTGCAAAGATTACGTTTTTGCCATTTTGCACAGTCTCGATGTAGAATCTTCAGATGGCCATATCTTTTGACTAGAAGCTCGATTTGAGCAAGAGAAGACTTTTTGGAAAGGTCTCAACATCCTCTACACCATGAAAGCATAAAATATTATTTTCAATAGGATTTGATGGGTGAAAATTAGGAAAATGTCTTTCATGCCATTAATGAAGGATCCGATTGCTTCAACCACCTAAATCTGATCTAGATTTTCCATCTTTCCTTCTCCAACATGCCAAACAGACATGGGGAACCAAAATTGATATATTATAGGTGGATTTTTAGGGGCATTGATGGTTGGTGGTTGAGCTTTAAGAGAAGAATCGAGTTTCTCTTCTTTCTCTCTGGTTTTCATCATCTATATATTGTAAACACTTCTCATTTGAGAAGAGAGACATTCTGGGTGTGGGGAAACTCACAAATTTGTTTCCCAACTCCATTTGAGTTGTAAGCCTTCTCCTATGCTTGAAAGTAGATTTTATGCCTCTGAGCATTAATGTAATGGTCTGTGCACCTTATAGAGCAATAAAATCATGTTTTGTGTGTGTTCTTCAACCCTTTCTCATGTTTTGATTGTTTCTTTGTGCCTCTCCATCTCGTGTTTGTTTCTTGTGCATGTATTTCATGTTTGCAGGTGTGAGATGTCATGTTTCATGGAGTTTTGATGGTGGATTAGGATCTGGGTTTGTGTCACTTCTATCTAACCTCCCCATCTCCTTTTTCCCTTGTTTCATCCTCCCTTAGCAGAGTATCTCACCCCATTTCCTTCACCTCTTTAGTGTGTATCACTCTCTCTCTCTCTCTCTCTCTCTCTCTCTCTCTCTCTCTCTCTCTCCTATCTCCTTAGAAGGTTAACTTAGGATAGATAGGTTTTTCCTACACTAGAGTAGCTTGTGGCAGGTAGTTTAGGAACAAGAACCATCTTTCTCTGGAGGTCCATCTTAGGTTTGCAAGTCCCACAGCTTGAGAGATGGTCCAATGTTGTGTAATCACATTGAATTCCCCACTTAGATCGAAGGAAATTCTAGGGTGCTATGATTTTGCATCAACAAAAATCTCGGAGGAAAATGGATCGAAATGATGAAGGACAAATAAAACATAGAGTTTTCACGATATAACTATGAAGTCTCCAAATCAAAAATATTCATATCTTGAAAAATACAAGTCGATTGAGATGAAATTTTTGTGGACTTCTTCATCTTTCAAGATGATCAAGATATAACAAACAAGAGGTCAAATGGTGCCCTGAATCATTTTTTCCAATGAAAATTCCATTTCATGCCCTAGCTCATGTTTGTTGGATTTCTCAACAATGTAATGCATTAGATCAAGCTAAAAACTTACACAGAATCCAAATGAAAAACATATCACAATGGAGTTTATTTCTTCACAATCAGAGACAAAAACTAGACCTGCAAAATTTCAAGCTCCATTAATGGCCACCATGGCAGCTCTATGCCCGAAGCCACTTCTAGGTGAAAATTTTAAATTTTATTTCTAAGCGTTATAGTGAGTGAAATCATGCGAGATTTGGAGGAAACAATCATGACTACGAGCCAATTCTAAAAATATGTTATGTCATCGTAAACCGAGCACTAAAATTCACTTTCCAAAAATAGTAATCTTTCCTACACAGGCATGTTATCTTCAGTAAGTCTTCGTCAAAAGTGACTCCAACAGTTGTGGCAACGGTAATGTGCACCAAAGGTCACCAAGAAGTCAGAATGAGTGTTTAGAGAAGAAAATAAAGAAAAGAAACACTTATTATAAATAGTAAGCCCTTATATGGGTGCTTACTAAAAATAGTAAGTTTCTCATGTGGGTACTCACTATTAATGGTGACTCATACTCAAGGAGAGGTTTTAGAAGAATGGGACATAAGGGGATGGTCATTCAGGTCAACACCATCATTTGGCATCATCCATGGTCATTTCTCATAGGGAATTTGAGACTCATATCATGGAATTCAATAGTGTCTCCCAAACTCACTTCATGGCTCAAGCTTACAGGAGTATCTTGTGTAGGGTGGAAGTTGCGATCATCGAAAAAACCATTCAAAAAAAAAAATTAAACACTCATTCCAAAGCATCTATGAGCCAATTTGAAGGAGATTCACATGAGTTGGAAGATTCAAAGTTTTCATTGCATTTTATATTTCCATCAACGAGGATCAATAGAATTCATAAGGGGAAACATCTTCTCCTCTTCTCTCTCTCTTCTCTCTCCCCAAATTTCTCTCTCTTCAAATGTTCTAATTATTTTTGGGATTTTCACTTCTTGATATGCCATTAAGTCACCTAAAAGTGACTTTAGAAACATCATGTAAATTAAGTCACCTTGATTTTATAAAAGGGACTTAATATTTGGTAGGAATATGAATAGTCTAAAGTTAGAAATAAGGCATATGGAGGGTCATTAGGAAGATGAAGAGTTGTTCCTCATTCTATAAATTCTAAATCCATTCCCATTTCAAAGGGTGGGTGATTGATTTTGTAAACTCAAGAGTGCATTGAGAGAACAAACGAGATAGCCAAATTCTTCCATTCCCCTCATTCTCAAATTTCCTCCATTTCCCCACTATGTACAAATTTGGTTTGAGTAATCAATGCAAGAAGAAGGATTTTATAGATTTATTTTACTAAGGGCTTTTATCGATACTTTGTGCTCATAAAATTTATTTGTACTTATTGCTACTTGCATAGTTACTTCCTCTTAATTTATGCATGTGATGAAACTTCTAACTAGTGTGTGTAGGAATATGATTTTCTACCTACAACATTAGTTTTCCAACCTCTTTTCACTCACATTTCCCACTCTTCGGAAAAAGTCTTCCCTAACAAGATATTGCTTTTTTACCTTAGTAAGTCGAGAGTGCCCCTGCTTGGATCCCCAACCATAAGGCCACCTAGAGAAAACTCACTTTCAATCACGCATGCATATATTGTAACTGCACCAATTAAGTAGAGGGACTTATATTCCCATATCGTTAGTAATAAATCCAAAGTTTTTCCTCGATAAATTTTCTCACCAACACATTTGATCTTGGATCATTTGATTCAATCACCTCTTATAGTATGTATGGACTAAATTTTGCATCTGTATGCAATCGCAAATATGTTTTTCTTAAATTACAACAAAGTGTATCTCTTGCATGAGGGTAATATTATTTTGGAAAATGATTACAAAATCCATGTGATTTGGTTTTACAGATAATAAAAATTATTATAGTGTATTAAAATTTTTGCTAAACTCACATTCCTTTTATAATGTTCACAAATTCACATTGCATTTGAAAATTCTACCATCATTGTCTTCTTCAAAGTATAATGTTTACATTGAGAGGTACACAATTGCAAGAATTTTTCGCTACATTTACACACATTTCAACTTCCATGGAAGTGTTGTATTTTTCAAATTTTCATGATGGGATGTTGCATTTGATGATTCTTGGTTGTAAGGTTTACATTGAGAATAATTTTCCGTGTAATTTTACACTTCTTAATGTGTCTATTTACTATGAATATGTTGCCAAATTTATTTTTTTGAATAACTAACATTTTGAGGAAATGTTTTGTATTTTATATGCTTGTAATCCTCTTTTGTGGAGTGATTACCATGTGAAATTTAGACTAAACTCCCTTATGAGTTTGAGTAAACAATTTAAGTTGGCTCACATATGAATACATGATGGAGAAACTTCAAACTAGCAAATTATTTACTACCAAAATGCACCACATTGATAGCCGTGAGACAATTTAGGTATAAAGGAAAATATGTCCATTGTTGTGGTCCATATTGGCACTTTGATAGATTGACACTTCACATGGCCTTAAAACTAGAAAATCCATCCCTAAGTGTTTGTGGAAGGCCGTTAAGCACAAGTTTATTCATGCAAATGACTAACACAAAAATTTGCATCGACAATTTGATCTACAATTTCTGTGACAACAATGGAGCTTACCAAGATTATTTTTCAATGATGAAATTGTTTTTATAAATGATATGTAATTTACAAACTAAACTTCTATCACAAGAGTGCATTTAAAGATTGTTTATAAGAAACAATGTCTTTCTTGCCTTCTCAAAAATAAAGATATGTGAAGTATTGATGACATGTAAATAGTGCTTTTAAGTTCCTCGGATCTTGAGGGATTTAGTTAAACAATTCACATGTTGTCTTTATACTCCTATATTTTGTATGCAAAACTACTACATTTGACATACATGTTGAAATGCTTACATTGAAAAAATGGAGCTGCAACAAATGCAACTTCCTATCCAAGTATAACCCCATGTGATTTCTTTCCTTGTTTCAAATCTCCTAATGTTTGGAGACACTTGGGTAATGTTAGTGACACCCATTTAAATTCTTGATACTTGAACCCACCAAGGAAACAATAGCTAAATCTTTAAGTTTAATGAAGATAAGTATTGTGATATTTTTGATCATAATGAAAAATCAAAAAATCAAAGCAAGCTTCAAAAAGAGGGGTAAGTTTAATAAAGGCACAAATAAATAGATAGTTTCAGTCATAGTTTAATTATCATATGAAAAATAAGACAATCAAACAATGTTTGAAGGATTTATTTCAAAACTAGACACCCATGGGAGAAATTGTCTATTCATTAGATAAGGAATGCCCATTACAATCACCCAAACAAGTAATACATTATGATTCTACTTAAAACATATAGAAATAAAAACCCTATAACAGTTTAGATACATATTGAATCCAAAAGAAACAAATAGAAAGAAAAATTTCACCCAAAATTAAAGTTAAATAAAAATCTGAAAAAGTATAAGTTACAAGGCAGATATGGAAATCAGATCAGCGTTAAATTTTGGCATTGCAAGTACATTTCCTTAGCCAAAACCCACACCTTTACCTATGTTATGGGTACAATTGGCTACATTGACCTTGAATATGCAATAAAATCAAGACTTAATGTGAAATCAGATGTATACAGTTACTAAATTGTTCTTCCAGAGTTGCTGATGGGAAGGAAGCCGTGGACAATAACTCAAATTTGCTTCAAATTTAGGTGATTAAAACTTATAATGAGGATTGCAAGCATTGATTTTTCCACTTTGTTTCTTTGTGAATTTTTGAAAGATATGATTTGCAAATTTAATTCTCAGATGATATTGTAAATGGCTCTTTTTCTTTTACATAAACCTCTCCTACAACAATTTGTCTAGGGGCATTCCTATCATTAAAAAAATTTCAAGGTTTCATCCAGATAGGTGTAGATATAACCAAAAAATTTCTCTATAGACCAATTCACTTTTTTTGGCATGTCACTTGAATGTTGCATGTAATGAAATTTCATTTGAGAGTCTCTGTAAAACCTTATGAAAGTATTTCAAGTATGGATATAAAAAATACTAAGGAAATTATGAAGATGATTTTCTATTGCGGCTAAGTTTTTTGGCCATCTTATGAACATTTTGGAGTTTAGTTTGCACACATTTAGAATTATTATAATACCATGTTTAAATTAGTTAGTGGTGACATTGGGTGTGTTGTGTTGCAGTATGCTCGAATTATCCAAAATCTGTGGTTTCCTGCTCATTTCAAGGTAATACCCCCATGAAGGATTTGATCTGCTTACATCAACAACATAATCATTTGAAGTGTGAATTTTATTTGACATTTTTTACAGTGCTAGGATTTAAATGGTGTTGATATGCAGGACTTTAAGATCTATAATATTGTGGGATCATGTGATGTGAAATTTCTTAAATATTGGAAAGGCTTGCATATTTACATTGTGCCTTTTCAAGTGTAAGTTGTGTGGGCACTTGTCAATAAAATTTTCTCTATCTTGATCTTACACACCTCTATTGATATTTAATGTTTCCTTCTACAAGATATGAGCTTGAATTGCTCCCAGTTTGATTTATTAGATGAAATAAAAAAAAATGTTCTTCTCATTTTTGTTTTCTCGGAAAGATTGTCCTTATTGGAGAAAGGTGCATTTTACCTCAAGATATTACATATTTTGATTCTTGTGTTGTAGTATTTTATTTTCTCATTCTCATTTTGAAATAAAAACATAACTTTTAGCTTGTCCTCCACATATGTAGGTAAGGGATGAGACATACACAACCTTTGAGAATATATATCCAGTCTTAACTAAATTTAGGAAGGTCAACAATGGTAAGCTTCTATTATGGCTTTGTTATCGGGAATATGGTCTACGTTTTTAGATAGTTTATAAAATCTATGTGAGAATAGCAGAGTGACTGACTAGAGACTTTCCTTCTCATCTTCAGACATGCGTCAGGGTTAATCAACACTTCACAAGCTATGCAATTCCTAGACATGGATATATTTGTGGCCAACTTTACACTAAGATCATTTTTCTTGATTAGATTTTGTTTTGTTTGACCTATATTTTATTTACTTGTGAAGGGATATATCGGTTGTACATAATTTGATCTTCCATGTGCAATCATGGAAAATTTTGAACATGATACATCTATGCTTCTCTTAAAATGTTGGCATTTCCATGCTCATAAAATTTTTAGGCCAGATTGTTCATTTTACTGGTGTCATCCAGGATTCTTGTAATAGTGCCATGTTTCTGGCTTAAAGCCTGGAACAATGCTTCTCATTGATTTTATACACTGACATTTCAATTGTATTCCTACAAGTTAAATCAAAAGGCACAACACATTTGTGACAAAAATTTTCTAGTAATGAATAATTAGAAGATTGAGAAAAGATGATGTTAATTAGAACTGTAATCCTCGAAAGGATATAAACACACAGTAAATGTTGCTTTCATTCCAAGCCCTTAGTAGAGAAGTGTGCAAAAGGGAAAATTTTAGTGGAAATTTTTCATAAACTCATGAAAATATAGGTTTATTGAAATTCAAATGGCAAATTTTCAACAATTGGCATCCAAATTATTCACCAAAATTTTTGACCGACATGTCCTCATACAATTCATTTCACCTAGATTTTACACATATAAGAGCTTATGCATGTAATTCACCACCATTTCGAATCATTTCATGCGGATATTTGTTGAAGTAAACATATGTTGTAACCAATATCAACCCTAACATATGTTGTCAAACTCAAAGTTGTAAGCCATCCAACCATTTAGCCATCCAATCCCTTAGTCGTCCAACCCCTTAGTCATCCAACCACTTATTAATCCAACCCTTAGCCTTCCAACCCCTTAGCCATCTAACCCATTATCCATCCAACCTCAAAGTCGTCACACCTTGAGATATCCAATCCTAGAGCCATCTAATCATAGAGTCATCTAACCCAAGAACCATCCAACCACATAGTCATCTAACCCCAAATCCGTCCCAACCCTAGAGTTGTCCAACCCTATAGTTGTCTAACCCTAAAGTCATCTAATCTCAGAGCCTTCAAACATAAGATTTGTACTTAATTCATCCTAAGAATTATTTTTTCAATTTAGTGATATATCAATGGATTCTGGAAATCAAGGTAAGAAGGTTACAAATTCAGCCAGTTCAAAAAAGGGTGTAAAGACTTTTCTTGGCTATTTTGGAAAATCAAAAAAAAAGTGGTTTCTACATTAGCTGAAAAATATCAATATGTGCTATTTACAGGTTATTTAGTCTTACAAAATTTGATAATTATGTTTTTCATATTGTTTTTCAAACTCTTTGTACTGTGTAAAAATTTAACTATATATAAAATTAATACTATATTTGTAACAATTTTATAAAATTATATGCAAACGTTTCAAAAATTCCTTCACAAAATAATCAATTTAAAGATATCAATGATCCATTATATGTTGAGGAAAATATTTTGTCCCTTGATGACATAGAACTACAAGAAAATTCATTGAATTCTCATGATACACCAACAAGGAAGCTTCTACTCCAAGGTCTATTTCTAGAAAAAAGGAGACATGAGAATCAAGATATTCTTGCTGAGATCCTAGATGCAGAAGTTGAACCCCAAGAAAAAAATAAAATATGTCAAAAGAAAGAGGACAAAAAGACAATTGGAAGGAATTTCCAGTTCGAATGGGCTGCAAAATATCCATTTATTGAACCTGTGTACACTAAAAATGGTAATGATGTTCCAACACAATGTCGATGTAAAATATGTAGTTGGAAATAGGGGAAGGATCACATGATGCAACTCAAACTGGACACAATTGAAAAGCACTATGGGAAAATATACATTTCCCAAAAGCAAAAGGATGACAACATAGTTAGAACACATAAATGGAAAGATGCAAAAGAGTGTCTACATGTAAAATACATAAAGATATGAAAAGGAACAAAAATGTATGAAAAATCTAAATGAAAAAGGTGGCACCATTGTAGCAAGATTGAGCAAAGCTATGGAGGTAGAAATGCATGCAAAAAGTATTCAGTTTGCTACCATATTCCATATATTGAAAAGGGAAGACCCATGTCAGATTTCAGAGAAAATAAAATTATGTATCAGGTTATTGGTTTACAGAACATTCCTCAATCTCATTGGTTAGATACCAATGGATGGGAAATTGCATGATGTCTATCTCTGGTAGAAAAGGAGAATCAAACAATTTGTTGTAAAAGGAAAATTATATTTCCCTTTCAATAGATAAGGTTGATGCAGTGGATAATACTTCATGGATTTGTATTCATGTTTACACATTTGCTAATGAAGTAAGAACTCCCCACCTCTTAGAAATTCATAAAATGACTGAGAATTGCAATTCTAAAAATATTTATAAATTGGTGGTCTCAAATCTAAAGGATATTATAGGAATGGATGAATTTTCCATTGCAAAATTAGCTTGTGTTAAAAAATGATGATCAAGCTATAATGCAGGGGGAAATAAATTGTCTCTCGCATTCGAATTCAAATAATTAGCTTCTTATATGATTACAATCCATTGCATGGCTCACAAAATGAATCTGGCCTACAAAATTGTGAGCACATTTGAAAATGTAGCTAAAGTGGAGGAATTGATATGTGATTTACATGCTTATTATTCTAGTAGTCCAAAGATATTTTTAGAATTTCAGAAATTTGTAATTGGACTAACAGAGGGAAAAAATATTCTCAAATATGTAGATACCATATGGATATCTATGTATGAACCTTCCTAGTAGAATATTTGATGAATATCCTTCATTGATAGGATTTATGTATAAATACCACAGGGATGTAGATAAAGCTAAAGATCTATTGTACCATCTAATAGACATAGAAACTTTACTCACACTCTGTGGTATTTTTCCTATGTTAAGGGAGCTTAATATTTTAATGAAGCATACAAAAGATCATTCTTTCTACATAATAGACTTTATAAGACTCAGAAGACAGGTGTGCTAGATTCTTGAAAGTTTATATATTTCATATGGGAGTTTTCAGGGTGCATATTTTGAAAACTGGAATGTATTGAAAAACTTGAAAAATCCTAGGTGCTTCTTAAAATACAATATACATGATCATCTGTGTATAAAACACATGGAAAGAGATTCCACTTCATATGTTTCAAAAATAATTGATATGGATGGCTTAGAAATGGAAGAAGTAAGAGTAACATGAAATTTATATGATGCAGTATTATTCAAAACTAGGAAAATTTTGAGAAAGATTCTAAATAGTTATCTAAAGAGATCCAGGAAAGATTCAAAAATTAAAAAAATACTTGAAAGAAATTGGAGTTGTAAATCCATGATGTTTTGGAATTTGTCTAGCGGCATACCTTATACATCCATTAGTCCTTTATTTTTCAAAAACATGAGTGATCTAACTGACCATTTCTCTAAGACTGAAGAGATAAAAAAATTTGTAGAAGGTATTTTACAAAGAAAAATACTTAGTTCCCAGTCAATGCATTATGCTAATACTATGATATGATAAGTTTAGCTTCTACAAAACCATATGAATATGGTTTCATCAAAAGGATTTGGAAGGATATTTGTTCCAATATTATTTTACGTGAATATTTGAGTGAGTATATTAAGATGTATGAACTCTATCAAACAATGATTCTAGGTTTTGTGGAAGATGAAAGGGTTTTCAGTGCACTTTCCTTTTTAAATTCAAACGTTTGAAACATTTTGGATAAGAATCTAGAAAGTTTTCTGAGGTTGTATGTATCATGTTACTTAGTGGAGTATTTTCCTTATGATAGAGAACTCGCATTATGGAATTCACTAGTAGAAAGAAGAGGATTTGGTAATATTCTTCCTGACCCAGGGGATCGAGACACATCAACGAGATCATGTTACGAGTTGATTTCAAGACATGAATGAAAGTGTTTCTCTAGGACTATTTGAATTCACATAGATTTCATTTCTTATATACATTGTTGAGACTATTTACAATAATTTTATGTAATATGTATTGATGTATTTCATACAGAGATTACAACTTTCAATAAATGCAATATTACATTTATCTTTATTTGATCCATTGGAACAGTGTCACTGTCATTTTTATGTATCACATTTGTTTTTTATATTTGGTTTTCAGACCTAAATAAGGACATATTTGTTTTTATATTTGTTAATTGAATTTTTACATCTGCATGAAATCAAAAACGTAAATATTTTAAACAAAAAAATCATGAAAATTTAAGCACCATTTACGTAAACATAGAAACATAAACATCATTTGTATTAAGTAGAAATCCATTAACAATAAATATAGTTACAATTCCAAAGTACTCTTGAAATTGTTCTCTCATCATGTGATTAATTTATGAAAAAAGTATACATTCATAAAGCATTATCGGCCAATATAATTCCAAAAAGGGGATTGTAAATATCATTTCAAAGCTTTAGGAAAATTTCTATCATATAAGGATGTTAGGAATTAGAGAACAAATATGCAGAAATAATTCCTCAAATCATTGTAGTAGGAAACTATTTAGCAGAATTAGACTTGCTGAAATATAATAGCATAAATAAATAATGCAAAAAAGAAGACAAGACAAGATTTAATGTGGTTCACCCAATGTGGGATATGTCCACCAGAACTTGCTAAAATTTTATTATCAACAAGAGTAAAAAAACTCTCACAATATTCTCTTAGTTATGAACTCACAACATAATTCCAAAGATGCTAAACCACATCTAAACCACAATTGACACTCAATTGCTTAACCTTGATCACTCTTGATCACCTCTTGATCAATAAGACTCAAGATATCTTAAAGATACCCTAACACCTCTATTTATAGGATTACAATACTTTTAAGAAGTCCTAAAGCCAACCCTAAAATTTTGAAATTCATGACCTTTCAAATTCCCATGGCTGGAAAAACTATCACAGCGTTGATAGCCAATTAACAACTTAACAACAACATCATAGCAGAGGCACTCACAGTGCTCTCCGAAGTCTCCAAACTTAATTGTTCGAACTCCAACACTTCAATACTGATTCTAGAAGACAAAAAATAGGCTCCACACCCCAACAATATCCCACTTGGAGACTATTCCCACTGAGAAAATTTCTCAACCCTTCATTATCAACCATGAAGGCCAATCAAATTTGAACACAACTTCAATTTCTCCCTTTTGACCACCTTAGTCATCATATATGTAGGATTCTGAGTGTATGAGTCTTTTCCAGCTTTAACTTATCTTCTTCCAAAGTTTCCCTGATGAAATGATATCTCAGTTGAATGTGCTTCATCCTAGAGTGGAAAGTGGAGTTATTTGCCAAATGAATAACGCTCTGACTATCATTGTGTAGTCTCCCAACTTCCTACTTATGACCCAACTCATCAAGAAATTGTTATATCCAAATCATCTCCTTGCTTTCCTCTATGGTAGCAATATACTCAACCTCTATGGTTGATAAAGCCACAACCTTTTGTAATTGTGAAATCAAGATCACTGCTTTATCACCAACCGTAAATACATAACCTGTCATGCTCCTCTTACTGTCCAAATCTCCTTCCATTTCCGAATCTACATAGCCATGCAATGTAGTGTCCGATCCACCGAAACACAATGTTGATCCCATGGTCCCTCTCAAATACCGAAGGATCCACTTCACTACCTACCATTTCTCTCTACCTGGATCACTCATAAACCTTCTCACCACTCCCACTGCATGGGAAATGTCATGCCTAGTGCATATCATAGCATACATTAAGCTACCAACTAGTGATGATTACACACCTCGGACATATGGATTCTATCCTCGCCTTGGGAATCTGCTCCTTTGATAATTTAAAGTGACCTGACAAAGGAGTACCAACCGGTTTAGCATTCTACATACTAAAACTCTCCAAGAGATTCTTTATGAACTCTACTTGAGATAATATCAGCTTCATATCCTTCATGTTCCAAGTTATTCTCATACCAAGGATTTATTTTCCTACCCCTAAATCCATCATAGCAAAATAGTCACCTAGTTTCTTCTTGAGTACCTTTATTTCCTACATGTTCTTCCCTACAATGAGCATATCATCCACATAAATGCACATAATAATATAACTACCATCAAGAAACTTCTTGATGTACACATCTAGGTCTGAGTGACACCTAAAGTAACCATGCTCCTGCATAAAACTATCAAACTTCTTGTACCACCATTGTCGTCGTGGAGCTTGTTTAAGGCCATATAATCTCTTCCTCAATTTGCACACTAACTTCTCCTTCCCTTGATCTCATAACCCATGGCTACTTGCATATACAATTCCTCTTCTATCTTACCATGAAGGAATGTAGTCTTCACATCCAACCGCTCTAAGTGCGGGTATTCTATTGCTACTAAACCATGAACAATCCTAATAAAATTCATTTTAACAAGAGAAGCAAAAATTCATCAAAGTCTATACCTTTATTCTCGTGTAAATACATTGACCATCAATCGGGCCTTGTACCTTTTCCTTCCTCCATCTTCCTCTTTGATTATGTACACCCACTTTTTTTGCGATGCTCTCTTTCCCTCGGGTAGCTTTACTAGATCCCAAGTCTAGTTCTCCATAAGAGATATATATTCTTCATCCATTGTTTTCTCACTTCTTCTTAGCATCTACCTACGCACCGCTTCCTCAAAGCACTCTAGCTCTCCACTATTAGTGAGCAATAAATAATTCAAATATGGAGTAAAATTTTTAGGTTCCCTTATTACCCTAGAAGATTTTCTCACCTCGGGAGTTTGGGGTTCTGATGAGTACGTTCATGAGCTAGTCATGTGCGAACATATTATACCTACATTGGCCCCTTGGACACCTTATTTTTTGTAATTTCCTCAAACAATGTGTATTATTTCTTTGATTCCTCTTTACCATTCCTGCAATCGATCTTTATACATGAATTTTTTATTAAAGACAATATCTCTAGGCCAAAAAAATTTTGTTGTCCTTAAGACTCCAAACATGAAAACCAAAGTCATCCTCACCATATCCAACAAAGGTGCATTTCTCAAACTTAGCCTCTAACTTGGTCCTATCATCTTTATCAATGTGAAAAAATACCTCACATCCAAATACTCTAAGAAATGAGTAATCAATTTTCTTACCAGACCAAGCCTCCTCAAGTATACCTCCATCCAAGGCCATATAGGGTCCTCTATTAATCAGATAAACAATTGTGCTTACCGCTTCACCCATAACATGAGTGATAGACCCGCATGTAACCTCATGCACCTAGCACGCTCCACGATTTTCCATGTTCATCTTCTTTGACACTCGATTTTCCCGTGGTGTCTTTGGAACCATTCTTTACTGTGGATCCCATTTACCAAACAATAATCAAGAAAATCATTGCTCTAATACTCCCCTCCATTATTTGACTTGAGAAATTTTAGCTTGAGACCTGTTTCATTCTCAACCAAGGCTTTCCATCTTTTGAAAGTTTCAAACACATCATATTTCTTTCTAATGCAATATAGCCAAACTTTTCTAGTTACATCATCAATCAAAGTGAAATAATAACATGAACCACCAATAGAGTTTACCTTAACTACCCCCACCATACATCTCGTATTCACTAACTCCAACTTACCCTCCTTCCTATTAGGTCCAACCTTGAGGAATCTCACCCACTTCCATTTCCCATAAACACACAGCCTCCTCACGAAGTCCAAATCTAACTCCTGTAATCCGATCAACCTGTCCTTTTTAATTTACATGCCCTTATGACTCATATGACCGAGTCTCTGGTGCCAAAAGTTACATCTCCACATGTAACAATTAAATTACAATAATCAACACCATTGGTTAAATACAAACTACCAGCTTTCTTACCTCTTGAAACCATAAGAGCTCCCTTGGTAACCTTCCAAGAATCCACTATAAACTTACTCTCTGACAACCATCACTACCCATAAACCGACCTATTATAAAGTTCTACCTCAACTTGGCACATGCCTAACACCCTTAAGTAGCCATGTGTTCCCATTCTATATTTTCACCCGAACATAACCTTTCCCTAATATGTTGAATGGTTCATCATCACCAAGATATATATGTCCAAAATATCCTTAAACAAAATCAGTAAAGTAATATCTATATGGGGTGGCATGGAAAGAATCCCTGAATCTAACACCTAAGACTCAAAGAATATTATCTAAAGAAAGAATTAAGGCATCCCGAAAAACATCACATGTTGCTACATTTACCTCCTTAGTTTCCTCCTTATTCTTCTTATCTTGAAGAGCCCAAAATATTTATTAGCATGACCAACCTTCCCAAAGTGCCAACATTCTAACTTGCTCTTGGACTTTGACCTTCCGTGATCATTCGACTTCCCATGGTTGCATTTCCCTTTTTCTTTTGTCTCCCTCTCCTCTCCACCGTCAAAGCATTTTTAGAAGTAGAAGAGTCTACAATGCTCCTCCTTCACATTTCCTCACTTAGGATCACACCTATTACATCCTCAAACTTCAGCTTTGAATTATTAGAGACTGAATTACTTACAACCATAACCAAGATGTCCCAGCTATCTGGAAAGGAGCACAAAATCAACAAATCCCTGACCTCATCATCAAAGTCAATTTTTACCGAGTTTAACATACTCACAACCATATTAAATTCATTCAAATGATTAGCAACATAACCATTCTCATACATATTCATATTAAATAAATTTTCATCAAAAATATTTTATTACGAGTAAAGGTTTTTTCATATAACTTCCCAATGCACTCATGAGACCTTCCATGGTCTTCTCCTGCGATATATTGAAAGCAACCAAGATGCAAGGCATAACCAAATTGCCTCAAGCATCTTTCTATCTAGCAACTCCCAATCCATCTAAAATGGTTGTAGGTTTCTTTGCTTTTCTAGCCAAAGGAACATGGAGGTCCTTCGATACAAGTAATCCTACATTTGCATCTTCCACAAACCAAATTTCTACCCATTGAACTTCTTAACCCTCGATCCGACCTCATCCACCATAGCTCCCACTCAAGATAAAACTTTCCATGTGATTTACCACTTCAGCAAAAAACCACCAAAGCTCTAATACCATTTGGTATGAATTAGAGAAAAATATGGGAAAACAATTCCTCAAATCACAGAGTAGAAACTATATAGTATAATTATACTTGTAGAAATATAACAATATAAATAAATAATGCACAAAAGAAGACAAGACAAGATTTAACATGGTTCACCCAATGTGAGCTATGTCACCAAGAACTTGCTAAAATTTTATTATCAACAAGAGTAAAACAACTCTCATAGTCTTCTCTCGCTTATGAACTCCCAACAAAATTCTAAAGATGTTAAACCACACCTAAACCACAATTGATGCCTAATTGCTTAACCTTGATCACTCTTGATCACCTCTTGGTCACTAAGACTCAATACCTCTTGAACACTCAAGATATCTTCAAGATAACCTAGCACCTCTATTTATAGGATTACAATCCTTTTAAGAAGTCCTAAAGTTGACCCTATAATTTTGAAATTCATAACCTTTTAACTTCCCATGGCTAGAAAAATTGTCATGGTGTTGACAACCAATTAAAACAACTTAACAATAACATCATAAAACATCACAACAACATCATAACAAATGACTGTAGAATGCTCCTGAAGTCTCCAAAATTAACCGTTCGAACTCCAACACTTCAATACTGATTCTAGAAGACCAAAAATAGGCTCCACACCCCAACATAGAAACATAAACATCATTCATATTAAGTAGAAATCCATTAACAATAAATATAGTTAAAATTCCAAAGTAATCTTGAAATTGTTCTCTCATTTAGCGGATTAATTTATGAATACAAGTATACATTCATAAAGCATTGTCGAGCGAATACAATTCCAAAAAGGGGTTGTAAATAACATTTCAAAGCTTCCGGACAAGTTCTATCATATAAGGACACATTACGAGGGCATCCTCTTTTTTGCCTATGATTTTGATTCATATTTGTCATTACGTTCTCTATACAAAATAAAAATCTAAAAAGGTTGGCCACTATCTTTTAATTCCTACGCCAGTGTCAAAATTGTGATAACACACTTATCACATGGTGAACTTAACTAACATATTGAATTTTTTATGTTGCATAGGGAAGCTTGATATTTTTCTTGCATAAGAGGTGGAGGAATGTGCTCAGTTTGTACATAGCTATCTTCTATAACTCCTTATGCCTACAAATCATGCGCTACAATATTGATATTTTCAAGGATATTCTTCTCCTCCCTCACAACATCTCCTTGTTGAGAAAAGTGATGCATCGATGTTTTCTTTTCCTTCATTAAGAATTCTAGATCCATCTTATGCTCCTTGATTATCCTTCTCAATGTATTACCTTCAACTATACAAATGAATTCAAGATTTTGTGGGCATTCTTCAAATGTGCTTTTAATACAAATGCTGCTTCTTCATTTAAATTTTCATATTTTACTTGCTAAACATAAATATAATTTTTTAGTCTATTCGATAAGTTGAAAAAATATATTATGGCGCTTATAATATTAGGATTTTTCCTGGAAAAGATGACTCACCACATCTTTTTCTTTTTCTACATTTGCTATTAAAATATTTTTTTTGTCTTTAGCCCATTTGTTGTAGTAAGCTTGTGCTTTAGAATTTAGATTCTCCAACCTGTTTAACATTATGTCTATAATATCATCATCATAATCATTAGTATATGAAATTTTCCCTAACTGATCTTTGTTTAGAAAAATGTCAAGCCTTTCGTTATCTCTCTACGGAAGTGAACAATGAATGCCTTTGAGCATGATTATGGTATCATGTATTTATTTCTTTTATCAAAATTTTATCTCTCCTCTCCCAAGTCCACACCAAATCCACATCAGACATTACAACTTCTTGAATTTTTTCCCCCATACTATCTAATATTATATTTTCAAATAAAAATATGTCTTCTCATCATCTATTTGTGGAGATTTTCTTGGAGGAGGAGGAGAGTCCTGTCATGTACTTCATGCACATTTTGATGTGGTTGTGGTGGAGGTGGAGTAGATTGAATCATATCATGGGTGTCAAAATAGTTACCCTTGTCTACATCGCCACTATCGAATCCCAAATACTCCTTGTCAAGAGTGATGTTATTGAAAATTTGTGTGGTATTACACTTAAGACACCACCTTGTGAAAGTCTACGAAACATTATATTCTTCAATGAAGATCTTATATTTGTTTGTATTGTACATGTTGGCGGTAATGGAATGTTCTCAAAAGCTATATTGCCTATAATAAGCAAGAAATTTTGTGGTTATAGGATGAAGTGTTTCAGTGAGTCTACAGAAACCTTATATTCTTGCATGAAGATCTTCTATTTGTTTGTATTGTATGTGTTGGTGGTATTGGTGGCCTCCTTGTAAGTGGAATGTTCTCGAAGCTATATTACCTATAATAAGCAAACAACAAATTATTAGAAAATTATCATTATACACTTGGGCCTTGTAAATGCTAAAAAAATGTAACTAAACAAAACATGCTAAATATTATACATTACAATTTACCTTGCATGCTCAGAGACACAAATGTGACATTTCGATCTTGACCTTCGAATGAGTTTGATCTTCATCACCAATTTCAGTAGTTTTGAATACAATAAATGTAGAACAATAGAAATATTAAAATACAGTACTACTTACATAATCTATACTTGTTGTTTGATTAGTTAATTATTATTGTCATTCATGTATGTTGATGGAAATAATTTTTTTCTTTATTGCTATGTTACGATAATTATGCAAGTTTTCCTCTTCTGGCCCATCATATGTCACCATCATATTAAATACCCTCTGATTTTGAGTAATTCTCATAATGAGGATTTTTGAGTTTACGAAACTTTTCCTCATAAAAGAATGAAATTCCTAGTGCACATCATTACTTATTATTGAAATTTGGTAATATGATTGAGATGCTAGATATAGGGGTGATTTGGGAAATGTACATTTAACGATAGGTGTTCTTTTCATTCATATTTACGTATGTAAAAAAAAACATTTATAACTATTAATGGGGTTAGATATATATGTTAAGTAAAATTGCAAGGGATAGTTATACATTTTGCAAAGTATTGAAAGGTTTATTAGTGAAGTTTTGTAACATTTTAAGATGCTAGTGTTTAAGGGAAATGTTCATCTATATATGGGTGTTATTTTGATTCCAAGTTTTGTATTGTAAAAGTTGGATATTGTGTTAAGTGAAATTGAATTTAATAGCTTATAGTGTAATTCCAATGTGCAATGGATGATCAAATAATTGGTGCATTGTAATTCTTACCTTGAAAATGTAATAAAGATATATAAAAAAAATAGTCAACCCTAGTATAAAATGCATGTATAACTACTCTTCTTGTGTGATTTTTTTTCGCATAGAAAACTAAAACCTTAGAATGAGCGTTGTCACATACATGGTGGTCTTTGTCTGTGGTATTCCATACCTTTATACTCAATGGTACCATATAGCTTAAGAAAAATTAGATCCCTAGTTTGAATTTATCACCATAGTTCAGTATGTTTCACAACATCGTTGTGAACCCATCGATTTAAGATTGATATGGCCAAACATTATGGACACATGTTACAATGTTTTTATGCATATTAAATGATGCATTTCTAAGTCGAAGCGGGAACAACCGACGATGTATCATGTCATTTGATAATTACTTGATTGTCATCTGCCCCCATCTTTTGATCTGTAAAACATGGATCTTCTTTTCAACACCACCACTTGCCAAGCTTGTTGAATTCTCTCTTCACTCATCTCCACCCCCGTCACATTGAATCCAATGTACTTGTCCAGAACCTCACTCATTTTCTCACCATAAATTGATCCCTTGTCATTGCTCTAAATCTATATCTGAATCTTTTGAGTGATACATGTCCAATTTCTATTACCCGTTTGGTACATGTACCTTAGACTATTGCCCCAGGTGTGGTTATGAATATATGTTCCATCACACTTCTTTCCAAACCCTCCTCTGGAAGCCCCACCTCATAATATTCCAACATGTCGCAGAAATAATCCATCATGGCACCAACATGGCTTGATGTCGATGTCGAATTGCGTCAGACGCAAGGAACCTCGCTGCGATAGAAACTCCATTGTCTCAAGTTTTCCTCACTGGCCCATCATATGTGGGAGGTTCACCATCATATTAAATACCCTAAAATTTTGAGTATATTCATCATACAAGATGAGGATTTTGAGTTTTTACAGAAACTTTTCCTCATAAAAGAATGAAATTCCTAGTGCAGTCACGCATTCAAATATCCTAGATCCGGTCTTTTTTTGTTGAAATTACAGCTATGTCATCCTCCCATTTAAATTCTCTAAGTCAAAGCAGCACCGCTCCTATATTCTGAGATGCCAAAACTTCCATTAATGGCAGCCACTACAGGCCCTCCACCACATCAAAATCAACGATATGCACCTTCTTTGTATTTTTATTTGAGAGGAAACACTCCAAAATGCTATATCGTTTTTATAAAATGAGTGAACCTTGCATAAGGGTAGAGTTTGTACAGTTCCCAAAACATTTTAGTAGAACTCTCACTATAAAATTCTTTCATTAACCTAAACGAAAAGCTACCATTCCTAAAGAGTGATTTCATTAACCTACATGAAAAGTTGACAATCTTGAAGAGCAGTCATTTATTTTCCCTTGCTTGACTAAGAATAATGTAGGTTGGCATTATCGTCAATGGCATGATGTTGCTTTGGTTTCAGTTCTTGTATGTGAGCCATCATTTCAAAGAGCGTGGGAGAGGATCTGATTTTCTCAACGGGTGGAGAAGGGAATGGAGGAGTCTTATGTCATGCCCTTAAAATTCCGGCTTTCTTGCTCGTGAAATAAAAACAATAATTAAACAGATTAAAATGCCAATGACGATATGGGATTAAGGAAGTCTGCATGCACGGTAAAGTAAAACATTTATAACTATTAATGTCTTTCCAACTGGGATGCGGGAATGAGTAAGTGGAATCATTGTAAATGTATTTCTTGGTAACATTCCGCATGCATGGTAAAAAAACGTTTATAACTGGGCACTCCATTTACGAAAGGCGGCATTAAATACCTCCTTCTCCAATATCAGATCACATGAACTTTGAAGAAAATTAACTGCTTCCTTATATCTTCCCACAGATAATAGTTATCGACTCCATTAACGTTGTAACTTGTCAGAATGGTCGATCTTCTCTACATCTTACAGAACTTCTTCGTGTGATATTTGCCATCCCTCTCTCAATGTAGATTTCACAAACAATTTTTTTCTTCTTCCTGCAGTCCTTTGCAGACACATATTGCACATTTGCTAGGATTTCTTTTAAACTTATCCCAATAGACTGCACGACAAGCATTATTTCCATAAGACACCCATTTCTAGCATTTTTCTATACCAACTATTACATTTATATCCGCGAGAGAAGGAACGCTCTCTAACATTTGAATAGACAGGGAATTATTCACATTAATGAATACGAGATTGCCTTCGCCTTGAACATTCATGGGCTCCTTAAGAGTAACTTCCCTGCCCTGAGGAAAAAACTATTTTTGCATAAGATTGGTCAATAGATGAATGATCCGAAAAAACAATGGGAATATCTACTGCATTCCATCCTCCGCATCTTCGAGCAGAGTGAAGATTCTTGAAGAAAGACAAGAATGTAAAATACCAGAGACACCATTTTTATGATATATGAATTGAATTTACTTACTACAATTTCTTATTTTGAAATCGTAGGAATACACTCTTATCATTCCAAATATTTAAATATCCAATACAAATTAGTGAGGAGATTACAAGACTCACCGTGCATCCTATTTATTTAAATCCATACTTTGATTTTGATCTATTGATAAAACATTATAGTAATGCATTTCTAATTAAGGAGAATATATTTTTGAAATGAAGGGCAACAATGTGATGAGTAATCTTAACACTGACATCGCAAGAATTGCTAAAAAAAATCTTGAGAAACAAACATTTTTATATTATGTTTAGGAATTTTAAATTGCAGGGATATTTTGGATGTTTTTGACCCGAACATTTTTTTTGTAAATGGAAATTATTAAAAGTCAATTTTGAAGATTATGAAAATAAATTTTGTAGAGGATATCATATATAAAATGAAAAAGATACATATTAGCTTGCAATATATAGACTGTCAACTCTAAAAAAATAAAATTCTATTAAAAATAGATCCATATAAAACGTTTAGCTTACAACACGTAAAGGGTTTAAAGAGAGAAAATATATTCTCGGCACAACATGTAGTTTTGCAATGCCTTTAACAATTTAATAGAAGCCAGTAGTTAACTATGTCATTCATCTGTATGTAGAAAGCCGCATGAGTCAGAAGAAAATAAAAATTAAACCTATATAGAGAATAATGAATCGGTTGAACTATTACTAATATCCTCCTTTTATATCAAAGCACAAGATCAAGGAGCTGGAAAAACAGGTTAAAGAGTTGAAGGATAGAATGGAGGGGATCTGGGAGGGTACCAAAAGGAGGAAATTCAACCTTCGTATTAGCAGCTCTGAGGAGGAGTCAGAGAATGATGGGAATGGAAAGGGTTTGAAGACTATGGCAAATCCCTTACTGGTCTGCTGGTTTTTGGTTTTGTTGTTTTTGATGTAGCTACGGCTTTTTATGAACTATTGGTGGAATGTTGGTGAACTACTATTTATGTAGTTTTTGGTCTCTTTCTTTTGTTGTTTCCTCATGGGTCCAGATCCTTATTCGTAAGAGTTAATCCTGTTTAACTCATTTCTGTGACTCTTTGGTTTCTTTTCTTGTTTGTCTTGTTTCTATCCTCTCTTTTTGTAATGGCCCTGGGAGTCGATTCCTGTTTTTGCCTTATCTAAAAAAATCCTCCATTTATTACTGTTATGGAGGGGCCATCAATGTTGACATAACCAGAGCCACCTCCACCATAGATGCCACGCTTTCCGCCACTGCCACCATAATGACAGCCACCTCCTTCATCATCACCGCATTCACCACCACCATAGCGTGATCCACCGCCGCCGCCACCATATGCTCTGCAGCCTCCACCGCCATACTCTTTTCCGTTCATGGCCTCGATGCCATCCATCAATGAATTCTCATCACTGAAGGTAAAAAGCCGAATCTATGGGATCTTCCCATTACCCAAACACTTACAATCTACAAAAATCCAAAACCCTACTATAAATATTTTAAATTTATTTTCAAGATTTATTTTATTTTATTAAATTTCTTTTAGAAAATTATTTGTAATTTTGTTTTTTTGATCTAATTTATGATTTTATAAGGTGGGAGAAAAAAATTAGATGGTAGAAGAGTAGATAAATTATCTTTAAAAAAATATTTGTATGTGTACCTATTGGGAATTCCATGTGTTATAGTATGCCTATGTTATGAGTACATTTGTGTCAAGGGACATGTATATGAGAAGTACTATGTGTGTGGATCATGTATGTTCCTTTCATGGGTTGGTTGAGTTCTTGTGATGTGATATAGCCATGAAAGTATGTAGTAATATGTCTTGTGGACCATTAGCATTGTGTTTGGCCTTGATGTGGTATTGTGATGTTAGTTTTGGGGGCACCCACACAAAAATAAATCAATTAAAATCTAAAACAATGAAATATTAAGAGCTTGAGATTGATAAATATTTTTAAGGAAAAGAGTAATTAGGTAATAATATAAACTAAAAACTACCAATCTTCATAGAATATTAAGAACTTGTCAAAGATTGCCTTCTTCCTTGTGGTCGTGTGTTAGCAAAAGTATATTTTCGCTAGTGACATGATTCGCTGATTGTTTAATCCTTTGTCATGAGTACCCATTTTAACCGTGGTTATGTGTCGCATCGAGGACGATACTCTCTTAAGGGGATGGAAATCTAGTGCCACGCTAATAATATAAATTAAATATAAAAAGTGGGAATTGAATGGAGTGCTTACGCATGGAGTGGTTGGTGAAAATTGATGGCGTGGGGTGGAGTGTGGCGGGGTGTGCAAGGCATGGGATGCCCAAAGGACCCTTTAGACCTTTCATCTCCCTCGCATAGTAATAATTTAATTTTACTTTGAGATCTTTAAGCATTAGCCATCTAAAACCCAGGCTCACGTTGAAAGTTTAGTAGTGTAATGGATAATTGCGGTAAGAGAAGTTTTAAATGGAGATTGGAAGTGGATGGAATTAGCACTAACACTATTACGTTTTTTGACCAAATGAAAGAATGAGACAACTTCTCCTCGAATATGGTTTGAAAATTTACAAAAGAAATGGATTACCTTCACGGGACGGTCACATTGTTTCACTTATGTAACAAACAGGTCCCCAACCTAATCAATTTACATTTTCTTGTACACTCCCATCCTACACCAAAATGGGAGATCTGGAACAGGGCGTAAACATCCATTTCAACATAATGAGAAGGGGGTTTTGTCAAGTGTTGTAGTTGCAGTGATATGTTAGACATGGGTGCAAAATGTGGGAGCACACACATGACATATGAACTATGTATGGTAGAATGCATTAAAAGAGGAAAAAAACAACGTGGTTTTGTGAACAACATCGACTTCAAGATATGCATGAAATGGGTTTATTGAAAAGGATTTAGAAAATTTCAAGCAAATGCAACTGGAATATTTAGAGCCAGATCCCCACAAATTGTTTTTCAACACCCTCCTCTTCCTTCGTCCAAAATAGGAGCTTTCAAGAATGGTTTATCACCTTTGAGTTGTTATAGGCATCGATCTTGATGAAGAGGTTTTTAGTCTTATGGTTAAATGTTTTGACAATGAAAATTATTTTATTCCCCTCAATTATTAGTCAAAATAGGTTTGGGCACAAAATGAGTTTGTTGAAACACCTTTCAACCTTCCTAACATGTATGAATGACAAGTGTAAATCCTAGATTCCTCAACCTTGCCATCATCCTCCCATCCATGCTAAAATGTGAGCTTAGAAACATGCCAAGGGCATCCAACAAACACTAGAAAAGGGGGATTTTTTGTTTAATGTTGTAGTTGCTATGTTATGGTAGAAATGCATGTGAATTGTTTGAAAAAATGCCTACATATCAAATAGTAGAAGAACTAATTATAGTTCCACTTTCTAAACTTATTGCTTTGATTGGTGTCAAAAACATCAAGGATTAATCGATTCACATCTCTCATGCACATAATTTGATGTTTTTGGGGAAAAGAGTTGAACTGAATCACCCAAAACAATGTTCATGGTTCACCCTTTTGGGTTAAGACTTGGAGAGAGGGAAATGGTGTAGCAACAAAATGAGAGCAGGATCCTCCTAGCATCAGCCTCGACACCTTGATCAAAGCATCTTTGGCGGGATAATTTTTCCCTTACAAAGCTTGACAACCATTATGGACCCTAGTAGCTTATGCGCATTGTACTTGTTTGGAGCCACTTCGGTGGATTCATTTGTCCCTCAGGCATGGTCTCCTTACCTTTATCTCTTATAATTTTTTTATAATTTGGTTATTCATTTGCAATAAAGTAAAAGTATTAAACTATTAGATACTCAAACAATTGGACATTTTAACTAGATGACTAGTGCAATCAATAAAACAACACCTCATGATTTCTTTGCTACGACTTACAATTTAACCAAAAATCATGTCATGACCACAACCATATGCATTGATAAACCAAGAATGTCTAAATTTTGGTGCTTGTGCCCATTAGTATTGGTGAGATCTAGATGAGTTAACTAAGACAACCATTTTTGTCTACCTTGCAAAGTTTGATAAATGCAATTTCTAGAGACGTACAAAACAATAGTCTGAGCCCCCTAAAAGTGACGTCAAGTGTCATATATGTTCCTTGTTATGAGAAGAGTCACATCAAGCTTTAGATTGACCCCAATCGACCATTTTTACTCTCTTCTCCACTCCTCTAGGAGCCCTATTACCCTATTTTGCACTTTTAGGAAGTTGTTAAAATTGAAAAGTTGGGTTTCGTATTAGCTCACCGTTTGGACCCTGAATAACAAAATGTTTATCTTCCTTCACAAACCATTAGTATTTTTACTACATAATTTCCTAGAACCTTTGGTTTCAGAAAATAACATTCCTTGTTAGTTTGGAAAAGGGACTTTGTAGGTCTCTAATCGCTTCCATCTCGACTAGGTCAAACTTGGCGATTATGAGCAATGGCTCCAAAAGATCATTTGCCCATCATAGGCCCAACTGTTTGTTCACCGCCTCACCACTTCTGAATTCCATCAATCCTTGTGGATTATTTTTATATACATGGACACATAGGAGTTCACTCGTCATGAATTTTCTTACCGAAGACAATTTTTGAATGCACTTTCTTAGCCTCTCGAGCCAAAATTGGGCATTTTTGCAACTAGCAGAAAATGTAAAAGAAAGTCGTAGGACCCTAGTCAAGTTAGAAAATCATCATAGAAACTTATTAACACTTGTAAATAACTATTTTAAACTCTATCTTGTGGCTTGACATATGAAATTTGACTTTTGGGAAAATAGTTTTTCTCTCTCTTCCCTATCTCTTTCTCTTTTCCCTTAGTTAAGAAATGAAATGAAATGAATATGTGCCCTAAGCCTCTCTTGTCTTGTGCGTATTATTATTAAAATGTAATATGTGCCCTAAGCCTCTCTTGTCTTGTGTCATGGATGTGTGTACTTCCCAGTTATAGGAATGTTGAATGTAGGCTAAGGAATCATCCCAAGTCCTTGGATATTTGCTATTATACCCTCTGATCAGTTGTACCAAAGTCTTGTTTACCACCTTTGTCTGTCCATATATCTGTGGATGGAAAGTTGTGCTCCTCTGTAACCTGGTATCCATCTTGTCCCACAAAGTAGTCCAAAACTTCCCAAGAACCTGGAATCCCTATCAGAAATAATAGACTTTGGAAAACCAAAATGCACCCATACATTAGCAAAGAAACAATCTGCTACCTAATGTGCTTTTACTGTCTTTTTACATGCCATAAGAATACACATCTTACTGAATCTATCAACAAAAACATATAGATAGTCATGGCCATGTTTAGACATAGGTAATCCTCCTACAAAATCCATAGAAATGTCCTCCCATGGACGAGTAGGTACTGGCAAAGGCATATACAAACCCTCCTTCCTAGTCTTAGGCTTGCTAGTACAACAAAGTTTACATCCACGTATAAATTTTGATACTTCTTCTTGCATATTGGGCCAATACACATACCTTTGCAAGTGGGCTAGGGTCTTACCAACACCAAAATGTCCATGCTACTTTTGAGGTATGTGCTTCCCTCATCAATAGAATTCTTTCTTCTTTTGGTACACAAAGCTTCCCCCATCGGTAGAGCATCCCGTCCTTGAGATAACAATATTTAATCCTGTCCTTTTGGTCCCTTGGGACTGCAACTAGTTAAATATCACCCCAAAGTCTTTGTCCTAGGCATATGCCTCTCCGTAAGCTTCCTTTGTGAAGGGCTTGATCTGAGAGATAGTGGCCAAATAGGAAAACTTCTCCTGTGTGGGTGGCCTAGACAACATGTCCGCAACCAAGTTCATACTACACTTATTTTTTTAATCACCGGATGGAATCGCTCAAGGAACCCCATCCATTTATAGTGCCTTTCCCCGGTGTAATTTAGACTATGCTTGCAAATACTTTGAGAGGTTTTTGGTCATTAGTACACAATAGTTTCTTTACCCAAAAATAATGCTTCCATTTTTAATTACTCAACTAGTGCATACATTTCCTTATCATATCGAATATCCTTTAACTACCTAAGTGAAAGTTTTGAATGATAACATATGGGTTTACCTCCTTGAAGCGACACTATGCCCATGGCGTAATCACTGCATCTATCTCTACTTCAAAAGGCTACTGCAAATTAGGAAAATAAAGTACCTGGAGCTTGACGAATCTTGTATTTTAATAACTCAAAGGGTTTGTCTTGTTCCTTACCCTGCTTAAAACCCTTACTCTTTATGGCCACTATGTGTAGAGGTGCTGCAATCGCAAAGAAACCTGAATGAACTTCGTATGTACTGTACTACTCCCACAAAAATCCTAGTCTTTGTGGTCCCGTTGGTGTTGGCCAGTTACTAATGGCTTACACTTTATTTGTATCCACTCGTAGCTCTCCTCCTCCATCCACATGCCTAAAATAGACAAGTGATTGTTTTGTAAACTCACATTTCTTCATATTACAAAGTAGTTGTTTCTCCTGAGAACTTGCAAGACTTACTCGTAAATGAGTTTGATGTTCTTCCCATGTGGTACTAAAAATCAGAATATCGTCTAGTATACAATGACACATGAATCTATGAAATCCCACAATACATCATTCATCAATCTCATAAATGTATCGGGTACATTGCATAACCCAAAAGGACGTACTAAACATTCATACAAACCCTATTTTGTTTTTAAGGAACTCTTCCATATATCCTCCTCCTTTATTATAACTTGGTGATAACTTGACTTGAGATCCAACTTTGTGAAGAATTTGGCATGTGAAGTTGGTCCTGTCATCACCAATCCGGCACTATGATAATTCTTCACTGGGAACTCCTCGTGCTATGATTATTTACTAATGCACAACCTTTAGTTTGGTGGATGTAATCTAGAAACAAAACAACAACATAACACAAGAATACCATCGACTATGATAAGACGGAATGATGACAAATCTGAAATATCAAAGTAAATTATAATATTAACATGAAATTGTTACAATCTCACCCATGAGGTACTTCAAGTGTTATTGAATTCACTTGCCTTTCACCAAGACTATGGGAGAAACTTTACAATTACACCTCTTAATGGCTTCTTCAACACACCTTTAAACTGATGGCTTCCTTCGCACACTTCCTACAATATTTCTCACTACTTCCTTCTATGCTAAATGAGGGGGTGACCTCTCTATTTATAGAACTTCTAGGCTTATCCATCTTATCTCTAAGATAGGATAAGAAATCCACTCTGACGAATCATATTCCATACCTTAACTCTTATCTGTACATGTAAGCTTATCTTTTAAGATAAGATAAACCTTATCATTTTACATGGGTTCCACATTTTTAGACTTTTTACAAATAAAATACACAAAATATTTATGACCTCACTCCTTGTCCTTATTACCAATATAATATTTCTAATTCCTAATCATGTAGACCTTACTTCTCTAATTACCCAAACTTTGAAATTTTAACATTACCAAACCACTTACGACAAATATTTACTTTTTACCACAACATTCCTATTGTACTTTTGACTATTACCGTACTATACATTATTGGTGGCGTCGATCTTGCACCGTTATCTTCTATCGGACGCTACTACTAATTATACCTAACAACGTCCTATTCCTAATACATACATTAATGAAATAGAAATTACGGAGGAAAATTTTAGTGTCGACATCTTCCCCCTTCCTAGCTTCTACTCCGTCCCGAGTAGACTATTCTCAGTGCTTGGAAAATCTTCAACTTGTCATGGTTGACCCATTTCGTAATGGGAGTGCCATCCAATTCCTCCAATCAGTGCGTACCATTTTCATGCACAGCTACTATTTTGTAGGGCCTCATCCATTTTGGAAGAAATTTTACTCTTCTTCTTTTTTTGTATCCGGAATCATATACTAGAACCAAGTCATTCACATGAAATGGAGACCAACAGATCTTTTGATCAAAGTATTCCTTCTGCTTCATTTTCTTCATATAGCTTGTATCCTTTGTTATTTCTCTCATTTCCTCTAGCAAATGAAGATGCACCAACCTTTCTTTTACTGAATCACTTTCATCCATCCTTTCATTTTTCATAACTCTCACAAAGTGGGAATATCAAACTCAATAGGAAGAATCGGATCAATGCCATAGGCCAACTAAAATGGGGAGTATCCTGTTGCTGACTTTGATTTTTCCCTATATGCCCACAATGCTTTGCATGAATCCTTTTATCCCACCTATGTACACTGCAAGGCCGCATCTTTTGCTAGAATTTGACACAACACAAAATTTGTTTGTTCCACTGTCCATTTGTACTTGGCTTGTATGTTGTTGCCTTCCGTGCTTAATAGAAAACTTATTGACTAGGGCTTCTACCACCTCATTAATGAAGTGGCTTCCTTGATCTTACAATTTCTTACGACAACCAAATCTAGTGATAATGCGTTCATATATGAACCTTGCCACTTCATCCATGGAAGTTGTTTTCAATGGCCTAGCTTCAACCCACTTGGTTAAATAATCTATGGTAACTACAATATACTTATTTTGGCGTGAGGTAGTTGAAGTGGACCTCTGAATGTCTATTCCCCACTTTTCAAAGGGACCAAGTGGAAGAATAGGGCATAATGGAGCTGATGAAGTCTTACGGTTACCATGTGTTTGACAAATATCACATGTCTTACAATAATTATAACAATCTTTAAAAAGAGTGGGCCAGTGATAACCTGCATCCAAGATCCTTCTTGTTGTAAGTTGTCCAGAGAAGTGCCCTCCACATGTACCATTGTGGAATTCTTCTAGCAGTTCCTTCCCTTGATCACGTCCAACTGCCCTCTTGTCTTTGCCCATCGTGTCCTATTCGAAATAATACTCCATGCGGAATAGAATATGGATGACCCAGGCCCTTGAGTAATCTTTCTCTTAGTCTTTGCATTGGCACCATTAGGAAACTTGAATTCATTCAGATAATTCCAAATATCTATGTATTCACTAGGGATTGTGTCAAGGGATAACAATGCTGCATCGGGGAAGTCATCATCATCACAAGATGATCCTAAACCATCATAGGCTCGAGAGAGTGCATCTGCATTGACATGCTTCTTTCCTAGCCTATCTATAATATCAAATTCAAATTCTTGTAACAAAATTATCCATCTTCGCTATCCTCCCGATGGGTTAGGCTTATTTACAATATATTTTAGAGCCGATGATCTGTACAACTAGAAAATTTTGCCTCAAAGCAAGTAATTTCTAAACTTCTTTACAAGATAAAAATGATACCCAGAGCCTCTTTTTCATTCGGATAATTTACCTCAAGACTGCTCATTTATCCGCCTCCCAAAGTAAATTGGATGTTCATTCCCATTTTCATCCTTAAGCTCAAAGTACTTCCTAGTGCTGCATCCGAGGCATCGATGTACACAATGAATGGCTTCCTCCATCTGGATTCTTCAAAACAGTGAAGACACCAGGGCTTCCTTCGATTGTCTAAAAGCTTCATGCGCCTTATTTCTGGTTCATAAGTAACATCCTTCTTCAAGAATCAAGTTAGTGGTCATGCAATCTTTGAAAAATTATTGATGAACCTTCTATAGTAACCCACATGGCCTAAAAATGATCTCAACTTACTTGTATTCATAGGAAATGGTAAATCTTTGATTTTTGAAAATTTATCAGGATCGGTACCAATACCATCTTTGGATACAACATGCCCTAACAAAACACCTTTAGAACATCCAAAGACACACTTTGTAGGGTTTAGTGAGGCTTGTGCTTCATCTAACCTTTGAAATGTTGTCTCTATCTGGTGCAGGTGGTCCAACTTGCTCCCATAGATGCAAAAATCATCCAGAAATACTCTGATGAAGGTCCCAATGTAGGGTTTGAACACCCTATTCATCAAACACTGGAATGTTGCTGGAGCATTACACAACCCAAAAGGCATAACTCTATAAGCAAACGTTCCCCAAGGAGTGGTGAACATAGTCTTTAGCTGATCTTTCTTTGCTATACGAACTTGGTTGTAGCCGCTATATCCATCAGCAAAACTATAGCACTCCTGGCCAGCTACTTCGTCCAAGATCTGATCTGAAAATGGAAGAGGGTAATGATCCTTCTTTGTTTCCTTATTGAGCTTCTTGTAATCAACACAAATACATAGCTTCCCATTCTTTTTATTGAGATCACAATGGGAGAAACCCATTCTCGAATTCTCCATAGCAAATATGAATCCCGATTAAGCAACTTATCTATTTCTTCTTTTACAGTCTTGGAAAAATTAGGATTCATTCTATATGGCATTTACTTTATGGGCTTAGCACCATCTACCAACTCAATAGAATGTTCTACCCAACTTACTTGATGGAGTTCCTTGTAATCAAAAGTGAATATGTGTATGTACCTTCGAAAGAGCCGGAGGTAGGATTCCTTCTCACTCTCCATCACAAAGATCACCAATAGTTATTTGTTGGAGATGATCATCAACTTCTTCTTGAGATAATTTTATGGGGTCATGAGTTGGTGTGACTGGAAGGATATCCATGACTGAAACATCAACCTCACTTTCTTCATCTTCAGTGTCCACTTCACTGGTACTAGAGTAATCAGAGGATGTCCAATCATCAGTTTCATCACTTGAATCGATAGGTTCTACCTTATGATGCCGAGGGATCACGTTTATTTTCACCCTCTCTCTACCACATCCAAGTGTCATGAAACCTTCATTCCAGTAGTTTCTTGCATGAACTCTCCTTAGCCATGGTCTTCCCAAAGAACATTGGAGGCAATGCAATGTACCATTTTTCATCACCTGAAAGTCTACCACACATACAACACCCATAACAGATATTGCCACATTTGAAACTACACCTTCTGGTTTAGTTTTTCCTTTATTTAATGACCTTAACATAAGTGTTGAAGGGCGATCAATTTTTAAACCCAACATATTCATTACAGACTCGGTCATTACATTAACTGCAGCACCTCCATCAACTAAGACATCATGAATTGAAATACCATTACATAATACCTCAGCTTGTGGAGCATAGGGATCCGCCTCTACCTCCAAAATAGGGACCTCAACCTCCTTCCTTCGTCGAGCATTGAGTCCACTTCGCAACTCCCGCCTCTTCTCAGAAGACATAGCCAAGAGTTGACCATATGTAATATTTGTAGGCCTTTTGGACAGATCTTCCAAGATGGAGTATGGTCCTTGCCCCTGTGAAATTAGAAAATCCTGCACACCCAACTTTCTTCTCCTATGTTTCTTACTAGTTTCTCCTTTCATCTTCTTAGGATCATTTCCATCTTGATTATCTTTTTCTTTCTTTATTTTTGTTACAAACACATCTACTTCATTATTTCTGCTCTTATCTACTACATCAAAAGAATTCACAGGTGCTTTTCCTTTATCATTATCTCCTTTACCAGATGTAGAAGCTCTATCTGGAAAATTATACTTATAATGACCCTTTTTATAACAACCATAACATACAACTTCAGAAATATTTCTTTTTGGACCTCTATCTCCTCCCTGAGAACTAAATTTTTTTCCTTGAAGAAGATTAATAGTTAACTGACCCATCTTTTTGAGCAGATCTTCATACTCAGTAGATGTACTAGGAGAAATATTTGTGCTCACCGGGAGTGGTTGTGGATTCTGGACTAAAGGTGCTGGTGTAGGCTCTACTTTAGCAACAATTTCTTTGGGCTCCTCTTCCATGCTTTCTTCTTGCCTTCTTGCAATCTCTTTTGCTTGTTCAATGGTAGCCAGGCGGTCATACTTCACTCGTTGTCTGATTTCTGGCTTCATCCCAAGAATGAAGTGCTTACATAGGAGATTATCCATGCCATTCATCAACCCATCCGCTAATCCTTCCTTCCGGATCTGGGCATCGAGCTTCCTCCTTAGCTCTAGAACACGAGCATGATAATCCCTTATCTTCTCCTTCTCTCCTTGGGATAGCTTTGTGATCTCGATCATGAGATCTGCATATTTCTGTTGTTCACCAAATTCTTCAAGAAAACTTTCAATTAATAAATCCCATGAATTTTTCACATTATCACCTAGTGTTTCAAACCACCTAAGTGTTGAACCATCCAAAAAGGTAGGAAAAAATTCAGTCCATTATTCCCTTCTTATAAGGCCATTACAAATACAAGATCGTTTAAAATCTTGAATGAAAGAAGAAGCATCTTCATTAGATTGAGCTGAAAAATAGGAATCTTTTCAAAAGTAACCACCATGAAATACCAACCCACAAGTACAATCAACAAGACTTATGTGCACAAATAATTGAATCACTATACTAGAAAGTGACTTTACACCTTTCTACAGTAAAATAGAAATGACCATGGTAACTATGGTAAAACTTGACTTATCATGCAGAAAAGCCGACTTTACTATGGTAAACACTATTCACATAAAAAGTGAAGTTCTTACTGCGGTAAATACTATTCACAGTAAAAATGACTTTATTGTGATACATACTATTCACAGAAAAAATGACTTTATCATGGTAACTACTATTCACGGTAAAAATGACTTTACCATGGTAACTACTATGCACAGTAAAAATAAGGTTACCCTCCAATTGATTTTTGACTAAGTGGGAATATCTCTCCAGAAAATCCACTAATGAGGAATGGTCCCTAACAGAACGGAACCAAAATGTCATCACCAATCGACACTATGATAATTCTTCATCGAGAACTCCTCATGCTATGATTATTTACTAATGCACACCTTTAGTTTGGTGGATGTAATCTGAAACAAAACAACAACATAACACAAGAATACCATCGACTATGATAAGACTAATGATGACAAATCTGAAATATCAAAGTAAATTATAATATTAACATGAAATTGTTACAATCTCACCCATGAGGCACTTCAAGTGTTATTGAATTCACTTGCCTTTCACCAAGACTATGGGAGAAACTTTACAATTACACCTCTTAATGGATTCTTCAACACACCTTTAAACCGATGGCTTCCTTCGCACACTTCCTACAATATTTCTCACTACTTCCTTCTATGCTAAATGAGGGGGTGACCTCTCTTTATAGAACTTCCACTTATGCATCTTATCTCTAAGATAGGATAAGAAATCCACTCTGACGAATCATATTCCATACCTTAACTCTTATCTCATACATGTAAGCTTATCTTTTAAGATAAGATAAACCTTATCATTTTACATGGGTTCCACATTTTTAGACTTTTTACAAATAAAATACACAAAATATTTATGACCTCACTCCTTGTCCTTATTACCATTATAATATTTCTAATTCCTAATCATGTAGACCCTACTTCTCTAATTACCCAAACTTTGACATTTTAACATTACCGGACCACTTACGACAAATATTTACTTTTACCACAACATTCCTATTGTACTTTTGACTATCACCGTACTTCATACATTATTGGTGGCATCGATCGCAACGCCGTTATCTTCTATCGGACACTACTACTAATTATACCTAACAACATATTATTCCTAATACATACATTAATGAAATAGAAATTACGGAGGAAAATTTTAGTGTCGATAGTCCCAACATATCATCTATGTGGGAAGTGTATATCTCTCTTTATGGTGATCTTGTTCAAAGTGTGGTAGTCGATGTAAATTCTCCAAGAACCATCCGTCTTTTTACAATCACAATAGGTGAACCACATGGTGAGGTGCTCGGACGTATCAATCCTTGGTCTAGTAGTTCCTTGGAGTTGATTCTTTACTTTAGTACTCTCAAGCAAGGATTTCCTATATAACTCGATGTTTGGTAGAGGGGACTCTAGCAATTGTTGAATCTCATGCTCTACTTCTCGTTTTGGTGGTAACCCACTGGGAGCCTAAAATAATTCCTGAAAAGACTGAATAATACTATCCAAATCAAGCTTTCCCTGGTTAGAAATCTCTAAACTTCTACCCCATCTTGTTTATCCTTTAACAAAAGTAAACAAAACTGATTATGATTTTCTGAATAAGTTGTTTTTCTTAGTTAACACTCACCATAAGTAACTCATGTCTTATGCTGGTGTGCCTAGATGTTGTAGCTGATCCCTTCCTTGACCCATCTATACTAGTTTTCCTTCTCATAAATATAGCATCCCTGATATACAAGTAAGGACTCCTGAATACAACATCAAAAGCATCAAGTGGAATAATTTCAGCTTCCAAAACATCAATATACTGGGAATTTATCCCAAACTTGACCTTACATCTTCTTGTTACCTAAATTTCAACACCCTTCTTCACCCAACCCAAAGGATAAGGGTGTGGATGCTCATAAGTCTCAAGACCAAGCTTCTTTACAACTACTTTAGAAATCAAGTTAGATTAAGAACCGGTATCCACCAAAGCATTTACCTTAGTTCTCTTGATCTAGATTTTGATCTAGAATAGTCTACTCATCTCCTCTTCCTAGTTGTCCATGTTGGTGGCCGTGCATCCAAGCCTTTCATCTACATCAGAGTCATCTTTGATTTCCACCTCCCCTTTTGTTCTTACAGCTGTCATGGACTTCTTCGAGTCCTTGGTTTGGTTCTTTGATGCAACTCCAGATGCAAATTCCAACATGTAGCGTCAATATGACCATTAATATCACAGTTCTTACAAAATTCTTGGGATCTTTACAAGTATTTAAAGTAGTGGCAGCTTGTTTACCTTTCCCTTTCCACTTACCCTTGTTACTTGTTTTCCCATACTCTTTCTTCTGTTGATTTGTCAACTACTTTGCCCTTGGCTCTACTTCCCCTTACTTCTTTTCATCATCTATGTAGTATTCTTGCACACACACCTTGTTGAGATCTTTAGGCTTGGTGGAGATGACTTTTCTTCGAAGGTGAGTGTGAAGTCCTCCCAAGTACTTAGTCATAATATCCTCATCCTCCAATTCCATGTTTAGCAACATGGCCTGCCTCCGAAACTCCATAGTATAGTCCTGCACACTTTGACCACTGCCTTGTCTAAAATATTGCCATTTAATCATTTGGTTAGTCTTGTGGCCAATAAGATAGAAGTTAGCTCTAAGTAATTCTTTAAATTCTTGCCAAGATTTCACAATAGGATGCTTCTTCTTTTCACAAGTGTTTAGATGGGTTTCCCACCAAAACAGAGTGTGTACCTCCATTTTGAGACGTGAAAAGGTGATCCTCTATGCCTCAGTGACATTATGGATGCTAAAGTAGACTTCTAACTATTTTAACCATTTATCAAGCAACTCCGCATCTACTTGTCCTTCAAAGCTTTTAATATCAACTTTCATCTCAACTTTAAAAGGAGTATGATTGGATTTTACCTTTTCTCTTATGTTTGAAGTCTCTTCTTCATGCTCTTCCCCATAAATTTCCTCATGGTGGCTCCTTCCTATGCCAAAATTTTCAGCTAAGCCCCGAACCACTGAGTCCATGGAGTCTTGTTTGATAGAAGTTGTCTTTTGTAAATTAGCAAGCTCTTCTTTCCTTCTAAACATCTTATCCATCATGGTCTCTAGCATCTCGATTCTATGGACCAAGTTCTCTTCCTCCATTTGTCCCCGAATTCTCTATTTCCACTTCTTTGTAGAAATTTATGGATCGCAAGGTAAAGCCTCTTCGCCTTTAGATCTTGTCATTGTCATACAAATCCAAGAATAAATACCATAGTCTTGGATAATTGTTAGCTCTAATACCAAAATGATCTGTAAACTCTTCAACTTTGGAATTATCCATAAACACAAATAAACGTTGTTGTTCTACTTTCTATTAGAAAATGATAAAGATAGCTAGTGAATGAATTATGCTTATGCTTAGAATCCACAATTGTAGGAAAGGAAAGAATTTAAGCTCATAAACACCAAAAAAATTATCTTGGAAACTTCCAGAGGAGGAAAAACTAGTCGAGAAGGAAAATTGCTCTTTCTTCCCACTTTTATTAGCCAATTCAAAATAACAAGTACAAAATTTACAATAAGTATGAAAGAGAAGTAGATAATATCTCACACTTCCTCCCAAATACTTGTTTGCTCTCTCTCAACAATCTTTTCTTTTGCAAAGCACAATTCTATCACTAAGAACTTCTTTCTCACTTGCTTTCATACTTTGATGATCCTATTCTCTTCTATAGACATGTATTTATAGCCTTTCCTATGTCCTCCCATGCACTGGAGAATGGGAAAGTTCATGGAGGAGAAGAGACATGAATCGACCGTCCAAATTCTGGGTTGTTCATTTCATATTTTTGTTTTTGTTTGAAAGAGCCAAGACCACCACCCAATGTAGACCGGTGGTCCCAACCATCGTTGGCGGTTTTGTAACCATCATTCTCGCATGAAAGCATAAGGTCTATTACTAAAAAGACATAACCTTTGTGTTTTCATTTTTCCTTCTTTGTCTTGACTTGCTTTTGATGAAGTAGATTCATTTTGGATCCCTATAGAGCATTTAGGCAATTAAAAATGTAAGCATTATTTGTTGGGTAAATAAAATATTGTGCACACTAACCACAAACCTCTCCAAAGTATTTACAAGCACATTCTAAATTTCATCGGGAAAGACACTACAAATGGATGGAGTTCCTTCATAGTTCCATCTAGTGATCAAATACAAGAAGGGTACTACAAACTTGGTGGAAGACATGTTTTCTAGGCCACATGTTTTCAGATTGAGCCCTTCATGAAGGAAGCTTATGGAGAGACATATGCCCAGGAAAGATACTTTGGGGTGACATATCAGCGATTCAGAAATCCCAAGGATTGAAAGGATAGGTATTAAAGATTTTTATCTCATGGACGGATGCTCTACTAATGGGAGAAGCTTTGCATGCCTAAAGAAGAAAGACTTATATTAATGAGGGAAGCACATACCTTGAAAGTAGCATGACATTTTGGTGTTGGTAATACCATATCCCACTTGCTAAGCTACTTGTATTGGCCCAATATGTAGGAAGAAGTATCAAAATTTATACGTGGATGTAAACTTTGTTGTACTAGGAAGCCTAAGACTAGGAAGGAGGGTTTGTATATGCCTTTTCTAGTACCTACTTGTCCATGGGATGACATTTCTATGGATTTTGTAGGAGTATTACCTATGTCTAAACATTTCCATGACTATCTCTATTTTGTTGTTGATAGATTCATAAATTGTGTATTCTTATGGCATGTAAAAAGATAATAAAATCACATGAGGCAACGATCTTTTTTTATACTAATATATGGGTGCATTTTAGTTTTCCAAAATCTATTTTTCTAACAGGATTCCAAGTTCTTGGAGAAGTTTTGGACTACTTTGTGGGACAAGACGGATACCAGGTTACAGAGGAGCACAAATTTCCATCCACAGAGAGATGGATAGAAAGAGGTGGTGAACAAGACTTTGGTATAGTTGATCAGAGGGTATAAAAAAAATACCCAAGGACTTGGGATGATTCCTTATCCTACATTCAACATTCCTATAATCAAGTAGTACACACATCCACTATGAAGTCACCGTTTGAAGCATGCTTGGGATATCTACCTAAAAATACAATGGACATAGCAGTTAGGCATCAGATGAGGAGACATGAGACATAGAGGTGACTAGAGAAAAAAATTCATTAAGAGGATTCAGCAAATCCATCTCAAATTCAAATAAAAACTAGAGAAATATCAAGCCAAGTACAAAGCTAGGTATGATCAACATAGGAGGGAACATAAGCTTCATGTTGGAGATAGGGTTTGGATTTACTTTAGCAAGGAGAGACTATAAGGTCAACCACGGAATCTCAAGTCACTATGATATAGGCCCTTTGTCATATTGGAGTAAGTTGGAGAGAATTCCTTTCAGCTTTATTCACCGTCATTTATGAGGATGTACTTTATAGTAAACTATGAGAACTTACACCTATATGAGCCATCCATGCTAAATGAAGATAAAGGACTACAATTTCTACCTTCCATTGAGGATTGCATCTTGGAATCACAAGGTGAATTAGAGGAGGATGTAGTGTTGCAGTGAAGAAGGTCAAAGAGACTAGGAAAGGTCTGCATGAGTCTTGGCATATTAGACTAAAGGAAATACACCAATGCAGGTCCCAATGGTACTCGAAGGAGCAAGTGGGGAATTATTTCCTCATCTACTCCACCACTAATCTTTTGTGGGATGAAAAGCCTCATAAGTAGGGGAGGTGTTATCTATAATGATCCAAAATGACTCGGCTTCATCATATCAATCAACACGAAGAAGGAAAATAAATACATAGAGGTTCTACCTTTAAATTAACAGGGACTATCGCTTATGTAGAGCGGTAGTTATAGAACCATTTCCCAACCATGGAGGTGGTCTTGAGACCTCTAGTCTACATTGGGTGGGTGGTCCCGACTCCTTCAAATAGAAAATTTAAAAACATGAAACAAACAACCTCATAATTTGAAAAGGTTTTCATGTCTCTTCTCCTTCATGACCTTTCCCATTCTCTAGTGCACAAGATGACATGAGAAAGACTATAAATATATGTTTGTAGAATATAATAGGATCATCGAAGCATGAAAGCAAGTGAGCAAGAAGTTCTTAGTGCTGAAATTGTGTTTTGTAGAAGAAAGGAGTGTTGAGACAAAGCAAGCAAGTAATTGGGAGGAAGTGTGAGATATTATCTACTTCTCTTTCATACTTATTGTAATTTCTATACTTATTATTTGAATTGGCCAATAAAAGTGGGAAGAAAGAGCAATTTCCCTTCCTAATTTTTCCTCCTCTAGAGGTTTCCAAGATAAAAATTGTTGGTGTTTATGAGTTTATATTCTTTCCTTTCCTACAATTGTTGATTCTAAGAACAAGCAAAATTCATTCACTAGCTATCTCTGTCATTTTCTAATAGAAATTAGAACAACAACGTTTAATTTGTGATTCTATGGATAATTCCAAAGTTGAAGAGTTTACATATCATTGAAACCTCCACATCCTCTTATGCCTCCCTACAATATCCTATGTCTCCCTCAAAATAACTATGTAGGATGCCACATCACTCATCCTCAACTCCACATCACAAGTCAAACCTCAACCCCAATGCACAATAAATTGGTGGTTGAGATGAATGACAAGCCTCTTACACACACAATCCAAACTCACACCATCTCGAGAACAAAATTAAAACCCATGTAAGAAAAGTGCAATTAATGCCACTTTTGTCTTACAAAACACATAATGGGGTTTATTTTTGACCCCCAAATCCATAGGTAGGGTTGGTATAAGAAATTAAGAGGTGTGGGACAATCTTAGCTTGTCCCATAAGCCTCAAAAATGGCCCTTAAGCCCAAATCCGAAATTCTAAGGTAAGGTAGAGTGTACAACACTCAAAGTCACTTACACTCAATCAAAATCACATAGTCCAAAAGACCAACAACTCTAATAAATGACTCCATTTTTCACATCCCCAAATATATTAATAACATGATTAAATTACTTAATAAAACACATTAATCAACAATGATTAAATTAATTACATCACAAAATAAATCACATACTCTACAATAAATACAATAAAAGGGGAAATAATTACACAAATAACCCATGGTCACAATTGAGGTCATCTCCCCCATGGGGACCCCGTAACAACAAATAACAAAACATAACATATTATATAAGTTTCATGGTGACCATTGTTGTATCCATCCAATATTCAATTATGGTTGGTCTCCAAGCCCCCTTTTTTATTGTTGTGATATAATTACCTACAAAATCAAACAATACCTCCTACTTTGTGGCTACATCAAAAGAATCAAAGATAAAAGATACACACAAATCAATAATCATCCTCATATAGCTAAATCATCATCTCAACTAAACCATGTGATCATCTGTCTAAAATTCCAACAACCTCTCAATTCTATCTTTTTATCAATATCAACAAGATCACGAGATTAGTTCAAATGTTAAATCCTACCCAACACGATGAGAATTTCAAATTTCAGTAATACATATATCAACAACACATCATCATCATCAAATATAACATGACTCTCTATGTATCTAAGAATCCACACAATCATACTATGAATCATAATCCATCAAAATAAGAATATCTCTATCATCTAACATCATGATAAACTAAAATGATATAATAACATCCATGTCTATAGTCAATAGTAATCAAAATCAAAATATAATAAGTGTCGAAGAGGAGTGGACACTACATCCCCCTCCCCTTAGACTCGAATTCCTCCTGGAAGTCACTAAAATAGGTGTGGAAACTGAACTCATAGCAATGTAGCATCCTCCCATGTAGTAGCAATCTCATCATATCTATCCCGCTGACTCACACTTGATAAATCTCATGGCCTCGAAGACCTGTGGTCCTGTGCTCTAAAATACGCATGGGCTCCACCGAGAAACTTCCCTACTTCTTCACCTACAATGCGGTCCAATCTAATAAATGAGATGGATCTAGGATATATCTCCTAAGAACATATACATGAAACACATCATGCACGTGAGACAAGCTAGGTGGAAAGGCTAGACGATAAGCTAAGGGACCGATCCACTCCAGGATCTTGAATGGACCCACGAATCTAGGAGACAACTTAGAGCCTTTTCCGTAATGATATGACTCTTATGAGGTCTAACACGAAGAAACACCTTCATGACCACCTCATAACTATGGTCGAGGTAACTATGTCTTTAGTCTAAGTGCTTTTAGTTCTTTTGGTGCCCTAAGGACTTAATGTCCACTCTCCCATATGAGTAAAAAATAAAAACTAACAACCAAACCAACTTTCCTAACAACTAAAGAAAGAAGCTCTAAACAGCTTCTAATTAACTCTTCCCACCCTAGGACACAACCACTATTGTCCAACCACAAGATTCACACCATACAATTTATCATTCCAACAAATCCAATAAGGAAGGGTCTCAACAAAGGGCTTAACGCATCATATGATTAAATCAAGTTTTAGGACTTGTAAAACAACACATTTTCAAAGGGGAACCAAGTTTCCACTACACTAGAAGTTCACAAAAATCAATTTAATTTGACATTCTTAGTTACCCGAGTTTAGAAAAAACACCACTAAGCGAAAGTACAACAATTCAAACAACTTATTATTTTATTATTATTTTAATTCTGGTTGTTCAAAGTAATGTAATATTTCTTCATACACATTTCTTTTTCAATTTTCAAACAAGTTTTTTTTCTTAGATTCAAAAGTGTGCTAGGTTTACAGTTCATGTCTCAAGTTTTCTAGTGTGCCCAAGGGTCCAAGCTTTGAACCCATGGCTCTAATACCAAGTGTAACACCCTAAAATCTCCCACTTGAGACCCATGAATAACCTAGATTTAGTTACAAAATTATGGAATAATTTATTTTTATTTTTAAGTGTTAACAACCAAAGTCTCAAGGATAATTAAATTCAACTGATAACTTTTCCCATTATAATAATTACTAATTCCACATTATAAAGCAACAAGTGTAATAATTCCACACCTAGCTCAAATATCCTTAGGGATTAATTTAATCACTGATTACATTGACATTTTAGCTAAATATTCCCTGATTAAAATTTTAGGGTTAAGGGACCAAAATAATTAAATACCCAAGGTATTTAATTCCACAAGATCTAAGACAAGAGCAAGGTTTAATTATAGTGGGGAAAGAATACATATTTAAAATCATCGAATAAATTCTTACTTACCCACTTCTTGAACTCGGTTAAAGATTCAATTTGATTTTTCCCATGATTAATGTAATTAAAACTTCCTGAAAACATTCCCATTAGATAGGGAATTTCCTCACCTTTTCGGTGATATAAAAGAAGTCCTCCTAACTCCTCATATTTCTCAAGTTATGGACCGACGGAACTTGGGGTGAAAATTTTCCCAAGAGTGGGCCTACGGGCCTAGGGAGGAAAATTTTCCCCAACTCGGGCTCGGACTTCAAAGAGAAAATTCACCCAAAGGAGAAAAGCAAGATCGGGCAAAGCGGGAAGAAAACTTTTCACAGATGCACGGGCCGGTGGAGCGAGGAAGGCATTTAGCACTTTTTCCCTTTTAGGACAAAGCAAATTTTACACCCGCACCTCCGATGCCCAGGAGGCCATGTGGAAGCTCTTTATTGGCTGCGGGTCAGCGGGTCGATGGGGAACATTTGGAAAATTTGACTATTCAAAAGGAAGGGTAAAAAGGTTGAAACGAACCCACGCCTCCACCCACGGGAATATGCCACGTGTCGCCAACCGTTAGTTGCGGTTTGGCGGCCAACAGACATAATTTGAAATTTTATCCAAAAATTTTTCAAGCGTTAAGGATTAAAAGATCCGCTTCCTCCCGATGCACTTGTGAAGCCACATGGCAGCACTTGATTAGCTGCAGCCGGCAGGCTATGGGGAAAACTTAAAAAAATTCCAAATTTATTTTTGAAAGCGCTTAAGGTTAAAATCAATCCGAGCTCCACCATGCCCAACGAAGCCACATGTTGATCAATTATTGGTTGCAGGTGGTAGGGCGGCGGAGGAAAAATTACCAAATTAAATTTTTGGACTTGGATCATTTTTAGACAAAATGAAGGCTTGCGGATTAGCGGAGTAGCGAGAAACTTCATGACTTTGCACCTTTTTAGGCAAAAAGAAAAAAAAAGAAAAGTTTTATCCTGCGGGTCCACCCAAGAATGTTTATTCATTTAAAATTTGACAGTTAGATTATTTTGAGCCCGAAATGAAGTAAAAACTTCAAAAGGCCATAACTTTTGATTGGGAACTCGGTTTTGGAAAACAAAGAATTTCTAGAAAGATCTCAACATCCTCTTTTCAAAAACCTTAGGAATTTGATTTTGATAAAGTTTAAAGGGTCAATTTTTAGAAAATGTCTTTCTGTCACTTAGAAAGTGAACTGGTATTTTTAACTTATCAATTTTGTTCAATTTTTTGTTAATTCTTTTTCCACTTGCCAAACAGGCATGGAGGATTTTACTTGGAATATTTTAGGATAGATTGCAAGGTTAAGTTTGCTTGATTGATTTACATTCAAATTTATCAATTTTATACAGCAAGAAGTCTACAATTTTGCCTTTTCCCAATTTGAAAGGTTCTATAAAATTTTCATAAGTATTTTGGTATGTTTGGGGTCATTTTGACCTTACAAATAAAATTTGATATTTCATTTTGTATTTTTGATGTTACAGGGTCATTCTATTCAATTTTTGATTAATAATTGCCAGTATGAAAGTTATCTAACAGAGCTCAAATTCAAATAGATTTATTTTCATTTGCCAAATTTAAACTATGAATTCATTCCAACCCAATCTAACATACTAAGTTGACTCAAGCAAAGTATTCAAATGTCAAATTACAATTCTAATTTCTAAAACATTTATTTTTTTAAAATAGAGTATTATGACATTTCTCCATACGTATTCACTTTTTTGTCCTTCCAATAGAATTTTAAAATACATTCAACAATAAGACTTCAATACCCAATAATTCCATTTGAGTAAAGTAATACAATCCTTTATTGATTCAAAGAGATACCGTACGCTTTAGGCGACAAAGCGAGCATGGGAATCTACAGTAACTCTTCCGCGCACTCCGACCTCCCGAGGTCGTGCCGAGACACCGGTGGGGATAGAATATTCATGGGATGTAGATGCACTAGTTAGGCAATCTAATGTCTTCGACACGCACTAGTGGAATTTGCGATCTAAGGCAAAGAAGGCCCTTCTAACTCGGGAGTGGTGTGATAGATCGATCGCCAAGGATGACTTCTCAAGGCTCCAATCAATACCGAGTTCTGGCATGATTCAATCTATGGGTTGTGGAATACGTGGAAAATGACCTAGGATAGTTTCGTGTATGTCTCCAGATAAGGTCATATGGTGGATGGTGAATACAATCGACTCTACGGACGATTCTCTGGCCTAGTCGAGAATTCTCTAGCTTTGTTAGCCGCTATATCTAGTAAGGATAATTGTTCGATGATGATGAGTGGAAGTGGAGTGGACTAGAATATTAGTGTGCGTAGGCCGGTGTCTATATCCGATTAACTTATGGATTCGTTGGGTGTGGATTTGTGGATCACAACCGTAGACTCTTAGTTGTTGCGGTCCTACTATGGTCATGTAAGAAATCAAGTCCTAATCCCTAGTATCCAATAATCATATGCTTTCTCAACTTCTATATTTAGGATCAATAACTATGTGATCTTCTCAGAATACCTCACAGGCGTTCATGCAACCTGGATCCTTAAACTAGTATCTATGTCTATGAGAGTGTCTCCTGCATCTGGCTGTGGGACCAAAGGATCACAACCAAAGGTTTGTTCTCTTTCGAACCCTTCTACAGTCATGTGAATGTTTTCCTAGGGTAATCTGTAGTTTGGTTGATTTGACCAAAACGTGTGTGCTTGGTCATCTTCTATATTTAATCCTCTCAACTGAGAGCTGATCAGTCGTAAATCTGTTGTTGTTTGGAAGACTTGTATTCTAAGGTTCTGGTCTATGTCAACTATTGCTGTGATGAGGTTGGGTTGAGGCACGATTGGCTCAAATACGTATTCCCTGGGCTCCCTAGGTCCCGTGATTGTCATACAAAACAAAATGTAAATCTAACTGTAACAAAGTAAATTTAAACTACGTGGAATAAATCTAAAACATATATAACTTCTATTTCTCTATTTTCTTTATATGAATTTAAGGAAAGTAGCTATTTAAACGTATCTAGAAATAACAACTAAATAACAATTTAAAACAAACAAGATAACCGAGTGTAGTTATTTGTCTGTGCAATTTGTAGATTTATTCTAAATAATGAAATAACTTGCTTAATCTATTTGCGAGATTCTCGATCCTACCTCAGAAGTGAGGAGTGAATCATAGTTTCTCAGAAACTATCAATCCACACAGCTTCCCTGGCAATATCGAGAATAGAATTTACTGAAATGAAGCAATTACTACTCTATTTGATATGATTCTAACTAGAACTTTGAAAGCTAGAACCTGGATTCCGCAGAACAGTGACGAATCCGATGGTGTGTGTGATCTTGTCCCCTCAGTGTGATCTTCTCACTCCTTTGTGTTCACGTGGATCCAGAAAAGCGTGTAATGCTAGCATCAACAGAAGTAGATATTGGGATAAAGACAGCTCAGAATGCAAACTGAATAACATGCGAGTAGGAGAGGGATAGTGCAAGAGTACAGAGCTTGGCTTATGTGATTCCTAGTGGGATTTATTGCGAGTCATGCAACATGAAGCATCCAGAACCTGAAACTATCATATTTGAAGAGAAAAACCTGCAACTTTAATGGCTTCCTAAGCTATTATACTTCTAATGGATTGGGTGAAATAATAACACTTTTGCACACAAGTGGATATGTGGCTTACCAACAAAGGGAATAATGCTAACTAAGCATGCAAGAATTAAAACTATGGCTTCTAAACAGAATAAAAGACTGAACTATGAAAATGAGAGCATGAAAGTGAATGAGGGGGCAGACCATTTGTTTGAGCACAAGCCATTTATTTATAGCTTTTCATTCACCCAAAGATCAAAACCAAACTGAACTCTAAAACTATAAACAATGGCCAAACACTATTCCAAGGGAATAAAACATAAATGCAAGCCCAAGTCGGCAAAAAGATGGTGAAATGTTGATTTTTACGTGAGTCGCGTTAAAACGCTTTCTGAAAACACGTAAAGGACCGCCGCTCTAAGCGGGGGGTGGTTCACGGAGACCGCCGCCCTGATCAGGGCGGTGGTCACGAGACCGCCGCCCATGCAGGGTGGCGGTTTCGTCACTGAAGAGCAAAAGGCCAAGAAAAGAGGGGAAAAAGGAGAAACAAAGGACACGGGGCTAAGCGGGGCATGCGGGATGTTAACGCACACTCGGAGAGCTTTTCGGATCCCGAACACCTTGTGAGGAGACCTGTATCATCATTGGGGCACTTGTTACACTATTTCGGTAGTACAGTACCTTACAATTTTGGGTACGTACATATTGCCCCCTCGGAGAAGCGTTTTAGCCATGAAGAGGCGTAAAACGGTGGGTCCGAGTATGGCAGTCCAGAAATGGGAAGTTAGAAGTTATACCTGACACGTCCGTGTGTTGAAATGATGCCATCCAATATTCCCGCTACCTACAAAATGAAAAGAGAACTCAAGTGCAGATAGACACAATAGTTCGAAAAATAAACGCTAAGAATAACAGGGAATGAGAACGTACCATTTGTGTGGGGATAGGAACTTACCTCCATCAGCGCTCCAAACCTGTGAAAAAGTCATTTTAAAATGAAACAGAGTGCTATATATATGAAAGTGGGCCCATTTTCCTATTCATTTGTGTGATTGATTTGATTGATTTTGAGCTCTGGGACCCACGGTGATGGTTTCTTGCGTGAGTAGAGTCAAAACTTTGCAGCGAGATCGTGATCATGCCTCCACGTGCGGAACATCGACCTCAGCGATCACAGGTTAGTTTTCTTCAGTTTATTGTCTTTACCCCCTTAAATTTGAAATGCTAAATTCTTTGCAATGGGGGTATTTTTGAAAATGCCAGTGTTAACAGGTCCACCTAGGGGGCCGCCACTGAGTAGGTTCTATTTTTAGGTTAAATGGCCATTTTTGCACTTTTTAGGCCTTTTTGGTTAAAAACCCACGTGGGTTTTCGACCACAAATGCCGCCTGCCAAGGCGGCGGTTACATGACCGCCGCCCGATCGGGCGGCGGTGGTTACCATGACCGCCGCCACCTTTAAGGTGGTGGTTATAAACCGCCTCCTTGCTTAGGGCGGCGGTTTTGCCTGACGTAATGCAAAAAGAACTTGTTTTTGAGATTGTGTTTGTATTTTTAGCATTTCTACGTGTTTTTATGACTTTCTCAAGTATTGTTCGATGCTAACTTAACTTGCTTTTGTGTGTTTTTGGGTGTATGTGCAGGATGAGAGAGGAGTACATCCGATGGAGCGAGAGAGGGAGTGTGATTGGCTCCCGGGGTATTAGATGCCCTTCACAGATGAGGAGGACACACTTCGAGGGATGGCATATTGCGCATATCGCGCGTGCCCCATGTTACACCATCTAGTCACATCCTTTGTGACTTATTCTCTTACTGGGATGCAGATCGGAACACCTTCCGATTGCCAGGGGTCCGTGGCAGTGGACCATTACATTGGAGGATGTCTACCACATTCTGGGGGTCCCGATCATCGGGAGGCGACTCACTTTGGAGACAAGAGCTCACGGGCACAGATTACACAGTGGGCGACTTATATGGGAGATGCAGCCATCTCCACGGGGTCGAAGAAGGGGGTGAGAGTTCGATCCATTCCTTCTTTGCCCATCCCCATATTTTGACAGGCCATCATGGGGATCCTTGCCTCGAGATTGATCGGGGACAAGGGAGGGGACACATTATTATACTGCTGGGCCCCCATTATTACACAGATAGAGGGGCACGGCCGGATATACACTTGGGGAGTAGACATTCTTGGGACCACCTACCATGATCTATATAGGGTGGTCCATTTACAGGGGCAGTCATTGAGCCACCCGACTCTAGTCATGAGTTGGGTTTATGAGCATTTCATCCCTTATGGCAGGGGTGTGGAGGTGGCAGATCCTGGAGCTGTTAGGGCAGCCAGATGGACAGACATGTCGGTGCTTAGAGCACCTCATCAGCCAATTGCCTCCCTGACTACTACCGATATGGAGGTGACACCGTATCAGACCATGGTGGGCATATGGGGCGAGGAGACTCTTACCTTGATCTCCCGCTCCACCACAGCCTCATTGATAGAGTGGGGCGAGTGGGGCGACTACTTGGCCAGGTTCCTCGCAGTTTGGCCTACCATATACGGGTATGCTTCCCCGGTGGTGTCACCACAGGAGAGGCCGACACCGTATCATGGCACCATGCAGCCGGCGGGCCTAGCATATGGGGTGAGGAGACTCTTGCCTCGGAGAGCACTTTGACTTTGCTTGCTACGGGTCCCGCTCATAGCCGCGAGGACCCCGTTGATATTGCTCATTCAGGAGTTCACGGAGGGAGGAACAAAGGAGGAGACCAATGGCACATCCTAAGTGGCATGACACTCGGATATCATGCGGAAGAGAGGGCTTGTCATCACCAATCCGGCACTATGATAATTCTTCACCGGGAACTCCTCGTGCTATGATTATTTACTAATGCACAGCCTTTAGTTTGGTGGATGTAATCTGGAAACAAAACAACAACATAACACAAGAATACCATCGACTATGATAAGACGAAATGATGACAAATCTGAAATATCAAAATAAATTATAATATTAACATGAAACTGTTACAATCTCACCCATGAGGTACTTCAAGTGTTATTGACTTCACTTGCCTTTTACCAAGACTATGGGAGAAACTTTACAATTACACCTCTTAATGGCTTCTTCAACACACCTTTAAACGGATGGCTTCCTTCGCACACTTCCTACAATATTTCTCACTACTTCCTTCTATGCTAAATGAGGGGGGTGGCCTCTCTATTTATAGAACTTCCGTGCTTATCCATCTTATCTCTAAGATAGGATAAGAAATCCACTGATGAATCATATTCCATACCTTAACTCTTATCTCGTACATGTAAGCTTATCTATTAAGATAAGATAAACCTTATCATTTTACATGGGTTCCACATTTTTAGACTTTTTACAAATAAAATACACAAAATATTTATGACCTCACTCCTTGTCTTTATTACCAATATAATATTTCTAATTCCTAATCATGTAGACCCTACTTCTCTAATTACCCAAACTTTGACATTTTAACATTACCGGACCACTTACGACAAATATTTACTTTTTACAACATTCCTATTGTACTTTGACTGATTACCGTACTCTACATTATTGGCGGCACTGCATCGACTTGTGGCCATTATCTTCTATCGGATGCTACTACTAATTACACTTAACAACATCCTATTCCTAATACATACATTAATGAAATAGAAATTACGGAGGAAAATTTTAGTGTCGACATCTTCCCCCTTCCTAGCTTCTACTTCGTCCTCGGAGTAGACTATTCTGGCGCTTGGAAAATCTTCAACTTGTCGTGGTTGACCCATTTTGTAATGGGAGTGCCATCTAATTCCTCCAATCAGTACGTACCATTTTTTCATGCACAACTGCTATTTTGTAGGGCCCCATCTATTTTGGAAGAAATTTCCTTTGTCTTCTTTTTTGTATCTCGGAATCATATACTAGAACCAAGTCATTCACATGAAATGGAGACCACCGGATCTTTTGATCAAAGTATTCCTTCTGCTTCATTTTCTTCTTATGGCTTGTATCATTTGTTATTTCTCTCATTTCCTCCAGCAAATGAAGATGTACCAACCTTTCTTTTACTGAATCACTTTCATCCATCCTTTCATTTTCATAACTCTCATAGTGGGAATATCAAACTCAATAGGAAGAACTGGATCAATGCCATAGGCCAACTGAAATGGGGAGTATCCTGTTGCTGACTTTGATGTTGCCCTATATGCCCACAATGTTGCATGAATCCTTTTATCCCATTTATGTACCTACAAGGCTGCATCTTTTGCTAGAATTTGACACAACACAAAATTTGTTCGTTCCACCTATCCATTTGTGCTTGGCTTGTATGTTGTTTCCTTCCTGTGCTTAATAGAAAACTTATTGACTAGGGCTTCTACCACCTCATTAATGAAGTGGCTTCCTTGATCTATTACAATTTCTAATGGGCAACCAAATCTGGTGACAATGCGTTCATATATGAACCTTGCCACTTCATCCATGGAAGTTGTTTTCAATGGCCTAGCTTCAACCCACTTGGTTAAATAATCATGTGCAACTACAATATACTTATTTTGGTGTGATGTAGTTGGAAGTGGACCTACAATGTCTATTCCCCACTTTTTAAAGGGACCAAGGGAAGAATAGGACATAATGGAGCTGATGAAGTCTTACGGTTACCATGTGTTTGACAAATATCACATGTCTTACAATAATTATAACAATCTTTAAAAAGAGTGGGCCAAAGTGATAACCTGCATCCAAGATCCTTCTTCTTTATAAGTTATCCGGAGAAGTGCCCTCCACATGTACCATTGTGGAATTCTTCTAGCAGCTCCTTCCTTGATCACGTCCAATCGCCTTTTATACTATCCATTAGGTCATATTCGAAATAATACTCCATACGAGAATAGAATATGGACGTGGCTTGAGTAATCTTTCTCTTAGTCTTTGCATTGGCACCATCAGAAACTTGAATTCATTCGAGATAATTCCAAATATCTATGTATTCACTAGGGATTGTGTCAAGGAGAACAATCTTGCATCGGGAAAATCATCATCATCACAAGATGATCCTAAACCATCATAGGCTCGAGAGAGTGCATCTGCATTGACATGCTTCTTTCCTGGCCTATCTATAATATCAAATTCAAACTCTTGTAGCAAAATTATCCATCTTGTTATCCTCCCGATGGGTTAGGCTTATTGACAATATATTTTAGAGCCTCGATGATCCATTACAACTAGAAATTTTGCCCTAGCAAGTAATTTCTAAACTTCTTTACAAAAAAAATGATAACGAGCCTCTTTTTCAGTTACAGATAGTTTACCTCAGCACTACTCATTTGTCTACTCCCAAAGTAAATTGGATGTTCATTCCCATTTTCATCCTTTTGGCTCAAAGTACTTCCTAGTGCTACATCTGAGGCATCAGTGTACACAATGAATGGCTTGCTCCAATCTGGATTCTTTAAAACAAGTGAAGACACGAGGGCTTCCTTCAATTGTCCAAAAGCTTCATGCGCCTTATTTCCTGGTTCATAAGTAACATCCTTCTTCAAGAACTGGGTTAGTGGCTGTGTAATCTTTGAGAAATTCTTGATGAACCTTCTATAGTAACCCACATGGCCTAAAAATGATCTCAACTTACTTCTATTAAGAGGAAATGGTAAATCTTTGATTTTTGAAACTTTATCAGGATCAGTACTAATACCATCTCTGGATACAACATGCCCTAACAAAACGCCTTTAGAACACAAAGACACACTTTGTAGGGTTTAGTGAGGCTTGTGCTTCATCTAACCTTTGAAATGTTGTCTCCATTTGGTGCGGTGGTCTAACTTGCTCCCATAGATGCAAAAATATCCGAAATACTCGATGAAGGTCCCAATGTAGGGTTGAACACCCTATTCATCAAACGCTGGAATGTTCTTTGGAGCATTACACAACCCAAAAGGCATAACTCTATAAGCAAATGTTCCCAAGGAGTGGTGAACGTGGTCTTGGTGATCTTTCTCTCGCTATACGAACTTGGTTGTAGCATTATATCCATCAACAAAACTATAGCACTCCCGCCAAATGACTTCGTCAAAGATCTGATCGATGAAAATGGAAGAGGGTAATGATCCTTCTTTGTTGCCTTATTGAGCTTCCTGTAATCAACACAAATGCATAGCTTCCCATTCTTTTTTATTGAGATCACAATGGGAGAAACCCATTCTAATTCTCCACAAAGAAATATGAATCCCGCATCAAGTAACTTATCTATTTCTTCTTTTACAGTCTTGGAAAAATTAGGATTCATTCTATATGGCATTTGCTTTATGGGCTTAGCACCATCTACCAGCTCAATACAATGTTCTACCCAACTTACTTGATGGAGTTCCTTGTAATCAAAAGTGAATAGGTGTATGTACCTTCGAAAGAGCTGGAGGTAGGATTCCTTCTCACTCTCCATCACAGCATCACCAATCTTTATTTGTTGGAGACGATCATCAACTTCTTCTTCAGATAATTTTATGGGGTCATGAGTTGGTGTGACTGGAAGGATATCCATGACTGAAACATCCACCTCACTTTCTTCATCTTCAGTGTCCACTTCACTGGTACTAGAGTAATCAGAGGATGTCCAATCATCAGTTTCATCACTTGAATCCACAGGTTCTACTTTATGATGTCGAGGGATCACATTTATCTTCACCCTCTCTCTACCACATCCAAGTGTCATGAAACCTTCATTCCAGTAGTTTCTTGCATGAACTCTCCTTAGCCATGGTCTTCCCAGCAGCATTGGGTACGCAACAGTACCATTTTTCATCACCTGAAAGTCTACCACACATACCACACCCATAACAGATATTGCCACATTTGAAACTACACCTTCTGGTTTAGTTTTTCCTTTATTTAATGACCTTAACATAAGTGTTGAAGGGTGATCAATTTTTAAACCCAACATATTCATTACAGACTCGGTCATTACATTAACTGCAGCACCTCCATCAACTAAGACATCATGAATTGAAATACCATTACATAATACCTCAGCTTGTGGAGCATAGGGATCTGCCTCTGCCTCCAAAACAGGGACCTCAACCTCCTTCCTTCTTCGAGCATTGAGTCCACCTCGCAACTCCCGCCTCTTCTCAGAAGACATAGCCAAGAGTTGACCATATGTAATATTTGCAGGCCTTTTGGACAGATCTTCCAAGATGGAGTATGGTCCTTGCCCCTGTGAAATCAGAAAATCCTGCACACCCAACTTTCTTCTCCTATGTTTCTTACTAGTTTCTTCTTTCATCTTCTTAGGATCATTTCCATCTTGATTATCTTTTTCTTTCTTTCTTTTTGTTATAAACACATCTACTTCATTATTTTTGCTCTTATCTACTACATCAAAAGAATTCACAGTGCTTTTCCTTTATCATTATCTCCTTTACTAGATGTAGAAGCTCTATCTGGACAATTATACTTATAATGACCCTTTTATAACAACCATAACAAACAACTTGAAATATTTCTTTTTGGACCTCTATCTCCTCCCCGAGAACTAAATTCCTTTCCTTGAAGAAGATTAATAGTTAATCGACCCATCTTTTTGAGCGAGATCTTCATACTCAGTAGATGTACTAGGAGAAATATTTGTGCTCACCGGGAGTGGTTGTGGATTCGAGGACCAAAGGTGCTTTGGTGTAGGCTCTACTTTAACAACAATTTCTTTGGGCTCCTCTTCCATGCTTTCTTCTTGCCTTCTTACAATCTCCTTTGCTTGTTCAATGGTAGTAGGCGGTCATACTTCACTCATTGTCTGATCTCTCGGCTTCATCCCAAGAATGAAGTGCTTACAGAGGAGATTATCCACGCCATTCATCAACCCATCCGCTAGTCCTTCCTTCCGGATCTGGGCATCGAGCTTCCTCCTTAGCTCTAGAACACGAACATGATAATCCCTTATCTTCTCCTTCTCTCCTTGGGATAGCTTTGTGATCTCGATCATGAGATCTGCATATTTCTATTGTTCACCAAATTCTTCAAGAAAACTTTCGGTTAATAAATCCCATGAATTTTTCACATTATCACCTAGTGTTTCAAACCACCTAAGTCTTTGAACCATCCAAAAAGGTAGGAAAAAATTCAGTCCATTGTTCCCTTCTTATAAGGCCATTACAAATACAAGATCACTTAAACTCTTGAATGAAAGAAGAAGCATCTTCATTAGATTGAGCTGAAAAAACAAGAATCTTTCCCATTTTCAAAAGTAACCACCGTGAAATACCAACTCACAAGTACAATCAACAAGACTTATGTGTACAAATAATTGGAATCACTATACTAGAAAGTGACTTTACACCTTTCTACAGTAAAATAGAAATGACCACGGTAAACTATGGTAAAACTTGACTTACTGCGGTAAAAACTGATTTTACTGTGGTAAACACTATTCATGGTAAAAAGTGAAGTTACTGCGGTAAATACTATTCACGGTAAAAAGTGAAGTTACTGCGGTAAATACTATTCCAACAAAAATGACTTTACCATGGTAACTACTATTCATGGCAAAAATGAATTTAACATTCATGGCAAAAATGACTTTACCATGGTAACTACTATGCATAGTAAAAACAAGGTTACCCTCCAATTGATTTTTGACTAAGTGGGAATATCTCTCCAGAAAATCCACCAACGAGGAATGGTCCCGGCAACGGAACCAAAATGTCATCACCAATCCGGCACTATGATAATTCTTCACCGGAACTCCTCGTGCTATGATTATTTACTAATGCACAACCTTTAGTTTGGTGGATGTAATCTGGAAACAAAACAACAACATAACACAAGAATACCATCGACTATGATAAGACAGAATGATGACAAATCTGAAATATCAAAATAAATTATAATATTAACATGAAATTGTTACAATCTCACCCATGAGGTACTTCAAGTGTTATTGACTTCACTTGCCTTTCACCAAGACTATGGGAGAAACTTTACAATTACACCTCTTAATGGCTTCTTCAACACACCTTTAAACTGATGGCTTCCTTCGCACACTTCCTACAATATTTCTCACTACTTCTTTCTATGCTAAATGAGGGGGGTGGCCTCTCTATTTATAGAACTTCCAGGCTTATCCATCTTATCTCTAAGATAGGATAAGAAATCCACTCTGACGAATCATATTCCATACCTTAACTCTTATCTGTACATGTAAGCTTATCTGTTAAGATAAGATAAACCTTATCATTTTACATGGGTTCCACATTTTTAGACTTTTTACAAATAAAATACACAAAATATTTATGACCTCACTCCTTGTCTTTATTACCAATATAATATTTCTAATTCCTAATCATGTAGACCCTACTTCTCTAATTACCCAAACTTTGACATTTTAACATTACCGGACCACTTACGACAAATATTTACTTTTTACAACATTCCTATTGTACTTTGACTATTTATTCATACTCCACATTATTGGTGGCACCGTACTGACGTGCCGTTATCTTCTATCAGACGCTACTACTAATTATACTTAACAACATCCTATTCCTAATACATACATTAATGAAATAGAAATTATGGAGGAAAATTTTAGTGTCGACAGCTTCCTCGTGAGCTTGGCCTACCATATACGGGTATGCTTCCCTAGTCAGCGTCGGAGAGGGAGGTTGGATAGGGTCACTCCCGGCATTCTATTTCAGCCGGAGGATAGTTCTCCCCTGGGGAGGAGCTGGTGCGCCTCGCACCTCCTGATTGGCCCCGCTCATGGTGATGAGGATGATTCACGAGGGAGGAACAGAGGAGGAGACCGATGACAGCGATCCGGGTGACATATTTCTCCCGCGCAGAGGGATACTCTAGTTTCAGCCCCTCTCCCGAGCCATGGTGGAGAGGATGGCATCCGCCATGGAGCAGCCCCTCGCGCCATCCGCGGCAGCCGGCCCCGACCCATCCTGGAGGCCTCGGTTATCCGAGTTACTACCATTCTTCCTTTAATGTTTTCTTGTAGGCTCTCCTTAGTTGCAATCTTGTATTCCTAACTTCGTGCTTGGTTTCTAACTTGTTTTCTCCTTTGTTTGCAGAGACTGTTGATGAGTGGCGGGATTTGATCCGCAGGGTATGTACCATTCCTGATGATCCCCATGGATAGGACACGTGTAGAGCTGTCCGTAGATGCTGGGGAGCCTTGACCGACGCCGAGAGGCATACCAATGTCTTTACTCTAGTCTGGCATGTGGTCAGGATGGTATAGAACCTTCGCACCAAGCTAGCGGGCTATAGGACGACTGAGCATCTTATGAGGATCCGTTCTCTCCATGAGACCGCAGCTGCTCCTCAGGATCCTGATCCCTCCGTACATTCAGAGCGCCGGCATAGCCGGAGTCCTAGGCGTGGGCGTGCACCTTCGGAGGGGTCGCATAGGGATTGAGAGGCCACTTGGCTCTCGTGTATTTTGTATTATATATTCTTTGTATATCCCGGGCTCTTTGAGCGTTTTGACCATGCTTAGTGCATGATGGCATTGTATATAAACGTTGATCATTTATATATATGCATTCGTTTTGGATCAAAATCTTGGCACTCATGGTTTCCTTTCTATTTCCAGCTTTTCTATGTATACTACGATGTATGTTTATATGCTTTTTAGAATGTATGCAATGGAGAACAAATGATGCAAATGTTTGTTTCCTTTTGTGTATTTCATGATGCTGATATATGTAGATATAATGTGATTTTGAATCTTAGCTTCCGTAAGCAATTTTTGATATCTCATGTTTGTTTTGTAAAGTGATGAATATAACTAGTATGATGAACAGATTAACTTGCCCCACTCCTAACTCCACGCAACTAGTAAGATGCGAGGGCTCATCACCGAGAGCTAGAAAGGGCACAAGTTATGAGGTGTAGCTGAAATGATAGTGATGAAAGACAGACAAAGCTTTAGTGGAACCAAATTGGAAGCTACAAGCTTACTCTACCCGAGTGACTTCATAGTTTAGAATGCAACTTACTTTGCGGTTTATCTAGACTTAGATCCGTAGATGGCCACATAGTAGACAAAATCTGGGTTTTTAGGATTTTAACTCTCTTGGAATTTTGAACATCTGATTCATTTGTTTTTGACTCAAAGTTTCAAAGTTTGAATTGTTTGCGTATGATCATTTACATTTATTTGTCAAGAGGACCCCCTACACTTTGCCCCATGCTACTAGTAAGAAGCATGGGTTTATCACCGTGGGCAAGGTATAGGCGAGTAAGGGCATTTCCATCCTTTCCCAACCCTACGTCACTAGTAAGAGATGCAAGCTCATCACCAAAGGTTGGTGGGGCAAGGAAATGTGTAAAATTAAAATTTTCTGTTTTGATCAACGTTTGACTTGTTTATTTGAGTAAAATGTCAGTATGTGCTTATTTCCAAAGAGATATACATATGGGATAGATGTGACACCATGAAGCTTCTAGAACAGACCATAGGCAAGACACCTACCCTAAGAAGAAATCAAAGCGAGAATAAACTTGCAGATCTTGGTATGGTTACCGTTAAGACTTTGTCATGTCTGACTTTATTTGATAAAAGATTCTGAGATAATTTGATGATATCATGAAAATGGAGAGGTATGATTAAAGAGTTTTATGCCAACAACATCATGAGTTTGCTATGAATTGCTTTGAGAATAGATTCCTTGATCACCATTCATGTAAGAGACAAGCGGACAAAATGATCTTAATCTATATGAAGATGTAATGTAAATAGTTATATAAGTAGTGCTAGCTGCTTATGCGTAGAACCGCTTGAGGTGAAGGGAATTGACTGTTTCACCAAATTCCTCACCTTCTAGCGTACATACATAAGAGGTATGCACCATTTCCATAGTCCTTCATGACTCAATATGGGCCCAACCATTTGGGCCGGAATTTCCTTCCTTCGCCGGTCTTCTTGTCGATCTATTCGGTTGTCTAGTCTTAGAACTAGATCCCCTTCGTATATGTCACGTGTTCATAGACCTTCTTGTTGTACTTCTAGCACATCCGGTCAACATATATTCTATGTCGTTGTTTAACGCATCTAACCTAGTTTCATCTAGGCTTTCTAGTTGAGAAAGACATGCTTCTTTGTAAGCGTCTTCATCTAGAATCCCTTGTAATGAAATGCGGAGACTGGGTATTTCAACCTCGAGTGGGAGAACTACCTCTGCCCAAACACTAGTGAGAAAGGAGTTTTCTCCGTTGGTGTTCTTATCGAGGTTCGGTGGGCCCACAAGGCGGATATAACTTCAAATGCCAATCTCGTTTGTTTTCTTTCACAGTTTTAAGGAGAATGGCTTTCAGTGTCTTGTTTTTCGCTTCAGCCTGTCCGTTGGCTTGAGGGTAATATAAGGAAGTCGTATGATGGCTTATCTTAAATTTATTGCATAGTTCGCGAACCTCTTCATTCTTAAAAAGAAGTTCCATTATCGGAGATAATGATTTACGAGATATCCATATCTGCAAATGATTTGGTTTAAAATGAACTTAAGCGATTACGGAACCAGTGTATAGTAGTAAGAGGCATAGCCTCTACCCACTTGATGAAATATTCAAAGGTCGTGATTATAAAATTATGGCCATTTGTAGACAAGGAGAGAGAATTTCCCTATCAAATCCAGGCCCCATGTAGAAAAGGGCCATGGAGTAGCGATTGGTTGTAGAGGTTGTGCTCGGCATGTGGATCTCATGGGAGAATTCTTGGCACTTATGACACCTTCGTACAAACTCTACTACATCATGTTCTAGAGTGGGCTAGAAATAGCCCATTCGATGTATTTTTCGAGTGGTGGCATGGCCACCAAAGTGGCCTCCACATATTCCACTATGGGATTCATGGAGAATCTTCTTGTATTCTTCTGTGTCGAAACATCTTAGGAGCATTCCATCGAACACTTTTCGATAGAGCACTTACTCTATAATGACGTATTTGGCTACGATAATACGTAACCGCCTTCTTTGTTGCGGTGTAACTCCTTCTGGGTACGTATGGTCCATGATATAGTTAATGATATCAGCGTACTAGGGACACTCAGAGATAGAAGGTCGGGTTTCGATGTAGTATACGCACTCATCCGGAAAATCTAAATCTACTAGATCGCCTCCATCTAATGGGTTGTCAGCTAACCAATCTGCGATGATTTGTCCTTTAACCGACTTCTGATTTATAAATGTTGATTCAAATTCTCCCATTAAGGTTATAAAACGTCCAGCCTTTTTAGACAAGGATCCTTGTGTGAGGAAAGTTCATAAGTGGTCCATTTTTACCATAACCCTTGTTCTTGATTCAAAGATATAATGTCTTAAGCGTTTAGTAGCAAAGACTATGGCAAGCAATTCTTGTTCTGCCTATGTATAATGTGTTTCATAGTCAAGTAACGTTGTTTAATGAAAATAAATCACACATTCTCTCTTGTCATCGTCTTCTTGGGCGAACATACAAGCTAATGAGACATCGGTAGCTCGTGAATATAGAATTAACAGGCGATCTAGCTTAGGTGGCATTAGCGTAGGTGGTGACAACAGGAAACACTTAACTGCATCAAAGGCTTCATTGCAATCTTCGGTCCAATCAATGCTATAGTCTTTCTTGAGTAAATTGTTGATTGGATGAACGGCGAAGCTCAAGTCTGGGATGAATCTTCGTATTGCACCCAGCTTTCCGAGAAATGACCTGATTCCAGATTCATTCGAAGGTGGGACCATTTCGAGGACAGCCCAATTTTGGTTGGATCAACATCTATCCCTCGTGACGATATGATGTAACCTAGGAGCTTTCCTCCTGTTACGCCAAAGACGCATTTCTCTAGATTTAGTGTGACTCCGTATTCTATTAGGCGTGAAAGAATGATGCGGAGTACTTCTGGATGGTCACAACGCTTCTTGGCCTTAGCCAACAAGTCATCAACGTAGGATTCCATGATTTTATGAATTAAATCGTGGAATATATATGTCATAGCTCGCTAGGTACGTAGCACCGTGCTCTTGAGGCCAAATGGCATAACAGTGTAGCAATAGGTTCCCCAAGGAGTTATAAATGTGGTTTTAGCTTGATCTTGCTCAGATATTTTAATTTGATTATATCCCGAGAATCCATCCATGAGAGAGACAAAAGTTCAAACCCAATTGTTGCATCAATAATGACATCTATGGATGGTAATGGGAAGTCATCCTTAGGACATGCTTTGTTGATGTCTCAAAATCTATGCGAGATGCGTATCTTTCCATTCTTCTTGAGAATGAGAACAATGTTGATACCCATTGGGAGTAGTCGACTGGCTTGATAAATCCTACTTGGAGGAGTTTTATTACTTCCTCCTTTACCATGAGAGCTACCTTGGGCTTCATGGGTCTTGATTTTTGTTTAACTGGCTTTGCATCTGATTTAGTGATGAGGTTGTGCACCACAATGTGGGGTGCGACTCCTGTCATCTCCTTATAATTAAATGCAAACACCTTCTGATGTTCTTTGAGGATCCGAGTGTGTATCTCTACTTCTTCTGGGGTTAAGGATGATCCTAATTTCAAAATTTTTGGTTCATCATCTGTCCCGATGTTGACATCGATTGTTTCCTCAATTAAAGAGGCGTTACCCTCTTCAAAATCAGGTGGTGCTGGAGGAAAATCCAAATCATCCCCATTTTCTACTGTGTATATGCTAGGTTCCATTTGTGAGGGAAGATCCATCATGGGATTTCTGAAATAGGAAGATGAATGTGGAATTAAGGACAAATCTAGCATATGATAGGAGAGATGTAGTGCTGCATAGGCATTTAAGTAATCCAAAGTGGCCATATCACTATCAACATGGTCTAGGACGGTAGATTCACTTCCGCTTAAAAGGGGATTTGTCATTATTTTTATCAATGGTTCATCATGAATGGACACCATGAAATGGGTATCTTCTAACTCATTGCTTGGAGTAAAACGTGATGCTGAAGTTGCTATTGAATCGGCGAGAAGATTTTTCTCTCGCGGGATTGCTTCAATGGATATGAAGTTAAATGCCTTACTTAAATCTAATACGGCTTTTTGTAAAGTTGCAAGTGTTCGGCTTTGGTTTCATATACTTCAGAAACCTGGTTTGTCACTAATTGCGAGTCTCCTAAGACTCTGATGTCATCAACACCAATTCTTTTGGCTAAGGTGAGGCCAAGGAGGAGGGCTTCGTACTCAGCGCCATTGTTTGTGCATTCAAAATTTAACTTAAAGGCAAATGGCAGGACTTTCTCTTCGGGCGAAGTAAGAATTATACCTGCCCCCGCTCCATAATGGCATTTAGCTCCATCAAAATGGAGAGTCCAATACTTAGCCGGGAGTATAGATGTTGGGGTATCTGCTGCATTTGTGCACTCTACTTCTACCATGCAGAGATCTTCTGATGGAAGGGAACCAACACCTAGTGAATATCCTATGCCTACTGAATCAAATGGTAAGAACATTGGTAAATCTTGTTCTATTAACTCAACAATTTTTGCAGTAGTCCCTAATGACACGTTTCTTTAGCCTTATCTTTGGGGGTTGGGGTTGTTTTGGCTATGCTGATAGTTTCAAGATCCGTTGTAGGTACCAACTTCTCCTCTGGTTTTGGGTCAGTGGGTTTATTAAGTTGGTTTGTTGGAAGTTCAAATTCTGAGTGCACACCTGGTCTTTTCTTTAAATCAGCTAGGTGTATATCGAAAGGTTTTGGATCACCTTTGGCTACAAATACCTTTCCTAGATGCAGGAATCTTACTTCTTGGAATAAAGTAGAAGGGATTGCCTTCATTCGGTGTATCCATGGTTGGTCGAGGATCATATTATAATTAGTTTCCCGATCTATAATATAAAACTCAGTCAGGATTGTTTTGGGTCCTAAGGTGACCGGTAGTATTATAGTTCCTATCGAAGTGGCTTTAAGGCTATCATAGCCTCTCAATGTATTTTGAGTGGTGGAACAGTTTGTTTCCCCATATCCTAGTTTTTGGAGGAAAGAGAAGGGGACTATGTTAACTGTGGCCCCATCGTCAACCATTGCCCGTTTTACGTAGTTATTATAAACCCATACTTGTAAGTGTAAGGTTGGATCGCCTCGGCGTGCAATCTCAGCATCTATAGGCATTTTACTTATTTCGAATATAAATTAGACATCCTTGTCCTGGCTGCCCTGGAGGGTGGATATCAAAATCTACGTGGTTTACTTGTGTTTCGGAGGTGGAGTTATATTAATTAGATGACCTTAACCTAATGCTTCTAAAAGAGCAGCTGTGAGGAGCAGAGAGTTCTTTAGTAAGTCTAAAAATGAAATGTGTGAGAAGGTCTTTGTTAGGTCGCTAATTAAATCATAGGCACCCACGGGTTTTTCTACTATTTGTTGACTCTTATCTATTTCTAGCAGATGACTTGGGCTTGGTTGAGAGAAATATTCTCATGTTCTTGTTATAGCTTTGATAGGTAGTTCAAAGTGTCTAGTTCTAATAAGTGACTATCTTGGGTCTCGGTGATTTCCTAATTATGGCGCAACTGATGGATTTAGTGAAGTCGAGGCTTCATGATCATTATTTCCCGTCATTGCACCCTTGTTTGTCCCAGTTGGATTTAATCTGTTATTATCATGATTTGGGAGTGGATCGTTAAAGATCTTGAGGGGAGCATTCTGAGGGGAAACTGCCCTACGAGCGTGTTTGGTGGTGGTGACACGGGATCTGCTAAAAACAAATCTGTGAAGAACTGTCTTTGTTCTTCTGGAAAACGTTGCATGAATTTATTGTAGTCACAAAGATGTTCTAGTATCATGACCTCGAATCTTGTGGAAACCACAATATGAATTGGGATTGTAATTCTGGTTTGTTGGTTTGGTGTATATTGTGGCCTAAAACTCGATCAAATGCAGCTATTAGGATTAAAGTTTTGTATTTGTTGTTTTTGGCTCGGTTTTGATAACCAAATGAGTTTTGTCTTGGCCCTTGTATGGTATTTCACCTTTGTTGTTGTTGTTGTTGTTGTTGTTGTGGATGGTTAAAATCCACCGTATTGATTAATCGGGGTAAAGTTGTTGTTTCGTTGATTGTTTGTTTGTGATGGAGTATTGACAACATTTACCTTCTTGGGCTGGTCGGTTACTCCATCCGTTGTTACACCCCGATTTTTGTTAAGGATTTTAGGTCCTTGATTGACGTTTGTGGTAGTGGGATAATTTGTAGTGTTCTGATTGGGGGTGATTAACCTCCCGTTTGCTCCATATGTTTTACGGCCACTATCTATCGCTGCTTGATCTATTCGAAGAGTGCTCTCAAGTACTTCATCGTAAGTTCTTAGTGGGAACTTCTGACTTCTTCCTTCACCTCTCTGCTGAGAGAATGAAGGAATAAATCGCATAGTTCCATCTGATCCATATTTGGAGCACTTGCCGAGGAATAAAGGACTGTACGCCACCTTTGGATGAAATGGGCGACAGATTCGTTGTGTTCTTGTTTGATGTGTAAGAACTCCCTGATTCCTGTTCTTAACAGCTTGTTCATGTCGAATGCCTTAATGAACTCTGATACGAGTTGTTTAAATGAATGGATGGAAGCCTCAGGTATTCTATAATACCACCAAGAGCAATGCCTTCTAAGGTTTTGGGAATATTTTAAAACAACCCCATCCCAAGGGAGTAGCTCGCGTATGGTTTGTAGCGTAAGCTTTGATATGCACATTTGGATCTCCCTCACCTTTGTACTTGGGTAAATCGGGAAGGTGTCTTGGAAGCATGACGCTTCGTATGGCGAAGTCTAAGGGCTCTTTCAAATATTTTGAATAAGTCCCTATCGCATAGGTTTTGACCATTGATGGTGGTTCTGAGGGAGTGATGGTGGGATGGGTTGTTGATACGGCACATGCGTATGCATTGGCAGGAGCATAGGGAAGTCCCTGCGTTTGAGCAAACATGCCGGGAAAGGAGAACATATCTCCTTGTGGTGATTTGGAGTACATGTTTAAGTATGACGGGGTATTATCTAGGAATGGATTGTTTGATACTAGACCGAGAGGAATGGTGTTAGAGATGATGGGCCTAGTTGGCGTTTGTTGTGGATACTAAGGAGGCATGCCTAACGTGCCTACTCCTGTGAGGAGATCTACTTGGCCAGGGTGGTATGGAGGATTGGAACTTCCTGCTTGCATGAACTGAGAATTTTGACTTGCTTGAGCAAGTTCTAACCCTCTCACTTTTTCTACTAACGTTGAAATGACTTCATTTGGTGAAGTCATGGTGCTTTGCCTTAGCGGCGTTTGTTGTATACCCTGGTGTTATATAGGCATGTGATATCCTGCTATGAACCGATCGTTGTCCCGCCAAGTTTCTCCGAAGGTATTTCCTATATCTTTGTGGCATAGAGGTATTTTCTTGAAAAGAGACCTCGGGTTGTGTTTGTAAACCTCCTATATAGGTGGGTACATACCCCGAGAGCATTGTTCACTCCTAGGATAACGTATTGACTGTTCATCATCTAAGACCAGGTATGGGTCTGATTGTCTACTAATTTGTGGTCTAAGCAATACCTGAGGAGATGATCCAGATTCTCCGGTGAACGTCATATTGTTCGAACCTGAAGGCTCTGTTTGTTGCATTCGAGGGGGTTGATCTAACTCCTCAGTTTGAAAGGATGAGCTATATCTGATCCTTGGAGTTTGTGTTGACAACTGACTAGTTGAATAGTTGTCGCCCCATACCGAGAGTGAGGGTGATGATTGCCTATTCTGTTGGGCATAGTATGCCTCAAGACCCAAGAGGGGTCTGCCATATGCATCGAATCCCGACATATTCGGGGGGTATATGAATACCCGCAGAATAATGGGAAGGAGCGAAGGTGATTTGTGAAAGGCTAATGAGGCGGAGAAGATGAAAAGTAAACTAAACTTGGAAGAACACGTGATACTATGACTCCGAATTAGAAAGTAGGAAGTTTACGTCAGCTTCACTAATTTTGTTTGTTTCACGTTGGGTTCACCAATTTTGTACGCCAGAAAAGTGACAAGCGAGCATGGGAATCTACAGGTAACTCTTCCACGTACCCGACCTCCCGAGGTCGTGCCGAGACAACCAGTGGTGGGGATGGAATATTCATGGGATGCAGACAGACTAGTTAGGAAATCTAATGTCTTCGACACGCACTAGTGGAATTTACGAATCTAAGGCAAAGAAGGCCCTTCTAACCTAGACTGGTGTGATAGATCGATCAGCAAGGATGACTGCTCGAAGGCTCCAATCAATATTGAGTTCTGGCATGATTCAATCTATGGGTTGTGGAATACGTGGAAAATGACCTGGGATAGTTTTGTGTATGTCTCCAGATAAGGTCATATGGTGGATGGTGAATACAATCGACTCTACGGATGATTCTCTGGCCTAGTCCAGAATTCTCTAGCTTTGTTAGCCGCTATATCTAGTAAGGATAATTGTTCGATGATGATGGGTGGAAGTGGAGTGGACTGGAATATTAGTGTGCATAGGCCAGTGTCTATATCTGATTGACTTATGGATTCGTTAGGCTGTGGGATTTGTGGATCACAACCGTAGACTCTTGGTTGTTGCGGTCCTGCTATGGTCATGTACGAAATCAAGTCCTAATCCCTAGTATCCAATAATCATATGCTTTCTCAGCTTCTATATTTAGGATCAATAACTATGCGATCTTCTCAGAGTACCTCACAGGCGTTCGTGCAACTTGGATCCTTAAACTAGTATCTATGTCTCGTGAGAGTGTCTCCTGCATCTGGCTATGGGACCAAAGGATCACAACCAAAGGTTTGTTCTCTTTCGAACCCTTCTACAGTCATGTGAATGTTATTGGTACAGCAATATTAATACACAGAAGATAATTGTCCGATATTATATTCTCTCCACATTACAAACAATACAGAGGCTAATAAATAGCCATGGAAATAGAAAACTGACTTCCTACAAACCAGGAAGTCACACAACAAAACACCCCATTAATATCATTACGGGTATAACAAAATTATATTGTTGAAACAATATAACAAACACAGTATTATTAATAATGAGTTATAATATAACTCATATTAATAATATTACAATAATAATGAGAGCACTATGATATTAAATCCTAACATTCCCCCCCTTAGTGCGAACATGGGGAAAACACCATCTTCAACCAAGCAGCATGCCGCTCCGTAGCTTGCACATGGTCTCGATCCTCAACACTGACTGTGGGAACTACATCATCCAGGGACCGTTCAACCTATTAGATGAATACATGAATTGGGACCGTTCAACCAATTCACATCAACCATCAAATCAGTCTGATCAAGAACACTTCCTGCAATAGTATCAATGGTACAATTTATCATCACGGGGGACACACAAGCCTTTGCCGCACACGAGAACGAGGATGCTCATCTATTCTTATTCATCACACAAGACACCAAGATGTCACTAAAGCAGTTTGCAGCCTCTGAGGTAGTGACGAACTCGAGGACGCTGATTTTCCTCCTGCCTCCGTTGCCTCCATCCTCCAATAGTACATACCACTTAGGTCAGAGAAATGTGCTCAGACTTCTTTTCCGAACTTCTCATTTTTCATAAAAGATGGTCTTTGTATTCTTTAGCTATCAACCTTTTTCTTTTTAGAGATCTAGGTGGTTCAAATTCACTGTCACCTTCATATCCTTCTTCTAAATTTAGCATAGCTGAATTTTCTTGATCTTGAATATTTTTTATGTCTCTCTCCATGGTAATTGGTTCCATGAGAATACATTGTTTTCTTCTTTTCTTGACCATTGTGAGATAGGTGTCGGATACAACCGAAAGTGCACCCTTTTTTTTTTCTGAAAAATTCAAAAATTATTGACCTAGACAGACTGACAATAAATAACGACACTATAAAGACTAAAATAAAATGACATCAATGATGGAGACTATATTGACGATAAAATCCAATTAAAGATTGGATTTTCACGACTTTTAAGAGACATACTTTTGAGAAAACCAGTAATTAAAAAGTAATATTCAATTACTTTTTACACATACAACACAAAGACTTTTATTATTAACTTTGACTGACACAAAAACTCAACTATGAATTTTGGATTTAAACAATAAAACAATAATACTAATATCTTAAAATAGATTTTGACATAAGACTATAAAACCGATCCAAAAATAATGTCAAGAATCTATACCAATACTTTTACATAACAAAATGACTAATAAAAACTTTAAATAAGACTCACAAACGACTTGAGTGTATTTAGCTGTTATTAGGCTAAATTGATGGCGGAATGCATGGTCAATCTTGTGCAGCACCGAATTCAACTCCACGACTAAGAAACCGAATCACATTCGCCACCCAGAGGAGTCTAAGCTATGGCTCGAAGTTCCAAAGATATGATTGTGCAGCTGTGGACAGCCTCCGATGAACTTGCAGCGGCCAACATATTCACTTCTGTTTGATCAAATCTTCCATGCACGAATTCCTATCAAACTGTCCACTCTACTGCTCAGTTGCACGTGGAGACGTGTCAAAATTGGAGAAAAATCTGGTGCATCGAATCTTTGATGAGGTCGTTGTGATCTATTAGCGTGGGCATCCAATGTTGAAGGGAAAACCGCTGGTTGAATGCATATACAATGCACTGTATTAGAAAAACTTCCAACGTATATATCTTCACCCGCAATTTGTGTCGACCCGTGAATGGATGTTGTGGACCAGTGAGAGCTCACCAAACTCAGGCCAAATTGCTTGATTCAATAATTGACGGAAGGCCAATTGAATACCAAATCAATGCAATGAAAAATGGATCAAAACAAAACTGATCCCCCAAGCAATACGCTCAGATCTTGGAGACGTCTTTGAGCAATTAGAAAGAATTTGTTGGAACTCGTGAGTAGTTGAAAACAAGGCGTCAGGATAACATGCAGATACTTAGAATTCAATGCACGAGTATAGCAGGCTGAGACGTAATTTGAAATGAACGAATCCAGATATAAATAATTGATTTTAATTGCTCCTTCTCTGGTCTTGAATAAGACGCCTTTGAATGAAGTGCATGGATCTAGATACAACTCATCAATGGGACAAAGAGTAATTAAATTGCCCCTGCAAAATATTTAGGACACCATCAAGTCAGCAGTACTAAATGATCCGCCCCTTTGAATATTATTCTTTCATGTAACAGGCATAGGATTCATGTCGCTCTGATACCAAATATTGGTACAACAATATTAATACACAGGAAGATAATTGTCTGATATTATATTCTCTCCACATTACAACAATACGGAGGCTAATAAATAGCCATGGAAATAGAAAACCGACTTCCTACAAACCAGAAGTCACACAACAAAAACCCCGTTAATATCATTACGGGTATAACAAAAGTATATTGTTGAAACAATATAACAAACTCCAGTATTATTAATAATGAGTTATAATATAACTCATATTAATAATATTACAATAATAATGAGAGCACTATGATATTAAATCCTAACAAATGTTTGCCTAGGTAATCAGTAGTTCGGTTGATTTGACCAAAATGTGTGTGCTTGGTCGCCTTCTATATGTAATCCTCTCAACCGAGAGCCGATCGATTGTAAATCATGTTGTTGTTTGGAAGACTTGTATTATCTAAGGTTCCGGTCTATGTCAACTATTGTTCGACGAGGTTGGGTTGAGGCGGGATTGGCTCAAATACGTATTCCCGGGCTCCCTAGGTCCCGTGATTGTCATACAAAACAAAATGTAAATCTAACTCATAACGAAGCAAATTTTAACTATGTGGAATAAATCTAAAACATATACAACTTCTATTTTTCTATTTTCGATTATATGATTTTAAGAAAGTAGCTATTTAAATGTATCTAGAATATTGACAACTAAGATAAAACTTAAAACAAAAAAAATAACCGAGTGTAGTTATTTGTCTGTGTAATTTGTAGATCTATTCTAAACAATAAAATAGCTCATCTAATCTATTTGCAAGATTCTCGATCCTACCTTAGAATTGGGGAGTGAATCATAGTTTCTCAGAAACTATCAATCCCCACAGCTTCCCTGGAAATATCGAGAATAGAATGAAGCAATTAACTACTCTATTTGATATGATTCTAACTAGAACTTTGAAAGCTAGAACCTGGATTCTGCAGAACAGTGGTGAATCCGATGGTGTGTGTGATCTTGTCCCCTCAGTGTGATCTTCTTGTTCCTTTGTGTTCACGTGGATCCAAAAAAGCGTGTAATGCTAGCATCAGCAAGTAGATATTGGGACAAAGGAAGTTCGAATGCAGATCAATATAATGCGAGTAGGAGAGGGATATCGCAAGAGTACGAGAGCTTGGCTTATGCAATTCCTAGTGGGATTTATCATGAGTCATATAACACAAAGCGTCCGTAGACACAGAAACTATTCTTTTGAGGAGCAAAACTGCAACTTTAATGGCTTCCTAAGCTATTCTATTCCAATGGATTGGGTGAAACAACAACACTACTTGCACAAGGTGGATATGTGGCTTACCAACAATCGAACACTTTCGCTAACTAAGCATGCAAAAGAATTAAAACTATGGCTTCTAAATGTAGATAAAAGACTCGAACTACCAGAAAGTGAGAGCATGAAAAGTGAATGAGGGGCCAGACCATTTGTTTGTGCACAAACCATTTATTTATAGCTTTTCATTCACCCAAAGATCAAAACCAAACTGAACTCTAAAACTATAAACAATGGCCAAACACTATTCCAGGGGACCAAAAACATAAATGCAAGCCTAAGTCGGCAAAGAAAGCTAGTGAATCGTTGATTTTTACGTGAGTCACGTTAAAACGCTTTCTGGAAAATGCGTAAAGGACCGCCACTCGAGCGGGCGGCGGTTATAGGATCGCCGCTCGATCGGGCGGCGGTCATGAGACCTCCACCCATGCGGGGCAAAGCAAGTTCGTCATCAAGAGCAAAAGGCCAAGAAAAGAGGGGAAAAAGGAAAAAAAAGGACGTGGGGGGCTAAGTGGGGCATGCGGGATGTTAACGCACACTCGAGAGCTTTTCCTGATCCCGAACACCTTGCAAGAGACTGTATCATCATTAGGGCACTTGTTACACTTCCCGTAGAGTACATACATTACCTTACAATTTTGGGTACGATGCACGAGATACCTTTACAATTTCTTCTTTCATTCCTCAATTACAATATACAGAATATGATTTCTTTCACATTCTTTCAAAAGAAGAAAAATAGAGTATATCTCTTTCACAATTCAATTTACAACTTTCATAGCCCATACAAACCATCTTTCCATCACAAATAATATACAAGATCATCCACTTCAAGTGGGAAAATGTTACATTAAGAAATGATCTCGTAGGAATTGTCAAACTATCTTCTTTCTCAGTTCCAGAATAGTAGTATGAATTTCCATCATTCTCCAATTTGGTCACAACAAAATAGGGGAAAGGCAATGCTCTCCACCCAACCAAGACATCCAATGAAAAGGGAGAAGTCATCCTTCTTCATTGGCCCCGAGCCCTAACCACATTGCAATAAGAAATGTTTTTTTCAACTCATGGCAACAATAGGCTTCCACAACACAAAGACAAATTTCTCATTCAAAACACAATCCAAAACAAAACTGTATTTTCCACCACAAAACAAAACAACAAACAACACTCAAGCTTCATCATGCAAGCCAAAGGAGCAAGAAACTATGGGGGATGTTGCTTATGCCTCCCAAAGGGGAAATGGGTATCACCACCTGAGAACAAACCACCAAAATATATATCATTTCAAATCCCTGACATGCCCTTATGCCTCCCCCAAGTACCCCTTATTCCTCACATTTCCTTATGCCTCCCCAACCTCTTATGGCACCCCATAACAAGTAAAGAAATGCAAGCTATTTCTTTGTAAAGTGAGTAAGTGCAGCAAGTTGGGGGACAAAAAAGGGGTCATAAGTGGATGTCATATTGCAAATAACAACATAATATCAACTTGTAGGGATTATTAGCAATGCATACACTCAAAATTAGAAAAACTTATATCAATATGAATCGTAGCATCCGAATCTAGTTTCTAAACTACTAAAAAAATTTTAAAATGGACAAGTTTAGCTATATTAAACACTTAAAATTCAATGACTTGGTATTTTTTTTTTTAAAACGCCTATAAGATTGTAGTTTGTTTTCCCATGATTTGGATGACCAAAAATTGATATATATTTTTTTCCTTTGGTGAGAAGTTAGATGCCGCTATCTATCTTGGGATAGATTTTATTTTGTATTTTTTTAGCAATATTTTATTTTTTATGATTTTTTCCGTGAAAGTGGTCTGAAAACATAAAGAAAATAGAGCACTTTCCGTTTGCCCACCATAACTTCATCAAAAAATATTGAAATCAAATAAAAAAATTGAACATGTATATAATTTCACCACAGGTTGGGATGGTATAAGTTTTATCACATTCTAACAAGTGAAACAAAATTTGCAGTCTTAAATGTAGACAAACATTCATGGGAAAAAGTGTCTTAAAGACCTACTATTAGTAACAAATTATAAAATGATATTTATCCTATTCTATTCACTTTAAAATCAATATTTCTACAAAGCTAATAGTCTCCCCTACACGATGGTACCATTTTTATGACATATTTTTGACTTTTCGACATGGTTTAAGTTCGCAGAAGACTAAATTTGATGTTTTGTTGTTTTTGATGTAAAATTCAGGATTTGATGTCCACTTAATTTTCTCCCAACTTGTTGCACTTATCCAAGTGGAACCCAAATCCCAACTCCTCCACACTTATACCTCCCAAAACACTTATTCCTCCCATAAAATGCCCCATAGTCTTCTCCTACACCATCCCTAGGCCATCTACCCAACCAGCCAACAAATAAAACAACACATTCAAACATTCAATCATTCACATATGCATACAAATAAAAGGAGAGTATTTCTAAGAGCTAAGCTCTTACTTCTCCATGATAGATTTTGTTCTAACTTCAAAATTACAAGGTCTCCAATGCAACACAAACCAAGAGATCAACAATCAACAAGTATGCAACAATCTCAAAATTTCTCCCAATTTGCAAGAGCTCCAAAACCCAAAGTCGCCAAAAATGAAGTAATAAAAGTGAAGCAAAAAAAAAAAAACCCAAAAACAAGCTAAGGAATTTGAATATATAGAAGAGGAAAGAGAAGAGGATGAGGTGGATCCATGTGGGATGCCACATCACACATCCTCAACTCCAACTCATAAGTCAACTTCAATCTCTAATGCACAATAAATACGCGGTGAATAAATGACAGTTTTACTTACGCACTCAAATCAAACCCACACCTCATAAGGATTGAAATTGAAAGCATGTAAGAAAGTGCAATAAAAGCATACAACTTGACTTACAAAAATACATAATGAAGGCTAGATTTAAACCCTCTAACCATAAGTAAGGTTGCATGCAAATTGAAGAGGTATGGGACAAGTTTAACTTGTCCCATAAGCTTCCAAAATCAACCTCCAAGGAAAAATTCAAATTTCAAAGGAGGTGGAGTATTTCATACTCCAATATTAATTTACACATCACTTACATATTTCTTACAACACTTTAATTTTAGGCCAACAACTCTAATAATTACTTTTTTATGTCCCAATTTGATTAATTAATTTTAACATGTTTACTCACATTAATTTACCACAATTAATAAATAACGAATGGTGTAAACACATCACTTAATAAACACATACAAAGATCAATAAAAAGGAACCAAATAAATAAATACACATAACCCTTGGTCACATTTAAAGGTGATCCCCTAACAATCAAACACACACACACGAACAATACAAACTACCATGGTGACCTTGTTGAATTCATCTAGAATTCCGATGTGGTTAGTCTCCAATCCCCCAATGTTTGTTACGATATTTTTAACTCGCACAACAAAATACCCCTTTGGCCTCGTGGCCATATCAGAACATCCAAACGAATATAATATTATTTCAAAATCATCAATATATATATGAATCACAACAACATCCAGACAATCAACAATATCACTTACAATTTCATCAACTATATAATCATCAATTTTAAATTCAATTTTCTTGGTCTACTCAATATATCCAAATATCACATGTCCTAACAACATCCATATATATATATATAACCATGTCCAATAGCATGTCAACATCTATATAAAATGTAGAAACAATCATCATGCATCATATATGAATCAGAGTCAACAATAATCCATGATCTGACATCTAACACCATACTAAATCAAAACTATAATAATGTCCATAATATAGTCAGAATATCATGATCAATATCAAAAGTGTTGAAGGGAAGTGGGCACTACAAGGGTGCAAAGAAAAATTATCCAACCTTTAGAAAAATGCCCCTACTTACAATCTATAGGAAGAATGAAAGAGAAGGAGAAGAGAAGAATTTGAAATTCATGCTTCAACCACCCAAAATTGCATTAAATTCTTTTGCAAAAAAATATGGGTTCCATGAAAAAACCCATACCTCCATGTACTCTTTCTGGTTGGGCAAGAAAGGAAGCCCATACCTCATTATGGTGGTAGGTGAGAAACCTTGGACACCTCAAAATGGCCGATTGTAGTATTTTATATTTTTAAGAACTTAGTCCCACTAATTTAAATATTTTCAAAAATTCCTCTCTTGTGCAAATTCGAACTACCAAACAAAAGTTATGGCCATCAAAAGGTCGAGCTGTCATTATGCAAAAAATGGAAAACTTTTGATCTATCTTTTTGAGTTCAAAATGTATGCAACCTCCGAAATCTTGAAATTCATACTTTTAGACATTTCCTTTTCGAATTCTAAACACTAGTCATCGCTCAAAATGACCCGAGAGTTCTCAAAGTCTCACCAAACTCGAAAACACAGAAAGTCTTAGCTTGTTCATTTCACGATTTTTTTAATTTTCTGTCATACGAAAGAGTTAGGATCGCTCCTAATGCAGATTGGTGGTCTCAAGACCACCTCCCTAGTTGGGTGGCGGTTCTATAACCACCGCTCTACATAAAGTGGAGGTCCTATTACTATAAAGATAGAACTTCCATGTATTTATTTTCCTTCTTCGTGTTAACCGATCGATGAAGTAGAGTCATTTTGGATCCATATGGATCATATAAGAGGATCTTGAAGGAGGGATAAGAGTTGTGTAGGGTTTATGAGATGTGATTTGGAGGGTTTTAAGGTGGGAACCTAATCCTATTGGGAGGCACAAGTGATCTCCTCATAGATCCTTGCTCCATTTGTTTTTATTTCAAGCCTTGTGTATTTTGTAAAGTTGTATTATTGTGATTGTTTTCTTATGTTGAATGTGTGTTGTAAGGTTGTGAAATTGTTTTTGTGTTGTTGCCATGATTTGGATCCATCCTTTATTGTATTTTGGTTGGGGCTCAGGGGCAAATGAGGAGGATAGCTTCTTCTCCTCATTGGATTATTGGTTGGTTAGAGAGTGTTGCCTCCCCATTTTCGATGTTGTAATTGAAGTAAAGACATGGCGGATATTTTTTGAGATTTGGGATTTGGATCATTTTTGATGACAAGAAATCCTTCATTGTAGAGATTTTATTGTAATTCCCACTCAAGGTGGAAGACTAATAAATTATATTCAAAGAAAATTTGTATTATATATTTTTGTTATTAAGTTGTAATATCATATTTGAAGAAAGCTCATTAAAGAATGTGTATTTTCTTTTCTCTTCAAATTTTTGTATGTAAAGGAATGAATTAGAATGGATATCATGTTTAAATTTTACCTTGTGTTGAAAGAAAAGAAAGTTGTAAATTTTAATGTTTGATCACAAAATGAATTGGAAATGTTGTCATAGCTTTATTTTGGTTTGAAATAGTTAAACACTCTCTAGTTTTGATATATGTAAAGTTAAAGTTATCTCTTGATATCTATTTTTCTTCAAACATTCATTTTTAGAGCTCTCTGGCCTACACAGTGACGAGACACTAGTCGATCTAAATCAAGCGTCAATGTACTTAAATACCGACATCGGTCACTATTTCATGTTTACAATTTTGAAATTTTAACTCCAAGCTTAGTTATCAATTTAAATGATATCATGACTTTCTCATAAACCTTAAATTTAATGGATAATTTTGGAAATGACATTAAGATAAGTGTGAACCACAAAATGTGAAAGATATGCTAAAATTTATAAAATAGACACAATTGATATAACCAACATCGGCGATCGAACCGTCATTGGCATTCCTATGACCAACATCGGTCACTGTATACTTTGTATAAATTGTAATTTTTCAAACTTGAAAGACATTCGTGGTGCTTTTGTTGAATCAGATACCTTTGAGACATTATCTTTGTCATGAAATTGAATAATAAGTTACTCCTAGTACAAATCCAATATCCTTTGTATTTAAAATAATAATCTAAAATATATTAATTCCACGAGGCTGGTGCCGATAATCAAAACGATGTCGGTAGTACATTGGTTACCCCAATCGGTTAAGAGACTATTGTCGGTCACTGTGTGTGGTTTGGTTTTTAAAAAATGTGTTTCAAACCAAACCATTTGCTCTTATGGATCTAAACTTTAGCTAAATGTAGATCCACCCTATGTGGAACGTGTATGCTTGATTGGACCCAAAATCCAACCTATATAAATGGATTTAGATAACTTAAAATCTTGATTTAGAAAATGGGTTTCTTCCCCATAAATGAAAAAAAAATAGAGAACTAATAAACAATACATCTCAAACTAGATCTAAGATATATGTTCGCATTGAAATTAAATAACTAGGAATGCATGATTAAATATATGTTCCAAATATTATTAAGGAGGATCCATTTGGATAGTGTTATGTTTGTGGAGCCTATTTTCATGTTAGAGTGTGATACACCTTCCATGTGTTACACTCAGGTATTTTTACTGGCAGGTCTCGCTCACCGGTGAGTGGGTCAGGGGTTCGGGGTTGAAGCCCCCAGATTGAAGGATTTGGGGGCGAAGCCTGAAGCAAATTTTCATGGGTGGTTTATTAACCCATGGGTAATGGGTAACCGTTATGGGCTGTTTTTGGGCCCATGGTTTTTCGGTACCCATTGTTTTGTAAAACCACCTCTTCGGCTACCCATAGGTTTATGCGATGGTTTTTTTTTTTACCCATTGTTTAATACCCATGGTTTTGTAAAACTACTTAAGTAGTTGTCTATTTATATGGTCTTATGCATATGATAGAAGACAAGAAAATGTATTGCGGATGTGTTTTGAATTCAGGTGTGAATTTCTGTAGAGTTTGTTGAGCATAGCTCCAAACGGATCACAGGTATTGTATTGAGAGAGTGGAGGCTTGTAATAAAATCTGAGCAAGTGATTCTTGGTGGACGTAGCCCATATTTGGTGAACCACGTTAAATATTGTCTCTCTATGTTGTGTTATTTATTCTGCACTTTTATTTGAGATCTGTAATATTTTTAGCATAATAGTTTCTCTTTGTTGCGATTAACATGTAAGGGATTATTCCGCATATTTTATCTCTTATTTCCTAATAGATGGAATCCTTCTTCTTGCACATTAGATCTAAGAAGACTCTCAATGGGTTTCCCTTGGTCCATGGCATCCACTCCTTCAACCTGCAAACCAAAGAGAAACAAATGAGGAGGATAGGGCAAGAAAAAGGTTTAATAAAATTTCATAAGGATGGTTAGGGTTAGGTTGGAAATTTTAGATCTAGTGGCCATAATGGATTTGATCCAAGGGTCAAGAATCAACCCTACAATTGTTAGGTAAGAATAAATATTATGGGTTGTTAGATAATTTATAGGTATGTGTAAATGGGTGAATGGGGTCATTTAATACCCTTGTATGTTGAGTTATTTATTTAGTTCCTAGTATGTTTTAGAAATTAATTCTATGGGCATTAAAGAAAATAATTTAAGTGAACTAAGGTAACTAAGGATAACTATTTATTTAATACGGACTGAAATAATAATTTCCAAGAAAGAAACTATTTAACCTAGTCAGAGAAATTAATGGACACTTATCTAGTGATGATAATTAAATTAACATTAGAAATAGATTAAGAATATTTAATTAATAATCTAGACTTGATCTATCCTTTGTAATGTAGCAATTGCTGGTGGAAATTAAGTAAACGTTTATAGGGCTTAACACCTTGCAAACCGTTTTAAAAAAACAAATGCTGCAACTTCCCAGATAATTATTTAAGGATTAATGTGGTTTTAAAATGTCAAAATTGTGGGCATTACACCTATCTACCCAAACAATTCTTCTATGATTCCTAAATGAGAATGGGTTCCCATTCTATAACAAAGTAAATTTGATTATTCCTATCATAAAGGGCATATGTCCATTCTAAACTTTATAATACAAGTAATTTTATTTTTTTGAAAATGGGCATGTGCAATCGTGACTAAATCGATAATGGGCATGTGCCCATTCTAAACATTCTCATTCAAACAATTTTGATTCTATGAGAATGGGCATGTGCACACTCGTCAATACTTACTCAATACTTATGATTGTTATCTTCCCTAAGAACTCTTTTTTATTCCTATATGAGAACAGGCAGCTTCCCATTTGATACAAGATAATGTAAAGATGGTCAATCAATTTTTTACTTATTTAAAATTTGATGCGGGAGCATAACTTACAGAGGCCATAGCTTTTGATCCGATTGTTGGATCGTCCCGAAATTATACGGGTGGTAGACATACATTAGTACTATGCTAAGGTCAACATATGCTTGCAATATTGTGCTCATTTTGGCACATTTTCGGGCTCGGATTCCATCATCTAGTGGCCTAAAATTGGCTCCGAATGTTTTTTCCGCTTTTGACTAGGTCTTATAACTTTAATAACTTTTGTTGTGCTTGTCAGAATAAGTCTAAATTTTGTGTGAGCCCTAATTTATGAATGCATATTTGGCACGCAAATTTTTGGGTCAATCTGAGTTGTTTTGCATTTTAGGGTTTTTGGCATTTTAGGGTTTTAGAGTAGTCTTGAAATAAAAGGAGAATTGTAATGATGTAATAGATCAGTGTGAATTCCAGAATGAGAAGTAAGCTATTTTGAAACTCCTGGTTTTATTTACAAAGTTGTTTAAGTGTGTTTTTGGGGGTATTTCAACCTCTTGCGGTTGGATTCACATCAAAATTTGTGACCATTTATAAAGCATACTCTTCTTTTATGATTCCTATCTACCCAAGAAAGTCTTTTATGAATCCTATATGAGAATAGGAAGATTAAAAATGCAATGCCCATTCAAAACAAGATGCTTTTTTTTTTTGCATGAGAATGGGCATATGCCCATTCTAAACATTGTGATACAAGAAATAGTGATTTTATGATATTTCCTCTATTATTCCTATTTATATCTATTTAAAAATTATGAGATTGTTTTATCCATACTCTTCTTATTATTCTTCTATGATTCCTAAATGAGAAGGGGCATCTGCCAATTCAATACAAGACAATGCCATAAAGCTCCATCAATTTCATAACTCTTTAACAAGATGTGAGAATGGGTGCCCATTCTAAAATAAAGTAAATTTTATTATTCCTATCGTAAAGGGCATATGTCCATTCTAAATTTTATAATACAAATAAGATTTATTTATTTTAGAATGGGAATGGGCATAGTCATGATTGAAACATATTTTTTATATGAGAATGGGCATGTACCCATTCTAAACATTCTCATACAAGCAATTTTGATTCTATGAGAGTGGGCATGTGCTCTTTCATCAATACTTACTCAATACTTAGTCATTTGAATAACATATCTAATCCATACTTTTTATTTTATCATTGTTATCTTCCCTACGAACTCTTTTTTGATTCCTATATGAGAATAGACAGATTCCTATATGAGAACAAACATCTTCCCATTTGATACAAGACAATGTAAACATGGTCAATCAATTTTTACCTATTTAAAAGTTGTGACCATTTATAAAGCATACTCTTCTTTTATGATTCATATCTACACAAGAAAGTCTTTTATGAATCCTATATGAGAATAGGCAGATTAAAAATGCAATGCCCATTCAAAACAAGACGAAACAATTTTGTTTTCATGAGAATGGGCATATGCCCATTCTAAACATTGTAATATAAGCAATACTTTGATGTTATGAGTATGCCTCTATTATTCTTATTTATATCTATTTAAAAATTATGAGACTGTTTTATCCATACTTTTCTTATTCTTTTTTATGATTCCTAAATGAGAAGGGGCATCTTCCCATTCAATACAAGACAATGTAAAAAATCTCAATCAATTTCTTAACTTTATACAAGCCGTGAGAATGGGTGCCCATTCTAACGATAGTAAATATGAAAATAGTAATTATTACAAGTGTCTAATTAGGTTTGATGATAAATTCTACTATATATTTTTCATTATTCAAATATCTAATTAAAACATAAAATGGGTCCAATCAATTCAAATATATTTTTAAAATATTTACGATAAACTTAGGATATTAAAGCATTTAAGCATTTTAGCATTAAAAGGTGTTGATTTACTATTTTAGGATAGATTCAATTTTCTTATAACTTTATACATTCATTATTCAAATATCCAATTAAAACATAAAATAGGTCCAATCAATTCAAATATACTTTTTAAAATATTTACGATAAACTTATATTAAAGCATTTAAGCATTTTAGCATTAAAAGGTGTTGATTTATTATTGTAGGATAGATTCAATTTTTTTATAACTTTATACATGTTGTGAGAATGGGTGACAATTCTAAAACATAGTAAATATGTAAATAGGACAAAGTATTTTATCAGTATTTTAAAAAAACCTTCAAAATTTCATAATTTCATTATTAAAACATATTTTCAGTAAATGTGGAATTTTAAAACATTACATGTGTCTAAAATGGTATGACAATAAATTCTACTTTATATTTTTCATTATTTAAATTTCTATTTAAAATCAATTCAAATATGTAAGCATATTAAAGCGTATTAAAGCATTTAAGCATTACATGGTGGTGATTTGTTACTGTATTATACATTCATATTTTGAATGTATGTACAAAAATGGTACAATGTATTTTTCATTATTCTAAGGAATCTAAAAACATTTAAATGTTTTTAAACATTAAGATAATAACATATTAAAGCATTTAAATATGTACCCTTTCGTGGTTAAGTATTTACGATAGACTTAGTATATTAAAAGCATTTAAGCATTATAGTTTGGTGATTTATTATGGTAGGATAGATTTAAATTTTGAGACTTAGGATTGTAGGATATTGAAGGCATTTAATCATTAAAAGGTGTTGATTTATTAAGCTACAAAAAAATTCAAATTTCAATTTGTGCGCTTTCTTTTAGAGGCAATTTTATTTGGTCAAATACATTATAAAAATATTGAATTTGAATAGCTCAGGTTTTGATTGTTTGTTCTCTAATGGCCGAGTTTTTATTTTTCTCTCTTATGGCTAGGTTTTTTCATTCAGAGATTTTGTAGGAGAAAGACGAAGGTATGCAAAAGATTTTGGATGATTCGATACAAACATTATCGAAAAATAAACTTGTTTAAAAGGTAATAAAACTTGTTGTGGTTGTCATAAAAAAGACACAAAGAGACACAAGCATTACTGATTCCATTTAATAATTTTTTCACACCATAAATAGTTACGCATTTTAGACCTTACGCCATTAAAAAGGAATGAAACAATTTTGATTTGTATATTTGGTAGTTGTTACATTTATGAATGTAAACAAATTGATTTATGTATTTGTTTTCTCTTACGTTTATGCAAGGAAACAAATCGATACGTTTTTCAGACATTAAAATAAATGAGATATATGGAAAAATGGTTCAAATAGTTGATTGTGAATTAAAAGATCTTTGTTAGTATACATTCTTTACACTTTAGAAGTAAACTTGGAAAAATTGAGATATTTTTTTACACTTTAGAAGTAAACTTGGAAAAATTGAGATATAAAAACTTGAATAACCTGCTCTGCCATTGTTGTATTATATTTGAGAAATCTCCAATAGTCTCCTTGTTAAATCACTATTTAGAAGCTATTTTTTCTTCTTTCTTTTGCAAAATCTATGTATATTTGTATTTTCCCGCCCACATCTACGTTCTTCTTCTTTCCCAGGCTAAATATCTTAATGAAAAAATATGTGTCCCAATAAAGAGAAAACCAAAACCTGATTCATTCAAAATAAATACTTTTATAGTGTACTTAGCCAAGATAAATTACCTCGTAAAAAAGAGTACTGAAAATTCAAATTTTGAGTCAAACATGACATAATAAATGATAATTATGAATTGCCTCCCAAAAATTAAGCTAAAAAAAGAGCACTGAAAAAATTCAAATTTTGAATCAAACCTGACATAATAAATGACAATTATGAATTGCCTCCCAAAAATTAAGTGTCAAAATTCAAAATTTGAGTCAAACTTACCATAATAAATGACCTCTATGAATTGCCTCCCTAAAATAAAACACCGCAAATTTGAAATTTGAAACAATAAAAAATCACTATGATTATATAATAATAATATTAATTAATTAATTAAAATATTACTTAATAATATTGTAATTAATTACTATTAGTGGTTCAATTATTATAACTTTAACTATGAAAAATTAGAAATCAAACGAATAAAAAATGATCAAACTTTATATACTGCATTATTATTTATAATGCTTCTTCACTTATAATGCTTCATTAGTTTGAATTCTTAGAATGGGCAAAATACAAATATTTAAACTTTAATTATCAAAAAATTAGAAATCAAAGAATATGTATTTAACATATCATATTAGGACTAATCAAAATTAATTAATTAACAACAATAATTAATAATACTAATAATTAAATACAAGAAATAATATTGTATCATTTAATAATAACTATAAATTGTTGTATGTGAATGGGCTTGAATCAATTTTAATACCTCTATAGTTATCTCTATTCTTCAACTATGTTTACTTGTGAGAATGAATTATAATAGGCATATGAATATGTTTTTGTGAGAATGAAGTTACTTTACGTGCTAAAATAAAAAGAACTTTGTTCTATTACTCATATTAATATAATATGGATGTAAAATGATAAAATTATATAACTTATAGTACTCAAATTAGATATTTATATTAGATGTTATAAAAAAATGAAACGATACCTTGGAAGAACAATTTAGAGCAATTAGTTTTTATTTCTTTTTGAGAAAAAGAAATTATTAATGGCTGAAAAAGTGAGTAACAAGAACAATGAAAATGAGGCAATACACATAGACAGAATGGGCATATGTTTATTCTCATACAAACAAATATTTTTTTATCTTGTATTGAAAGGGACATATGCCCATTCTCATATAAGAATCATAGAAGAAAAAAAGTGAGGGGCATATGCCCATTCTCATATAAGAATCATAGAAGAAAAATAAAAAAGTGAGTAACAAGAATACAAACATTTTCTATCTTGTATTGAAAGGGCATATGCCCATTCTTGTATAATAATCATAGAAGAAAAATGAAAAAGTGAGTAACAAGATCAATGAAAACGAGGTAGTACACATAGACACATGAACATATGTACATTCTCATACAAACAAACATTTTCTATTTTGTATTGAAAGGGCATATGCCCATTCTCATATTCTCATACAAACAAACATTTTCTATCTTGTCTATCATATGGGCATATGCCCATTCTCATATAAGAATCATAGAAGAGAAATAGAGGTAATATACACCTAGAAATAATGGGCATATGTTCATTCTCATACAAACAAACGATTTTAACTTGTATTGAATGGGCATATGTCAATTATCATATAAGAATCATACACCTAGATAGAATGGGAATATGCCCATTCTCCTATAAGAATTATAGAAGAGAAATAAAGTTAATATACACCTAGACAGACCTAAATAGAATGGGCATATGTTCATTCTCATATAAGAATCATAGAAGAGAAATAGAGGTAATATACACCTAGAAAGAATGGGCATATGTTCATTCTCATACAAACAAACATTTTTAACTTGTATTGAATGGGAATATTCCCATTCTCATATAAGAATCATAGAAGAGAAATAGAGGTAATAATTATTATTTTTTAGAATGGATAGTTTCCTTTTCCACATCCTTTATAGTGATATAAAAATTATTAAGTTCAATATTGCTAAATAGAGGTAATATACACCTAGACAAAATGAGCATATATTCATTCTCATATAAACAAGCATTTTAAACTTATATTGAATGAAAATATGTCATTCTCATATAAGAATCTTAGAAGAGAAATAGATATAATAATTAATTTTTTTAACTTGTATTGAATGGACATATGTCCATTCTCATATAAGAATCATAGAAGAGAAATAGAAATAATAATTATTATTTTTTTAAATGGACAGTTTCCCTTTCCCACATCCATTATAGTGATATAAAAATGATTAAGTTCAATATTGCTAAAGAGAGGTAATAAATACCTAGAAATAATGGGCATATGTTCATTCTCATACAAACAAACATTTTTAACTTGTATTGAATGGGCATCTGCCCATTCTCATGTAAGAATCATAGAAGAAAAATAGAGGTAATATTTTTTTATAGAATGGACAGATTCCCTTTCCCACATTCATTATATAGTGATATAAAAATGATTATAATAATCATTTAAGAGAAATAGAGGTAATAATTAATTTTTTTAAAATGGATAGTTGCCCTTTCCCACATCCTTTATAGTGATATAAAAATGATTAAGTTCAATATTGCTTCAATGAGGTAGAATGGTTAGAATAGGCATATGCCCATTCTCATACAAACAAATACTTATATGATTGTGATGAGAATGGGAATATGGCATTTGAATTTAACCTCTATATATATTCTCATAAACTCAAGAAAAATCTCCAACATCCTTTTATGAGAATGTTTAAAATGGACAGATGCCCATTGCTCATTCTCATAGTCGGAATATGGGAAATATCAGAAATTCTTGTATATGTAATATATGCAATTACATCCTTAAACATACTTTTATGAGAATGTTTAAAATGGATAGATGTCCCATTCTCATAGTCAGGGAATATGGGAAGTATGAGAAATTCTTGTAAAAGTAATATATGCAATTACATCCTTTTATGAGAATATTTAAAATGGACAGATGCTCATTCTAATAGTCAAGCAATATGGGAAGTATGAGGAATTCTTGGAAAAGTAATATATGTTATGTTAATATGATGAAGATATTTGGATGAAGCTGTTAACAATCAAGTTTCTTATTAACTTCTATTTAACCTCTATATATTTGTTTCTCAACTTATAAATTCAACCTAAATTCTTCTTCAATGATTCCTATAAGAGACTAGGCATCTTCCCATTCAAGATACAAAACTTTTGTTTGTATGAGAATGAGAATATGCCCATTATTATCATTGCAAAACAAGAAATACTTCTATTTATCCTCTATATATTTGTTTCTCAACTTATAAATTCAACCTAAATTATTCTTCAATGATTCCTATAAGAGACTGGGCATCTTCCCATTCAAGATACAAATATTCATTTGTATGAGAATGGGCATATGCCCATTATTATCATTGCAATACAATAAATACTTCTATTTAACCTCTATATATTTGTTTCTCTACTTATAAATTCAATATAAATTCTTCTTCAATAATTCCTATAAGAGATTGGGCATCTTCCCATTCAAGATACAAATGTTCATTTGTATGAGAATGGACATATGCCCATTATTATCATTGCAATATAAGCAATACTGAACTTGATCATTACTATGGGAAAAGTAATAGGATATAAGAGTGAAAAGGAATACTATATGAAGGCTGTGAGAATATAAGAGTGAAAAGGAATGGTCAATCTAATACAAAGAAATATTTAACTTTATCAATTTAAAAACTATATGAAGGCTATGAGAATTGGTAACTTTTAATACCTATGATGGTTTTAATTAAGGGGAATTTCCCATTCAAAAACAAAATTGATCTTTTCTTATATGATACCTATTTGATAAAGGAAACGCCCATTCTAAAACAAATTGAAATTTATAATTGAATGATGATCTCTCTATGTCTTAGAAAAACATTTTAAATTTCAAACATTATCATAGCCATGTTTTAGTTAACATAAATACATGGAAATTTAATATTAACTTGTGAAAACTTGGAGCAATTATACCCCATCATGTCAAAGATTGGGTTTTCTTAAATTGGATTTGGGTTGACATATATTAAATTATCAATGACATTAGCTATTATGCATTTTTTTATGATTGTTCATGGAAAATAGTTGGGTCATGACACCAGCTTTAGAAGATCCTTCATCTACTATCTTTGAGAATTAGGGAAGGGATTATTACTTTCAGCCTTGGCTCATGTGGTTTGATTTTTAAGTAGCCTTTCTCCCTATTGTTTCTATCATCATGGTGCTTCCCTCTCTCGTATCATTTGTTTGCGAAGAGACATAAAAGAAATGAAATTATTCAATTCAATTTCTCGGTTGCATCTCAAGTGGGTTTTCATAATTGATTCTCCATCTATTTGTGAAGAAATTGAACATATTATAGGTAACGCCTATCTTGGTGACTCCAAAATAGCTCGGTAAACTAAGAAATTACCTCAGTGTTTATTTCCAATTTTCTACTAGTTATCCATAACAAATTAAATGTTGCTAAGATTGCTATATTTTTATCAAGCCCTCTCTTAGGGTTGGTTTAGATGAATAACTCAAGCATTGTAATATAAACACTTTGTCCCTTTCCTGCGGTCATGATACAGACATTGGTTGGATCCACCATTTGTTGGTAGAACCCTTGGTGGAGGTTAACCGACGCCTCACCCACTTCATGCAGTCATGCGGTATCGGAGACTATTGTACATCCGAGGACCGAGGCCGACTTCCTTTCCATCTTCGTAAAACCATTGATTTAATGCAAAATTCATGTTCCTATCCACCACTGGGTATGCTATTTTTTCCATGTTCCAAAGATTTACCATCTTGCCTATAAATTCCTATTAAATACTACCACTATTAGTGGTGGTCACCATAGAATGGCTACTCGAGGTAGCTCCTTGGTTTCTTCCTTCTCATTGGCTAATGTCAAAGTAGAGCCAATCGACTAATTTGGACTAATATTGTTGATGGCGACTAATTTTGACTATTAGTTTGGTCTTTTACAGTAAATTAAATATGCATTTTTTTGGTTTGTACTTTTTTATCTCTGAGCGTCAAATTTCTTATTAGCCCTACAATTACTTATCTTAAGTTTCCATATTCTATAAAATTAGATAAATTATTGATCTTGTTATATTCCAATCACATGTATAAATCATCAACATTTCTATTAGCATAACCATGTTTTAGGTTATTTTCATTTATAAGTAAATGGTGATAAAAAATATATTTGCAAATGAGTAAATTGTGATAAACAATATATTTGCATGGTGGTCTCGCTCGCTATAACATGGTCTAGAACAAATATAAATTTAAACATTAGCATATTAACCCATTCTCAAAATCCATTTTATAAATTGTAAAATTATATATATATATATATATATATATATATATATATATTAAGATGAGAACTACATAAGGCTTGATCCCTTACGAGTGTATGTAGTGCATCAATTGGCTTTACCAAGGATAGTCCAACTACTATAATACAATTATTAATAGTATGTTACTATCACAATGCACCACTTCCCATGATATCTAATATATATATAGATAGTAAGATGATAAATACATAAGGCTTGATCCCTTATGAGTGTATGTAGTGCAGCAATTGGCTTTACCAAGGATATTCCAACTACTATAATACAATTATTAATAAGTATTATTGTCACAATGCACCACTTCGCATGCTATCTACTATAATTATTATATGATAATTGTCACATGCTCTTTCAATGTATGCTAAATGTAAATGGATATGTACATACATACATACATAAATATATACATACATATACATATACATATACATATACATGTGTGTGTGTGTGTGTACACATGTGTGTGTGTGTGTGTGTGTATTATAAGATGAGAACTTAGAATTACATAAGGCTTGATCCCTCTTGAGGGTATGTAGTGCAGCACTTTGCTCTGTGTTAGAATGGGTATTTACCTTAGCTCATGTTCACTTTCCTAGGTACTTTATTTACCTTTATTGTATTTATCTTCACCCACTTATGTGTGTGGATATTTCTTTTATCTTATTTAGATATTAGGAGATATTATCTAGTTGTTAGGTATAGTTCTTTCCTTGATCTATGGTATTGACTAGATCCTTGATGTCTTGTTCTCTCATGAATCTATGGTCTTGACTAGTTCTTTGATGACTAGTTATTTCCTTGATTTATGGCTTGATCTATGACCTTGACTGGTTCTTAGATTGTTATTCCTTGCCTATTTAAGCAAGGCCCATTCTCAATGTATTATATTGAGTTCCATAATAATATATGATATTGCTTCTCATTTGTTTGCAAAGGTTTATGTAAAGTTATTCTAGTGAATTAATTTCATCTTATTGATCATGGTGTTTAATTAGCATCTGTGTTCTTAGCTTGGTACGATCTGGTTATCGTTCCTTTCATGGTATCAGAGCTGGAGATTGTTGTTAGCATCCATCTGTAAGTTTTATTTTGTAAATAAATTATTTGTGTATTTTGTAAGGAAAATCCTTAGCCTTGGTCATATGAGGGGCTTAAAACTTGTGATTCCTACTAGTAGGTGCTTAACTTCAGCCCCCTTTAATTTTATTAATAATTGTGTTCTTGTCACAATGCACCACTTTGCATCTATCTATCTGTAATTATTATATGATAATTTCATACATACATACATACATAAATACATACATACATATATATATGCATACATATACACATGTGTGTGTGTGTATTATAAGATGAGAACTTAAATTACATAAGGCTTGATTTACCTTTATTTACCTTTATTGTATTTATCTTCACCCACTTATGTGTGTGGATATTTATTTTATCTTATTTAGATATTAGGAGTTATTATCTAGTTGTTAGGTATAGTTCTTTCCTTGATCTATGGTATTGACTAGATCATTGATGTCTAGTTCTCTCCTAAATCTATGGTCTTGACTAGTTCTTTGATGACTAGTTATTTCCTTGATTTATGGCTTGATCTATGACCTTGACGGGTTCTTAAATTGTTATTCCTTGCTTATTTAAGCAAGGCCCATTCTCAATGTATTATTTTTTAGTTCCATAATAATATATGATATTGCTTCTCATTTGTTTGCAAAGGTTTATGTAAAGAACTTTATTACGGTGAATTAATTTCATCTTATTGATCATGGTGTTTAATTAGCATCTGTGTTCTTAGCTTGGTACGATCCACCAAGGTTATCGTTCCTTTCATGGTATCGAGTACATTGTTGTTAGCATCCATCTCGTAAGTTTTATTTTGTAAATAAATTATTTGTGTATTCATATATTTGGGATTTGGTTTTATTTTGTTGCTGACTCGCATTTTTATGGAAAGCAGAGGCTTCCATTGGATCCAAAGGCGTGAAAACCCTAAGATCGATTGAAACACAAATTGTTTTACTGCAGATACAGTCATTTTTTGGATTTTTGTTGTTGTAGAGAAGCACATTGGTTCACCTCAGGATTTGTGCCCACCGGTTAAAGAAATCATGGGATTTTTTTAGAGTCTCATTGAATTTTTTGAGATCTACACAAGGTAAAAAAATTGCGGCGTAGGCACGTGTGGAAAGATTTTCAAATCTTTCCTTTTGGTATGGGGTCTACGGATGTTGTGCACGTATTTACTATTCAACACCCATTAAAATCCTTAGCCCTTGGTCATATGGTATGGTCATATGAGGGCTTAAAACTTGTGATTCCTACTAGTAGGTGCTTAACTTCAGCCCCCTTTAATTTTGTTTGTGTGGTGAAGGCAACAACATTTTACTTTTTTTTATGGCACCTAAAATAAATAACAGAGCAAAATATTAAAAATCTTGTAACTTTTGATCGGTAACTCGGTTTTGAGTGCCTTTTTTGCAAAAGTGCTTGTTTTTTCATGCTCTTTCCATTGGAGTTATTTATTTTGAGACTTGCACTATAATTATAAAGTTCCAAAGAGGATATGACTTGCACTATAATTTATTCAAGAATGATATGATTTTCTCTGAAGTCAAGAGGATATTGTAAAATTTGTGGAAGAAAATAGATCACTTAAGAAGTGAAATTCTCTTCTACAATCACTCATTCATGATAAGGATACAATAATACACTCCCTGCAGAACAAACTTGCTAGCCTACAACATCACCATCATATTGTGGACAACCATATCCATGCTCCTAGTCCACTTGCAGTTGTTGCTCTTGTACCCCACCGACATTGATCTACCAATATTTGTGTCTGAACCTACTTTTGATGCTTCTAAACCTATGAGGTTCATTCTCGCATGCTCTTCCACATCTCCCTATTACAAGCATTCACACATGTTGTGCATCCTACTTCTACTCAGCCTTGCATGGCTTTTTTAAGAAGCATACCACTTTCGGCTTATCGTGCTTTCGCCATTTTGGTCTCACTAAATGAAGTCATTACAGACATTCACAGGGTATTGTTTCCTCTATTCCACATGTTAAGTGGAATTCTCATCATGACATTGGTTTTCGAGCAGATACTTCATTGGGATCACACATTGACAGAGATCATTTTTTTGTTTGCTCGACTCTTTCGAGGATCATGAGCAACACATGAGTTTTGCACCTTCACTCAGGCTTGAGAAACCTAAGATTTCAGTTGTCAGACATGATCAACCTGACACACATTTTTATGTTCTTTTACATGCACCCATTGTGCATTTTACACCAAGTCATATGCAGGCATCTTCTTCATCCATCTGTGTTGATTTGGGGTGGATATCTAATCACTCGTGGAGATGACATAGGAATTTGTTGAGAGGACTCTACAGCATGGCTGCTCCACCATTTGGCCTCTTGCTCCACTTTCTATACCTTCGACATTGTGATGCTTCTTTTTTAAGCATTTTTCTTTAGCAGGTGTAGTGTATCTCTCTTGTTTATTGAGAGAATTTGTATCATATTTTCGACACTTTTGGCATGTTGATAGTCTAGTCTCTCTTATGGGGGAGCTATTCCATGGATCCTGAGTGTTAGTTTGTTAGTGTTCGAGTAGTTGTTTTGACAACTCATATAGATTTGTAGTGCCACTCCACCCATTCAACAGTATGGGAGGGTGTGGTGTTGATCCTACTTCTTTGGGTTTTGTGTCCTTGCCTTGTTACCTTGGCTTTTCTTAGATCGTGACACTCTGGATTTTGTGTCCTTGCCTTGTTGCTTTGGTTATTGTTCTTGGATCGTGGCACACCTATTTGCAGCACTTGATCAAATTATGTTTGGTGTTTTTTTTTCGCACTTTCGACATCACTCCGTTGACAGTCTCCTTGTATGGAGCTATTCTGGTGGAGCCCAGTGTCATTTTTTTTTAGTTTTGTGATTGAGCAATGGATTCAGACCATAGTGCACACCAAACTTCTTCAAGTTGTATGAGTTTTTTTGAGCTAAGCTTCTTGGGATGCCTTGGAGTGGGTCTTTACTCTCTGTAATTTGTTGTTATTGGTTTTGGGTACCTTACGGTGTCTTTTTTTCCCGTTATTGTACATGAGTACCTCATCAAGCCTAGTTGACAGGACTCATACTATGGACATGTCACATCTATTTTGGCCTTTGCTTCACTTGAGGGGGGGTGTTAGAGTAGGTATTTACCTTAGCTCATGTTCACCTAGGTACTTTATTTACCTTTATTGTATTTATTCTCACCCACTTATGTGTGTGGATATTTCTTTTATCTTATTTAGATATTAGGAGATATTATCTAGTTGTTAGCTATAGTTCTTTCCTTGATCTATGGTATTGACTAGTTCTTTCCTTGATCTATAGTATTGACTAGATCCTTGATGTCTAGTTCTCTCCTAAATCTATGGTCTTGACTAGTTCTTTGATGACTAGTTATTTCCTTGATTTATGGCTTGATCTATAACCTTAACTGGTTCTTAGATTGTTATTCCTTGCCTATTTAAGCAAGGCCGATTCTCAATGTATTATTTTAGTTCCATAATAATATATGATATTACTTCTCATTTGTTTGCAAAGGTTTATGTAAATTTATTCTGGTGAATTACTTTCATCTTATTGATCGTGGTGTTTAATTAGCATCTGTGTTCTTGGCTTGGTACGATCTGGTTATCGTTCCTTTCACTCTACACAACTTCGATTCTATTTATTGTAATTCTTATATGAGAATGGGCACAAATATTTCTATCTAAAATCATAATCATTAACAAAATTTTAAGTTTTATCTCTATTTTTATTCAATGTAATGGAAGTGTAGCATTTAATTTCAAAGGATGAACCACATGTAAATTTCCCTTTAATTAATAAATAAATGGTGGTAAATAATTCCCTCCAACGAGCGGTCGAAGACATGTTTTAAAACAGTCACCTTTAATTAGTAAATAAATGATAAATGTGAATGGGATGAGAATGTGCATCTGCCCATTCTAAAACAAAATAATAGAAATACATAATATGAGGATGGGAAGAGGTCATGATGGAAAACAATATATTCTAATGATGCAATTATAAACAAAGTAATAGATCTACATAAGGCTTGATCCCTCTATAGAGGGTATGTAGTGCAACACTTGGTGGTTACAACACTTTCCTCCACTAAAGATAGTCCTACCAAAATGATATAATTATAAACAAAGTAATAGAACTACATAAGGCTTGATCCCTCTCACGGGTATGTATTGCAACACTTGGTGGTGCCGTGCCACTTCTCCACAAAGGTTAGTCCAATGAATATGATACAATTATTAAAAACATAATAGAACAACATAAGGTTTGATCCCTCTTGTGGGTATGTACTGCAACACTTAGCGGTGTACTTAGATCCACCAAAGGTTATTCCATCCAAAATGATAAAATTAAAAAAAAAATAGAACTACATAAGGCTTGATCCCTCTCACAGGTATGTAGAGCAAGACTTGACAGTGCAAGTCACGTACTCGGATCCATGAAGGTTAGTCCATCCAAAATGATACAATTATTAAAAAAAATAGAACTAAATACGATTTGATCCTCACCAGATTATATAGTGTAACACTTGGGGGTGTTTGTACTTGGCTCCACGATGGTTAGTCTAGCCAAAATGATACAATTATACATAAAAGTAATAGAACTACATAAGGCTTGACCCATCTTGCGGCTATGTAATGCAACACTTGGCGTTACTTAAGGATAGTCAAATAGTGTAATACAATAATACTAATTATTTCAAAACAAACAATGTTTTTGTTATCCAATTTTTCCCCTTAGGAAAAATTGGACTCGCACAGATAAAATAGTAGGATCGATTCGGCCATGGGAGCTCACATTTCGGGCTTGGGCTGAGCGAGTTAAAATTATGAATTGGTGGGATCAAAAGTTTCAAAGGACATCAAATTACGAAGTCCAAAACTCGAGACTTCAAAATTTTGGGAGTTCGTAGTTGGCAAAGGTTACTGAAGTGAACCCATGTGGGAGAAAAAGAAGTTTGAAACCCAAAGTCCAAAATTTAGACTTTGGGCTTTACGTTTCATAGGTTTTAAGTGTCGATGGATGAACAATACCGAAAATCCCAAAACTTGAAACCCCCAAATTTGAACCCCTAAAAACACAAAAGTCTGAAACCTAAAATCTAAATTTCAAACTTCGAGGTTTCATAATTTTAGAAAATTTTCGCTCAAGCAATGAACAATGCCACACAACATGATTTTGGAGTCTGAAATCATAACTTCAAATTTAAGACTTCGAGGTTCGGCATTTTGGAACTCTCGAGCTAACCCCGAGATGAATAATACAACGACCTTGAAGTGGAAATGCCCAAGCTTTGAATCCCAAAAGTCTAAAATTTAGGATTTCAAAGGGTGTGATGCATGATCGAGTCCAAATAGAAGATCAACCACCCACATTTATTACGTAAATCACACCATCTTTAGATGGTAATAAATTTTGATTGGGAGCTCAAATTTGCACAAAATAGGACCTTTTGGAAAGATCTCAGTGTCATGTACACAAAATCATATGGATTTCTTAATTTTAGTAAGACTAAGTATTTCAACATGAGAAAATAAATTCTGTAATTTTAGAGGAATGTTTCTAGATTTCACCTACCTAAATGATGAAGGTATGGGCTTCATTCTTCCCCAACAAGGAAAAGTACATGGAGGTATCAGTTTCATAAGGTGACACCAATCATTTTTACAAGTGAGTTTATTACATTTTAGGGTGGTTGAAGCAATATTTTGAATTACTTCTCTCTCCCTTTCTCTCATTCTTCCTATATATTGTAAGGAGGGGCTCATTTTAAAAGGTTGGACACCTTGTATATGCCCCTCCCTTCTTCTTCTTGTCTATAAGAGATTTTGTGGAGATTTTAAACCTCCCTATTGTAATTTGATCTTTCATTGCATATAAGGTTATTGTGTATCGGTTTTGTTTTCATTATAAGGTTCTAGTAGTGATGTTTTTATTATGTAGGTTGTTCAACATCCTTTTGGTGCATCACCTTCCATTAGAGTAGGTTTTATTTTCATGCATTTTCTCTATCTCTATCTCATTGGAAATATTAGATTAGGGTTAGATTTGTAACTCTCTACACTTTGTAGTACTTGGCACTATGATAGGATAGGAACTCGGCCTTCTTTAGAGGGTTTTCTTGATTTCAAAGTCCCACACTTTGGGATAACTCTATTTTTGACAAATCACACCGATAGCTTCAAATAAATTGTGAGCAATCAAGGGTGTTGTAATTTCGCCACAACAGTTTTTACATGATCCAAACTAGGGACCAAGAATTCATTCCATAAGCTTTGAAGGTGTTTTCAATTAATTTAGACTTAGAAAACTGTAGATTTCTAATTTCAAACTTTTCACCTCTCGTGCTAAAATCAAAATCAGATTTCAAGGTCCTAACTTGGTCAAACAAATTCCAAATTTTACCAAATAGATAGATTGGAGGATAATCTTCAAGCTTCACATATTTGCAAGCTTCCACTCCATGTGAAAAATCTTCAATGCACAAGAGAATAAGGTGCAATTTCTACCCAACCAAATGGAATTATCACATACCATCGCCACAAATGGAGGAAATACTAGCCTCCTCCAAGCCCATGGGGAGAGAGAATGCATTTCTCAAAGTTGCACAAGTATGAAGAGACATAGGGATGACAAACACGCACATACTCCAATAGAATGAAAACCAAAAACAACCACAAAAACACAAGAGGAGAACTCCATGTTTCCTCAAATGGGGAAGAATGGCAAGGATCCCAATATAACATTAGTAATCCAACAATATAAGCACCAAAATAATCTCCATACTACCCTCCTTATCACTCCATGCCAAAACACCAAGTGTCCTCCTTTTAAGGATTTTCAAACCAAGAAATAGTTTCCTTAACAAGGATGAAAGATGAGATTGAAGCCATATCAATAGTCAATTTCCTTATCAAACCATATCAATGGAGGAAATATTGAAATACCATCATGGCTTTCCCATCAAGCCATGTGGGTGTAAGAGGGGGTTTCCTCTCTCTTCCCCTACAATTCCAAAATCCACCTCAAGTGAGATGGATGGAGAAAAATGAAAGCAAACAGATTTACAATCACACCCACAACAAACATGCAAGCTTACAAGATTCAAAACAAATATGCATGTGTCAAAATAGAGTATTTAAAGTCTTTATGTTTTATATTCATTGTTCAAGTAAAAGATCACATATGTTTTTAAGATGAATTGTTGACCAACTAATGAAAAACACCATCAAAAATGCTAAATAGTTTATTTGTTCGTCAAGAATTCAACTTGCAAACATTGAAAAAATACTTCCATACTACTCTTATATTCCAATATTAATTATTTCTTTTAATTTTTCATTTTAATATAATTCTTGTTTTATGGAGTTAAACATTTAATGTCATATTAATATTATATGAAAAATTTAATTTAATTCCCAAAAAAATTGATGTTGTTGTACCACCTTCATGCTATGAATTATTTAAATTCGTAACCATTTATATTTATGCCTCCACTAAGGGTGGGGTTGTAATTTGGAACATCAATAGTTAAAAGTCCCTGAAAAAGGTCCTCTACATTTAAATGGATATGCCACTACCCTATATATCTTGAAATTTCTAGGATAGATCCCTCTCCAACCATTGGAACAATCATGGTGGGTTTCACGGCTCAAGAAAGAATTAGAAAAGAAAGATAAGATTGACTTAGTAACGAATCCAGGACCTAATGAATAGGAGAATGATTGAGGTTTAATAATATCGTTGACGGAAACAAAAATTCAAGATATGCTAAGTAAAACACCATATGCCAACACATGCAAATGTCATGAACTGCGCAAGAATAAAACGCTACCTACATAACAAAACACTGCCGGCATAGCAGGAAAAATAAATGAAAATGAAGGACACGTAAATGTCATGATACACGTAACTAAATATGAAAACACTGTTTTAATCTTGAAATAAAACAGTGGTACCATGAATATACAATATTGAAATATGGAAGAATTTACGTGATTATCTTTAATTGATAACAATGTCAATGAGCAAACAAACAAATTAAATTGGTTTAGAGAAGGGATACAGATGGTATAGGAAAATATTGGATAGGTTTTCTCAAATGAAGCACATCACCATCACTTTATTGGGTTATAGATTTGCCAGAAATGAAATATCTTTATAAGATTCATTTTTGTTGAGATGGGAAGTCATTTAAATTCCATATGTATTCTATATTTGTTTGAGAAGGCCCCATTTTCCTTACTAGATTTCAAGCATATGTATTCTACAGTTAGTTGAGAAGCACCCTTTTTCTTACTAGATTTCAAACGATGCATCAACAAGTGGAGTCTCCTCAAGATTTAATGCGTAATAAAAATAATCTCGGAATTAATGATAATTTCCATTTTCCACTTGATCATGGGTAGGTTATTAAGATCATTTTGGAGAAAAAAATGATTTAATTTGTGTAATCTTGTAAAGGGATAAGAGGTTATGTATAGAGTGTTACAAATTTATTACACATAAATATATTTTCATAAGGATTAATTATTAGATGTATGCCCATTTGGTCATCATCATTAAAATGATATGGGTCTAATACATAATTGTTGGTCAAACCCATCACAAATGACTTCTTGTATACAGCTTTTATTTATTTGCATTCACCAAATGCACAATTTCATTATACCACATAAAATTATAAGAAATAATTTTAAACTCTTACATCACTCAACATGACAAATCCATTATTAATGAGATAATTGTAAAAAAAATCTATATGATTTAAGAGAGTTCATGTAAAAATGTCAATTCTAATAAATTCAAAATTTTAAAATAAATTAATTTTAAAGAAAAAATAAACAAACTTTCACTTCTCAAAATATCCTTGCATCATAAAGATATGATCGAAATTGTTTAAAACCTAAACAAATGTAATATTGTTAAAGGAGATACTGTTTTCGAATAAGGCCCATGCATTTCCTACAGGTTATAGTTTTCCAAATAGAATATTATGGTATCGAGGATAGAAAATTATGGTGAGAGTTATCCTCCCCAAAGAATGCACCACATACATAAAACTTCCCCATGAAACATAACATGCTCCATACAATGGACATGACATGTCTTCCTTTTCCGGCTTCGGTTCTAGTCATGTCATATTGAGTCACACCCCTATTTGTCCGTAAACCAGCATAAACCAAACAAGTTGTGCAGGTTTCAGCTGAGAATGTTTTTCTTGTAGAGTATTTATTTGAGTTTCAATCACCATCAATGGGAAGGTAATTTACATCACTTCAAATGCACAGGCATTCCTCCACACGGGCTCAAATTATCTGTGAAATCATGAAAATATGGCTTAATATGTATGAAAACGACTTTAAAAATTATATTGTAGGAGCTATCTTCTTGTTGCTTAAATTTATCTCCAGTTAGGGCGTCCTTAGAAATTTATACTGAAAAGTAATATTAAATCAAACTTCACAAATTTAGTTCTGAAACTCAGCCTTCTCAAACAGGTTGTGGGGATTGGTGTAGAAATTTAGCAGAGCTTGTATATAATCATTAGGAAATTTAGCGACCTAAATTGTTGTAACTGCGACTCGTTTCACTTATTTTAGTGTTTTTGGTTTATTGGAATATTGCTTTCTATACTGTTTTTGCTTCCTTATATTCTGAAATGATTGTGCATTGTATAAAAACCTTATAAACTATAATGTTTTCTGGTCGTTTTTGTTCTCAAGAGCTTTATTTGGGCAGGTTTCAGATTTCAAACACTATAAATTGAATCATATTTTGTTTGAGAAACCTTACAGTTGCACCAAAATCAATACCAGTTCGAACTCCTTAAACAACATCAAGAAAGCTACAGAGGATATCTTGTTTCAAATTTTAGAGAGAAGTTATTGCGCAGATATTTCGCTCACTTCAAAATGCACTCGCATTCCTTTTGTAATGACCCGTTCGTCGTTACACTTGTTCATACTTCGGCGATTGTGTGCTAAGCATGGAACGCCGTTGTGCCTCCGTCGATCATTGGTGGGCTTTGCCCTTGACGCAGGGAATATTCAACCTTCTCCCTCTTCATCGTGTTTGTTGGTATTGTGTCGTTGTTGCCATTGCTGGCCCCTGTAACGCCCGTTACAAATTTCCCTATTAAAGGAAAATTGTGTTCTCTTTTTATCGTGCTTGATTGTCGGCCCTTATTAATAGGATTAATAAAAAAAAATTAGGTTATAAAATAATAATAATAGTATTATTATTTTAGTTGTCGATTAACAATTATTATTATTATTATTTATTTTATTTTTTTGTGTCGATTTCAGGAATATTATTAATTACCTGTAATCTATTTTAATTCATTATCGTTTGCCCTCGTGCCCGAGCCTCGATTTGCGCAAGGGGAGCTTGTTCGTGGGTGGCACCATCATCTAGGACGTAGTGTTCATGTTTATGGTTCAATGTTTTTTTCTCTGTGGCCGTCTAGGCGCCCTTGTATGCTTTGTAAATGTATCCTTTTGGTAAGACGTTTTGTTGTGTGGAGGCACCACGCACCCCCACCATTTTTTCTACCGTGCCAGCTGCACACTCTAGTTTTATTTAATTCTGGTCAGTTGTGGAAGTGCATTGGAGGATGGGAGCATGCCTTTCCATTAATTTTGGTAAGGGGAAGATTTATCTCCCACGTAGACTAACTTCTAACTAATCTTGGCTAAGTTGTTTTCTTTGATGGAGGGGATGTTTTGAGGTAGCGTGAAGGGACTACCATTTAACATGAAACTTAATGTTTTATCTACCAACTCCTTTCCTCTTGTCCTCAGTACGTGCTTTTCACCAAGTCAAATGTTATCCTATTGGATGTTGTTTTTGTTGTCTTGTTTTTTCTAAAATTTTAGTTATGAGCTAGCAGGGGTGGGTGAAGTTGGTGGCCTCCTGCCCTTCATTTATTGTTTCTTAATGGAGATAACTTTGATTTCTTTCTATTCGATTCGTGCCTCATTTTTGGGGCCCCATGGGTTGCAGTCACTCCAGGATTTTCTATATTGAAGTTTTGTTGAAATAAAGGGGGATTTGAAACTATCTGGTAAATGTATTATTGTGTATTATGTCTTCCGACTCGGGTCGCGTGAGATAATGTGGATGCTCGTTGACTGGAGGTCATGGAAAGATGAGTTTTGAAACTCCCCAGCAAATGCAAGTCGCAGGTTTGAGCTCCTGCCCGCCGGCCTCTCCGATCAGTGCAAGAGCATTGCCATGAAGCTTGTAGGAGAGATCAATGTCTTTGAGGAAAGTGATTTTTTTAAGGTGTAGCAGTTGTTCGAGCCTGTTTCGATGTGGCTACAAAGGTGGAAACTCCAAACAGACATGTTAAGCCTAAATTTTGCAATGTTCTCTACTCTTTTCTTTATCCTATGAAATGAATGATCTTCTCTCGAATGGCGCCTAAGAATGGTTTGGTTTTGTGGTCTATAATTCTTGTCGGGGATCTTGCCCAACTCCCCCCTGTAAAGGACATACCGATGTATGCAGGAAACACAGAGGGAAAAAAGTTATGGAGATCTTTTTCTCATGTCGTGACTCTCGACACGATTTTTCGTCAAGAAGGGGACAGTGTGGATCAGGTGAAGTTTCGAAACTTGCTATGTAATTTGAGAAATGCGAATCCCACGATCGAAGATTGGGAGTTGTTGATGTCTAGAACAGATTCGTGCTTTGGTGCAGAGGAAATCTCGATGTTTGACTCTTCCAGTCATTTGTTTTCGACGAATGTACAAGTGACGTTTCATAATAGGATCATGCTCAAGAAATTGAATGTCCCTGTGGCGAGAGTTGTTGCAACCCGTGTGAGAAGAGTGACATATGGAGAAAGTGACGATGACCAGTTGGAGAGTGAGGTGTTGCTTTGCAATGGTCAACATGTTATGTTGGTGTGTAATTTGTGGGTGGAGGCAAGTTTAGTTAATGGATCTCTTGGACAAGTCAAGAACATAGTGTATTACCCTAGGGACGAAGCCTCCAGATCTGCCGATATTTGTTGTTGTGGAGTTTCAGAATTACATAGGCATCCCATGGGATTTAAGTCACCCAAAATATGTACCAGTGCCTCCAGTATTGAGGGGACGTCGTAGACAAGTGCCTTTGAAGATGTCATGGGCTCTTACAATTCACAAGTCACAGGGACTCACTCTCAATAGAGCAACGATCGACATAGGCAGTAGGGAGCGACAGGGGCTAACATTCACGGCGATATCAAGAGTGAAGTCTCTTGATGGATTACGCATATGTCCTCCTTTTTCTTATGAGCGTTATTCTAAGATGAAGGACGGTGCATACGTTTCTATTAGGAAGAAGGAGGAAGATCGTCTGTTGAAATGTGAACAAACATCATCAGGAACGACATTGATCGCTCGTCCTTGAATACTTAAATATGTGTCTTTTCTAATATGTTGATAGTTGTGTGTTTTCTGTAATTTTGTTCAGCCATATATGGTGATCAATTTTTCTAAACGTGAATCATTTAAAATACACTGAGGTTTATTAATTACATGTGATATACATTTTGATTTTGTAATTTTGTATTTATTTCTACATATTTATAGTTAACGTTTGTATAAATTTAATTTATTTGATGCAATATGATGACTTTTACATTTCATATCATGTCTCACAGACTCATCAGTGCATTGTTATTAGTTGTGAGATCATATGCGATGAGATTTGGTATGGAAGGAAAATAAACACATGTGAAATTGGAGAAGTTGGAACTATACATTTTGATTTTGTAATTTCGTATTTAATTCTACATATTTATAATTAATGTTTGTATAAATTTAATTTATTTGATGCAATATGAGGACTTTTACATTTCATGGTGTCTCACAAAGTCATCGCATCGTTATTAGTCAGTGAGATCATATGCGATGAGCTTTTGTATGGAAGGAAAACAAACACATGTGAAATTAGAGAACTTGGAACTATGTTTCAATAATATTGTTGACCTTTCATAAGTTAACCACGTTATTTTTTTTATAATTTGACATGCGCAACTTTACATATTTAAATATTAAGGCTTTGAATGCATTGGTGGTGTGAATTATAATATGATAATAATTTATGAAATTTGAAAAATTAAAATTTATTACAATTTAAAAAGTAAAAACAACAATGATGATGATAATGATGATGACAATGATCAATGATGGTGGTGATGATGATGAGAACGACGATGATCGACGATGGTGGTGATGATGATGATAACGAAAAATATTGACGATGGTGGTGATGATGATGACGACGAAAATGATTGTTGATGGTGGTGATGATAATGATAATGATGATAATAATGATTACGAAGACAACAATGATGATGACGATGACGAAAATAATGGTAAAAAACTTAATGGGGATGAGAATGATGATGATGATTTTATGGAGATGATGATGATAATGAAAATAATGATGATTGATGATTACGAAGACAATAATGATGATGATAATGATAGTGAAAATGATCAATGATGTTGGTGGTGATAATGATGACAACGATGATCAACAATGGTGGTCATGATAAAGACAATGACAGTGATCGACGATGGTGGTGTTGATAATGGCAATGACAATGATCGACGATGGTGATGATGATGATGATGAAAACAATGATCAATGATGGTGGTGATGATCATGATGATGACAATGATCGACGATGGCGGTGATGATAAAGATGATGACAGTAATTACGATGACAATGATGATGATGATGATGATCATAATGAAAATAACGGTAAAAAATTAGATGGAGATGATAATGATGATGCTGATGATAATGATTTGATTGAGAATATGATGAAGATGATGATGATGATGACAATGATAATGATTGGTGATTATGAAGACAATAATGATGACGAAAAATGATCAACAGTGGTGGTGATGATAATGACGATGACAATGATATTTGATGATGATGAAAATTGATAATGATGACACTAATGATTATAATATGATAATTTAGTTTTTGATAATTTTTAATTTTTAGTTTTAATTTAATTTTATACTTTTATTAATATTTACCTTTAAATAATTTTAAATTTTTATTTATTTTTTAGTCTTGTGAATTTTTTAATTTTTAGTAATTTGTAATATTCTATTATTTTTAAATATTTATAAATTTAATATTTTATTTTTCTAATTAATTTTAATATGTAAAATTTAAGTTTTATAATTTTAATTAATTTTTAGTTTTTAATTAATTTTTTTTTTTTACCCATTTTTTATTTTTAAATTTATTTCTAATTTTTATTTTTAATTAATTATTTTATTGATTTAAATTTTTAATTTTTTAATGATTTAATTAAATTTTTAAAATTTTCTAATATTTATTAATATTTAATTTTCATTAAAGACAATATTTTTATTGATATTTATTAATTTAAAGACAATAATTTTAAATTAATATTTATTAATTTAAATTTTATTATTATTTTTAATTTCTAATTTTTGTTAATTGAATTTTTTAATTTTTAATATTTATTATTTAATAATTTTAATTCTAAATTTAAATTCTCAATTTTTATCTTTTATTAATTTAATCATTATTTTATTTATTATTTTTAATATATATTTTTTCTTAGATTTAATGTTTATTAATTTTAATTAATAAACAGGCCTATCGGACTGTTCATATCACCAAAGGTGATATTGCTAGTTGTATTGAGTATACTTTTCATCCCTCTATTTTTTTCCTTCTTCTGAATCATTGGTTTGAGTGACTGGCTTGCAAAAAGGGGGATCTCACGTTGGTCCTTAATCTTTTTCATCACGGTTATGAGCAGTAATTTATGGCTGGAGATTCTTCTCTCACCTTCCCATAGGGCAAACTGGTTTCAAGCAGTAATAGGTTGCCTTCTGTCATTTAGTTGTAGACCCTTTTACTTCTTTCCTAAAGCTTGTATGTTATGATATTGGTATCTGGTAATGTTAAACGCCCAGTACTTGGGGTCGAATGGCTTGATACTTCGTTCTCTTGATTCAAGAAAGGTAAACCAGGTCCTGGACACCCCTTTAATTTGTTGTCATACTTTTGTGGCCTCTATAAATCCTCTGTGATTGGCTTGGTTTCTTTTCTCTTATCTATTAGTATATTCTGAAAATTTTGAGTCCATTAAGGAGTTTTCTTTTACTGCCTAGTTGTCAACGATTATATTTCCTTATAGAACTGAAATATCCACCAGTAGCGTGAATGTGGTAAGAATATGAATGAGTGTTGTTGGACGGTATACTCGGTTGGTTGTTTTCATCTATTTGTTCATTTTTATATTGAAAGCACCCTTGATGAGTAAAAGGATTGATATTTGAAGTAAATCTGGCTTCATATGTAATGGGCTCTATAAAATATGATCTATCTTAACCTATGATTTCATTGTCCCTGTTATGATACTCTTGGGGCTTTTTTAGGAAACCTTATCTCTATCTTGGAGAAAGTTACTACGATCTGAATCCATAATCGTTAGGAAGATCGGTCGTTATGCGTATTTTCTTTTGAGGCTTTCTTTTCATATGTTTGCATACCTGAATATTTGAACCGGTTGTTGGTACATTATAATTTTACACCATGTAACCTATATGACCATTATGGCCTCTTCGATCAATTAATATTTTTCTTTATTCTGGAACCTTGCTTTGTCTCCGATCTTGATTGTGTTGTCCTTTTCTTTTGGGAACTATGGCTAGATCGACCGGGTACTCGGGTTTCCTCTGCTTTGAGCGGTCTAATCTGTTAGAGTGGATTGATGTCTTTGGAAGGGAGCCTTGTAATCCTAGCCTTGATATTATTACTCTCACCTTATCTTGGTCGAAATTTTTCCTTGCTGAGAGGCTTTTGATAATTTGTGAATCGTTAGTGAACACATTTTTATGGTCATAAATTTATGACCAAACCTTTGTGTTGAATTTTGAATTTGGAATGTGTTGGGATGACTCTACTCATTATTGAAATAGGACTCTTGTTATCTTATGACGTTTGGTGATACATTATGAGGTTAGACCTGAAGTTACGAATGGATCATCTATTTAAATGCATTGCTGGCCTATGTCGGAAAATTGAAAAAAAAATAAAAAATTATTAATGGCATTGGGGGATTACTTTTCCTTTATAATTTTTAGATAAATTTCTGATTGATGGAGTTGTTGTTAAGGTTAACAACTTTTTTGTGACTCTTTCAAATGTATTGGAAGAGTGGTATCAATTATGTTAACAAGTACTAATTTTAAGAGATCCTATAAGAAGGAGGTGGTAAACTTCTTGGTTAAAACTGAAACTATAATTTGTTCCTTTTTGGGGGTGCGGACCCATATTGCCATGAAACCTCCCTCCTGAAGGATCAGATAACCTTGTTTTGTTTCGCATCGTTGATCGTAACTAGTATGGTTGTGACTTCTCAAGTTTTTCTTTTGAGATGGATGGATTGAGTATTAGATTTCAATCACGCAATCCATAGGATTACATGATTGAAATCTTAATACTCTTGACCTTTTGTTCCTAACCAATAAGGTCTTGACTTGATTATTTGAGATATCATCTTACTAGAATGTTTGACCTCCTCCTTGTAGGCAGGTGAAAATATTTTATCTCATGTGAATAATTTTGATTAGTGGTTTGTTCTTTGATCCATTCTTGTTTTTAGAACATTCCTTTCATGGCATTGTTAAATGTTAGCTTACTGTTGCAATGGGTAGTCTTAACATGCTCAGTTCTCGTGAACTGACTCAAGTTATACTTGTGTAGATGGCTTGTGCGTGTTGATAAAGGAAAGATTTGTGAAGGTTTCATTAGTTTTTGTATGTGGTTCCTTGTACGAATGTCAAATGTGTTGTAATTCTTGCAATGGTGCTTGTAATGGAGTTTGGATGGCCTCTTGCCTTGGAATTTTGGTAATTGTGAAATAAAGTTGCCTTGTCTTTTGTAGTAAAACTTTTAATTATCTTTGTGAGAAATAATTTACAATATTCACCTTGTTATGAGTATTCTTTTAGTAATGTCTCTTTATCATTCGTAAAATTTCATAGCATGGCTTGACCAACTTGTTACCCCCTTGTTCTCATCCTAAGTGCTTTTGGTTCTTTTGGTGCCTTTGTTATGTGTGTCATGATGAATAGAATTGTCATTACCATGTCTATGACTTAATGTTATGAGGTGGTTGTCGGCTTTATCCTCATTCATCTTGACGGTGAGCCTATGCCATTATCTTTCAAACTAGATTTTTATTACACTAACAATATCACCGAATATGAAGCACTTGTATTAGGTCTTCAAGCCGCCATCACCTTAGACGTTAAATCAATTAATATATTTTGTGATTCCCAACTAGTTGTAAACCAAGTTAATGGTATATATCAGTTTCAGTAATGAAATACTTCAAAAGTATAAGCATCATGTGGACATACTTTTGACTACCTTTGACCGTTTTGAACTTCAAACCACCCCGCATTCCACTAATAAATTTTCGACACCATGGCCTATCTTGCTTCTCAAATTCCTGCTTCACCACCCTCTCGAATCGAAAATCTTTGTCACAATACAAAGGTTGCAATCACCTTCTTATCTATTTTGAGACGTCAACCTTGTTGGAACCATTGAAACTGACCCATGTGACCTTTGGTATAATCAATTCATTGATTACCTTTCCCTTTCCATTCTACCTCCATACCTTACTCGCAATGGACAACGAGCCTTTCTCAAAAGTTTCTCTCGCTATGTCATCATGGGTGGTCTTCTTTACAAATGTGGATTTGATGGTATCCTCTTACGATGCCTTACAAGCTCTGAAATCCCATATACCATCAAGGAAGTTCACGATGGATTTTTGGGGGTCACTTTAGTGGTTTAGCTTTCACTAAACACATTCTCCACATGGGCTATTACTAGCCAACCCTATACCATGATTGTTGTGACTATGTCAAGAGTTGTGTGAATTGTTAGTAACATTCTAATCTTCATCAAACACCTAGTCACACCTTACAGTTGCATGAGACCTTTTTCCTTTCTCTCAATAGGGTTTGGATCTTATCAAAGAGATCAATCCTCATTCTTCCCAATTTCATCAATGGATTATCACCGCTACCGAGTATTACACTAAATGGGTGCAAGACATGCCTCTCATCTCTACACAAGCTAAGAAAATATGTGAGTTCATCAACCATCGTAGTATTTGTCATTTTGGTGTCCCTCACCACCTCATAATTGATAACGGAAAACAATTCAAAAATAAAACCCTACGAAAATGATGTGATGCCTTCAACAATCAACTTAGTTTTTCTTCACCTTATTACCCTAAAGAAATGGCCAAGCAGAATCACCCAACAAAACCTTAAATAAAATTCTTATGAAAGTGGTTGGTGATACTAGAAAGGATTAGCACACACACATTCCTTTTGCCTTATGGGATTATCATACTAGTTTTTCATACATCAATTGTTGCCACGCCTTTCTCTCTACTCTTGTAATATTCCCATTTTAAGGCTTTAGAAATAAGGGAATTTTTCTTTTTGAACACAATGTTCTCTATTCTAAATAAGGCATCAATTAGACCACACATTCCATAGCAATCAATCTCATAACAGATAACCATATGCAATCAGAATGACTCGGTTACCAACCGATCTCTCATGTTTGACTTTAGCATAGAATACTTTATGTATACTACGTATACTTGGTTTTCCTACCCTAAACCAGGTACTAAGTGATCTGTTTAAAGAACCTATCTGAATATTTGTTACCAATATTCATCTAACATCACGTTGCTTTAAACTAGGTGACATAGGACAACGCAACCAGCAGCTTGCGATACTTTGGCCAAAGATTTTCAACATACTATTCATGTCACTATTCCTAGATGACATACTCATCATTCCGAATACATCCTTCACCTCACTCATCTATTATCTAGAATGGTCTTTACTGACTTCTGATTAGTCCACTTGCCCAAGGTTTTTCCCTAACTTAGGTTAACAACATAATTTGTTTAGGAAGATGCCCACGATGACTGAGGGTAAATGGGCATACTCGGTCAACCTAAGTCAACCGAATGTGCCAAGGTACCTTGATTCATGGAATTCTACTCCCAATCCAAAACATGCTACTAACTTGATCTAGAGAGAAACTAAGTTTAAGTCGTTATGTGTGTAGATCTAGATGATCACTGCAGAGCGTGTTGCCACATGTCAACTACAACACTGTATCCTCGAGAAGACCCAAGTCTTCTCAAAGGTATATTCTTATAGTTGGCGTGTGCCAATATCCTATAGAAAGTGCCTCATCATGATGTACATACCCCTAGGAGGTTATTAATATATTATTAATTTGGATTATTAACAAATTACAAGCAACCCTGCTAAACCCTAATCCAACACTCCATAAGTTATTTTCTATATTTGATTCAATTAATCATTAAATAACTTCCTTAACTTATGATTTATTTTTATGTTCGTTTTACTTGGCTTAACAAACAATTATCCAAAAATAGGACAACAACATCATAAGTTCCATTATAATGTAACTTAACCATTCAAAGAAGGTGTAGCAACCAAATAGGTTCAACTATAGTAGACTTCATAGGAAATGAAGTCTAATGATTAATGATCATATCACCATTCTTTAGATTACATTCCTTTGAGTGAGGAAGAGTCTTCCTCTACATGATTAAGTGTTAGGGTTTGTCATACCCTTCTTATCTTTCACAATTTCTATAGTTTTACTGCATATTCATTACACATTCCATTACTATGTTAGAATTGTTTAGATAAAGAACGTTATCTTATGCAACTTAACAAGCTACATCTTAATAAGGGAAATTGAACTAATTCCCTTTATCCAACTTATCAATTTTATCCAAATTAAGCATATAATAGATATGAAGAATATCATCAAGATAGGATTTCCATCTCCTTCATAAAATACAAGATAATTTACACAACCAATACAAGTAAATCTCCAACTTTCAATTCATCATTATAAACTTATACATTTACAAGACTATGCATTTTAGGCATACTGTATAACAAACAACCTTCATTCCAAAAAGAATACAACTTTTCTTTTTCAATACAACTCAAGAATGAATCGAATTCTTTACAAAGAGTCAAACTTAAATCAGCCAAGACATCATAAAATTTACTTGCCTTCTTTTATCACTTACGAAGTCCATCTGCAAAAATTGCTAGCACGGGTCAGTTCATTGAACTGAGCATGATAAGCACTAAGCATTAAAACGAAGTGCACTTAACTAATTGTTTCATTAAAACAACTCTGCTTTAATGAAGCAATTAATGCAATCATTTAAAATAAGCATAAGTAATAACATCCCAAAAAGAAGCACAAATATAAATCTGCAATCACTTTATGAGAGACCATTATATAATCAGCAACTATTGCATTATATCATATAAGTATTGTCCCAACAGATACTTATTTACATTAATTAGCAGCCCTTGGCATTTAACTAACTCATAAATTTTACAGAATTTGAAATACATAATTGATCTTTCTATCAACAAGAGTTTCTTTCAAATCAAAGACTTCCTTATCATTCTTTCCAAGTTTCCAGAAAATATGTAAATTCAAGTTAATTACAGCAATGTAATCCTTTTAAGATGAATCATCCTACATCTTAAATAAACAAAGATTCACAAATCATAAAAGGCAGCCTAATTCTAGGTTAAGTAAAATAACCTAAGTTCGACATTGGGCCTCTTAACAATGCAAGAATGTATGCCAAGTCATCAATTTTTTCATTTACCAAATTGAGACATTCCCAAATTTCCATAGGTATACATCAAGTATAAAAGTAAATAGTATCAAATACTAGTCAATTACTTACAATAAGTAAAGTATTTGATTCAATCAAACCTATACAGGTTCATAAAAAGATAAAGGAGAACAAACTGAAAGTACATAATTTCCATTTCCTTTTCATCCAGTTTAACTGAATCCTTCTTTTTATCCTCAGAAAGGAAGGATCAACATCCTCAATTTAAACAACTTAAATAATTAAAAAGAAGATTCAATACAACTATTCTCGAATTCAACATTCATTATAAAATATTAGTCATGTTCAGAGTGAACCAAATTCATACATATATTGTTCATACGCATGAAATAAAGAAACAGATTCATCATTTCTTTAAGAGATAATCTCTCCGAACAAGAATTCCAATCTAATCCAAGAAGGAAGAGGAACAAACAATTATAAACTCACTTTTAACGATTATGAGTTTTCAACATTTGTTCAGATATTAGTAATTGATCAAACTCCTACATTCCATTATGCAATATATGACTCATACAGGGTTATCTTTTACCCTTATCCAATCGAGAAAGGATCATACTATCTGTTAAGTACATAGAGAGTAATAACAAATACAACTTCCAAAAGATGTATGCCTCAGCCATATGCAACAGTCAAAGCAGAAAAATTACCATCCACATTCAACATGTCAGACTTAACTGAAAACCGCCTTGAGTCGACAAGACAATCTGATCAACACATCAATTACGAAACCAAGCAAGCTCAAACAGAGTTGATTTGGTTTCCTAATAAAACCAAAAAGACAAACTTAAAAAGAAGTAAGTCTAACATCGAATTTTTCCGAGAATAACTCGAATAAACCAAACAAACCTAAGAAGATAATTCCCTCTTGACATACAGAAAGAGAAAAGTCGTTTTCCAGTTTTAGAGAGTAATTTTACAATACTATCTTCAATATCAGGATGGAAAGAAAAATGATTCCAAGAAACTCTATCAGACTAACAAGATAGTTTCCATATCAACAAAAGAAATTTGATCTACAAAGAAACATGATTAGTCGAGTTCCACCAAAAACAATCTAAACTTTCCACATTTGAAAAGAAATATCGAAAGGAAAGAACCCCAAACCAAGTTTAATGTATCAAATAGTTCCATTCAAGTTTAGTATGAATACAAGACTCAATACATAGCTACAGTCAAACAAATTTCTCATCCTTAGCAACTCGAATACAAGGACTCAAACCGAGCTACAGTCAAATAGGACTATTATCCCTTAATAACTCATATTGCCTCTCAGAACCAAACAATACGACTATACAACTCTTAATAAAAGCAAAGTTCAAGGTAGAGAAACTCAAATAAGAAAAGGGTATTCACCCCCTTAATTTTTTGAACAAGCCAAGTATGACTTACAACAACTCAAACCCACACTTCTCTTTTATCAACAAAACATGAGTTCTAGTCCAACTGTATATAAGATAAAATATAGATTGAAAGAAGATTATAAAAATCCTTTCACAACACAACTCAAGAAGTTTTCGACGATCATATAAACAATCGAAGACAACAAAAAGAGTAATGCAAGATACCCAAAGATGGGAACAAATTGTCATAGTATACTTTTCCACAACTCCTGTTCAGAATCCGTTAAGTGCATTCCTTTACAAAACGTAAAATAGAGTAAACAATGCAACAAAACCAACTCAGAAAAGCATAAAGAAACATAACAATACACTTCCCATTCATAGCAGAGACTTCCTGTTAAAAGTTCCAACAAAGCTCATATACCCAAATCCACTTTCGAGTATACAATCCAAAAATCTGAACTAAAACCAAACAGAAGGGTCTCGTAGCTCAAAATGTATCATCACATTTAAATAATTCAGAGAGAACACACACACAAGTACAACCTTCTCATGCAAGAAATATGAATCCATAAACCACATATTTCTTCTATCAAGCAAGCAATTAACCAAAGAAAACAAAAACTATTTACCCACAAAGAGCAGAGTTGTTTTTATGAAAACATTTAGAGAAGAGCAAGAAATATTAATGGGTAGAGCCTATCATGCCTGATAGTGCCTCTGCCAATTCAAAGAAGACTTCTAGCTGAGTTTCCAACACCTCTTCTTCTCCAAGCAAGATCAACCAACCATAATCTTTTTCCACAATGCCTCATATACTTTCCTCGAATCGAAAATAGATCAGAGAAATCAAAAATAGCCACAAAGTGAAGATCAAACTATTGGTTCAAAGAACTAGATAGCTCCATGTAGAGAAAAAATCGTGAAGCATGCAAAACCAAACAACCCCAACAAATCCACCAGCATGCCTTCCAAGATGGTTTGCTTGCCAAAACCAAGGTGAATTAATGACATTAAATTGCATATTCCCACCTATCTCTCCTTTCCACCGCCATCCAAAGTTGGTGAGACCAAATTGAACTTCAACATGCATTTCCAAACTTAGTGATGCCTCCATGTAGGTTCCACTAAATTTTCATGTAATTACCAAGTCTGGTAGTACTCTACCCTATTAAATCAAAATCACATCTCATTAATAGCTTAGGAACCACCGCTTAGCTCCCACTTACCAATCGACCCATAGGTTCCCTTTCATACCCCATTAGTTTAGGATAGATACAATTTGTTTAAGGATTCTATCCCTTGTTTCTAAAAAGATGACTTCAACCAAATTCTATTTTTAGGAAGGAAAATACTAATGGAATTTTTCAACTCTATTTTTAGGAGGAGGAATCCTAACTATACTTCACCAATTGGGTGTATATATTTTTAGGAGATCTAAAGTTGCTCATAACGAGTTCGCATGTAATATGTTCATCTTGAGTGGATTAAATATTTATTTCTTGTACTATGGATTTTTTTCTAAGAACTCAGCTAGGGTTTTACCATGTAAATGTGGTGTTCATCTCTTACATGTTTGATATTTGTAATATTTTATTTATCTTTATATCTATAAAAAAAAAAATTATTCAACTTTATGTGTATTCATTGGTGTAAAGTCTATGGTTTCCTAACACAACCAATATAGAATCTAATTTAATAGTGGAAACCTATAGTCTAAATATCTTTGAAATTTACAAATCCAACGGGGTTTCGGGGTAGGAAAAATGAGGGGCACGGCCGCAAGGGGTAGGCAAAGTGTTAAGATAATGATGGAAATTGAGTCTAGAACTTAATTCTGAACATAAGGTCTTAAGTACAGACCCCAATGAAAAGAAATCTCAAAAATGATCACCATTCATGTAATAAAATAGTATTGCCAAAGAAAAATTTAATAAGATAATAATCTCTCACAAAAGATCTAGTTATCTTCGACCATAAATGTAAAATAGTTAACATTAATTAAAAAAATTAATTTCTTTTTAGACCTTGTTGGAAAATCATCTTATGTTAATTCTTATTACATAACCATTCCATTCAATAGAATCATTCTTAAAAGTAAGAAGACATTTCATAAATCTTATAAATTAAGACAATTTTTATTTAAGTTCTTGATGAATTTAAATAATTACATAAATCCTATATACTACATTTTTTTCATATCACTTTGGAGTGATCTTGCATATCCTTGTTCAACCGTGAATTCATTTATAGATTTTATTTTTATTCCTAAAAATAAATAGCAAGGTAACTAGTTTTACATCATATGCAATAGTTGTCTCATTCTAAATATAGATTTATAAAGTATATTACTTATATTTCTAGATAATTTCTAAAGAAATTATCCCATGAATTTCCTTTTAATAGACCAAAAAAAAATCTCAAGGCATGATATTGATTCTAGGTAATATGGATTTGGACTAGTTTACTCCAAAATTAGTTAAAGTTATTCAAAATTAAATGAAGAATGGTCCTAATGGATGTTATTAATTTAGGGAAGATTTATATATAATAAAGAATCACATTTACTAATGTCCAAACTTTCAATAATTAGATCATACTTTAAAAGTGATGTTTAGCTTTACATAAAATTCAATACCCTCTCTAATAAATTTTTTGGTAAGAAGTTTACATGTGTGTTTGAAAATACAAACGAATATATATATATATATATATATATATATATATATATATATATATATCTTAAAGAAGTTGTTCCATTCGTGAGGATAATTATAAGCTTAAAAGTGCCACATAGATGCCACATATCTAAATTAAATCGATTAATTTAATTATGAAAAATTATACTTACTTACGATTTTAATTAGCTATCTAAAAATATAATTTTTGTTTTTTTAAAATATGTTTTTAATTTTTGTAAAAACTTATTTTCAATGTATGGTATTTTGAGAAAATCAAGACTAATTATTCAACACAATATCAAAAATAGTAAAATATATTCAAAAAAATTGAAAATTTTATTTTAACTAATTTTTAAAGTCTTCTTAAATAAATACGAAAAACAAAATTGATATAAACATGAAAATATATTATCATAAACATATGTACATCCATGAATTTGGAAATATCTTCACTACAAAATTATTTTGAAATATATACAAATACAAAAATAAGTCACATATTGTATATTGGAGTGTAAAACACATGTTGGTACCCAAATTTAACCTCCTTCAGAGACCGAGTAGCATCATGGGTTTGACAGGACACTCAGAGGCAGATAGACAATCATGTATGTTGTTTTGTAGCCGAGGAAGCAATCTATCTGACTTGTTGGCACTCAGGCTCTGAAGGGAGTGGGTAGCACATGTAAAAGGATGTGATTTGATCCTAACTATTTTAGGTTGTGCCTTTCAACCAAGGTAAGAGAACCTATTTTGTAACCTCTATTATTTGAAAGGAGATACATGTACCTTTCTTTTGCATAAATTTTATAGAGAAGGCCTTGGGGAAAATATGATTAACACACCAAATCTAACTCTCATGAGTTGTCACTTCCAAATTATGGAGATATTCTCACAAAAAGGCAAAGGTTACTAAAGACATTTGAGACCCTGATTATTTCTGCATGTTTTGGTAATGAGATTATGCATTTGTGTACACACATGACAAACAAGGGTATTATGGGTAGGATTGGTTGTTGTTAAATGAATTTTGGTGGGAGGGGAGACAGGATGGACTTGACTCACCAGATCCTTGAGAGCTTATGCAAAATGGAAAGATTCAATCAACAAAATGCCACAAAAAGTTAAATTGTTTCCTCAACTAGAATATGTGCTTCAATGGAGGCCCAGATCAACACTCTTTCACACAACTTGTGGGATTCTATCACAAAGGCTCAAGTCGAGGACCCAATAAAGCACCAAGATTTAAACCAAGTCACACCTGAGGTACACCCAGAGGCTTACGATAATCTCTATCAACAAAATGAAAGAAAAATGATTTTAAACCGTTTATCCCATTCCCAGATGAAGGATCTTTTGAGAAATGAAATTGCAGATGCCACTAAACTATCACAAGGATTGATACCTATGTTATTGGACTATATTTTGGTACAAGATTGCAATACAAACAAAAAAACTACCCGTATGCATTCGAAATGAAATAAATACACTTTACTCAAGATTGACACAGAATAACTCAAAGTTAGATCAAATTTATCGGCAAGGGAAATTTTATAAAACAATCTCAAAGATTTTTAATGGTTGTAGACTTGCAACCACCTTGACATGATCAAATTTTACACAAAGAGAGATATACAAGCTTCTCTAGATGGCTTCTCAAAATGGATGGGATCTGTCAAGATTTTTCTAGCTAGAGAAAATCAATCCTGATCTTTCCAAAAACTCCCAACCATTTGCATGATGAATTCATGCCCTTTATAACCTTTACCAACAAAGCCCCTTCCTCCTAAAAGACAAAAACTTTAAATGCACTAGTGCTCGCCATGATTCTTTCGTGATTTGCAGAATCAGATCTACAAAAGTCTCCAGGTGCTCGAGGAAAATCTCTTCAAATATCTCCCGCATTCAACTCTTTCCTCTAGTAGATCACTCTTCCTTCAATTTGCCAACCACTTCCACCCCAAATCTGTCAAATCTAGCTCCTTGCATGCTTAGGAGAAGAAAAATAGAAAACCAAATCGAGCTTGAGAGTCAGACCATTTTAATGGTGAAAGACGTCTCCAGATCTCTCCCACCAAACTCTAGATATCAAAATTAACTTGCTCCTCTATTTGGCATGTAGAAAATAGCAAGAAATCATGAAGACTCGCACTCCCAAGAGTTTTACAGAAAAAAGGGGGAAATCAAATTTAGACTCCTAAGAACCGTTGATCTTTGATTTTGAATGTGGGCCGTCCACATGGAAGATGTAAAAACAGCTCGTTGGCTTCCTTTGACCTTTTCTGACCTTTTTGAAAAAATGGAAAATTTTCCCATTTTTCTCCACACCTCCGCTTCGAAAAATGGGCCTGACACGTGTCCTGAGGTGGGTCCTAAAGGAACCGCAGAAAAATTTTACCATTTGACTCTCTTTTGAAAAAAGGAAAATTTTCCAAGTTTCCCCATAGCTCGCCCTTCCACTTCAAGTCCCTAATGTGGGTCCCAATGGAACCTCGGGTCCTTTTATGCCTTTAACTCCTTTTCCCTCAAAGGGAAAAATTTTCACTTTTCCTCCGAAAGCCCGCACCTCTGCCATTGACCAGGGCAAAACATTGACTATTTCCCATCGGGCTTGTGGGCCATTTTTGATATTTTAACCTTTATGAGGAAAAGAGGCAAAAAGTTTAAGTTGCCTCCGATGGTCCGCTTCCCCGCCCCTTATGACTTTTCAAATTGCCACATGTCACAATGGCGCACCTTGAGGCAGCCCCAAAAATTTGATACCTTGAACGAGTGCGGGCTCGCCATGTGTCCTGCTCTGAAAATTTTGTTTAAAGGCTTGAAGCTCTGTGGAGGGCACCACATGTCAAGCTCGAGGCAGTCTTCCTTGGTCGTTGAAAAGTCCAAGAAAATATGCAAAGTGAGCGGAATGCCCCACGTGTCCTCATGGTGCTTCTTCAAAATGGTGCCCAAGTTGAAGACCCTGAACGAGCGCGGGCTCGCCACATGTCCCTATTCCGCCAAACTGTTTCCATCTACATAAAAAATTTCTAAGTATGGGAAAGCAGTGGAAGCCTCCATGTGTCCTCTCGGCGCTACTCCAAGGCAAATCCCAAAAGCAGATCTTCAAATGAGCATCATTCCTCCACGTGTCCTAGACTTCCCGAAAACCTTTTGAAATTTGTCTAAGTATGGGAAACCCAGTGGAAGCCTCCATGTGTCTCTTTTCTTTACCAACCCTCCATGTGTCCTCCTAGTGCTACTTCAAAGCCAAACCAAAAATTTGATTCTCAAACGAGCGTCGTTCCTCCACGTGGACACATTTTAAAGTTGAGGATTTTTATAGAATTTTTGAAGTGTCTCAGCCAAGCCATGTCCAACCAAAGGATGCCATGTTTCCCTATTGATACAAGGATGCAAATTTGACAGGGGAAATGCCCATCAAATCATAAAGCATAGAGAAATGACCATTTGAGCCTAAAAGTGAAATTTTCTTTAAGGACAGAGATTTTAGAAATGTTGCAAGACTCAAATACGTTCCTTAGGGACACATCAATTCATTTATCTTTGAGTATTTAGGGAAAAATGGTAGGGACAGTAGATCTTGACTGTGGAAAATGGAGGAAATGGGAAAACACAAGTTTTGAAGGAACAGAGCACAAGAGACTCAAAATACAAATATTTTCAAGAGGAACAAATGAACCATGAGACAAATACAGACCCACACATAATCTTCAACCCAGGAGTAGATTCAAATGGCAACAAAGACTGGAAAAACACAATACGGGGAAGGATAAAATGACAGAGGCCGTGAATCAATAAATCTTCAAGGGCACAAATGGGGCAAGACAATTTTGAGCACCAACATTGGCTCTGACTTGGGATGGGCACTCCCTGTGAGTGCCACAAGAACAATAGTAGACCAAGTGCCAAAATATCCATTGGGTGACAGAGTCAGCTTGCAGAGTAGAGAAACAAAGCCATCTCCAAAAACAAACAAAGAAGCCAAAGCAAAATAGGTCACCACGGACCAAGATGAGCAAAAACACAAAAATAGGATGCAAACAACAAACTATACACTGTACAAGAGGTGTTTACCTTGATTCAGAGGAATCAATCCAAGAAATGCTTCAGATGCCTACCATTAATAGGAAGTTTGAGCAATTCACCATCTAGATCCTTCAAGAAGAAGGTGTGTTCACCAATTCTGATGTCAATGGAGTAAGGGCCCATCCACAATGAGTCAAACTTGTCATGTTTTCCCTTATCCTCATGCATGTTATCCCATAGTAGCACAAGATCTCTAATATTGAAGGCTCTGGGAGTAACCTTCCTATCAAACAGTTTCTTCGATATTTTCTGAACTTTATATGCCTCTGGTGGGATGCCCTCCTCTCTTCATCAAGCTCAACAATCTGGTTAATGCGGGCATCATAAGGACCTACCTCTTGATCTTCTAGCTGCTGCATAAAATAATATGAAGATAGTTTCATATGAAGAGGTAGCAAGGCCTGAGTCCCATACACCAACTCAAACAAACTCTTTCCAGTGACCTTGTTGACAGTGATCCTATCTGCCCAGACAACAAACTTCAACTATTCACCCCACCTTCTCTTGTTCAACTCCAAGGTTCTTCTGATAATATTTAGCAAATTCTTATTGGTCTAGCCACAAACTCATGGCATTATCAGCCATGATTTTGATTGGTACTCCAAACCTACAAACAATATTGTTTAGCACAAAATCCATGACAACTTGGTGTGTAGCCTTCCTGGTGGGGATTTCTTCCACCCACTTAGTAAAGTAGTCAGTGGCTACAAGAATCCACTTATGACCAGCACTTGAAGGGTTTGAAATCTCACCAATGAAGTTTATTCCCCATTTCCTGAATGGGGCTTCAATTGACACAGGCTGCAAAGGCAGGGAGCCTGAAGCTTTCAGTCTTCCAGAGAAACACTGCAACTCTCACATCTTCTAACCAACATGGTTACATCCTTGAAAAGAGTTGGCCACCAATAACTAGCCCTTAGGATCTTATGTGATGTGACTCTTGCAACAAAATTCCCCCACAAACTCCTCCATGGAGATCAACAATTATTTTTGGGGCTTCATCTTCAGTGATGCATCTTAAGAGGACTCCTTCTGGGTTCTTCCATGCTAACCCAAAATCAGTAATGACATATTTCTAGGAAGCCAACTTAAGAGCTCTTTTCTGGTTCTTATTCAAATGCTCAGGGTAGTTTAAGTGTCTGAGATAGAACATTACATCCTTGTACCACTCAGAATTTATCAATTTTTCAAAAACAGCTACCCTTTCCTCTTCAACCTCAATGGTCTGTAAGTTTCTCTCAGCCATAAGCTTAGCTAACCCCAAACCTCTCACCAACTTCGTGGTTTGGATGTCCATATCATACTCTTAAGCAAATCCATCATATCATCAAGGCGAGGTATTGGGAACCTATACTTGATTGTAATTTTACTGATTACTCTGATATCTCAGTGCACATTCTCCATGTTCCATCCTTCTTTGGTGTTAATAAAGATGGGGTTGCACATGGACTCATGCTCTCCCTTACGACCCCCTTTCTCATGAGCTCTGCCACTTTCCTATTCAACTATGCATGCAATGTCGGGCTCATCCTATAAGCCGCTTGATTTGGGAGTGAAGACCCTAGAATCAAATCAATATGGTGTTGAATATCTCTTTTGGGTTGTAATCTATCTAGTAGCTCATCAGGAATAACATTAGAAAATTATTCTATTAATTTTTCTATTTCTACTGGTATTTGTGCATTTGCAGGTTCATCCTTATTTGTGACTAGTGCATAACAAAACCGGTTGCCTTCACCTCTTTCACAAATTCCTTTGTAGAAAGCATATTTTTAGCCTTCCCCTCTTCCTTAAGAAGTAACAAAACTAGTTTTGTGCCATCCTTCCGTAAAGTATAAATATTCTTTCCCCATCATGAATAAATTTTCTATCAAATTGCCATGGTCTTTTTAAGAAAGATATGACATGTATCCATAGGAATCACATCACACCAATTATCATCCTTGAATCTGCTCCCAATAGAAAACTTATTAAACATCTCTTATCAACAAGAAACTTCATTACCCTTCTTAAACCATGTAATACGGTAAGGGTTAGGATTCTTCTCACAATGCACTCCAATTTCTCAACCATCTCACTTGAAACCATGTTCTCACAACTACCACCATCAATAAAAACATTACATACCTTTCCTCCCGAAGTGAATCTTGTTCGAAAATATTTGTACGTAGTCATGCATTCCCCTTGATATCCTTTCTTGGAGCAATCATCATCCTCTAGATCATCATATTTTCTCCAACATCCGGTGGAATTTCTAGGTCCTGTTCATCTTCTACTTGTTCAGCTTCAACAAGATTTATTATCAAGCATCTACTTGCCTCTTGTCCTATGTATAAGAATGTAGGAATTCAAAATCCCGATGCCCCTCTTCACCACATCTCAACAAACAAATGGTCTTCATGGAGCCTCCCATCCTCGATCGTCAAAGATATCCTCTGCCCCTAGAAAATCCTTTTCCTCTTTGTTGATTTTGTGAATCTTTCCTCGTATCTTCTTTCATTTCCACTCCACGAGGAGATTCTCCCCTACCTTGGCTAAATCCAACTTGTCCCTGAAAGGAAGATGACACCCCCTATTCATTCCAGGTGATCTCATAAAACTTTGACAACTTTGTTTTTCCTCGACCTTTAAGGATAATTGATAGGCATCCTCCATGCTCTTAATCTTGTGCATACTTATCTCATCTTGAATAGAAAATTTTAATACATTTACATGCCTTGCATCCATTTGTTCCTCAGTTTCTTCATGCTCTACACGAATGGATAACTTGTAGAACTCATATGTGTATTCTTGCACTATTTGTAATTTCTCTCTGAGATTCTAAAACCCCCAGTAAAGGGTTTGTGCATAATCCACAAGGAGAAATTTATCTTTAAGCTTCTTCTCCATATTACTCCATGCCTTGATTCTTTCTTTTCCCTTTCTTGACCACTCTTTCGTAGGTGATCCCACCATAACATAACATGATCTTTCAATTTCGTGTAAGCAAATTTTACCATCTTTTCTTCGACATAGCCTTCCACTCAAAAAAATCTCCATGCTAGTCAACCAGTCCTATCACCTCCTCTTGTTTTAGACTACCTCCATACTCAAACATCAACTCTTATCCCATCAGCCTTTTCCTTCTAAGGGCTCATAAAGAAAGCAATCGATACCACTAGGGAAAGATGAGGCACTCCAACGATAACATTGTAGATGGAGATGACGTGGGGTCCACAGAGGATTATCGAGCATGGTGGGAAGCGCATCGATAGGTATTGTTATATCCATTATTTACGGGTGTTATGGAGCTGCCACCAGGAGGAGCGGGTGAGGGAAGTTTCCCTAACCCTATAGCGGTAGTTTTGGCGGAGCGTAAGTATTTTTGTATGCTTATTATTGTGTTGAATGAATTGGTTATGTTGTTTTGTACATGTTTGACTAATATGGGTGCAAGCTATTAGAAATTATTACATTCAATGAGAACTATTTATTCACAAAGTTATTCCATAACATTCCATGTTTCAATTTGAAAAAAAAATAAATATTTAAAAAAGAAAGAAATTTCACCATTTAGCATAATAATCGACTTGTGAAAACCAACACAATCAAATAGTGACTACCAATGCAAAATTCAGTTGCCACATAATCTTTCTTTAAATATGTGATGCATACATTAGAAGCCATACTTTCTATGTTATGAATAAGAAGGTCTAACATTAAATATTAAGGTCATAAACCTTCAACAAGTGCATAATCTATTTACTTCGTAGTGTAAGATAGAAAAGGGGTTTTTGGCTAACTGGAGGAGACTCGTATTCAAGAAAGGATATGCTCCCAATAACCCAACAAAAATGCAATACACAATTGATATTAACGTGGTAAAAATAAATGACAATTCTCTAATATACTCTAATGAGGAAAAACTTTTTCAATATTTCCCAATACCATCTGTATCATTCTCTAATATTCATATAATTGAAATATATATTATTTTTTTAACGCCATAAACAAATTATTACTTCCTACTCATACAACCATTTTATATATTAGTTATATAAAGTCAACTGAAATTATTTCGATTTTCTGGAGGCTGTTGTTGAAGTATTCATTTCAATCGAAGTAATTACATCTTACATATTTTAATAATATATATCCACAATACCCTGTGTTACCACAATTTTATTTTTTGATTAGTAAAATAGTGTTTTCATATTTCAATACAACTTGCAAGGTTACATTGTATCAAATATTATGTATCATGATATTTACCTATCCGTCCTCTATTTTAATTCTTTTTCCTGTCATGGAGGTAGTGTTTTATTCGTGCCCAGTCACGACATTTGCATTTGTTGGCAGGAGTTCTTATTCGTGCCCAGTCACGACATTTGCATTTGTTGGCAGGAGTTCTTTTAAATATAGGTCCTAAATTGATTAGAATGTTAATTTGATGAGTTTTATTTATTGTTTATCGAATCCCTGTCAATAAATTTTATGAGTTTTGATTCATTGTTGAGCCCCAGCCATCAAACAATCCTTCTTAGAAATTTGAAGATATATTAAGAAGTAAGATGTGCAATTGAATAGAATTTTTGAAGATTATTTTTTTGTACTATTTATGTTCTATCATTTTTTACCATTGTAAAATGGCTATGGAGTAAAGTAATCATTGTACAACACTATTTCTTTTTAGGAATTTATCAAAATATTCATAAAATTTTAATATAATGTTGAGTATTCTAATTATATAGAAATATATATATATATTAAAATAAGAACTATAAAAGTTTTCTATGAGTAAATAAGAGTATTGTGGATTTATTCTTTTCTAATGTATGCAAGTTGAATTATTGATGAGACCAACAAAATTAATATTGTTTTTCGATTGTGTGTTTCATTAATTGCTCAACAAATCAATTTTAAAACATATCCGATCTTCTTAATGAGTAATATATATAATACTTAAAAAATTTAAATACTAACAATCGCACATGAAAATGTGCGATGTGAATGCCGAAGTTGCAGTGTAACACGAGGTTAAATTTGAGGGACCAAAACATAAAAGGAGGAAGAGGGTTGCGGAAAATGGGTTTAGAGGGAGGAAAAACAATTGGTAGAGGATAATATTAGGTGGAACCATTTTGAGGAAGAAAAATTTCTTACGAGGATAAAAATATGTAAGATGTGCATATTTTGTCAACACTACGATGAAGAAAGGGGAAACGGTTAGCAAGGCATCATGGTAATATAGTCTGGAGATATTTTAGAAAGCAAGGTGTTGTCAATGAATACTTGAAAGGGAAACATACATTTTTTGGTTCAATGTTGAAGTCAACATATGTTAAAAATTGCAATTCTTTGCATCGAGGGTTCATTATGTTGTCGGTTTCAAGGTCATATATGATTATGGTTTCTCTTTAGATTGCAAGAATGAGAAAAAGGTTTCCCCTCATAAACATTTGTATTGAGGGGCATAATAGGTGTGGGATATGGTGAAATAAGTAATGAGTATCATGATTCAACAAAAAGAAAATATTATCGACCTTTTGAATAGTGATGTATAGCGTTAATTTTAAGTAATATGGAGGGTGCAGTGCCCACCTCTTGCTACAATGGTTCTTTTGCTGACTCATTACTTTTATAAATGATGATGGACATGGACTTTAGCATCATTTGGATACTATATGCTCTTATTAGAGTTTTTTTGACGACACTTGCTCTCGCATGGTATGATTTTGGATATCAACATATTATGGTTTAGTTGGTTTCATTTCATATGTGATGAATTTACTTATGGTTTTTTCATATACTTGGTTATCATTTGAATTGCAATGGCTAATTGGATGTCGTCATGTGTTGCTTAGATGGTTAGTATGGATGTATATGATTAGCGTTAGCCATTTCATACTGACATTATTTTGGTATAGTTAGCGTGATTTATCCATGTATGATTTATTGATATTGTTTAATTGATATATTTATTGGGCAGGTATGTTTAATGTTTACATTAAGTGTGTAGATTACAGGCACATGAGAACGTGAGTTTTAAAGTTGCACCTTAGGTTTGCACACAAGCGGTTGATTGGGCCAAGTCCTAGCCATGTTTAATTATGTGAAGCCTTATATGTTTGTTGCATGACGTGTTTGGGCAGCATGGGTGATCCTTATTTATAATTTATTTTAGTCTTATTATGAGCTAATTTAGGGACCTAGTGGTCCCTACTTGTGTTAATTGTGTTTTATGTTAATTAAGTATGTTGTTTGAGGTATGGGACCACCTAAGTGTCACTTGGGTGGGCCCCACCACCTCAACCCTTGTGTCATTTAGCCCAATCTCGAATTTGGGCTAAATGTGGCAATTTTGGGGACCTCTTTTCATTTTGGGAGCTTCCCTTTCATGGAAAATGACCCTTGGACCCTACCTATGGGTAGGGGTCTCTTTTCAAGGCCAAATGGGATTTTACCTCCAATTTGACCCATCTCACATCACTTTCATGAAAGAGAGGTTGGGTTTTGTCTTTCCTAAAAGTTGTATGGTGTTAGATTTATTTACATTTTGGGGAATTTGGAAAATTTCCCCGTAAATGGGAATCATTTTGTTCTTGTTTTTTTAGGAATCGTTTGTGGGGATATGAGAAGGGTAACACATGTCACCCTCTCATTTGAGATAATTGAAAAAATTTATTATTTTTATATTCCCTCATGGAGAGGGGTTGGGACTTTTTGGTCATTCTTACTTTTGGGTGTTGGATATTTTGGGAGAGTGCTTGTGGAGCTTGGAGCTTTGAGTGTTGGATTGCATAGAGTTTTTGGATATCTTGATTGAGGTAGGTCTCTCGTGTTCTTCTACTATTTTTTCTTATGGAAATATAATGTGTTTATGAAATGAAAATGGTGTCATTTTGTGTTTTTGTTGTGTGTTGGATTATGGGTGTGTTTGTGAAATTTTTTATTGTATTTTTCTCCATCCATCATGCTTTGTGATGGATTTTGGAGTGTTGGGGAAGAGGGAGGAAGACCCTTCTCACCACATGGCTTGATGGGAAAGCCATGATGGTCTTCTTTTATTCCTCCCCTCATATGGTTTGATGTGGGGAAGGATTTTCATATGGTTTGATCTTCCTTCCCCATCCTTGGCAAGGAAATCATTATGGTTTGAAAATCCTTCCAAGGAGGAGGCTTGGTGCTTGGGTTAGAGAGATAAGGAGGGAAATTTTTATTTGGAGAGATAAGGAGGGTGCTTGGAGATTTACATTGTGATCCTATGGTTAGATTCACCACTTGTATTCATATGGGATTCTTATCACTCTTCCCCATTTTGGGGAAAGCATGGATTTTTCCCTCGTGTGTTGTTTTTGTTTCTATTGTTGTGTATGTGAGAAAAAATGTGTTTCTATGTTTGTTTCCCTTCCCTATTCACTTGTGCAACCGAGGCATGCATCCTCTCTCTCCCATGGGATTGAAGGAGGCTAGCATGTCCTCCATGTGTTGAGATGGCATGTAATTATTTCAATAGGTTAGGAGGTAACTGGGCCCTTTCTTCTTGTGCTATGAAGACCATTTTGGAGTGGAAAACATGCAAATTTAGCTTGAATTTTGGTGAAGAAAATATGGAGTTTTTGACATGTTGTTCCCAATTTAGGGAGACTTTTCCACTTGGATTTTATTTGGTTCTTGTAAAGATGTTGTAAACTCATTTTTGTAGTCTTCCATCTTGGGATGTAATTGTATCTTACTCTTAAAAATGTTGTATCTTTTGTAAAGTTTTTCCCCTTAGTTGATCAAGAGATTGTATGGTTGTAGGAAAAAAAAGGTTGTGTCTTTGATTCTCTCCTTGAGAAGGAAGTAGAGGGCTATTATGAAGCTTGTTTTCCCATGTTGTAATAATATCTTATAATTGCTATTGAGCATGTTTGTGAACTTTGTTTTATAGAAGTGGTGGGTGTACATATGTTCATTGAAAATATTATTAGAAGGATTGGCTATGGAATTTGAAAGGAAGCATTATATTTTTATCCGATCAATGATTTGAATAAATGAATGCAAGTTTGGTGCATTGAAAGGATTACCTTTGCTCTATCTCGTTGTACATATTTGAGTTAGATAAAATAGTTCTTTCTTAGTATTGTTTTTGTTTATCAATTAATGTTTTGCTTGCATGAGTTATGGAAAGGAAGCGGGCAGATTTTAAGTTGCATTTCTTAGTATATAATAGTGAAAGAACATGAAGTGTATTGTAGTTTAAGCCTTGATTCAACACTAAAGGAATATTTTTTATTGTATCCTTTGCTCTATTATGTTAAAACATGGGAAATAGAATCATAGTAACACATGCTCTAAATTTTAATGAAATCTCCTATCCATACCTTCAAGGAATTTAGTGACATGAAGGATAAATAATGTTATTTGATGGCTTTTTCTTAGGATAAACCTATGCATCTTGTGCTCTATGTGAAAATGTTTTAATCTATCTTCCACCTTTGAAAATTTGAATCCTTTGTTCTATTTTTTAGTATATATATATATATGAGCCTCAACCTAATTAGTTTTCGAATGGTATCTAGCTTATTCACCTCTTATTGGGTCTTTCAAAGTAGATGTAAGAAAGCTAGTTTTTATCGATTTATATAAGAGCTTATATGTATGTATGTATATATAAACACACACACACACACACACACACACACACACACACACACACACACACACACAGATATATATACATGCATTCGATATATACATATATATATATATATATATATATATATATATATATATATATAGTTAAACACCCTCATTTTTTAAACCAATAAACTTAATAAAATATATTGTGGAAAATCATTTTAAACCAACCGTATTGGATTAATGTTTAATAAAAAAGGAAGAATATTTATTTTGATTATATATATATATATATATATATATATATATATATATATAGGGAGGGTTTGGGGCAGGCCATGGCCTACCTCGTCCCCTCTCAATGTTGTGTTACAAGTGGCTAATCCATAGTTTCTTCCTATGCCATAAGCGGCCATTTTTCGTGATTTGGTGTTTTGACCACCATGAAACATTCATCGGTGCCACAGATGCAAGTTGTGTAAAACCCTTCATATTTTTATTACATATTATACATTTCTTATATATATATATATATATATATATATATATATATATATATATATATATATATATACTTTAAAAAATAGGAACCCGAGTAATGGAGATTGGTGTCCAAAACAAATAAAAATCAAATATAAGAGAAGAGCTTAAACTTCTCTATAAAAAAACAATCTATTCATTGTGGAAGGGTAACCCAAATTTCACAATTGCATTCTCCCATCTTCTCCATCTTTCTTCCAAAACCTTCCTACACAAATGAGGTGAAAAAGAGTTAACACAAAAGTTAATGGAAAAACAAAAAGAGAGAATTACGGTTGTAGAATAACCTTAGAATATAAGGGATGAGATTAAATGAATCCAAGGGTTGTGATTTAACCATCTTCCCCTTTTAAGTTATGGGATTTAAATGGTTTTTCATAAATGGGGTGGGTTTATTCAATGAGGTGAATTAATTAAAGTGGGTGCCTTAGGGAAAATTGTAAAATAATGTGCTTTATTTGACTATGGAGAAAATAACATAGTGTCATAATATAAATGGGTGAATAAAATGGGGTGATTTTTGACTAGTATGGACTTAATTAAACTATTAACATTTATTATGGAGTAGGGTTATACCTTATCCGAAAATGTTAGGGTGAGTAGATAAAATAAATTTAAATACGATTCAAAAATTAAATGTAGACCAGATTTTTAGGAGTTTTATGGATGGTTTTAGTGCCGAATTAATTGGGGTATTACATTTGGTATTAGAGCACAAGTTCACACACTAGACACTCTGGGTAAAATTTTAATATTAATTAATGAAACATAATTCAATAAATGAAAACCATTTAATCTGCTTTCTGCTATCTTACACAACTTTAAAACCCCCCTCATTGCGTACACAAGATGCCTCTTGCACGATTGAAGAAACTCCCATCCGCCAAGGACTTAGGACGTAGGTCGCTTATGCCTAAGCCACGTGCCCTTGATTTTGGACAATAGATATTAGATTTGATTCAAAGCAATGATAGGTGTTGTGTAGTAGTGTCTTCTCGGCGCAAGATGAGTGGACAGAGGAGGATGATCGTCTGTGGGATACATCGCCCAACAAGGACACACATTCGAGCCACGTCGCATGATACTCCGAGGTGGGATAGCTCATGTATTCCTTCCGTTCACCTTGAGAGGGTGGCCTCGCCATTCGTCATAGCCCACTCTCATAGCATTGAGGACCATTTCGGAGGGACGACCATATTCGTCGATTCATGCGAGGATGGCTAGACAACAACATCAAGTCCAAGACACAAAATGTGTGATTAGGGACCTTCTTCGCTTTGCAACCGCCTACTTATAGTGGCACCTCGGATGGATTTGGGGCCGATTCATGGCTCCTCGTCCCTAAAATTTACTATGGATTGCATCATATGACGAATGTCAAGGTTAAGTTTGATATACACCTTCTTCGTGATGCAACAGACATATGGTGGAGGAATGAGGAGCAAAAGATCCACTTGACTAGAGATACGGTGACTTAGGAGCTATTTGAGGAGTGCTTTAGGGATCGTTACATGTCTAAGCATTTTTTTAGAAGAGGATTGATGAGTTCCATGATCTCGACATGGTTTAGGCACATTGCACAAAATTGAGAGACGATTTTTGGAATTTTTACACTATGTGGATTATTTGCAAGACGAGAAATTTCAAATCAACATGTTCATTTGGGGATTGAATGCAGATATAGTCGGGGCCGTTATGATGTTATCTCCTCCGACACTTGAGAAGGTCGTAGAGAAGGCCTACCTAGCTAAGGAGAATAGGAATAGGGCTCAAGAACCCGAAACAAAAATAGGGGTGAGTTCTAGAAAAATATGCATTCATTTTAGGATCAGAGGTAACAAGGTACAACACCACCCCTTAGAGGAGGATTTAGGCCTCCACAAAAAGATTTCGAGACCTCTACCGCACACATAGTAGCAGCCACAAAGCACCATGCTCACCAAGAGAGGACTAGGAAAACACATAGTATGCGAGAGAATCGAGTTTGAGGAGGTTTGTGTGTGGATAGAGACATGAGGCATGGTACCCAGGTAGGTACATCTAGCACATGTCCGTCGCAGTCTGCTAGGGTCAAACTAGCATGTTCAAAGTGCATCGAGTCCAGAGGGGCCGCTTCTCATAGAGGTGTAATAGGATGTTTCATTTGTAGGTCCCCTGATCACTATGTGTATATGTGTCTGCATAAAACTGCCACCATTGATAGACAGAGAGAGCTCATATCGCCAAGTACATAGTGAAAGATGTAGGACACATCCATCGTGTCTACACCATGGTGGATAACCGTCAAGCCGAGCATCAAGCCATGGTTATCGAGACGAAAGGTACTATCAGGCGTATTTCTATCTCAATTCTTTTTTATTCATGAGCATCAGATTTATTTATATCACCTTCTATAGTGGACCAATGTGGGATAGTGGTGGCTAGGTAGCGAGATAGTTAGCAGGTCATGTTGGCCTAAGGGGCCAAACTCGTAGTGGATACCTACGTGGAGAGTTGTGTCCTTAATTTGGGAGTATTATCCACTACGTTGGACCTTTAGGTGTTCCCATTAGGATCCTACGAGGTTATTATGGGCATGGATTGGTTTGACTCTCAACGGACCAAAGTAAACTATAGAGGAAAGATCATTTAGTGTAAGGATGACCTTGGGAACTCATTTTTATCTCCAAGATTCAAAGGTATGTCTCCTTGTGTATGATCACAACTCAAGTAACTCAAGTGGATCATGTGCAAGGGTTGTCGATTGTTTGCAATTATGATGAGTGATCGATCGTAGAGTACTTTAAATCATTCACCTCTTGATCAAGTATCCAAAGATATTGAGGAGTTTTCATATGTATTTTTAGGTGATCTTGCTTGATTCCCACCCTGCAGAGAGGTGGATTTCACCATATACCTAGTACCATGAGTAACACCATTTTCTAGGGAAGCATATCGGATGAAGACTCTAGAGCTTCATGATCTCAAGATTTATCTAGAAAAGTTATTAAAGAAAGGCCATATTCACCTAGTGTGTCCCCACGAGGAGAGCCAATCATTTTTGTGAAGAAGAAGGACAGTTCTCTCAATATTTGTGTTGATTTCAAATAGCTTAATAAGGTCACTATTAAGAACCATTATCCACTTATGAGGATTAAAGACTTGTTTGATAAAATTATGGGTGTCATAGTGTTCTCTAAGATTGATCTCTAGTCAGGATATCATCATTTGCGCATTATAGATGTAGATATTCACAAAACAAATTTTGTACTCGTTATGGGCATTATGAGTTCACAGTTGTACCTTTTGGTTTGACCAATGCCCCAACTATTTTCATGAGCCTCATGAATGGGGTATTCAGGACCTTTTTGGATCGCTTTGTCTTGGTGTTCCTAGATGATATATTGGTTTATTCTCATTTTGAGGAGGAACACGAGGAGCATTTGAGACAGGTACTATAGGTTTTGAGAGATTAGAAGTTGTTTGGGAACTTGGAAAAGTGTAGTTTCTTTCAGATAGAGATTCAGTACTTGGGTCACATCATTTCAAGAGATGTTATTGTTATCCAAAATTCACCCCCCAAGGTAATTTTGATAACATGCATCAGATTATTCAATCCCGAGAAAGTATATTGATTCAAGGCAAAAAATCGTGTTTCTGGGGTCCCCTCGGGTTCTTTCTAACTCTCCTGTCCAAGAAGAAAACCCAGCAAGTTTTAAAAATGTGAAAAATTTGCAAAAGCCAAGCTTGGTGCCGAAATACAGAGAAAATTGGCTAAGTCCTAGTCCAGGCGGTCCTTGGGACAGTTGGGACGTCGGGCACGAATCGGCCGAAAAGCCACCAGGTGGTCTGCGATTGCATTTGGGGCAGTTGATTGAGCGTCGAAACGCGAGGGACGCGAAAAGCCGAAATGGCCGAAGGCAAGGAAAAATGTCTAAGTCTTCATTTCACGGGGTTTGGGACATCTAGGACAAAAGTACGCGGATCAGCTAGTTTGGCACAAGACAGCCCATTTCGGGTGGTTCGGAGATATTTGTCCCAGGCAGTCCGGGACAGTTGGGACAAAAGTACGCGGAGGACGCGAACCGGCCGATCTAATGGCCAAGCAGAAACTTTTGTCCGAGGCATTTTGGGACATCCGGGCCAAAAGTACACAGAGGACGCAAAAATCAGAAAGAGCCGAGAGCGAATGAAATCTCGCCACGTGTCTTCACCTCAAACAAGAACAAGGAAGCCCGAATCGGGCGGTTCGGAGATATTTGTCCCAGATAGTTTGGGACATCCGGGACAAAGGGATGCGAGGGACGCGAAAAGACGAGAGGGCTGCAAGCAGAGACAAGGAGGCCCGCAGACGAATCAGAGCATGCCACGTGTCAGAAGAGGGAAGGTTGAAAAGTTGCTAAGTGTCTTGCGCAGGTAAAAAGTGCGCCCCTCAGGCCCGAGCCAATAAAATAGTGCCACGTGTCCAAGATTAAGGGCTCAAAAGGAATTTTCAGAGGATGAACCCACGGATGAATCAGAGCCTGACACGTGTCATCTAAGTGGCAGAGCACGGGAAAAATTCAAATATTTTCCCGCCGATCCGTTTTGGCCTGTTTTTGCCCTAAATCTTCAGATCGCCATAACTTTCGATCCAAAGCTCAGATTTTCACAATCTTTATATCAATGGAAACCTGGTGAAATTCTCTAAACGATTTCGGGGTCAATCTTGCATTTTGGTTCAGTTTGGAGGGAGAAAATCAAGAAACGTCTCTGGCGTGTGGTAATGGCCAGAAATGACGTTTCAACAACCAAATTTTAAATGTAAAATACGGTTAAATCGCTTTTTTGCTAGGGTTCTCACCTACCGCCATAATGAAATGAATTAAATGCAAACTAGAAGTGGTTGGGGTAGATTTGGATTTCCTCTCTCTTCCTTCTCTCATTCTTCTTATAAATTGTAAGGAGGGGCTTCTTTCCAAGGGTGGTTCATCTTTTCACTCTGCCCTCCCTTCTTTTCTTCCCGGGGTTGAAAATGGAGTTCGAACCTCCTCCCTGTTCAGTAATGGCATTTTTGCCTTTTACCATTAAAATAATGTTCTGTGCAAACTTCTGGAGCAACAAAAAAACGTGTTTCGTGATGCATCTGTCCATCCTTGCTCGTTTTTTGCTTGTTTTCTTCTTGCCTCTCTTCATTGCAGGTATTTTTGCATGTTATGATGTTCATTACAGGTCTGGAGCTGTGTTCATGGAGTTTTGGGACATTTTCTGTGTGAAATCTATCTTTGGGTTTGTGATGCATCTGTCCATCCTTCCCATTGCTCACCTCTCCTTGTTCCATGGCAGCTTTGATAGATGTTCAACATTCTCCTTCTCTGGTGTATCACCATTTTAGCGTAGGATTTTTGTTCTTTTTCTCTTCTCTCTCTCTCCCTGTCTCCTTGGTGGTTAGATTAGGATTAGATTAGCTTGCCTGCACTGGAACAGCTTGTGGCAGGTAGTTTAGGAGCAGGAACCAGCCTTCTCTGGAGATTCCTTTCTCATTTTTGCAAGTCCCACACAAGGAGAAAGGATTCCATGTTGTGCAATCACACTGGATGCTAGTGCGATCAACCTAGAAATCGATCAACATCTAGGGGGTCTTTGTGATTTTGCATCAACAGCTTGGCACGCCTTAGGTGGGACCTTAGAAGTCTTTACTTTCATTGCAACAAGATCGATGTGCACTTGTTGTAAGTTCCAGCTTTGAAGGGGCTTTAGAAATTGCACATCTGGCGACTCCAAAAGAGGCATAATCCGCTGGTTTCAGCAGTCCAAGCCTGGAAAATTTATGAGAAGAATACAGACCAGGTCAAGAACTAGGGAGGAAGGATTGTTTGTTTATCTGCACCTATCTCCAGGCAGAGAAAGAAGGGGAAGAAGAGCTCAAAGATCACCATCTCCACCTAACAGAACTCTCTCTACACCTCCACCTGGTAGACCTTTCGTCCAATCAACAAGGGTTCTCAGGCCAATCAGAATGGCGCAACCACCGAATCCCTTTGTCAATTTCACTGGCAGTAGCCCACTTGCCCTCAATGCACAGAATCCAGTTCCAATCGCAGCGTTGAAAAACATTCCATTTTTTACTGGAGAAAATCATACCACTCCTGGTGATCATGTCAAAGACATTGCTAACATCTGTGCAATCCATGAGATAAATGAAATGGATGTGGCTGTCAAATTGCTGGCATCTTTGTTCAAAGGGAAGGCATTACAATGGTTTAGGAGCCTTGGAGCTGGTTCTATCACGAATTGGAATCAGTTATGCATAGTTCTCCATGAGTAGTTTGGGGAAAAGGGAGACAATTTGTCTCTACTAGAACAATTGACAACTATCAAAAGATCTCCCAACGAGCAGATGACTGACTTTAACTTCAGATTTCAAAGGTCTTGGGAGAGGATTCCAGTGGCAGTAAGGCCAGCAGCAGAAGGTGCTTTTCTATACTATCTTAAGGCTTTGAATTCTGATATTTCTATGTTAATTCAATCTATGGGAGGCACAACCTTACCTGCTGCTTATAGCATTGCCATTAGAGCCGAAAACTATCTTATTCAAGCTGGTAAACTGGCTCCTAGGCCTCCCATGCCCCTGTATCCAAACTTAGAAAATCCAAGCACTAGTCAAACACCCACTTTGGCTCCTATTCCCATTCCTAGAAATCAAAGTTCAAATGAGACTTCTACTTCATCCTATAGTGCTTCAAATGAACTCCAAGAGGTCATGAAACAATTGCAAAATTTGGGAAATGAGCTGGTTACTATCAAAAGATAGTAAGCTCAAAGTGCTAGACCATATCAGCCTCAAGCGCAATACCAGGCTAGGCCCCCATACCAACAAAATAGGCCACCAACTCAGGCTGCAAATCAAAATCAAAGCCAAGTAAGGCCTCCCGCCAATAGACCATTCCAGCCCTATACCCCCAATGTTGCATCTTCTTCTAAAGCATTAGTGCCAGTCCAAAACAACATGGCTCAAGAGTATGATTGGTGTTTCCCATGCAATGAACCTCACAACCAATCTACGTGCTTTAATGGTGCTTTGAACCAAGCCTTGATGGTGACAACTACTGGCGTAGAGAGTGAAGTGAGTCAAGAAACAAATCAGCAACAAGGGACATCTCAGCAAAACACAGCTCCAAATGATACCGCACTTGTGAATTGGCAAGCTGAGGATTTTTGTGGCATGAATCAAACAACTCCTCAGAGTGTAGCAGCTAACACAAGATCAAAGAAGAGGAATATAGGTGAAGGGAAGTCATTGGCTCCAAGTGATCTACAACCTTCCATCACTCCACAAGGTGTTGGTAAGCAAAATACAGTCCCAAACACGCAAGGACAGCCCAAACCACCTTCCAAACCAACTCAAATGCCAGCTGTTGCTGCCCATGCACAAGAAAGGAATGCACAGACTAAAGGACAAAGAGATCTTTCATCCCCATTTAGCATCATTGATCAAATGAAGAAGACAAACGTGAATATATCAATGTGGGAATCTTTATCCATCCCAGGACAAAGAGATCTTCTACAAGCTGCCATGAAGAATTGGTCAAACTCGAACCAACAGGCCCATATACAAGAGAAGGTCCTCACAAATGCTACTCAGCCTGAAGGGAATCATGGAGGACAACAAGGTAAAGTTTTGAAACCTCCTCCATTCTATGTTTCATTAATCATCGGGGATAAATTAGTACACAATTGCATGATTGATTCTGGAGCAAGTAGTTCTGTCATGCCCAAGCAAATAGCTGATCAGTTGGGTCTCCAATATGAAGTCATATCAAAGGGGGTAGTGCAATTGGATGGGACAGCAGTAGAAACCGTGGGAGTAATTAAAGGTTTGAATCTTACCTTGCATACGTGCCCCAACGTTACCGTTTTACAAGATGTGTCGGTGATAGATTTGCCACCACTCTTTGCCCTATGCTTGTCAAGGGATTTCACAGCCAAAATTGGAGGCTACTTGTCTGCTGATTGGTCACACATGTTGTTCAGAACAAGATATGGTACTAAGGTCACAATCAGATCCAAACCAATTGCAAACTTTCATATTGAGCCTCATACTCCAAGCCAAATCAATGCCAACTGTTCAGCGTTTGATCAAGAAGATTATCTAAGCACAGATGAAGCTGACACCAAGGTTGGAAGCATCCTAGATTTGACTCTTGATGAATGGGCAAGCAAGGTACATGCTTTTGATCCCTACCAAGAAGTAGAAGAATCTAAGCTAGGAGTCTATTGCATACATGAAGAAAACCAGCCTATTCCTAGCATCACCAAACCAAACCATAAGGATGACAATGAGGTATGGAAATTATTTTTCGATGGATCAAGGAGTAAGCAAGGTGCAGGAGGAGGAGCTATGCTTGTTTCACCTCAAGGCATCAAATATTATTCAGCTTTCTGTTTCCAGTTTTCCTGTTCAAACAACACAGCTGAATATGAGGCCTTGATTCATGGACTTCATTGGGCTAGGAAAAGGGGCATAAAGAGCTTACAAGTGTTTGGAGATAGCGAGCTAATCATCAATCAAGTCAAGGGACAACATGCTACAAAGAATGACCTGCTGAAGAACTACAAGAACAGGGTATGGGACCTCGTTGAGGATTTCGAAGCTTTCAATATCATGTCCATACCCAGGAAGGAAAATGAAGCAGCGGATAGGCTCGCAGCAGTTGGAGCAACGTTTGATGTGGTTGACAACATCAAAAGGGAAAAAACGCAACCACATATCCATGTGATTGTGAGGCCAGCAGTTCTAGATAATAACATAAGCTGGCAGGTGTTTGAGAACGATCAACAGATCGTCAATTTCTTACAAGAAGAGGCCGAATTCTTAGCTAGGAATCAGGATAGATTAGAGCAGCAGTATGGGGATCAAGTAGTGCAGTTGCGGAAAAACAAGCTTCCCAAGGGTTTAGTAACATTGGAGTCTATCTTCAACCCTAACGACCAGTTCCGTAAGGAAAAGGCTAACATACAGGTCAAGAGAGAAGATTCGCACTCCACCTCTGGTTAGGGAAGGCGAACACTTCAAATTGGTAAAGTGGCCAATGAACAGGAGAAATCAGATTTTGTACAACTTTGCCAGGAATTTCCAGATGTCTTCGCTTGGAGCTATGAAGACTTGAAAGGTTTCAATCCGAAGTTGGCACAACATACCATAGAATTGGATCCAGATGCTAAGCCCATCAGGCAGAAGCAGAGACCAGTCAACCCTCACATTGAGCCTCTAATGAAGAAAGAGCTAAATAAGCTAATAGAGTTTAGCATTATATTTCCGATCAAGCACTCAAGTGGGTTGCAAACTTGGTTCCAAATCGAAAGAAGAGTGGAGAAATCAGATTGTGTGTGGACTTCCGAAACCTCAACAGGGCGTCTCTTAAAGACCATTACCCACTTCCTTCAATGGAACAAACATTGCAAGTAGTATCCGGTTCGGAGAGATTCTCTCTCTTAGATGGCTACTCAGGGTATAATCAGGTAATGGTGAAGGAAGATGACCAGTTCAAGACGGATTTCACCACCAAATGGGGCACATATGCCTACAAGAAGATGCCATTTGGCCTATCAAATGCTTTGGAGCTACTTTCCAAAGGGCAATGGATATGGCATTCAAGGGGTTGATCAATAAAATAGTTCTCGGTATATCTTGATGACATCACTATATTCTCTAAAAATGCAGTGGATCGCCTCTTTCATCCGAGGCGGGTATTTCGAGGTGTAGAAGATTTGGGGTATCATTGAATCCCAAAAACATCATATTCTGGCTCATGAGGGAAAACTTCTAGGCCATATTGTTTCAAAGGATGGATTGACGATTGGCCCAGAAAGAGTTGAAGCAATTCGAGTGTTGCCATTTCCAAGTCACAAGAAGGCTCTTCAAAGCTTCTTGGGAAGGATTAATTTTGTCCGCAGGTTTGTTCCAAACTTTACAACTCTCGTAAAGCCAATAACGCTGATGTTAAAAAGAGCATGGCATTTAAGTGGACATCGAAAGGCAAGGCAAGTTTTGAGGCAATAAGAGAGGCTATATCTCAAGCTCCCACTCTCGTCGATCCAGACTTCTCCAATGGTTTCATGCTATACGCCTTTGGTGGTGGAGACACAATTTATGCAATCTTGGCAAAACAAAACAAAGAAGGATTAGAACAACCAGTTGCTTTCTTCAGTCAAGGCTTGGAGGAATAAGAAACTAGGTACTCTTTCATTGAAAAGCATGTACTTGCAGTGATCAGGAGTTTAAAGAAATTCAAGCACCTAGTCTCAAACAACAAGATCCAATTATTGGTCTCTCATGCGGGAGTCAAGGACTTCCTTTTAATCAAGGATCTGAATGAGAAACGTGCAGGATGGATAACCCGTGTCATGGAATATGGCATCGAGATTAAGGTCACCAAACTAGTACGTGGGAAGGGACTATGCGAACAACTAGCCTTGAGTCAACAAGTTGAAGCAAGTAATGGAAAAGAGGTTGTCTTGGTACTACAAGATGGTCAAGAACAGGAAAATGATGATGTGCCCACTCCCTGTTGGACTCAAAATATGATACACTTCCTACAGACAAGCCTATGCCCTCCAAAAATGAGCAAAGCAAAGAGGAGATACTTTAGATTACAAGTCATTCCATATGTGCTTGTTGATGGTGTTTTGTTTAAGAAATACATCAATGGAGTTCTATTGAGGTGCATTGGGACAGGTCAAATTGAGAGGGTGTTATGAGATTTTCACAATGGAGATTCCGGAGGACATTTTTCCCCACAATAATGACTTTCTCAAGATAATGAAGGTAGGGTATTATTGGCCCACAATGTTCAGTGACTGTTATACATGGATGAGAAAGTGCAAGAAATGTGCACTCTTCACGGGAAAAGAAAGACTAGCAACACTTCCATTGCACCCAATTTTGGTTGACAAACCATTTATGCAATGGGGATTGGACTTCGTCGGGGTCATCAACCCAAACTCAAGCCAAGGCCACAAGTGGATTCTCACGGCGACGGACTATTTCACCAAGTGGACCGAAGCAGTAGCGCTCAAAGAGGTAAGTGAGTCTAACATACTAGACTTTTATGAAGAAATAGTGACCAGGTTCGGTGTGCCGGCCACTATCATATCAGATAATGCATTAGCATTCATAGGTTCCAAGATTACATAATGGGCTCTCAAGAATGGAATCTATTTGAGCACCTCTTCAAATTATTACCCACGGGGGTAATGGACGAGCGAGAGTCCATGAACAAAAAATTGCTAAGGATCATCAAGAAGAACTCGGATGAAAACCAAAGGACATGGCATACCAAGCTAAAATCAGCATTATGGGCTGACAGGATAACACCAAAGAGGTCTACAGGTAGTTCTCCCTACAAATTGGTCTATGGGAAAGAGGCAGTATTGCCTATATCATTAGAATTTCCAGCATTGGAGCTCATGAAGCAGTTGGAGTTGTCTGAGTTCAAACCAATGGAGGCCAGGTACGCAGAGTTGATGGAATTGGAAGAAATAAGAGAACATGCAGTTCTAATGATTGAAAAGGATCAGACCTTAGTAAAAATATGGTTTGACAAGAAGGCAAGAGCAAGCACCTTCCAGGAGGGGGACCTAGTTCTGAAATGGGATGCAGATCGGGCGAAACCTAGAAGGCATTCCAAGTTTGATGCCATTTGGAGTGACCCCTACATGGTCACAAGATGTAAAAGTGGTAATGCCTTCCAATTGTCTGCATTGGATGGAGAAGAACTTCCGATTCCAGTTAATGGAATCTATCTTAAACATTCTACTAAAAAGGAAAAGGTTTACCCTTGTAAATATTAGCCTAGATTTCAATTCCTCTAAGTGCGTATGCACATTGTCTTGTTGTAGTTAGGTTTCTTTTTCCCTAAGTGCTTTGGCACAGGTTTTTTCACTCTCAGGTTGAATTTCTACAGTTCAGAGTGCTCTCGAAGAATGAGTTGCGGTATCAAGATCGGGATCAGAGATCAAGTTGGTTTCAGGTTATTACTCCATGCCCAATGGATTGTTAAAAGGCCACTGATCTTCTACCTAGCAGGCAAGTGACCCCGCTGAGTCACCAAATTGTTATCCAAAATCCCCCACCCAAGGTAATTTTGATAACATGCATCAGATTATTCAATCTCGAGGAAGTATATTGATTCAAGGCAAAAAATCGTGTTTCTAGGGTCCCCTGGGTTCTTTCTAACTCTCCCGTCCAAGAAAAAACCCAAAGCAAGTTTTAAAAATGTGAAAATTTTGTAAAAGCCAAGCTTGGTGCCAAAATACGAGAAAATCAGCTAAGCCCTAGTCCAGGCGGTCCTCGGGACAGCTTGGGACGTCGGGCACGAATCGGCCGAAAATCCACCGGGCGGTTTGCACAATTTGGGGCATTGGGCCGTCGGGACGCGAGGGACGCGAAAAGCTTGAAATGGCCGAAGGCAAGGAAAAAATGTCTAAGTCTTCATTTCACGGGGTTTGGGACATCCAGGACAAAAGTACGCGGATTGGCCGGTTTGGCGCAAGAGATCCCATTTCGGGCGGTTCAGAAATATTTGTCCCATGCAGTCCGGGACAGTTGGGACAAAAGTACGCGGAGGACGCAAAAACGGCGATTCAGGCCAAAGAGAGACTTTCGTCCGAGGCAGTTTGGGACATCCGGGCCAAAAGTACGCAGAGGACATGAAAAGCCGAAAGAGCCGAGAGCAAATGAAATCTCACCCCGTGTCTTCACCTCAAACAGGAACAAGGAAGCCCGAATCAAAGCGGTTCGGAGATATTTGTCCCGCAGGCAGCTTTGGGACATCTCGGGACAAAGGGACACGAGGGACGCGAAAAGGTGAGAGGGTCGCAAGCAGAGACAAGGAGGCCCGCGGATGAATCAGAGTGTGCCACGTGTCAGAAGAGGGAAGGTTGAAAAGTTACTAAGTGTCTTGCGCAAGGTAAAAAGTGCGCCCCTCAGGCCCGAACCAATAAAATAGTGCCACGTGTCCAAGTTTAAGGGCCCGAAAGGAATTTTCAGAGGATGAACCCGCGGATGAATCAGAGCCTGACACGTGTCATCCAAGTGGCAGAGCGCGGGAAAAATTCAAATATTTTCCCGCCGATCCATTTTGGCCTGTTTTTGCCCTAAATCTTCAGATCGCCATAACTTTCGATCCAGAGCTCGGATTTTCGCGTTCTTTATATCAATGGAAAGCTGGTGAAATTATCTACACGATTCCAAGGTCAATATTGCATTTTGGTTCAGTTTGGAGAGATAAAATCAAGAAACGTCTCTGGCGCGTGGTAATGGCCAGAAATGATGTTTCAACAACCAGCTTAAATGCAAAATACAGTTCGCCACTTTTGCTAGGGTTCTCACCTACCACCATAATGAAATGAATTAAATGCAAACTAGAAGTGGTTGGGGTAGATTTGGATTTCCTCTCTCTTCCTTCTCTCATTCTTCCTATAAATTGTAAGGAGGGGCTTCTTTCTAAGGGTGCTTCATCTTTTCACTCTGCCCTCCCTTCTTTTCTTCCCAGGTGGTTGAAAATGGAGTTCAAACCTCCTCCCTGTTTTGTAATGGCGTTTTTTCCTTTTACCATTAAAATAATGTTCATGGCAAACTTACGAGAAACAAAAACGTGTTTCGTGATGCATCCGTCCATCCTTGCTCATTTTTGCTTGTTTTATTCTTGCCTCTCTTCATTGCGGTATTTTTGCATGTTCGATGTTCATTACAGGTGTCCGGAGCCGTGTTCATGGAGTTTTGGGACATTTTCCGTGTGAAATCTATCTTTGGGTTTGTGATGCATCTATCCATCCTTCCCATTGCTCACCTCTCCTTGTTCCATGGCAGTTTTGATAGATGTTCAACATTCTCCTTCTCTGGTGTATCACCGTTTTAGTGTAGGCTTTTGTTCTTTTTCTCTTCTCTCTCTCTCCCTGTCTCCTTGGTGGTTAGATTAGGATTAGATTATCTTTCCTGCACTGGAATAGCTTGTGGCAGGTAGTTTAGGAGTAGGAACCAACCTTCTCTGGAGATTCCTTTCTCATATTTGCAAGTCCCACACTTGGAGAGGATTCAATGTTGTGCAATCACACTGGATGCTAGTATGATCAAACTAGAAATCTGATCACCATCCAGTGGAGTGCCGTGATTACTGCACCAACAGCTTATCTCAGTAGATCCCTCTAAGATACGAGTTATTCTTGATTGGTCAGTGCCTACATCAGTGATCGAGGTGAGGAGTTTCATGGGATTAGCATGGTATTACTATAGGTTTATATAATACTTTTCTACAATTGTACATCCTATTACTTCTCTTCAGTGAAAAGGGAAGAAATTTGAGTAGTCAGAAAATTCTGAGAAGGATTTTCAATTACTTAAGGAGAGATTGACCACAACACCTATCTTAGCATTTTCAGATCCGACAGAGGAGTTTGTGGTTTACATTGATACTTCATTAGAGGATCTAGGATAATTTCTTATGCAGGAGCATCAATTTATTTCTTTTGAATCACATAAGCTCAAGGATTATGATCTCAACTATCTTACCCATGACTTGGAGCTTGTTGCATTTTTTTCATGTTCTAGTATGTTGGTGTCATTTCCTTTTAGGTAGGCCATTCGTTTTGAGGACCGATGACCACAACCTTCAATATATCTTCTTACATCCAAACCTCAACGCTCATCAATGGCGTTGGATGGAGTGAGTATGTGAGTATGACATGGAGGTTAAATAAATCAAAGGAAAGGAAATTTTTGTTACAGATGTCGTTAGTAGGCGATGACATGTGATTACTTCCATAACACTACTATCGGATCTTTAAGGCGGATTCTTAAACATATTCCAAGAGATAGACTCTATGAGGGTGCTAAGCGATGTTTGGGTCACAAGGTTTCTTACAAGGTATAGTTTTAAGGTGTATGTTAGAGGAAGATGGTCTACTTCAGTTTTAAAGGTGCATTTATGTGCCTAAGACAAGTGATCTTCACAGATTCGAGTCTATAAGAGGCTCACCAAGCACCATATGTAGCACATCCAGGAGTGAATAAGATGCACACCGATTGGAGTTATATTATTGGCTTGGTCTTCGACAGGATATAGCAGATTTTGTAGCTCATTTCCTTGAGTTTCAAAGGGTCAAGGACAAACATTCTCATCCCGCATGAATCTTATATCCTCACAACATTCCCGAGTGGAAATGGGACGTCATCTCCATGGATTTCATTTTTAGACTCCCTATGTCTTCTTATCATCATGATGTCATTATGGTCACTATGGATAAGTTGACCAAGGTTGCGCACTTTTTGCCAACAAAGGTCACCTATAATGCACTAGCCATTGCCAAAGTGTTTATGGAGGATATTTTTAGATTACACGGGATTCTAAAGACCATCATCAATGACAGGGACACCATCTACACTTTAGAATTTTGGAATTCCTTTTAGGCCACTCTGGGAACACAGATTAATTTCAGTTCAACATATCACCCAGAGATAGATGGAAAAACAGAGAGGGTTAATCATGTACTTGAGGACATGTTGAGGATGTATGTGATGGACCAGCAGAAGAAGTGGGAGGATTACCTACACCTTGTTGATTTTGCATACAAAAACAACTATCACATATCTATCGGTATGGCACCCTATTAGAATTTGTATGGATGACCTTGTAGGATGCCTTTGAGTTATGACAGGGGGTAGACGACATGGTTGTCCTTGGACCAGCTTACCTTTAGAACTTGGAGCAGAGGTTATATCAATTAGGTAGCATCTTGAGCATGCTAGAGCATGCTAGAAGGTGTATCTAAACGCCAAGAGGACCAATCATCACTTTTCAATGGGTGACAAAGTCTTCTTGAGAGTTTGTCCACATAAGAGCCCAATCCGTTATGGAAAGGGTTATAAGATTTTGCCTCATTTTGTGGGGCCATTTGAGATCTTGGAGGTCATAGGTCTAGTTTCCTATCGCTTAGATTTTCCACCACGCCTAGCACGGTCCCACGATGTGCTTTATGTTTTATTATTACATAGGTATGTGCCTCATATTACTCATGTATTGGATTGGTTGGCTTTACAAGTGGAAGACGAACGAAAGTGGAGAATGAAGCCCATGTGCATCCTAGAGCACAAGAGATTGACTGTCGGGGTGAGACTTGGACCAGGTTAGATTGTAGTGGGAAATATATGATGAGACAATAGCTACATGGGAGGATACTACACCTTTGAGGGCTCAATACCCTTATCTCTTCCAGTGATTTTTAGGAGGAAGTATAATTTTAGGAGAGGGGATGTAGTGCCCACCTTTTCCCTCTGATAGTTCTTTTCTTTGACTCATTACTTTTATTTGATGATGGACATGGACTTTAGCACCATTTGGATAATATATTCTCTTATTATGGTTCTTTTGATGACACTTATGGTGATTTGGGTGCGCAATGCTAACCTAGTATTGCGGATTATTATCTTTCCTTTTGCATGATATGATTTTGGATATCAACATATTATGGTTTAGTTGGTTTCATTCCATATGTTGTGAATTTACTTATGGTTTTATCGTATACTTGGTTTATATTTGAATTACAATGGATAATTAGATGTAGTCATGTATTTCTTAGATGTTTAGTATATTTTGAGTTAGCATGGATGTATATGATTAGCATTAGCCATTTCATACTGAAATTATTTTGGTATAGTTAGCATGATTTACCCATGAATGATTAATTGATATATTTTATTGGGCATGTATATTTAATGTTTAGATTGAATATGCAGATTACAAGGCACAAGAGAATGTGGGTTTGAGAGTTGCACCTCATGTTTTCCCAAGCAACCAACCGGGTTGAGTCCTAGCCATGTTTGATTGTGTGAATCCTTATATGTTTGTTGCATGTCGTGTTTGGGCACCATGGGTGATCCCTAATTGTAATTTTGTATTTGTAATTTATTTTAGTCTTGTTATGAGCTAGTTTAGGGACCTAGTGGTCCCTACTTGTGTTAATTGTGTTTTATGTTAATTAAGTATGTTGTTTGAGGTATGAGACCACCTAAGTGTCACTTGGGTGGGCCTCACCACCTCAACCCTTGTGCCATTTATCCCAATATAGAATTTGGGATAAATGTGGCAATTTGAGGACCTCTTTTCATTTTGGGAGCTTCCCTTTCTTGGAAAAGGACCCCTTGGACCCTACATATTGGTAGGGGTCTCTTTTTAAGGCCGATGGGAGTTTCCCTCCCATTTTCATTCTCTCACATCACTTTCATGTAAGAGAGGTTGGTTTTTGTGTTTTTTAAAAGTTGTAGGGTGTTGGATTTATATTCATTTTGGGGAATTTGGAAGATTACCCCTTAAATGGGATTTGTTTTTATTCTTGTTTTTTTTTGGAATATTTTGTGGGGAGATGAGAAGGGTGACACATGTCACCCTCTCATTGGAGAGAATTGAAAAATTTATTCTTTTTATATTCCCTCATGGAGAGGGGTCGAGAATTTTGGCCATTTCTCACTTTTGGGTGTTGGAAATTTTGGGAGAGTGTTTGTGGAGCTTGGAGCTTTGGAGTGTTGGATTGCATAGAGTTTTTGGATAGCTTGATTGAGGTAGGTCTCCATGTTATTCTAATATTTTTTCTTATGGAAATATAATGTGTTTATGAAATGAAAATGGTGTCATTTTATGTTGTTGTTATGTGTTGGATTATGGGTGTGTTTGTGAAAAACATTTATTGAATTTTTTCTCCATCCATCACGCTTTGTGATGGATTTTGGAGTGTTGGGGAAGAGGGAGGAAGAACCTTCTCACCACATGTCTTGATGGTCACGCCATGATGGTATTATTTTATTCCTCCCCTCATATGGTTTGATGTGGGGAAGGATTTTCATATGGTTTGATCTTCCTTCCCCATCCTTGGCAAGGAAATCATTATGGTTTGAAAATCCTTCCAAGGAGGAGGCTTGGTGCTTGGGTTGGAGAGATAAGGAGGGAAATTTTGATTTGGAGAGATAAGGAGGGTGCTTGGATATTTACATTATGATCCTATGGTTAGATTCACCACTTGGCTTCATATGGGATTCTTATCACTCTTCCCCATTTTTGGGGAAAGCATGGAGTTTTCCTCATGTGTTGTTTTTTTTGGTTGTGTGTATGTGAAAAAAGAATGTGCTTGTATGTTTGTTTCCCTTCCCTTTTCACTTGTGAAAACCAAGGCATGCATCCTCTCTCTCCCATGGGCTTGGAGGGAGGCTAGCATGTCCTCCATGTGTTGGAGATGGCATGTAATGATGCCAATAGGTTGGGAGGTAACTAGGCCCTTTCTTCTTGTGCTTTAAAGACCATTTTGGAGTGGAAAACATGTAGATTTTAGCTTGAAGTTTGGTGAAGAAAAGATGGAGTTTTTGACATGTTGTTCCCCAATTTAGGGGAGGATTTTCCACTTGGATTTTATTTGGTTCTTGTAAAGATGTTGTAAACTCTTTTTTGTAGTCTTCCATCTTGGGATGTAATTGTATATTACTCTTAAAAAATTGTATCTTTTGTAAAGTTTTCCCCTTCCTTGATAAGGATTTTGTATGGTTGTAGAAAAACAAAATTGTGTCTTTGATTCTCTCCTTGAGAAAGAAGTAGAGGGATCTTGTGAAGCATATTTACGCATGTTGTAATAATATCTTACCCTTGTTGTTGAACATGTTTGTGAACTTTGTTTTATGGAAGTGGTGGGTGTACTTATGTTCATTGAAAATATTATTCTAAGGATTGGCTATGGAATTATGAAAGGAAGTATTATCTTTTGTGTTAGATCAATGAATGAATGATTTGTATAAATGAATGCAAGATTGGTACATTGAAAGGATTACCTTTTCTCTATTTGTTGTGCATATTTGAGTTAGAGAAAATAGTTATTTCTTAGTATTTCACATTTTTTGAGTCATTTGAGTGATTTGTGGGTCTTTCGGACATTTTTGTCCCATATGTCCCAAGTTCTGATGGCCTCTCTATTCCCCGATCGCTCGCTTTCCTCGAAATTTGTTTAATTGCAGGCCCGTCGAAACTTTTTGTTCCAACTATTCTAAGTTCACTTGGGCTCTCTCCCCAATTACCCGCATCGAGATGCATCGGGCCCTTCGCGTACTTTGGTCCTACTTGTCCCAAAAGCGTTTGTGCATTTTGTCCCCACATCGGCCGAGTCACGCTTTCACGTCCCTCATGTCCCAAATGTACCAAAGGCCATCTAGGCTAATTTTTTCTACTCTTCCCGATGCTTTCTTTTTGAGTCGGTGCATATGAATTTAATGCACATTTATAACCTTCTCTCTCCTAAAATGGCTATTTAATGGGACTCCCCTCTACGCATTTTGCACACTACTTTCTCACCGTTTCGCTCATACCCTTGTAATTGAAACCATCTACTCGCGTCCCCATTTCCCCTACATTTTCATTGCGGATTCAAGCTGTAAGGTTATTTTTCTAAACACTATCAGTATGAAGATTAAGTTTCAAGGCCAAGAGTAGGTTTCTCTGCTCGAGTCTTCCATTCCCAATATCGGAGACAGTGAGGTTTGACACCTGGATTTTGGTGATTTTGGACTAGGTTGTTGACTGACCCAAATCCCTCCCCATGGCACAAATGATCAATGACAGTGGCCTTGCATTTGTTGTGGGTTTCCCAATCTCGGTGCAGTGTGCCGATACTGTGCTCACCTGCGGAGCTCACTTCAACCCGACACAAGTGAATTAACCAATGTGCATGGGGAGTTAATCACTAAACTTGATGCTGCCACCATTGCCGCTACCCTACGGATCCCCAAAATGGAAAATTTTGTGGTAATCTCTCAAACTCAAGCACAAGCTCTCTTCGATCAAGACAGTGAGAAATACAAATCCAGGGTAGCAAAGTTGTGGTTGAAGAACCCTAAAAAAGGGGCATCTCGGCTCTCCAAAGCTCTGTTTAGGGCTGATTTCAATGAAGAGCTATCTGATTTCATCATCCTGTTGGCTCATGTCATGGGCTTACCCTCTACCAGTGAGTTTCACTTTTGGATGTGCTCGCTCATCAACATCGTCTATGAAGGTACCCAGAACATCAATTAGGTAGAGATCATTTGTATGAATTTGACAAAGCAGTTGTCCAATGTAAAGCAAACTAAGAAGTTCTACATGACTTCTTATCTTATGTATACCCTAGTAGCATCCAGACAATGGTTTGGTTTCACATACATTGAGGCTCAGAAGGGTGATCCCATCTATGCTTACTACCCTCAGTTCACCCTTGACACTAGCAATCACAACTTTAGGAGGGTGAATGATGCTTTCACCATGTACATTGTGAGGCTTCTAGAAAGTGATACTACTAGGAGATTTTCTGATGAAGCCATGAACCTGATAGCAAAGTATGGAGCTTACTTCATTCAATTCAGAAGGTTTTCGTATATCAGGTTAGCCAGTTATGAGAGCACTCCTCTCAAGCTCCCTATATTTTGTAATGATAAGATGGCTCTAATTGAGGTATGTAGACAATTGGATAAGTTGCATAGGACCTGCAGGGACAAGAAAATCACTGGGCTACATTTCCCCATATCTTTGGGTAACTATACATGCAAAACAACTTTGGATGCCTAGAACATAGAAAGAGCCCTTGCCCCCATCACTGTCCACTTCTTCAGGCCCAAAACCTATTTTGATTTGAAGAAATTCATTGAGCTAAATCTCATAATCAACTATCATCATAGAGCAGATACTGAGGACTACTGGGCTGATTGCATAGATGATTTTGAGGCAAGACAGAGACATTATGGCAGATTCTCCCTTCAGCTAATACAAGAGCTCAACCTATATCAAATTCTTGAAGGGCTTCAAGATGACAACACAGATCTATTGTCATATGAATATGATATTGTGATCAAGCATACTCCCTTAGAGGATCTAGACTGGTTCAAAAGGGAAAAAGATGATTTAGCTGAGATCCTAGCCCCTGTCCTGTAAGAACCAAGGTCTGGTTTGATAGAAGGGTTCGAGAGCTGAGGAAGAATTTAGGAGAGTCTTCCTCCAAAGACACTTCAACACCGAGGAAGGAGTCACAAACACCTAGCTCGGAGGTACCTGTATGAACTCCTCCTCCTTCATCAAGTAAAGAACCTGCATCATCCACCCCTTCCTCATCCACTTAGGTATATCAGAAGAAGGTGAAGGAAGTCAAAAAGGAGCCTATTGAGGAAGATCCCCTGCTAAAACATTCAGAATTACCTTCTAGGCTAGAGAACATCATTGTTCTCAGTGAAAGTGAGGATAGTGAAGTGTCAGTCCTGTAGGAGCATTAGAGGCCACAATGGATAAGGAGCAAGAAATTCATAACACTGAGCCTCCAAGTACCATGGATTCCTCTGTCTAAGAAGCCTCATCTACTCCACTCACATCTCTACTAGAGGCAACAGTGGTAAATACTTTAAGTGCCATGAGTTCTCTTACTCTTGGTTCTCTTGCTCCTCCTTCTTCTTCCTCCTCTTTTGCATGGGTGCAGCCTTTTGTTGACAGTAGGAAGAGGAAGTCTTCTTCTCGATTGACAGGGCCTAATTTTGATGTTGTGGCTGCCTTGTTGGGCACTACTCCTTCTACTCCTGCAAAGAAAGCTAGAACCACTTCAAGGATAGTGACAGATGCCCAAGGCCGAAATTCCTTGAGGTAGCCAAGCCTAAGGTTGATAAAACAGAACAGGATTTGCAAGCCTATGATCTGAACTTTCTAGGATCTCAATGGGAGAGTCTACCCCTGAAAGTGAAATACATAACCTTCGAAAACAAAGTGACTAGGGTTATTGGAAGAGTAGAAAAAGGCAAGCAGACTATAGAGTAGCTGGAAGAGTAGGCTCAAGTGCTTTCTAGTTTCATCAAGTCATTGTTGTCTAAGGATAAAGTTTTGGATCCTACCCCACTGACTGCCCTTCCACCACTTGTGATCCTTAGTCAAGATGAGGTCCAGAGCATTAAATACATACATAGGTATTCCCTCTATGGGAGAGCTATGGAAGCCATGGTAGATGATATAGTCATTAAAGGTTTGAATTTCATTAGAGAAGCCTTCAAACTCAATGAGAAGGTAACTAATCTGCAACAAAAAATCTCTCCTCTACAATTGGAAATATAGATAAAGAACTTAAACTTTGGAGCAGTTGCATAGTAGACCTGCGCTTGATGGGACAAACTGATGAAAATTTATTGATGGCAAGTAAATTTTTGATGATGCCAAGGATAATTTGTCAAGGTCATGGGTTTTCAGCGTGGAATGGAAAATAAAAGTGCTGGAGAAGGCTCTAGGATAATTGAAGAATATTTGGCAGAAGGGAGAAGCCTTCAAAGCATGTGTTGTATCTGCTTTCAAGGATATCCATTGTCACCTTCATGATGAAACTTTAGGTGTTCCTTTCTCCCTTCAGGAAATTAAAACTCAATTTAGGGCATTTGTTAAGGAAAACCTGTTCAAGGAGGACTCGATGACCAAAGAGAAGATAAAGGAAATTTTCTCTCTCCAATCTGTCATTAAGGAAGCTAATAAAGAATATCATACGCACACCGAGTTTGATAAGGAGATGGAGAAATGTCTGGGATCTTGGACCCACGCTACTGCCAACACATCAGTCCCATGAGGCCAAGACATAGCGGAAGCATTGAAAAATTTTAGACAACGGATCCTCAAGTCGGTGGGCCCTCCCCAATCATAAACATTTGTTTTCTCTCCTAGCTTCTCCTTTCCTTCTTTTTCTCAATTCGGGCTTATTGTAATTAGTTGAGGGTTTTGTGTCAAGCATCCCCTTAACTAAACATTTTAGTTAAAAGAAGTAGTTACCAATTGTAACTAATTTGTAAAGTTATATAATGGGCTCTCTACGCCATTTTGAGGGGCTAGAACTTGGTTTATTTTTGAAAGTGTAAGGAGTAACAAAGAAATCAATACAAAAGAGCTTTCTTTCCATGTCTATCTAGTCTTGTTCTTTCATTGCTATCCATTGAATACTTTTGAATCATTTGTCTGTATTATTTCAAGAAGCTTTGTATTCTTGTAGATGTTATTTCTAGAACTTTGTGTCTTTGCAATAGCATCTTATTGATTCAAATGCAAATGGTTTTGTTCCAAATAATTTTATTCTGGCATGCATAAGGAATTATTTTGTTATCTATAATTCTTGAGAATGCCTTTCTGCTCATTTCCACTACTTCATTCCTCTGTACTTTTGTATTGATGATCCATTCTATTTTAAAACACTTTCATGATATCCAAGTTCCACATTAAAACTATGCACTTTGTACATATGTAAATAAGCTTGGTCTTTAAATAAGGGAACCTCTCCCATTAAAGAGGAGGGACTTTCTGTCCCCATCGATTGTTCTCTTTGAAGTCCTTTTTGACGACCAACAGTTTTTTGGTGACTCCACTAGGGATTCATTTTCTTAACGTATTCCAGTTCTATAAATAATTTCTTGATCATCCTTTGATCTAGTGACTCTATGTTTTACTCATGAAGGAGGGCACTTGGTATTGAAGATTCTCAGTTTCAACTTTTGGAGTATCAAGGTTTTCCTTTTCCTTCAACAGAAGGAATAGAAGAGCTCATTCAACAAGCACTCCTCTTGTTGAAGATAGAACCCCTATAGGTGTTATCCCTCCAGAGCAACTCAGCCCTAATCTCCATGCTCTGATTCTTACTAGTGTTTTGGTTCCCCTTCAAGCCATCTTTCCAAGGATGGCAGCACCATTACCTTGGGGCCATCGTGTTGGGCCTCTTGCCCTTCCTCAGCCTTTGCATGAGTTACCCAGAGGTAACAGGAAGAACTTCCCCAAGTTCAAAGGTGATGGCAAGGTACATCCTGATGAACATATCACAGCCTTCATAGTTGCATGTGGAGTTCTCGAGTTGAACATGAAGATGTCTCGGTGAGGCTTTTTGTAGAGACTTTACAAGATAATGTAGTAGATTGGTTCTATCACCTTCCAGCTGGGGCCATTACCAGTTGGACCACGATGAGAACAAGATTTGAGAACCATTTCAAACTTGCAGAGGACATACATGCTTTTCTTGCCCAGATTTCTCAAATAAAGAAGGAATCGCAAGAACCCATGAGGGAATCTATGGCTAGATTCAACAAGTTTATTAACAAAATCCCACCAAACACTCAACTGTAGAGATCAAATTCAAAAATATTTCTTCCTGAATGCTCAATTTCCTAAAGTTAGCTACACATTGAGAAGAGCCAATCTCGTAACATTGGTCGAGGATCAAACTCTTGTTGTTAGTGTCGAAGATGATTTGATTATGTCTGGGAAGTTGAAAAGAGACCCTTCTAAATCTAGGTCTTCTTCTTCCTCCTCTTCCACTCCCAGGCCTAATACTGATCCATTAGTACAAAAGCTTGCAAATAACCTCATTTCCATCAAGAAACAATTGGCTCAGCACGCACCCTATGTGGATGTTCCAAGGAGGAACTTTCAGCCTAGAAATCATTTGCCTACTTCTCAGACAAGGCTAGCCCTTGAGGGGCCACCCATCAAGGTTCTTGTTAATGCAACCTGTGAAGTTGAGGAACCTGAAGATGAAGAGGTTAATGAAGATTGTGAAGAACTTGAAGAAGAAGTTGATGGAGAGATGGAGGAACTTGAGGGATCTCAAGTTAATTTCTTCACTACTGAAGGTGTTGATGAAGAAGATGATTATGATGAAGTGGTAGCAAATATGAATACTTGAATCATACACTATAGCAAATATGAATACTTGAATGATCTCGAGTTAATTTATTCACTGTCCCTTATGAATACCGAAGTGGTAGCAAAGATGATTATGATGAAGTGGTAGAAAGTGATGCAGCCCGCTAAAAGATCCAAGGAGCATCCCACGACTATCCCTATTATCACAAAAAGGGGATCTCTTATCCCCACTACATCCACACAGAAGGTGAGTTCTGCCAATTCTACTTTTCCTAATTCTACTGCTAAAATTTCTTCTTCTACAACTCCTAAATCTGATAAACCTAATATTCCTAGTGATGATAGCCCGTCCACCTCTGGATCTTTCGATATCATTGATCACCTAAAAAGACAAAAGCTCAAATTTTAGAGGCTGAGTATTATCAAACCCATCCTAAAGATTTTGCCAAAATGGTTCACTTTGTCAATTCTCAATCCAAAGCTTCCTCTAAAGGCCTTTTACCTACTCCATCCTCTGCACCCCAACCCAATCTGGTAGCCACCATCACCTCACCTAATGAGAAAATCAAACCGTTTTATGTGACCCTTCTTATAGCAGGCCATAAACTCAGCAATTGTGTCATAGATTCAGGAGCATTAGATAACGTGATGCCTGCCAAAGTAGCCCATGCTTTGGGTCTAACTCTCACACACACTTATGGGTCTTGTTATTCCATGGAGAGTAAGGAAGTGCCCCTAGTTGGAAGAATTAAATATGCACAAGTAGTTTTCGCTACTTTACCTGAGAAAAAGGTCTTGGCTACTATCCTAGTTGCGAGATATCCCTCCTTCATATGGTATGTTGTTAAGCAGGAACTTTTGTAAGGATGTAGGAGGAGAAATTCAAATGGATTGATCACATGTCCTCATACCAGTTAATGGAAAAATGAAGAAACTATTGCCCCAAAAGCAATCTGAATATATTGTACAAAATACGGATGATCCCAAAGCGCAAATAATTTATGAGGATATGGGGCATGGTAACTATATGATTATGTCTCCAAAGGAAACTCAGCTTCCCAAAGAAGTACTTCATGATCCTAACGGGGTTTGGAATTTAGAGTTTGACGGAAGTTGTTCCTTGGTTGGTTTTGGAGTTGGTGTAGTATTGGTGTCTCCTGAGGGAAAATTTCATCCTTTCTAATTCAAACTATAATTTGAAAATACTAATAATAAAACAAAGTATGAAGCTCTCATTCTTGGGCTTAATATGGCAAAATAAAAAGGTGTGAAGAATCTTCTAGCTCGCGGAGATGCATAACTAGTTGTTAAACAAGTCGAAACCTTTTTCAAGTAAAAAAAGAAGATCAAGCATTACAAGAATCAAGTTTGGGATTCTATTGAATTTCTTGACACTTTTTCTATTGAAGCAATGCCTGGGAAAAGAACACCAGGGCTGATTCACTAGTTATCTCAGGATCATTGCTTGATACCTCATCCTGACTTCTCTCAAGATAGGTTTACCATTGAGATGATCCATAGGCCCAGTGTACCTGATAACGCAAGTAACTGGAAAGTTTTCAATGATGATCAGCATTTTATTTCTTTCTTAGAGCTCAGGGATAACTTTGAACAATTGTACTTTGAAGGAAGTGACAATTTGCCTCGTGAGAGTGTGTCTTCCCATGAAGAGGATGTCAAAGAGGAAATAGATCAAGATGGGTGTATCAAACTCAAAGGTAACAAGATTCCAAAAGGGCTGGTGAGTTTAGAAGAATTGTTTGATAAACATGATAGGTATGTTAAGTCTAAAGCTTCTACTAGATCACAACAATCTGCTTTGAGTATGAAAAAACTAATATTGGGAGTTTTGTTGACCCCAAGTTTGTGAACATTGGAAAATGTTGTACACCAGAAGAAAAGAAGAGGGTAATCAACCTTTTAAAGAAGTATAAGGATGTTCGGCATATTCATATGAGGATCTAAAAGCCTTCCAACCAAAGGAGATGCAACATTTCATCCCTCTCAAACCTAGGATTAAACCTTTCAAGCAAAAACAAAGGCAATACAATCCTAAGATAGCCGACACTTTTTTTCGGAAATACAAAAGTTGTTGAAAGCCAAAATCATTTTTCCCATTCACCATTTGACATGGATTGCCAACATTGTTCCTATCAAGAAGAAAAATGGTGAGATTCGTATCTGTGTTGACTTCATAAATCTGAATCAAGATTCTTTGAAGGACAACTATCCTCTGCCCATGATGGATCAAGTCTTTCAAGATACTACAGATTAGCACAAGACGGCCTTCACCACCCCTTGGGGTAATTTTTCCTACAAGAGGATGCCTTTTGGACTCATTAATGTCGGTGCCACTTTTCAAAGCGATATGGATTTGGATTTTGGAAGTTTGAAAGGGAAATGTATTGTTGTATATCTAGATGACCTAACCATGTTTTTCAAAACTAGAGCAGATCATTTTCAGCATCTAGAAATAGTTCTCCTGAAGTGCAGAGAACATGGGATCTCTTTGAATCCCAATAAATTTGTCTTTTTTGTTACAGAGGGAAAATTGTTAGGGCATGTTGTCTCTAAAGATGGCATCAAAATTGATCTTGAACGAGTTCAAGCCATTCAGAAAATTCCTCTTCCAACCAGTAAGAAGGGAGTGCATTCTTTCTTTGGTAAGATCAACTTTCTGAGAAGATTCATCCATGATTTTGCAGAGCTAACCTTGAATATCTCCCAAATGATGAAAGGAAAACAAATATTTAGCTGGTATTCTGAAGGGAAAGAAGCCTTTGAAGGTATTAAAAAGGCTATTGTTAGAACTCCTATCCTAACATGTCCATATTTTAGCAAAGATTTTATTATCTATTGTTATGCCACGTATAACACCACGGATGTTGTTTTGACTCTGAAGATTCTAATGATCATGAACTCCCAATTGCATTCATGAGCTACATTCTTAAAAATCATGAGTTGAAATACACAATGATGGAGAAACATGCTTTTGCAGTGGTTAAAGCTGTCAAGCAGTTTCATTTTTATATTCTTAATTCTCACTCCACATTACTTGTGCCTAACACAACTATCAAGTCTATTCTCACACAAAGAAGAGTTTGGATCCAAGAGAGGGAACTGGGTGGAAAAGGTTCAAGAATATGATATTGACATCAGACCAACCAAACTAGTCCGTGGAAAAGGCTTGTGTGAACTCATCACTAAAGGAGCTGGCCATGAGTTACCTAAGGATGAAGTTGATATTCCAATTGTTCTATTTCTCAGCTTGATTGATGAATGGTATGCTTGATATCACACATTTCCTCACCTATGGAGAGTGTCCCTCTCATTTGACTTCCAAGGAGAAAATAACTATTAAGTTTAGATCAACCCAATATGTATTGTGGGAGAATGCATTGTTCAAGCGTGGGATGGATGGAAGATTTCTAAAATGTGTGGATAAGGAACAACAGAGGAAGCTTCTTTCAGCTTTCCATGATCAAGCATGTGGAGGCCATTACTCATCTACTATCACTGCTCACAAGATTCTTCGTGCAGGATATTATTGGCCTACCTTGTTCAAAGATGCATCAAAGTGGGTTGAGAAATGTGAAGCTTGTCAAACCTTTGTGGGTAGACCCAAGTTGGCTGCCTTGCCCCTTAAACCAGTTGTGATTGAAGAACCCTTTCAATAATGGGGTTTAGATTTTATTGGAACAATTAATCCATCTTCAAGTGTCAGACATACTAATGTGTTGATCGCTGCCACGGATTATTTTACTAATCGGGTAGAATCCATCCTAGTAAAGAGTACTACTTCTGAAGTAGTATGCAATTTTATCAAAGAGAATATCTTAGTAAGGTTTGGTGTGCCAAACAAGATTGTGACTGATAATGCTTTGAATTTTTCTTCTACTGAAATGATGGATTTTTGTTATGGATATGGCATTTCCCTAGCTCACTCTTCTAATTATTATCCCCAAGGGAATGGGCAGCAAAGTCAACAAACAAAAATCTGGTGGCTATAGTGAGAAAACTGGTTAATGAGTCTCAGAGGAACTGGCACAAGAAACTCTATGATGCTCTTTGGGCGGACATGATTACACCTAAAAGGGCTATTGGGATGTCTCCTTTTCAGGCGGTGTATGGTGTGGAAGCTCAATTACCAGTAACAATGGAGCTACCAGCCTTGTATTTAATGAAAGCTATTGAAGACACCAGCTTTAATGATTCTTTAGATAAAAGGATCATGTATCTTCATAAGTTGAATGAAGACAGATTGCAGGTTGCTGATAGAATATCTACTCACCAACAGAAAGTAAAATCCTTGTTTGACAAGAAGGCCAGGTCCAGGGATTTCAAAGTTGGAGACATCATTTTGTTGTGGGATAAAAGACATGAACCTCATGGTAGCCATGGCAAGTTTGATTCTCTTTGGCTCGGACCTTTCAAGATCAAGCACTTTACTGGTGAGAATTCTATCTACCTTGATCATATGAATGGTTCTTCTCTCCCACTTCCTTATAGTGGGAAGTACCTGAAATTGTTTAAGTCCTAGGTGGATGGGAGGTCTTTTGTATATTGTGTATAGTGTGTGTTTTCCTTCCCTTGCTTTTTGGTGTGTTTTCTTTCTTTGTTTGGGGTGTTGTTTTCTGTATTGGTTTGCTTTTGACTCCGTGGCCCAATGGATAAGGCATTGGTCTTCTTCCCCTAGTTTTCAAAGAGTTCTTGCCTTGTCTCATTCTTTGAATCTAGCCAAGTCATCCCCAGAAAGAGCCATCTGTCCTCTCAAAATTTCCCCTCTTTCGAAAGTCAAAAATTGAAAAAAATTGAGTTAACACCTTTCTATGATATTCTAGTGAAGAGGAAAGTTGAGAAGTTAGAAAATTTCATGTTTTTTTGAGTCATTTGAGTGATTTGCGGGTCTATCGGACATTTTTGTCCCATGTGTCCCAAGTTCGATGGGCTCTCTATTCCCCGATCGCCCGCTCTCCCTGAAATTTGTTTAATTGCAGCAGCCCGTCGAACTTTTGTTCCAACTATTCTAAGTTCACTTGGGCTCTCTGTTCCCCGATCACCCGCATTGGCCACATCGGGCCCTTCACATACTTTGGTCCTACTTGTCCCAAAAGCATTTGTGCATTTTTTCCCCACATCGCCCGCATCGGCCGAATCATGCTTTCGCATCCCTCATGTCCCAAATGTACCAAAGGCCATCTGGGATAATTTTTTCCACTCTTCCCGATGCCTGCTTTTTAAGTTGTTACATATGAATTTAATGTGCATTTATAACCTTCTCTCTCCTAAAACAGTATTTCGTCATTCGTTCATACCCTTACGCAATTGAAACCGTCTCGCTTTCGTGTCCCCATTTCCCTTGCATTTTCATTTGCGATTCAAGTTGTTAGGAAATAAGAGATAAAATATGTGGAATAATCCCTTACAGAATCACAACAATAGAAACTAATATGTAGAAAATATTACAGATCTCAAATAAAAGTGTAGAATAAATAACACAACACAGAGAGACAAGATTTAACGTGGTTCACCCAATTTGGGCTACATCCACCAAGAATCACTTGCTTAGATTTTATTACAAGCCTCCACTCTCTCAATACAATACCCAGATCCGTTTGGAGCTATGCTCAACAAACTCTACAGAATTCACACCCAAATTCAAAGCACATCTACAATACATTTGCTTGTGTCAATATCATATGCATAAGACCATATAAATAGACAATTGCTTAAGCAGTTTGATACAAAACCGTGGGTATCAAAACCATGGGCAAAAAACCGTGGGTATCAAAACAATGGGTACCAAAAAAACCATGGGCCCAAAAACAGCCCATAACAGTTACCCATTACCCATGGGTTAATAAACCACCCATGAAAATTTGCTTGGGGGCTTCGCCCCGAACCCCTGACCCACTCACCGACAAGCGGGACCGCCGTAAAAATACCCGAGTGTAACACATAGAAGGTGTACCACACTCTAACATGAAAATAGGCTCCACAAACATAACAATCTCCCACTTGGAGACTGATTTTCACTAAGCAAGCTTCTCAACCCTTCACTGTCATCTGCGAAGGCCAACCAAAGCTGAACATAGCTTTATTTTATCCCTTGTGACCACCTTAGTCATCATGTCTACAGGATTTTGACTAGTATGAATCTTCTCCAACTTCAACTTATCTTCCTCCAAAGCTGTCCTGATGAAGTGATATCTCAACTGTATATGCTTCGTCCTGGAGTGGAAAGCAGAGTTCTTAGCTAGGTGTATAGCACTCTGACTATCACTATGTAGCTTACATTCCTCCTGCTTATGCCCCAACTCCTCAAGAAATTGTTGTAACCAAATCATCTCTTTACTTGCCTTTGTGGCAGCAACATACTCAACCTCCCGTGTTTGACAAAGTCACCACCTTACGTAGTCATGAAATCCACTTCTTGTTGTCCCACCTACAATGTAAATATAACCTATCGTGTTCCTCTGCTGTGTACATCTCCAGCCATGTCTCGAATCTACATAACCACATAAAGTGGTGTCTCGATCCATTTGTAGCACAAAACTGTCCCCATGGTCCCTCTAAAATACCGAAGGATCCACTTTACCGCTTTCCAATGCTCTTTACCTAGATCACTCATAAATCTACTCACAGCTCCCACTGCATGGGAAATATCAGGCCTAGTGCACACCATAGCATACATCAAAATACCAACCACTGATGAGTAAGGTACCTTAGACATCTAGTTTCTTTCCTACTTTTTCTTGGGACACTTTGCTCCTTTGATAACTTAAAATGGCACTCGCCAAAGGATTCCCAACTGGTTTAGCATCCTACATGTTAAACCTATCTAATACCTTCTTAATGTACTCTTCCTGAGATAAATTTAGCTTCCATTCCTTCCTATCTCGAGTTATACCAAGGATTTTTCTGGCTACCCCAAATCCTTCATATCAAAGGATTCACTTAGTTGTTTCTTGAGTACTTTTATTTCTGTATGTTTTTACCTCAAACCAACATGTCATCAACATAAAAACATAGGATAATATAACATCCATCCTCAAATTTCTTTGTATACACCCAATGGTCGAATGACATCTAATATAACCTTGCTCCATCATGAAGCTATCAAACTTCTTATACCATTGACATGGAGCTTGTTTCGTGCCATATAAGCTCTTCTTCGGTTTGCACACCATCTTCTCTTTACCTTTGACTTCATATCCTTTTAGCTCTTTCGCATATATATCTCCTCCTCCAAATCGCCATGGAGAAATGCATTCTTTACATCTAAATGTTCTAAGTGCAAGTCTTCTGCAACGCCACTATTCCAAGAATAGTTCGATAGAAGTCATTTTTACTACGGAGAAAAAATCTTATCAAAATCTATACCGTGTTTCATGCAAACCCTTGACCACTAACCGGGCCTTATATATTTTCTTTCCTCCTTCTTCATCTTTAATTTTTACACCCACTTGTTCTACAATGCTCTTTTTCCTTCCTGGTAGCTTCACCAAATCCCAAGTCTGGTTCTCCATGAGAGACTTATGCTCCTCATCCATGGCTTGCTCCCACTTCTTCCTAGCATCTACCTGCATTGCTTCATCAAAGCTCTCTGGCTCTCCACTATCAGTGAGTAATAAATAATAAAGAGAAGGATAAAAACGTTTAGGTTCTCTTCTTACCCTAGAAGACCTCCTCAATATAGGATTTTGGGGTTCCTGTTGAGGGGGTTCCTGAACTGATTCATGTGTCACTTTCCCATCCGGAAGATCCTCTACCGCTGCATATTCTTTCTTGGATTCTTCCATGTTTTCCTGCAACTTCGCTTATACATGACTTTCTCATTAAAGACCACATCCCTAGATCGAATGATTTTCTTGTCCTTAATACTCCAACATTTATATCCAAAGTCATCACCACCATAACCAATGAAATTACATTTTTCTGATTTAGCCTCTAGCTTGGTCCTATCATCCTTTTCTATATGAACAAACACCTCACATCCAAAGACTCTAAGAAATGAATAATCAAATTTCTTACCATACCAAGCCTCCTCAGGTATGCCTCCATCCAAGGCACTTGAAGGTCCTCTGTTTATCAAGTACACAACTTGTGCTCACCGCTTCTTCCCAAAAATAAAGAGGCAGTCCTGCATGTATCCTCATGCTTCTAGCATGTTCCATTATTGTTCTGTTCATCCTTTCTGATACCCCATTCTACTGCGGAGTTCCTAGAACCATCTTTTGCTGCAGATTCCATTCTTAGAAGAATAATCATCAAATTCATTGTTGCAATACTCCCCTCCATTATCGACTGAGACATTTTAACTTAAGACCTATTTCATTCTCTACCAAGGCTTTCCATTTAACAAAAGTATCAAATACATTAGATTTGTTTCTAATACAATAAACCCAAACTTTCCTTGTTGCATCATCAATAAAAGTAACATAATAACTTGAACCCCAAGAGATGATACCTGAGCTGGCCCCCACACATCAAAATGTACCATCTCTAACTTACTCTCTTTCTTCATAGGTCCAACCTTGAGAAACCTTACTCACTTTTGTTTCCCATATATGCAGTTCTCACATAAATCCAAACCTATTTCTGTATATCCAGGCAAATTCTTCTTTATGATGTCCATTCCCTTATGGCTCATATGACCGAGCCTATAGTGCCATAATGTTGTATCTACATCTGAAGCCACAATATTACAATCATTAGTACTATCAGTGGTTAAATACAAGGTTCCAACCTTCTTACCTCTTGCCACTACAAGAGCACCCTTGGTGACCTTCCAAGTGTCAGCTGTAAATATCACAGTACAACCATCACTTCCCAATTGCCCTCGATATCAAATTTCTCCTTAATATAGGCACATGTTTGACATCCTTCAATAGCCATGTATTCACATTCTACATCTTAACTTGAACATAACCTTTTCCAACTATACTGCAAGGCTCATCATCACCAAGAAAAACATGCCCAAAATCCCCTTGAACATAATCAACAAAATAATGCCTATGTGGAGTAGCATGAAAAGAAGCCCCTGAATCTAAAACCCAAGATTCATTAATATTATGCAAAGAAAGAATCAAAGCATCCTGACATACATTACCCAATGCCACATTTGCCTCCTTGTTTTCTTCATGTTGTTTCTTCTTGTCTCAAAGCTCCCAACAGTCCTTCTTTGCATGCCCAGACTTTCCACAATTCCAACATACAATCTTGCTCTTGGATTTTGACCTTGCCTCGATCTTTCGATTTTCCACAATTTCCTGTATTCTTTTGTCTCCCTCTAGTTTCCACTGTCAAAGCATTCCCTGAAGTAGAAGATTCCTAGAGCTTTTTCTTCACATTTCCTTGCTTAGAATCACCCCTACAACATCCTCAAACTTCAACTTCGAGTTAGCTAGAACCGAGTTGCTTCGCCATTACTGTGCTATTCCAACTTTCGTAAAGAGCACAAAATTAATAAAGCCCTAACTTCTTCATCAAATTCTATTGTAACCAAAGCTAGCATATTCACAACCGTATTGAAATCATTTAAATGATCTACATCAATTATTCTCGGACATCTTCATATTAAACAACTTTTTCATTAAAAATATCTTGTTAGAGGTAGAGGGTTTTTCATGCAACTTCCTAATGCATCCATTAGATATTTTGTCATCTTTTCCTTTGAAACATTAAATAATACCGAAGATGCAAGACACATCCGAATCATTCCAAGTGCCTTCCGATCCAATAAATCCCATTCCGCATCTTTCATACTCAAGGGTTTGTTCACCTTCTCGGGCAATGAGTATAAAGATCCTTCGATAAAGGTAATCTTCCATCTGCATCTTCCAAAGACCGAACTTCTGCCCATTGAATTTATCAACCCTAGATCTTCCATCATCTCGCCATAGCTCCCACTCAAGCTAAAAACTTTCCTGCGATTCAACACTTCAAAGAAACCAAACCAGGCTCGATACTAATTGTTAGGAAATAAGAGATAAAATATGTGGAATAATCCCATATAGAATCACAACAAAGAGAAACTAATATGCGAAAATATTACGAGATCTCAAATAAAAGTGCAGAATAATAACACAACATAGAGAGACAAGATTTAATGTGGTTCACCCAATTTGGGCTACATCCACCAAGAATCACTTGCTCAAATTTTATTACAAGCCTCCACTCTCTCAATACAATACCCAAATCCGTTTGGAGCTATGCTCAACAAAATCTACAAAATTCACACCCAAATTCAAAGCACATCTGCAATACATTTGCTTGTCTCTATATCATATGCATAAGACCATATAAATAGACAATTTCTTAAGTAGTTTGATACAAAACCGTGGGTATCAAAACCATGGGCAAAAAACCGTGGGTATCAAAACAATGGGTACTGAAAAAATCATGGGCCCAAAATAGCCCATAACGGTTACCCATTACCCATGGGTTAATAAACCACCCATGAAAATTTTCTTCAGGGGCTTCACCCCCGAACCCCCCTGACCCGCTCACCGGCGAGCGAGACTGCCATAAAAATACCCGAGTGTAACACATTGAAGGTGTACCACACTCTAACATGAAAATAGGCTCCACAAACATAACACAAGTTGTAAGGTTATTTTTCTAAACACTGTCAGTATGAAGATTAAGTTTCAAGGCCAAGAGAAAGTTTCTTCGCTCAAGTCTTTAGTTCCTGATATCGGAGATAGTGAGGTTCAACACCTGGATTTCAGTGATTTTTGGACCAGGTTGACTGACCCAAATCACTCCCCCATGGCCCAAATGATCAATGATAGTGGCCTTACATTTTCTCAAGGGTTTCCCAATCTTGGTGTAGTGTCTTGATCAATGCTCGCTGCAGAGATCACTTCAACCCCGACACGAGTGAGTTGACCAATGTGCACGGGGAGTTAATTGCTAAACTTGATGTTGCCGCTACCATACGGATCCCCGAAATGGACAATTCTGTGGTAATCTCTCAAACTCAATCATAGGCTCTCTTCGATCAAGACAGTGAGAAATACAAATCCAGGGTAACAAATTCATGGTTGAAGAACCCTAAAAGGGGCATCTCGGCTCTCCAAAGCTCTATTTAGGGCTGATTTCAATGAAGAGCTATCTGATTTCATCATCCTGTTGGCTCGTGTCATGGGCTTACCCTCTACCAGTGAGTTTCACTTTTGGATGTGCCCACTCATCAACATCGTCTGTGAAGGTACCTAGAACATCAATTGGGCGAGATCATTTGTATGAAATTAACAGAGTAGTTGTCCAAAGTACATCAAACTAAGAAGTTCTACATGACTTCTTATCTTATGTATACCCTAGCAGCATCCAGACAATAGTTTGGTTTCACATACATTGAGGCTTAGAAGGGTGATCCCATCTATGCTTATTGCCCTCAGTTCACCCTTGACACCAGCAATCACAACTTCAGAGGGTGAATGATGCTTTCAGCATGTATATTGTGAGGCTTCTAGAAAGTGATACTGCTAGGAGATTTTCTGATGAAGCCATGAACCTGATAGAAAAGTATGGAGCTTACTTCGTTCAATTCAGAAGGTTTTCATATATCAGGTTAGCTGGTTATGAGAGCACTCCTATCAAGCTCCCTATATTTTTTAATGATAAGATGGATCTGATTGAGGTATGCAGACAATTAGATAAGTTGCATATGACCTGCAGGGACAAGAAAATCACTGGGCTACATTTCCCCATATCTTTGGGTAACTATACATGCAAAATAGCTTTGGATGCCTAGAATATAGAAAGAGCCCTTGCCCCCATCACTGTCCACTTCTTCAGGCCTAGAAACTGTTTTGATTTGAAGAAATTCATTGATCAATCTCAGAATCAACTATCATCACAGAGCAGATACTAAGGACTACTGGGCTGATTGCACAGATGATTTTGAGGCAAGATGGAGACATTATGGCAGATTCTCCCTTCAGCTAATACAAGAGCTCAACCTATATCAGATTCTGAAGGGCTTCAAGATGACAACACAGACCTATTGTCATATGAATATGATATTATGATCAAGCATACTCCCTTAGAGGATCTAGACTGGTTCAAAAGGGAGAAAGATGATTTAGCTAAGATCCTAGCCCCTATCCTGGTAAGAACCAAGATCTGGTTTGACAGAAGGGTTTGAGAGCTAAGGAAGAATTCTGGAGAGTCTTCCTCTAAAGACACTTCAACACCAAGGAAGGAGTCACATACACCCAGCTCGGAGGTACCTACACGAACTCCTCCTCCTTCATCAAGTAAAGAACCTGCATCATCCACCCCTTCCTCATCCACTCAGGTATATCAGAAGAAGGTGAAGGAAGTCAAAAAGGATCCTATTGAGGAATATCCCCTACTAAAACATTTAGAATTACCTTGGGCTAGAGAACATCATTGTTCTCAGTGAAAGTGAGGATAGTGAAGTGCGAGTCCCAGCAGGAGCATCAAAGGCCACAATGGATACGGAGCAGGAAATTCATAACACTGAGCCTCCAAGTACCATGGATTACTCTATCCAAGAAGCCTCATCCACTCCACTCACATCTCTACTAGAGGCAACAGTGGTAAATAATTTAAGTGCCATGAGTTCTCTTACTCTTGGTTCTCTTGCTCCTCCTTCTTCCTCCTCCTCCTCTTTTGCATGGGTGCATCCTTTTGTTGACAGTAGGAAGAGGAAGTCTTCTTCTCAATTGACAAGGTCTAATTTTGATGTTGTGGCTGCCTTTTTGGGCACTACTACTTCTTCTCCTGCAAAGAAAGCTAGAACCACTTCAAGGATAGTGACAGATGCCCAAGGCCAGCAATTCCTTGAGGTAGCCAAGCCTAAGGTTGATAAGGCGAGCAGGATTTGCAAGCCTCTGATCTGGAACTTTTTAGGATCTCAATGGGAGAGTCTACCCCTGAAAGTGAAATACATAACCTTCAGGAAACAGTGACCAAGGTTATTGGAAGAGTAGAAAAAGGAAAGCAAACTATAGAGCAATGAAGAGTAGTCTCAAGTGCTTTATGGTTTCATCAAGTCATTCTTTGTCTAAAGATAAAGTTTTGGATCCTACACTATTGACGCCCTTCCACCACCTGTGATCCTTAGTCAAGATGAGGTCCAGAGCATTAAAGACATACATAGGTATTCCATCTATGGGAGAGCTATGGAAGCCATGGTAGATGATATGGTCATTGCAGGTTTGAATTTCATTGGAGAAGCCTTCAAACTCAATGAGAAGGTAACTAATCTGTAACAAAAGCTCTCCTCCGCAATTGGAAATATAGATAAAGAACTTAAACTTTGGAGTAGCTGCATAGTAGACTGCGCTTTGATGGGACAGACTGATGAAAATTTATTGATGGCAAGTAAAGTTTTTGATGATGCCAAGGATAATTTGTCAAGGTCATGGGTTTTCAGCATGGAATGGAAAATAAAAGTGCTGGAGGAGGCTCTAGGAGAATTGAGGAACAATTGGCAGAAGGGAGAAGCCTTCAAAGCATGTGTTGTATCCGCTTTCAAGGATATCCATTGTCACCTTCACGATGAAACTTCAGGTGTTCCTTTCTCCCTTCAGGAAATTAAAACTCAATTCAGGGCATTTGTTAAGGAAAACCTGTTCAAGGAGGACTCGATGACCAAAGAGAAGATAAAGGAAATTTGCTCTCTCCAATCTGCCATTGAGGAAGCTAATAAAGAATATCATATGCACACCGAGTTTGATAAGGAGATGGAGAAATGTCTAGGATCTTGGACCCAAGCTACTACCAACACATCGTCCCACGAGGCCGAGACATAGCGAAGCATTGAAAAAGTTTAGACAACGGATCCTCAAGTTGGTGGGCCCTCCCCAATCATAAACATTTGTTTCCTCTCCTAGCTTCTCATTTCCTTCTTTTTCCTAATTCGGGCTTATTGTAATTAGTTGAGGGTTTTGTGTCAAGCATCCCCTTAACTAAACATTTTAGTTAAAATAAGTAGTTACCAATTGTAACTAATTTGTAAAGTTATATAATGGGCTCTCTACGCCATTTTGAGGGGCTGGAACTTGGTTTATTTTTGAAATTGTAAGGAGTAACAAAGCAATCAATACAAAAGAGCTTTCTTTCCATATCTATCTGGTCTTGTTCTTTCATTACTATTTGTTGAATACTTTTGAATCATTTGTCTATATTATTTCAAGAAGCTTTGTATTCTTGTAGATGTTATTTCTGGAACTTTGTGTCTTTGCAATAGCATCTTATTGATTCAAATGCAAATGGTTTGTTACAAATAATTTTATTTTGGCGTGCATAAGGAATTATTTTTTTATCTATAATTCTTGAGAATGCCTTTATTCTCATTTCCACTACTTCATTCCTCTATGCTTTTGTATTGATGATCCATTCTATTTTAAAACACTTTCATGATATCCAAGTTCCACATTAAAACTATGCACTGTACATATGTAAATAAGCTTGGTCTTTAAATAAGGGAACCTCTCCCATTAAAGAGGAGGGACTTTCTGTCCCCTGACTGTTGTTCTCTTTGAAGTCCTTTTGATGACCAACAACATTACAACTCAAGGGAAACACAATCAATGTCAATAACTTGTCCAATCAGTCGTACATAACATAATTAAATGAAATATTTTGAAAGGAAAAATGGAAAAGGGGATTTGCTATTATTTTATGATTATATTATAACATAAATAAAAAATTTCATATATATATATAATTTATGGCTAGAGGATGTATGATTGGAGGCATCGTGGCATGGCTTGGCCATTGCGTGCAAAAAGAAAAATTATCGAGCGGTGGTGAGTGATTTATCCCTTACATTGGTGGACGATAGGTTGAGAATGAAGGGTGATGCATCAAAGATGGATGTATTATCCAACCAAAGCATAGATGAAGTAATGTGCAATATCATTGACAAGTTTTGGATCCATGCAGTGTCAAACAAATTTTATTTCATTTTCCTCCGAGTGATTTGTTTTTCCTATTTTTGGAATTAACTTAAAAGGTTGTCATATTGAGTTGAGTGTTATCAATTCTAACTCTAAAATGACTTTGTATAATCTAAACATGAAGTGAACATGGAACCAGTGTTTAGTTCTATGCAATGACATTAAAGGAAATAAAAATTCCATCAAATTTTATAGCTTCTTGGAGGGATTTGTGGGAACATGTCTTCAATTGTACAAAATCCAAGCAACATAGTAAGTGTAGACTTTATGGATATATCCAAACGTTTCAATTTTTACATGAAAATAAATTTTGATTATGTATGTACAATACAATTGTACACGTAGATGTTGTGACTCAAGCAATGAAATGGTCAATGTAGGAGTTGAAGCTAGGATTGAGAATTACAAGATGGATCCCCAAGAACTATACAATAGATAATGTTAGCATATATGTAAAACATGTGGGAAATTATCATACTCACCTTTGTTTAGAGTTTGTTTTTCAATCAAAGTATTGTACCTGAATGTGACCATGCACAAAGAAAACATTATTGATATTATACGAAATTAATTTTGAAATGGTCTATATCAAATTTGAACCTAGGATGGAGCATTCAAAGCTGGATACACAAGAACTGTGTAATAGATAATGTCAGCATATATGTAAAGCATGTGGTAAATTACGTTATTTACATTTGTTTATGGTTTTTTCTCAATCAAAGTATTGTACCTCAACTTGACCCTGCACAGATTTAAAATTATTGATATTATAGTCCAACATTAATGCTTTACTTCTGGTCCAAACAAATTTTAAGTGAACAATGTTTTGCATTAAAATGGACTAATTTTTTTTTTTTTTTAATTTTGTGATGATGCGCACTTTGCTTGCTACATCTAAGAACCTCTAAAATCTTCATCACTAGTGAATTTATCTCTTCACATCTTCACAAAAACAAAACATACCAAATTTTATGATTTCATGATTCATGACATGGTCCCATGCAAATATGGAAATCGAAAGACTTGTCTTTTACATCCACATTTGTGTTTTTAAACTTCTCTTAAAATTTGGAAAAAACAATATGCTTATTATTCATATTTACATTCATTTTAATTAAATCATTCATCACTACCTCAAAATCTTGCTTGTATTGTTTTGTACTCTCTCTTAGCTCTCTTTGAGATTATTAACTAATTGGTCTTTCTCCTTCAATATCGAGCTTTCCTTGGGCCACATATTCCAACTCTCTTTCGAGTGTGCTCAAATCCTTCTTTTCCTTCTCAAAATCTCACTTGTAACAATCTCACACATGCTCCACGTATTTCAAAGTGTCAGCTATGTAGTGTTTCTTAATCGATAACCAACCTTTCTCTTATACTTCATTATCAAATTCAAAATGCAACGCCACCCAAATATTTCACTTCATATTCATGTTTTTACTTGTAGTTTATATTCTTTAAGGGAGGATTGTGGGAAGAGTAATTATCTATTAAGCTACGCCCAGCTCCAAGCTCATATGCATAGCCTTCTATATCATAATTTTGTAAATGGTTTCTTCCTTTTTTTTACTTTTTAGATTTGCTTGATTGCTTTTTGATGCTCCTCGATTGTTGTTGCTTTTTCTTTTTACCCTTCTCCAATGGTAACCCACCATCATAGAATTTCCAAGAGACTTCATTTTCTTGCTCTTCAATTCCACTTTCTAGATTTCCTTTGTCCGCTTTCCTGTGGCGTGAATAATTGGAATCATATGACATCATCAAAACAAAATGTACCTAGAACAAAGGACAACACTGAGAATGGGAAAAATTAAGGGGTGTTATAAATTAGGAAAAGGTGCATACGACAACGATAAAATATTTTTTAGTGATTTGTTCACTCATGAATGCAAATTTTACACGTTTAAATGGTTCTATCTCATAAAAATCTACAACACTTGCGAGAAAGTGGGCCTTGTCATGTAAACATCTATATATTGATCGTGTTCATTGTTGTTGTGAGTGGTATATTTTAACCTTATATTTATTTATTAGGTGCATTACCACCTCACCAAAGTAGTCATCTCACTTAGGTGTCAACATGGATTTAGGTGTCATATTAGTTATGATATATTTTGTCATGGAATTTATCATTTATGTGTGTTTCATAGGAGTTACATTCCCCTTTCGGAAATTAACTCCTCTTCTCCATCATGGAGGCATCATTATCTCTATATGGGAGTTACTCAACACTCCCCTATATGTACACCTCTCTTCTTGATCTATGAGCATGGGGTTGAGTCTTGTTTCCCTTAATGCATGCACATTGCTCTCATGGTTGAGTTATTTCTTGTTGAATCTTGAAGCTACTCCATTACATGGTTGAGTGCAACTCCTTGATGCAAATGGATTCCCTCCAAGTATTTGTCCTTCATCCCTCTGTCATGGTATCGAGTTTGGGGATCAAAATCACGTTTCTCATTGTACGGGTTCCTTACCAATCTCCACCTTGTATTTTCAAGTGCAAGATCTCAAATCCGCCTTGTGCTCTACTTGCATTTTTAAGGGTTTTGTTCTTTGTTTTGTGCTAGTGTATTACCTTGTTGTTGTTTGGTGTGTTCGGGTTCATGCAAAAAGAGGGTGTAGATTTGGTCTTATTATAAACGTTAAAATCTTGTTAAAGGGTCCAACTCGGCCCTAGCTTTCTAAGTTGGGAACTGAGCTCCCCCAAATTGCTTGATAACTTGTCGACTCACTTTTTCTTTATGTTCATGATTCATTGTTGACTCAAGTTTTTTCTTGTGCATTTTGCATTGTCTAATGGCTAGTTTTTTTACTCGATACTCTTTGTTTCACTATTAATCCGCCATAGCAGGTTTCACACTTATGGGGTTATTATTGCTTTGGTTTCTCATGACTTTGCATCTGAATCATTAGCTTGTATATTAGTCACCACCTTCAACTCGACATTGATCCTTGACAAAGGATATTCTTCTGCATGTTTGTGTTTTTTGTTAGATAAATGTATTTACCTTAGCTCATGTTCACCTAGGTAATTTATTTACCTAATGTATTTTATCCTCGGCAATTTATGTGTGTGGATATTTATTTTTTATTATTTATATATTAGGAAGATATTATCTAGTTGTTATGACTAGTTCTTTCCTAAATCTATGGTCTTGACTAGTTCTTTCCTAAATATATGGTTTTGATTAGTCCTTTGATGACTAGTTCTTTCCTTGATTTATAGCTTGATCTACAACCTTGATGGTTCTCATATTTATCTTCCTTGCCTATATAATCAAGGCCCATTCTCATTGTATTTCATTGATTTCCATAATAATATATGATATTGTTGCTTATTTGTTTGTAAATGTTTATGTAAATTTATTTTGGAAAATTAATTTCATATCATTGAGTGTGGCTCTTGATTACCATCTAAGTTATTTGTGGCTTGGTATGATTTTTATTGTTCTTTTTATGGTATTAGAGCAGAGATTGGTGTTGACATTTATCTCGTAAGTTTCATTTTGCAAACAAGTTTTTGTTGTGTATTCATATATTTAGATTTTGGTAGTATTTTTGTTATTGCGTGCCTTTTTATGTGAAGCATAGTCTTCCATTGGATTTGGAAGGTTTCAAAACCCTTAGAATGACTATAAACTCGACGGTTCTTGGGCAATCAGGTTTTTCGAGTTTTTGTTATTATAGATTCACTTTGGAACTTGATCCAGCGTGGAAGAAGACACAGGAAAAGTGATTTTCTGGATTTTTGAGATCAAAATTGGGTTTTGTTCTTCTATGCAGCAAAATTTTCGGTTGATGGGACTTTTTTTTTCCTTTTTTGGTAGCACCCATCAAAATCTTTAGCCCCCGTCATATGGTATGGTCATATGGGGGTTTAAGCTTGTGATTCCTACTAGTAGGTGTTTAACTCCTGTCCCCTTTGATTTTTTTTTTTGTTGTGAAGGAAAGAATATTTTATTTTGTTTTAGTGGCAACTAAAATAAATAGTAGAGCATAAAATTGAAAAGCTTATATCTTTTTATCAAGAACTTAGATTTGAATGCTGTTTTTTTACAAAATTACTTTTTGTGTGTTTGTTCCATTAGAACTATTTATTTTTAGAAATGAACTATAATTATAAAGTGTCATATTGTAACACACACTCAATTATAAAGTGCCAAAATCTAGGGGGTCTTGTTGCATTGCTTAGTTCTTGCATTTTTTTATGATTTTTGAGAATGACATCTTTATCTACTTCTACATTAGATCATGTTGAGCCATTAACAACACATAATTACCACACATGGAAACCAAGAATGGAAACAATAATTAAACAGAAAGGATTATGGGCTTTAACTTCTTCAGAACAACTAGTGTTCACTAGAGAATATGAGAAATTTTAGTACCAATGTAAATTTGATGAGTGTATGGGTTTGATAGGAACTTATGTAAGTGATAGTCTTTTGTTTCATTTGGAAAAATGTGACTCTCCTTTCAAAATATGGGAGAAATTAGAGGTTTTATTTGGTAAAGTGGATCACATGAGAGCCATGCAACTTGAAATTGAGATCACCTCTCTTAATCCTGAAGATTTTCCATCAATTATATACTATCTTTCCAAGTTTGAGTATCTTTTGACACAATTGAAGAGGAGTGGAAGAAATAACTCTTAAGAAAGATGAAGAGTGTGTTTATTTAATTCTATCCAAGTTGAGAGGATCATTCCAAATATTTTCTTCTACCTTTTCTCTAGCATGTATGCCTTAGGTGACACCTTCAAAATGCCCGACTTAGAAACATTTTGTGAAAGACTTACTAGGAAGAATCCCAATTGTCTAACCTTGAGTTTTCCACCTCTTAAAAGGCATTATTTGCATCTAATACTAAGGGTAAGGGAAAAACAAAAGTAAAACCAAATCCACCCTTTATCCATCTCAAATTTCTCCTAAACCCAAAGAAAACAACTCTAAATCTAAGGAGTCTTCTAACGCCAAGAATAATTCTAACCTTTCATGCTCATTTTGTGGGGTATTAGTCATGAATAACATAGTTGTTATAAGCAAATACAAGCCTTAGAGAATGCAGTCAAGAAGCACAAAATTTTTATCTCCACTCCACCTCCTTCTAATCATCATGGAAAAGTACTTAATGTTGTTGAGAGATCTCACTCACCACTTGTAGATAGTTAGGTTATAGATTCTAGTGCTTCTCATCACATGACTTCTTCCAAGGAATATTTTGTATCTCTAGGTATGAGTTCTACTTCTAAAATTAAGATTGGAGATTCTTCCTTTCTTTACATTAAAGAAAAATATGATATACAACTTGATGGTGTCATTATTCAAGATGCACTTTGTATGTTCATAACATCACCACAAATTTGTTTTCTTTATATCAAATTTAACATTCTAGTCGAGGAAAAATAGTGACTTTTACACCACATGGGGTAGAAGTAAGAAATTTTTTGGAGCCTCATTCACTTGTTTCTCAAGGTATTGTTGATCATAGTTCTAGACTGTATCACTTTGAGGGTTTTGATGACACTCTCTCTATAGGGATAATATTGGTTTATCATGCAGATTTAGAGAGTAAGATTTGGCATGAGAGATTTGGACATCTCAATTATAGATATTTGAAGGATTTGATCACTCATGGTATGGTTGATGGTATTCATATAGTTTCTCGTCTTGAGGGAGTTTGTCATAGTTGTTCATTAGAGAAACAACACCAAGATCCATTTCCTAATAATTTTTCCAAGAGATCTTCATCACCACTTGAGCTTGTGCATAGTGACATGATGGTTTTTCCTACTCCCTCTTTCAATAGATCTAGGTATGCACTTACCATTATTGATGATTTCTTAAGGTGTACTTGGGCTTATTTTGTCAAGTACAAAAGTGATGTTTTTGACACTTCAAATTATTCAACGCTTTTGTCGAGAAACAATATTCTAGTTGCATAAAGAACATTTCCACCGATAATGGAGAGGAATACTTCAACAATGAGTTTTCTAAATTTTTGGCAACTCATGGCATTATTCACCATCACTTTGTTCCTCGTAATCCACAACAAAATGGCTTATCAAAATAGAAGAATATAACTTTTAAGGAAATTGCTAACTACATGATGTATTCTAGAGATTTACCTCCTATATATTGGGAAGAAGCAACTAATTAGGCTAACTACATTCGAATCACACACCACATAGAGAACTCGAGCATTTGACTCTAGAAGAATTTTGGTCCAACACTAAGCCAAATGTCTCATTTTTTCAAGTCTTTGGGAGCCATGCTTGGGCCTTTATTCCCAAGAAGAAAAGGAAAGCCTTGAATAAAAGATAAAACCCTTGATCTTTGCGGGTATTGTGAGGACATGACAGATTATCGAATTTTAGATCCCGATACTCGGGAGTTATTTTTCGAACACATGTTCAATTTGATGAGCGCTTCACACCTCATAATTCTTCATCTTCTTCCATGCCTACTTATTCTTCTTTATATTATCTTGAGGATCCTTTCTTTGAGTAGGTTAATGAGGATGTTATAGATGTCGATGAGAATCCTATTCCCACTAATTTTTCACTTTGCCTAAATGTTCTCATACTACAATTTATGAGGCAACAACTTTCATTCAGATCTTATACCCACTAGGCATCATCGCACACATTCCATAGGTTCTAGAATTTTATGTCGGGAAGTTTATGAGGATCCACGGTATTTTCACGGGATCATGGGATACAAGAGTGGGATGATGTGATGACAAATGAGTATTCTCCTTTGATGAATAATCATGCTTGGGATTTGGTATCTATTCCTAAAATAAGAAAGATGGTTAGGTGTAAGTGGGTATATTCAACCAAATATGTTGTTGATGGGTCCATTGACAAGTATAAGGCTCATTTTGTTGCAAAGGTTTGTTCACAAGTTAAACATATTTATTACTCTGATACTTTTGCACCAGTTTCCAAGATGGATTCTCTATGCCTTGTACTTGTTATTGTTGCATCAAAGGGGTGGCTGGTATACAAGATGGATGTGAAGAGTGCCTTCTTACATGGATATTTACAAGAGTAAATATACATGGAGCAACTGATTGGATTTGTTCAAGATTCTTCTCTTGTTTGTAGACTCTGAAGGTCTCTCTATGGTCTCAAATAGGCCCCTCAGATTGGTATGAGAAGATAGATTCTTTTCTTCTATCTACTAGTTTTTTTCATTGCCACTCTGATCATACAATATATCTCTAGCATGTTGGTGAGGATATTGTGATACATATCTTGTATCTTGATGATTTTTTACTTACTGACATCTCTTCTTCCCACATTCAGAGTATTCATGGGACCTTTCTATATAGTTTGACATGACATATCTTGGGTTATTGCATTATTTCTTTGGATTGTAGATTTCTCTAGCAGATTCGAGGATTCATTTGAGTCGAAAAAGTGCACCCGTGATCTTCTTCAAAGATTTTGATGTGGCTGATTACAAGCCATGTCCATCTCCTTTTCAGCTTGGGGTTATTCTTACTTCCACATGTGCCACTCCATTTTTGATCCTACATTGTATAGGTAGTTAGTTGGAAGTCTCATGTACTTGACCCATACTCACCTTGATATTTCATTTGGTAGGGTTTGTATCTTAGTTTACACATTATCCTCATAGTAGTCATTAACATGATGCTAAAAGGATTTTTCACTATTTGCAAGGCACTTATCACTTTGGACTACAATACACTAGGGGATCTACTCATCGATTGGATTCTGATTCATATTGGGCAAGTTCTATTGATGACAATAATTCCACTTCTAGCTATCTTTTTGTCTTGGTTCTTCTCCATTGCTTGGGCATACAAAAAGCAACAGGATATTACAATTTAATCTTCGTAGAGGTAGAGTACATGGTAGCAGATTACATCAATTCAATAAATTCTTTAGCTTTGATAGTTATTGAAAGAGTTTGGATTCCCATAGGATTTTCCAACTATACTTTGGTGTGACATGACCAAAGTGTAATTTACATTTCTCGCAAACTGTTGAGCACCAAGAGACCAAGCATATTGAAATACACATACACTTCATTCATAATAACATTCAAGATGGATTTATTTACTTGGAGTATATTCGATTCGATTCTAGGTTGCAGATATCTTTATGAAGAATTTTGCATCTCTTCGCTACCTTGAGTTATGTGACATGTTTAAGATTTCGGAAGTTGTTCTTTGGGGGTGTTCATGAGAACATCTAAATCTTCTTATTTTTTCTTTCTCTTTCCTTCTAACGGGATTATTTCCTACTTTTGGTTTGATATTTATTCATGGATATATTATACATGAGTACCTGATTAGGCCCAATTTCGGGATTGATACTATTGATATGCCACTTTTATTTTTGGCCCCTAGCTTCACTTGAGGCGGGGTGTTAGAGTAGGTATTTACCGTATCTCATGTTCACCTAGGTAATTTATTTACCTCATGTATTTTATACTCACCCACTTATGTGTGTTGATATTTATTTTTATTATTTAGATATTATCTAGTTGTTATCACTAGTTCCTTCCTAAATCTATGGTCTTGGATAGTTCTTTCCTAAATCTATGGTCTTGACTAGTCCTTTGATGAGTAGTTATTTCTTTGATTTATGGCTTGATCTGCGACCTTGACTAGTTCTTAGATTGATCTTCCTTTCCTATATCAGCAAGACCCATTCTCATTATATTTCATTGAGTTCCATAATAATATATGATATTCTTACTTATTTGTTTACAAAGTTTTATATAAACTTATTCTCGTGAATTACTTTCATCTTATTGAGCATGGTGTTTAATTAGCATCATATTTCTTCATGACTTTGTGAAATATATTTATCATTCCATTTATTTGTTTGATCCAACGGGATCATGCATTCATTTTTGGTATTTTTTTTGCATTGATCCTAACTCGTGTTTTGTCCTATGGTTGATCTCCATTCTTGCTTCTACATTAACTTGGGTTTAATCTTAGCATTCGAATCATGTATTATCATGGTTGTGCATTGTTTATCAACCTTGTTTTCTCGACACATTCCTTAACTCGGGTTCATGTATCTAAAATCCTATGGAGGCTATGTCAAATATCTAAAAGCCTACCAAAGACATGACACATGTCACTATTCCAGTGATCTCCCAACCAAAGGCTTCTAATGGACTTAAATCCCACGAGAATAATCCATAGTTAATATAAATTTTAGTTCAGGGAGTGGGGATTAAGTCTTGGGTCAAGGATCAATGGAGGACACGAGGTGGCCAGGAAGGAGACACATGTCACGGATCAAGAGCATCAATAGCGAAACATGTAACAGTTTTACCCTCTTTGAAGTGATTAGTTTTCTCTTGGTGATTATTTTATATAATATATCTTTATGTATGTATGTATGTATGTATGTATGTATGTATGTATGTATGTATGTATGTATGTATGTACGTATATGGCAAATTTAATCATATCACAAAAAAATTGCCAAACATGTCAGTGATCTAAGAATGTTTTAAAATCTTGGCCCGTCGATCACCCGATGATTTAATAAAAATAATACGTTGATTGGAGATTCGTTGACTATTCACATGGGAAAATTATTATTTTGGAATTTTTCAGGTGAAACGTGGGCATACAATGGTCGTATAAATAGCCAAATTTATGTTCCAAAATTCCTACTATTAACCAAATTACGAATATTCACCAATAAATTTTCCATGATCTCACCCATCTAGTACTATAACACCACATAAGTTCTTCGCCACAACTTATACTTGATCAAATAAATAGGTGCACTCGTGCTGTAATATCTTTTAATCTCTCCAAATTCCCATTAGTGTCAAGATCCCCGAGAATAATCTAGAACAATGTCTCGAACTTATGCATCAATAATTATGGTCCAACATGTATCACCTAAAAATAATTGTACTACACATAATAATAGCCACCATAAATATTTAACCAATGACTAATACATCATCAAATAACTCAATCGAATAAACACTTATACTACATTATATTTATTGCCACCGAATTCCCATCGAGGCATTTACTTATTCTCATCCATCTTCAAGTGGAGAACCTTGAGCCTCACCTACACCACTAGGTGGTGCACCTCCATCTAGATTACCAACTAATACCATAAAACAGAGCACCCTTTGGTGCTCATCTCACCATGTATATAGGTTATAGTATAACATGTATCATCTTTGTCACTCAATATTATCACCCGATCCTCATCTCCTGCTGGGGGTGGTAGAAGGCTACCTATTGTGGGTCCAGGAAAGGTCTCATATCTATGTAATCCATGTGTATATGACCTTCATGGGAATGGTTGTTGATTTACCTCTGCATGATCCCAAATTGGAAAATTACTCTCTCACACCGATATAACTCCCCCTCTATAGGAACCAATCCCATAGCCACATAGTCCTCCAAATATATCAGCACTCTACAACATCCTCTAGACACCTTGGATAATCCCCGTAGAGTTTCAAGATAATACCCCACGATGTAAATATATCTAACATCAATCTATAGATCATGGCATCAAAATTATGCCTCTCGAATAAATCCCATCATGTAACCGTTATCTATGGATGTGCCTAGACTATATGTGGCCCACCTATTGGTTACATGCAAGTAATATGCTCATAAGCCCAAATATTCATTAAAGTAATAACTTACATAGCACCACCGGCTCTCTAATCGAATATATACAAATCTATATAAAGTGCACTAACATACATGGACCCCATGAATACTTGAGTCTCATGATCCTTATTATCATCCGAAATCTACCATATTCTATTTGATATATAAACCTTTTGACCATTAATTATCACTCATGAATCCAATAACATTGCTACATATTTATGTAATGGTGGAGCTTAACATGTCCCAAAACTGATCAATATAGTGAAGGGTTCTCTGGCCCATCCAGGTCCCACAAAATATCTATGTGCATATCCCATATTGTACGTTATGTCTATAGGAAGAACCTATACTCTCTCTCTCTCTCAACTAATGGAAACCTTAGAATGTGGTACACATCCTCTAAGTTGGATTTAATCTCCCATGTTTGGATCCATAACATGTGCATGTGTCATCATACCGCTACTCAAAAATGTTGTAATCAAGTGCATATTTGAGGGCACCGTCCCCAACCGAGCTACCGAAGAAGGATTAATCTCTCACATACATTTAAATAATCCTCATCCATATGGAGGGAAAACGTGACATCCATATGTTACCCACCACAAAGCACTCTCACATGCATAAATTTATGCAAACACAAGTCAGAAAGAAACATGTATCGGTAAAAATCCATAAAAAAAATATTTCTCATAAAACATCAACAACATGTTCCAAATCACATCAATCACCAATATATCGATTTTCCCATTCAAACCCATATGGTCTTGGTCAAAAGCATAAAATTTTAGGTTATAAACATATAATTCTATACATTTTTACCTAATTCAAAAATCAAACAATTCTATCCATTTTAATTTTTTCTACACAATTTTTCAAGAATGAACAAATTTGTAAAAATTCACAAAAATAGGAAATTTCCTCATGAAATGCTACATTTAATGCACTTGTTAGTTCATCTTTCATGTGTGTCTAAATTGCCTCGATTACACTCTCAAGCCATGAATGATTTTCCTCTTTATCCTTTGGCATCTTCTTCATCTTAGAACACTCTTCTCAATCATTACAAATTACAAATGAAAAGTAACTTTAAAATTTTCTATTTGACTATATAGTAAAATCTATCCAATAAGAAGCCATGACTTTGACTAAGGCTCAACTTCTCATTAATTCCACTATCACAAAGTATAGACCATATCTTGCGACTCATTAAGTTTTTATTTCACACGTCATCTTCATGGTTCTCGACACCCCCGTGTCATCTCATTATTACGGTATATGATACTATACATTTGGTTAGTCTTAATATACTTCCCATGTATAAGTTAATTTTACTTTTCATTACAAATTACAAACGAAAAGTAACTTTAAACTTGTCTATTTGACTATATAGTAAAATCTATCCAATAAGCGACCAAATACGACTTTGACTAAGGTTCAACTTCTCATTAATTCCACTATCACAAGTATAGACCATATCTTGCGACTCATTAAGTTTTTATTTCACACGTCATCTTCATGGTTCTCGACACCCCCGTGTCATCTCATTATTACGGTATATGATACTATACATTTGGTTAGTCTTAATATACTTCCCATGTATAAGTTACTTTTACTTTTCATTACAAATTACAAATGAAAAGTAACTTTAAACTTGTCTATTTGACTATATAGTAAAATCTATCCAATAAGAAGCCATGACTTTGACTAAGGTTCAACTTCTCATTAATTCCACTATCACAAGATAGACCATATCTTGCGACTCATTAATTTTTTATTTCACACGTCATCTTCATGATTCTTGAAACCCTCGTGTCATCTCATTATTACGGTATATGATACTATACATTTGGTTAGTCTTAATATACTTCCCATTTTATCAACTCTCTCAATTATTATAGCTATCATCCTTTCACATTAACCGATATTATAGCCCGATACACCTTACATGTACATGAAGTATATATAATATTATTTTGACTCAAGTGACATGGTTTCCCATCCCACTTTCATCAAAATGGGGAAATATAGGGCAAACGCATAGGGTCATCCACATATACTACCTCTAAATTCAACAAATAAAACACTAAGTTATTTAGTAACACAACACCATCTCAAATTATCCCTATCTATGATTCTAGTGAAAATATTAGTGCAAAATAGCCATGTAAGGATAAATGTATTATCCCATTCATACAAATTTAACTAAATATAATGATTGGATAAAAATCAAAAGTATGTCACAAAAGTAATTATAAATACTAATATGCTTTATAAGCATAGGGAAAAAATAAATCACATTTAGATAATACACAAAAATAGCAATTTCACACATTTTCTAATATGTACATTGCATAGTGGGAAAATAATACGGCATTCCCTAATACATTTGCATGGGTTCTCACAATGCCAATATAACCTAGATCCATTTGCAATGGCATGGTATGGTTTTTGGAAGTGTTATGGTGACACTCTTCATTTGGTGTTGGGAAACCCAATTCCCACTTTCACACTTTAAAAACACAATATGTTGAGGATTTGATCACCTCCCAATTTTGTAAATATGCATAATCCAATTTACGTCTAAAAATAATCTCTTCACATAATCACAAAATCTACCTCACCACTTAAAATAATTTTTCTCCTATCTCCATGTTAGTCGGTCGTTGGCTCACAACATTCTCCACTCATGATGTAACACCCACAAAATTCCCACAAAACCCAAGATAAAACCCAATAATTAGTTAGGAAAATTTATGGAATATTTTTTTGTTTAAACGGTTACAATGGGATAACCTTCAACTAGATTTAATTATTTCACGATTAATAAATCCTTCGTTTTAATTAACAATTAATTATTATTATTTTAATTCAATCATTTCGGGCTTAAATCCCCTCCTAGGGTTCCCGTTAATTCTCATTAATTAACTCTTATAAGCCATTAGTTAAGATACCCCTGTTACAAAATTTATTTAATTTAGTATTATATTTCTAATGTCATTTATTGACTTAATATTCTATGGCTAAGGTCGAACTTACCCTAACCCTAATGATTAAGTTCAAATAATTTTAATCCTTATTTAAGCACTATCTAGTTATCCATTTATAAAATTAGTTTAATTAATTCCTAAGGTCAAGTCCTTTATAAAAGTCACTAAACTAAAACAATATAGGTCACACTTTAATCCTACATCCTAACACCCCTTTAGTGGCCCCATTCACAAGTTACACATACATTTAATTTAAAAACATATTCCCACCAAAATATCCTCACCTAACTTTTGTAGGGTTGATTCCCAACCATTAGATGGATTCATTTAGAGCCCTTGGATCTTAGGTATTCAATCTAACCCTAATCATCCTTATGAAGTGCTCTTATTCATTTATTTTACCCTATTTTCTCATTTTCATTTTGTAGGTTTGGGAGAAGAAGGAGAATGGAGGCCATGAAAGGTTGCCCAAGCTTATGGATGGATATACACATTTTTTTGTTGCTTATTCCATTTGTAACCCTCTCCTAGGGTTTGTTCATATTGTTATTTGTTATTGTGTATTTTATTTACATTTTCCCTATTTGGGTATGGGCATTTTTGCCCCATTTTTAGATTTGGTTTAAATGGTATATATACAAGAAGAGGGTCGGTTATATACACACACACAAAGAGATATATAATAACAATGCGCAAAATTCAAATAAGGTTGCAGCATGTTCTTTTTACGGCAGGGTTTGAAGGATTGGGGGGTGGGTAGAGGTTGTTCACCCCCTTCACCCCCCTTTATATATTATAATGTATTAACAACATCTGGGGTCGAGCCCACCTAATCCCCCTCCTTACTATGTATTATTATATTAAAATTTGGGAGGGCGCAGAGGGGGAGCAATGAGTGGGGGTTCGGCCCCCACACCAATTTTTTTAATTTATAATATTTGTTTTATATAAACCATTTCAACATTTAGTCATTCGACTTTATAAGATTTCTAAAATGACAGCTTATTTATTATTATTAATGTTGACATTTTAGAAATCTTATAAAGCCGAATGACTTAATGTGTTGAAATGGTTTATATAAAACAAATATTATAAATTAAAAAATTGGTGTGGGGGCCGAACCCCCACTACCTTTGCGCTTCCCTCTGCGCCTCCCAAATTTTAATATAATAATACATAGTAAGGAGGGGGATTAGGTGGGCTCGATTATCCCCCCGTATTATTTAATACATTATAATATGGCGGGGTGTTATTAATACATTTAGTCATTCGGCTTTATAATATTTCTAAAATGACAGCTTATTTATTATTATTAATGTTGATATATATATATATAATTTTCTACCTATACATATGTAGGTAAAATTAAGAAACTAATAAAATTTCTTGTTTGACCCAATACAATTAGTGAAGAGGATCTATTCATTGTTTAAAACACTAAATACCTAGTTTTTTTTTTTTTATATAACTTTGTATGATATTTGACTAAGATTTTCAACATTTCAAGTGCTAACTTTTAAATAAAAACAAGAGAGTATTTCATTTCTTTCACAATAGAATAAATGACATCCATTTCAAGCAAACAAGTGTATTTTCAAACAAGAACATCAATATTTTAAAATGAAACATATTACACTTTTGAGGCAAATATTTAAGTTGAATATAAGCTTAGATTGAGAGAGCTTCATTTTCATTTCCAAAACCATTTCAAGGTCCTTACTTCATCTAAATAATACAAGACTTGATAGTTTCATTTTTCAAGAACTAACCCATTAAAATACAAGTTTTCATTCAATACACTCTTGGTAAAGTATACAAGTTGAAGGGATTATCATAGTAACAAATAATTTCTTTTGCCTACTTTCTAAATATACATACATTTTGAAAGCTTAATACAAATCAACCTTTCACAACACATTTACAAGAAGTTGAATCCTTAAAATGCAAGTTACAAGCCCTCCACTTAAGTGGAGACAACATGGAAAATATTTTACAAAAATAGGATCTCTCTTTATTTTCTTCAAAGTGCAACTATGACCAAATCTTCACTTGAGCTCCACCATCTTCTTCAAAATCCAAGCACAACAAAAAAATAGGGAGTAGGCAACACTCTCCACCCAACCAATAATCCAATGAGAAGGAGAATCCTTCCTCCTCATTGGCCCCGAGCCCCAACAATGAAGCAATAAGGGGTATAAGACAACCAAGGAAACTTTACATGGCTTCCACAATCAACATTCAAACAAACTTTCAACACAATAAGCACAATACCAAAATCACAACAAACATGCAAGTTTCCCAAGCACAAAGGCTCAATACTCAAGCCAAGAGAGAGAAAAGAAACATGGGGATTCACTTATGCCTCCCAAAGGGTTTGGGTTCCCACCTTAAATCCTCCAAGAAACTCAATCACATACCCACAAGACTCTTATGCCTCCCTCCAAAAACAACTCTTATGTCTCCCTCAACTCTTATGCCTCCCTCAATAAAACATACAAGATAAGCACAAATTTCACTTATCTACAAGGTGGGACACCCCAACCCAACTCCCTCCCAAGATACACAATAATACTCTTATGTCTCCCTCCAAAATATCCCCATTTATTTTTCTCCTACACAACCTAAAGGCCATTCTATTTCCCAAAATCACAAACATGCAACAATCATCCATTCACAATCATTTGCACAACAAAATAGCAATAAGAAAACATGGGTGAAGTCCCTACCTTGCCATTGCAAGAGTATCCAATCCATAAGCACAAGCTCCAAGCCTTTCCAAGTCCAAAGCAAGCACAAACCAACTCCAAAGCTTCAAACAAGCACTCCAAAAAAATGTAAGAGTCCAAATAAAACAAGTAACCCCAAAATCATCAAACAAACTTGAATAAATAGAAAAGAGAGGAGAGAGAGGTGATGTGGCTCCATGTAGGATGCCACATCATTCCTCCTCCACTCCACATCACATGGTCAAACCCCAAACCCAAAGCTCAATAAATTGGTGGTTGAGGAAATGAAAACCCTCTTACACACACAAACTCTTACCCACACCTCTAAAGGACAAAATTAAAATCTCATGTAAGAAAGTGCAATAAATATCACTTTTTGCCTTACAAATCACATAATGGGGTCTATTTTTGACCCCTTAACCCATAGGGGTAGTTGGTAGGTGAAATTAAGAGGTGTGGGACAAGCTTAACTTGTCCCACAAGCCTCCAAAAATGGCCCTTAAGCCCAAATCCGAATTTGACAAGCAAGGTTGAGTACACAACACTCAAAAGTAATAAAATCCTTTCAAATCCAACATAAATCAAGGACCATCTACCAACATTAAATACCCCCTTTGGTCACATCTCAAATTACACTAATTAATCAAGATTAATCAACTTAAATGGAGCACTTTAACTAACAATAATAAAGGTGACTCACAATACTAAAATAATTCAAATACTCACAAAATAAATAAAACAAAAAGGGGAAACAACACATTTACCCAAGGTCACATTTGAGGCCACCCCCAATGGGGACCTCCTAACAATCTATCAACAACAACATACAAATACACAAGTTGTCAAGGTGACATGTTGCCAATACCCCAAATTCCTTCATTGTTGGTCTCCTATCCCCTTTTGTTTGTTGTGTTACAATTTCCTGTAAAAATCAAAACAATACTTTTTTGGCCTCGTGGCCATATTAATGACATCGAGACAATAAAACACACATATACATATCAATTCACATCATCAAATATCATAACTAAACCATCACTAAAATCAAGTAATTTCACCAATTGTTCACAATTTCAAATATTTTGATTCTATCAATTCATCAATTAGCAATAAGATCACAAGACTAACTAAATCATCTAACAAAATCTGTATACCAAAATCCAATGAGTCAGTACATATATAAAGTAGTAACTCTAGATCATCATCAAATACTGATATGTCAATCCATGTATATAAATGTCAAAATTCTAAAACATCCATATTGTCTATCAAATAGGCTAATCAAATATAGTAATGTCCATTTATCAATGTCTAAAGATCAAATATGATAATAATTTCTATGGCTCCAATCCAAAGTAAGAAAAATCATAGTAATATCAATGTCGAAGAGGAGTGGGAACTACATATGATTATGTTCTCTCTTCATGATCGTATTGGTTGTTTCTTCAAAATTCTTTCACGTATGTTCTCTTTTTCTCCTTTACACTAGTAATTTCATTCACTAGCATAAACTAGGGACAAATATAGACACTAAAATTTACACAAAATCACTATTACATAATGTTTTTGTTAGATTTATATGTACACGAATTTTGAACAATGAGAAAATGTCTTAGTGGCATGATTCCCTTATTTATTTACATATTATTGCTTGATTAGACTTAGTTTATTATTATTTTCTTGTTTTAGTTAAATTGCAACCCTATTAAATAAATATATATTGCTCCCTATTTTCTAATTTGTTTAATGTTGTTTGACCCTGAGTCATAACCATACAATAGGTTTGGGAGTGTACATCCGGTCCTTACCTCAATTTATGGTCTCAAGCACCCTTTATATTCGATTGGTTTATTTTTATGGGCCCATTTATCTCTCTTTTATTTTTCATTTTGTAATTTTTGGGTTGGTCTTTCTGATGCGGGAGCACAACTTGCGGAGACCATAACTTTTGATCCAACCGTCGGATCATCTTGAAATTTTATAGGGCTTGGATTCCTTCATCTAGTGGCCTAAAATTGGCTCCGAATGTTTTTTTTTCACTTTTGACTAGGTCTTAAAACTTTAATAAATTTTGTTTTGCTTGTTAGAATAAGTCAATTTCATGTGAGCCCTAATTTATGAAGTCATATTTGGCACGCAAAATTTGGGTCCCATACGAGTTGTTTTGCTAGTAGGTAATTTTCGGCATTTTAGGGTTTTTATAGGTAGACGTGAAATAAAAATAAGATTGTAATGATGTAAAAGATTAGTGTGGATTCTAAAATGAGAAGAAAGCTATTTTGAAACTCCTGGTTTTTATTTGCAAAGTTATTTATGTGTGTTTTGGAGGTATTTCAACCTCTTACAGTTGGATTCACATCACTTTCCCACCACTAATGTATCGATATCAAATAAATAAACTCATATATATATATATATATATATATATATATATATATATATATATATATATACTATATAGCAAGAATCTATTTATCTACCAAAATAAAAAATTGGAAGAAAGGATCATTATTGCATACTATATACACAAAATAGGATGACCTTGTTCTTTTTCCTTTCATCAACACACAAGGGTTTGAATAGGTTGAACTAGTTTGGTCTGCTATTGATGTTGAAACACAAGGATGACACTATGAAAAGGGATAGTTGCATGCACACCAACACAAAGCACTAGGATAACTATATTGAGTTTAAAATGTATTGTTTTTCTTGGTGATTCACATGTGTGGGGTGGCCATTGGAGTTAGTTCGACTCAAGAATTTACATTTTTATATACTATATGTTTTTAGTGTATTACATGGTCGTTAGGGTTATTTTACCGGTATAAGTGTGAAATGTAGGGTTTAATGTGATACTCAAGATCCTAAAAGGACACAATGAATGACATAGGGAGACACTCAAGTTTGTAGACTTTGAATGTGCACGATTACAAAATCATACAAGAAGATCTATTTGTGTTGTATGCAGTCGTGACAATATTCTATGGTTTAAAACCTAAGGTTCTAGTAGCATAGTGCAAGGTTCATCCAGTTTCGAGATTTGTTTCTATCCAAGATCACTCAACAACACATCTGAAGCCTTCTAAAACTAGCTAAGTGACTCTTTCATCTTTAATAGTTTTCAATCTCCTTCTTGAAATGATTTTACATTTCCATGGATAAATAGTTGATCTAAAACATATATATAATATTGTTTTTTGTGTCTATCTTATAAAATTATATTATATTGATGAAATTCAATTACGTTTGATACAATATCCTAACCCATGCAATATAATTTATATTTCCTTGTGACATGAACATGATTTACACATTCTTCTAGAAAATGAAAATGAAAATCATCCATGTAAAAATCAACAAAAAAACCTACGAAATATTTCACTCGATAACAATATCACATGAAATATATCGTATCTTCTCCCAAGGTGTAACATATGAAAAGTAATCAACATATTTGGACCATGCATTTTGATGGGTCCAAATCTAAACAAAAATGTTGCTTAGGAGTTAAAATTATCAACCCTTGAGTTAAAAAATATTTTTTATTATTCAAAATTCAGTTCCCTTATACTAATAATGTAGCAGAACACGGATGAGTTATTCATGGCTTATAGTTTTCCCTTGAGAAAATATCCAAATGCTTGACAATATTTAGATATTCATAGTTGGGAACTAGGAAAATATGAAGCCGTGACACCTTCTATGATAGACTCATATATAGATATTTTAGTGGAGTATGGTAATTGATTGAATATTTTGATTTATTTAGCATCCATTCCAAGATGCTCCTCAACAATTATGTTGCAAACATGGTATCTCGATGAAGCCGAAACCTTGAATCCAATATAGAATTCAATCCTCAAGTGTTTCTTAGTGGATTTATCCTCGACAACATCCCTATTGGATAACATTAAACATTTTCAAGTATTCAATGGTGATAATAATATCTTAGAATTGCTTTCAAATCCTAAAGTTATGACTCTCAAATCATATATAAGAATAATAGTGAATATTTAGAGCATGGGATGAAGATGATTATTAAAGCATGGTATCTAATTTTCTATTCCTAGTTCCCTCATGGACTTGGAGAGTGTGTTTGGTACAAATTGTGTAAGGCAAGGCCTTCCTATCAGTCACATAGTTGGAAGAGTTTCTCTTTCACTTGGCCCCTGTTTCTTCGAATCGGGAGATATCTGTGATGCCTCCTTAAGGTTGGCTAGAAGGATAAATGGTTTTCACTAGGAGCATTCCTTGGAGACTACCACCTTCATGGTGGGGTCGGTATTGCTAATTGCAGACAATAGAAGATGTATGTTACTTAGCATGGAGGTAACAGAGATCAAGTTTCACTATTGTGTGCAAGACCAGAGTCATAGAATCTAAAGTCAAGGGGTGATTCCTGAAAACGTGGTTGCCCCTGACCGGCTTGAGCAAGGAACTCTTCCAGTTTAGGAAACTAGGAAACTAGGATAACTACAAATAATAAGTCAAATCCATCCCACCTACAAACAAGAAATATGAGTTCCATAACTTGGGGACTAAGGTGATATGATGAATAGTGTAACACCCTGAACTATTGTTACTTCCTCCTGGGCATTCAAGTGTTGATATATGATTTCTTCTGTAAAAGGATGTGTTCCTTAGATTGTGAAGTCATGCTTGATATGGATTGTATCTTCTTTTCTCTTGAAGATCTTTGACTGAGTCAGGATATGCTTGGACTCTTTTATTTCTTTCATTTTAGCACCTGAGTTTAATCTGATTTCGGGGTGAATTGTAGATTTACCCATCTTAATGACTTCAGCCTTGGATCAGTTGCATTGATCCAAGAGATGTTTTAAGTTTATTCTGGATGAACAAAAATGATAGACCTTACGAAGGTTGCAAGGTCTGAATGTGTTGAATGAGCAATTCAGGAGTTAACTCAGGCTGATCTTGTTAAATGAATTGGTTCCCGATATCGTAATATCAGGAAGGTCTAGACCTTGAGCCAGGTAATAAATTCTGATATATATATATTGCTAGCTTATTATCAATCTGGATTGAATCCATTTCGGGAATGTATCTCGTTGGTTCTTCTTGAACGATTCTATTTGTTAGACCTAGATCGGATTTAGTAAGGTTAATAACCTAAACTATAACCTATGGGTTGGATTAGTGCTAATCTAACCTAGCCCTAAACTATAAGCTAAATGTTTCTAAGGTTAGTGACCTAGCGCTAAGGAGGTTAGACTAAGTATCACCTTAAGATCTAACCTATGTTTCTAACCAAACTAATGATCATGGATGAAAGGGACCTATGAAGGGGTGCGAGCCATGGGCGGTAGTTTCTATGGCATTAAATGAGATGGATAAGTATGATGGACAAGGGATTTGGTGGAAGTTTCAAGCGGATAATGAAATCCGACGTGGCAGAGTCGCCAAATCTGGAAATGGTCTTTGGTTTGTTTTTTTCCATCGCCAACTATGGCGGTCGGTGGGCGATGGAGATTGAGCGGGAATTTTGGAGTTAATGCAATTAATGAACTCGGTTTCGAGCACGAATTGCTCGGAAGGCATGCAAAATGGAAAACTAGTTGGTTGTTTGGTTTTCCATACGCTCCGGTTTTATCTCTATTTGATCACCGGTTCTTGAACCGATCTACTTGGTGTTGCATGGCAACTATGAGAATAACTAGCTCTTTTCTCTGTCGAGGAAAGTTTATAAGGCATGGAAATAACAAATTATTGTTGTTGAATCTAACGTGGAAAAAGAGGAGAAGGCTCGAGCTCTTTCGAGAGGTCTTCTTGATTTTTAAGCGACATTACCGGCATGTTAGGCCCTAACTTTTAAAAATCTTGCTTTCCTTCAAATGATTTCATTAGAACAACTCTGTTCAGATGATTTTTGGTCCAGTTGGTTTTTATGGTAGCATTGTATGAATTAGTTTGTTGTATCTTCATGCTGGCTCGATTATTCAGTTGAACCCTTGCTGGGTGTACATTTTGTTTCATTGAATTATCTTGCTGTGTTTTGCATTTCGGTTAGATTTCGTAGAAATGCTTGCAAGGATAATGTATGAATTCGACTCTGTTGGAGTCCATAAAATGTTTTCTTGTTTGGTATCGACTTTTGTTGAAGCCTTGCTGTTAACACTTGTTGAGATTGATACAGTTGGAATTCTAGGAAATAGATAGTATCTTTCTACTTCTGTAGAAGTTTATTTGAGAATACTAAATGGGTTCGACTCCTTTTGAATCCTTGAAGCGTATATTATGTTTTTATCTTACTCAGTATAAGCTCGGTTGTGAATACTTTGTTGTTATGAACCCAGTTGGAGTCCTTGATATGTAACCAGTGTTTCGGCTTCTGTATAAGCTTGGTTGTGAATACTTATTGATATTGGCTCTGTTGGAGTCCTTAATATGTATCTTGTATTTCAACTTCTGTAGAAGTTTAGTTGTGAAGACTGTTGGTGTTGAATTAGTTGGAGACCTTGAATGTTTTCGTATGAATTCGACTTCAATCCTAACCCTGGCTATGAGTTCTTGTTGGATACGACTCAGTTGGAGTCCTTGCAGTATCTCCATGTGAACACGACTCCTGTTGAAGCCCTGACGTGTTTGCGTGATGGCTCGACTTCTGATCTAGTCCACGCTGTGTTTACTTTTTAAACTCGACTCTGTATGAGTCCTTGCTGTATTCGTATTATCTCGGCTTGGATGAAACTTTGTTGAAAATAATGATATGATGATGACTTCTATGAAGATCTTGTTGTGGTTATTATTTTTTGATTTCGGCTTCTGATTTAAGACCTTGCTGTATTTAGTAGGGATTAGATTCAGCTGTTTGTTGCTGAGTATTTCGACTCAGTGGGAGTGTCGCTGGGTTGCACACGGTTACGTCTTCTGTTATTGTGTTATTTAGTCTTGAGCTTGACTGAGATAAAAAGTTACTAGCTGTGCCATGACAGGCGATGGCGTTGGATATTTTGCATGTTGTTGAATAATATGGAAAGATTTGTTGAGCCTTTTGGGGTTAGATTATTTTATTATTGCTTGTCACGTGAACTCTTGTATTGCTTAATAATCTACAGGTGAATTTTATATTGGAATTCTGGTGAAGCTGTAGTATCTTCTTGTGGTCTCGGCTGATTTAGTCGCATGCGTATAGTGTAAATGCATTACTCTTGAGAGGATGGTACAGTCATGAACATGATTGGAATGGAATATGAATGTCTCTATTTCTTTCTCCTCTGCTGTTAAGTTATGTTGATATCTATAACTGTATGAATAATAAGTTATTCTCTCCTTGTCTAGAAACTATGAATGTTTTCTTCTCTTGTATCCTTATGTGATCTCAACGGTAAGGGTAAAACAAGAATAGACAGTGGTATGGTATGGAGAGACTGGCATAAAATGTGTGTTGCTGTATAGGTGGTTATACTTGTCTGTACCATTAACATAGTGTATGATTAAAAAGGAATTATGTCAGTGAGCTTGCCGTTATTATAAAGCTGCCTTGTGGACTTGTTGAATCATACTTTTGAATTACTGAACTGATAGGATATTCTTTTTAGAATAGAATAAATTGTTGGATTGTTGTTGTCTTGAGATACGAATGGATGGATGTTTTGGAATTATTTTGTTCTTCTTAGTCTCTAATATGTACGTAGAGTCATCTAAAAATATTTAGGACTATTTGACAGCTATAATAGAGGTTATGCATTATAGTCATGTTAAAATTGTAGAAAGATATTTAGCCTGATTTCATTTAAACAGGTTGTTCAATGAGAGCAATTGGTAGAATGCAATTGTTTTAAGATTTAGTGCTTATCATGCTCAGTTCACAGAACTGACCCGTGTTGGAAATTTTGCAGATGGTTGTCGTAAGTGGTAAAGGCACACGAGATCTGATATGATGCTCAGATTATTTAATTTGGTTTTATGTTGAATTTCAATTTGACTTCTCTAATTGTATTATATGAAGGAAGTTGTTCTCTTGCTGTTGAGTATTGTATCTCATATGCTGAATGCATAAGTTGTAATTGATTAGCTTGTAATGAATGAAATAAAGGGATTGTTACTTGTATATGGTTGCAACTGTATCTTGATGGATTGAACTTCTTCGGTTTGAATGTTTTAAAGTACATTTATATTATTGTATACCTTGGAGATATTTGGGAATTCTCTAGGTAAGCCTTGCAAAGATTATGTGACTAAATACTTGTAAATGTTTAATAGTTCTGCTATGTTCCATTTAAAGCTAATTGTAATTTAGATCACTGATTTTTGAGAAGCTAAGGTTAAAATAAACCCTTTCAAGAAGTGAACGGAAGAGTAATGTTACTCTATAACCTTGATCTAAGTCAAGACAACGTCTCGAATGTTTTTAAAATCACTAAATCTCAATTCTAATAAGATATATATTTCAGTTATGAGAACTGATATAAACCTAAAAGGGTATGGTTAGCAACCTTATGTGAAGATTTAGGGCTATTGCTCGGTTTCGTTGATTTAGATTCTTGTTTTTCGATGAACTCCTTATTGGGACCTCTAGTCTTAATAACTTCTCTTGTGAAATGGGTTTTATTAAGAAAGGTAATTCTAAGGTGAGGAACCCAGGGGTTGGGAAAAGACTACCCTAAAAGGAGCATCTTAAAGTATAACTTTAACTCAACGTATGTAACACTTTTAATTAAGTAGATCTTTTCGAGGCGGATTTGAAGGTTGATGGCACAAGTCAACTGCAGGGTTGTACCTTCGAGAAGATTAGGATCTTCTCAAAGATACAACAATACAGGTGACTTATGATGTCACCCTTTGCATTGATCGTTAAGATTTACACCTTTTACTCGAACAAGTTTTACTCTGGGACTGGTTAGGAATGTGGTCATGTTATAAGGCTGCCCCTGGAGACTCGGGGTATCTTGACACACTGGGTTAACTAGGGTTGACCCAGAATGTCAGCGTATCCCTAGTCCTCGTGAGCATCCTTATAACGTTGTCATATTATTAATCCATTCCTGAGTGAATAACTTGGGGCTGGAGAGACTGACAGAAGTCAGTATAAGACATTCTACATAACATAGGAATGGGGTGAAGGACGTATTCCAGATTGACGAGTATGCCATCAAGGAATACAAGACATAAGCAGTATGTTTCAAATCTTTGGCCAAAGTATCGCAAGTCTGATTGCGTTGTCCTATGTCACCTAGTCTAAGGGATGAGATGCCAATGAATAATGGTAACAATTATTCGAGATAGGTTCCTTGACGAGCATTACGAATCCCGGTCTAGGGAAGAGAACCGCAAGAGTGTTGTGTTAAAATAAAAACACCAACTCTTGATACACATGAATAGATCGGTACAGTCATGAATGAATAGATCGGAGGTACTCCAAGTCATTACAAATGCATATGGTTATCTGTTATAAGAATGGTGGTTTTGATTTGTGAGTTATAAATTATGTATTTAGAACTAGGAAGCATTTATCAAAAAAAAATTACTTGTTCTAATGTTCTAAATTGGGGATGTTACATCTTGGTATCAAGTAGAAGGTTGAAGCTCTTGGACCTATTGTGTCCATAATCTGATAAAAACCCAATTTTCTTATAACGAAAAATGGTTAGAACAAGGGGGAACGTTGCGAATAATGCTCCACCGAAAGGAGGGCGTGAATGACCCAAAAGCTTGATGAGATCCTTACACGCCCTATTGGACACAAGAGATCATTTAGCTATACTTAAACAGACAAGTAATGGGAAATGAGTAGGATGATGAAGTCTGGTAATAACAATCAAGAACCTCCCGAGGACAACCCCGATATGGGTGTTGATAATAATGCTTTGAAATGCACTGTCCAACCGAGAAAACAAAAAGGCCGACAGCGGTAGAACTCACTAATGATATAAAAGGATAAGCCCACCTAAATATGATGTCACCACATTAGGAGATGGAGCCGAGAACGGCTCAAATAAATGGAGAAATACTTTACAATAAGAAACTTCTCGGAGGAAACCAAAGTTATTTAGGGAGCCTATCGGCTTTCCCATGAAGCATCTTCGTGGTGGGATAGCCGTAAAGCTGAGCTAAGTATTGATGAGACCAATATTACTTGGGATCAATTTAAGGGCTATTTCGAGGCAACGTTGGCTGCCACAACTTTTCTATGATCGAGAAAATGACGAGAATTCCGAACTTAGCTCGAGGGAAGTTAACGGTCGAATCTTTGGGCGCGTTTTACAAAACTCCTCAAGTATGTACCGCAGTATCAAACTAACGAGAAGTTCAGAATAAGGAAATTCATCATGGGATTGAATCCCGTGATAGGGGGAGAGGTCGATGTTCACAATCCAACCACTATGGAAGGAGTTGTTGAAAAGGTCATACGACAAGAACAGAAATTAAAGGCTATTTCTGCTCATAAAGAGGAAGTGCAGAAGAAGATTGCAAACCCTTCTTCAACCTCACTTGCACCCAAAAAGGGACCATGGAAAAATTTTGGAAACAGAAGTAAGTTTCCAGGGGATAATAGTAAGAAAACAGTAGCAAGTAAGCTTGTTGGAAATGTAAGGGATAATTTTGCCAAAAATTATAACAATGGGTAGAAGCCCTATGGAGGACAACGTGATAATTACAAGGCTGGAGGCAATTTTGAGACTAAAAAGGGACATGTATGAGGCTGCTACAATTGTGGCAAAGACCACTACGCGAATCAGTGCACTTTGAAGAAGGATGATCGTAATCGCGAAAGATAAGATACATCTTTGCCGCAAAGAAAGAGCATGCAAGTCTGAAAAGCAAGTGACACCTATAGAAGTTCCGGGTAAGTTATTTGGCATACCTGTCACTATTCTTTTTGATACAGGAGCTACTGAATGTTTTATTTCTAGTAAACTTGCTTCTAAACTTAAGAGAAAAGCTAGAAAAATGGATAAATCTTGGGTATGCGGTATGGTAATAATTCTATTCATACGGTGAATATGTGTCTTTTTAGGCAGTCCTTGATTTACCTAACTTTTCCACGGAAGTTGACCTCTATGTTACACCTTTGGGATCGTATGACATTGTCATCGGTGTCAATTGGTTAGTTGACCATAAAGCAAAAGTAGATTACTATGAAAAGAATATAAAATGTTTAGATGATTGGTGGAAACAATGCAGAGATTCAAGGGGTGAAACGGAAATTTCAGTTAGAAAAGCGTCACATATGCGGCTTAAAAAGGCTAAAAACAAAGGATGTACCCTTTATGCGGTAAAGATATCTCGAGCTTTCGAAGAAGATGGTGATCCCATGAAACGATTTCCTCTGCTACAAAGTTTCAGGGATGTTTTTCCGGAGGAATTACCAGAGTTACCACCCAAGAGGGAATTTGACTTCACCATCAAAATCAAACCAGGAACGGAACCTATTTCCAAAGCACCTTATCGGATGACTACTACAGAGTTAGTTGAGCTTAAGGCTCAATTGCAAGAACTTTTGTCTAAAGGTTTGATTAGACCAAGTGTTTCACCTTGGGGAGCACCGGTGATATTTGTGAAAAAGAAGGATGGAACACTTAGGCTGTGTATTGATTATCGGATGTTAAACAAAGCAACAATCAAGAACAGATACCCACTTCTAAGGATCGATGATCTATTTGATCAGATGCGTGGGGAAGTAGTTTATTCTAAGATAGATCTTCGATCTGGTTATCATCAGTTAAGGATTAGAGAAGAAGATATTCATAAAACAGCTTTTCGAACAAGGTACAGACATTATGAGTTCACGGTTCTACCCTTTGGATTAACTAATGCACCCGCAGCTTTTATGAACTTAATGAATAATATCTTTCAAGAATATTTGGACAAGTTTGTACTTGTATTCTTGGACGATATTCTCATTTATTCTAAAAGTGTTGAAGAGCACAATGAGCATTTGAAGATAGTTTTGGGAATTTTGAGAAAAAGAAAGTTGTATGGTAAGTTATCCAAATGTTCTTTCTTTGATTCAGAAGTTCACTATTTGGGTCATGTCATTAGTAAAGAAGGAATTGTTGTAGATCCTTCAAAAATAGTGGCAATAACTGAGTGGCCTGCACCAAAGAATGTGCACGAAGTAAGAAGCTTCATGGGTCTTGTTGGTTATTATAGAAAATTTGTTAAGGATTTTTCTAAAGTGGCTGCACCAATAACTTCATTGCGAGAAGAAGGATAAGAAATTTATTTGGAGCGATAAGTGTGAAACTCTTTGAAAAGTCGAAAAGTCGGTTGACTTCCGCACCTATATTAGTTGTACCCGACCCTAATGGGAGCTTTATTGTTGTAACGGATGCTTCGGGAAGGCCTTGGAGGTGTTTTGTTACAAAATGATCTGGTAATAGCATATGAAAATAGAAAACTTAAGTTACATGAGCTGAATTATGCTCCTCATGATTTGGAGCTTGCTTCCATTATTCATGCGCTTCAAGTCTAGAGACACTATTTACTTTTGAAACCTTTTGAGTTGAAAATCCATCACTTAGGACTGAAATATATTTTCACTCGGCTAATCTAAATGCCAGACAAAGAAGGTGGTTAGAATTTTTATCTCAATATGATTTTGATATTAGCTACATCAAAGGGAAAGAGAATAGAGTAGTAGATGCTCTAAGTCGTAGGAAGCACATTTTTGCTCTTATAACATTAAGAACTCGGTTTAAGGATGAGGTAAAAGTGCCTCGAATCGATTTATACTTTCAAAGTAAAAGCGGCTTCTTTGCGAACCTAATGATGAAAGGTATAAGGGCTTTCATTTTGATAATGAAGGAATCTTACGTTATGAAAACAGGTATACGTACTATCTTTGAACGATTGGAGAAAGAAGTTGCTAGTTGAATTTCATAATTCACCTTTCTCTAGACACCCGGTATCACAAAAATGCTTGCGATCTCGAAACACAATACTTTTGGAAAGGTATGAAAAAGGATGTTATGGATTTTGTGACTCATTATGCGGAATGTCGGCAGTTAAGGCGAAACACATGCACCCTACTGGACTATTATATCCCCATAGCATACCACAGTACAAATGGCAAGTAATAAGCATGGACTTTGTACAAGGGTTACCTATGTCCAGGAATAAACATGATGTTATCCTGGTAGTTGTAGATAAACTAACTAAGGTAGCTCATTTCATCACTGGAAATCTAAAGGATGATTCACCAGTGTTGGCCAAAAGATTCGTACATGAAATTTTCAGGTTACATGGTGTACCAGAATTGATTATATCTGACAGGGATCCTAGAATGACGTCAATATTTTGGCAAACGCTTAATACAGCTCTTGGAACGAAACTAAACTTCGATTCGCATATCATCCTAAACGGATGGACAAACTGAGAGAGTAAATCAAGTGTTGGAAGATATGTTGCGAATGTATTGCATGGATCAACAGTATAAATGGGAAGAGTATCTTCCACTAGTTGAATTCGCATACAACAACACTTATCACTCATCTCTTAAAATGGCACCTTTTGAAGCACTTTATGGAAGGAAGTGCGGGAACCCTATTAGTTGGGATAGTGTAGAGGATAGAGTGGTAATTGGGCCGAGATCCTCACCGAAATGGAGCAGCAAGTAAAGTTGATTCGTGAACAATTAAAGGAAGCAAAGCAGATAGGAAGAAGAGCTATCTTTGACCTTAAGCGGGTTGATCAAAGGTTTGAGCTTGGTGAGAAGGTTTTCTTCGTGTTAAACCCGTAAAGAGTTCTATAACTTTTGGCAAGGCTGCCAAGTTGTCACCTCATTTCGTGGGACCTTTCAAATTGTCAAAGTAATCAATCCCGTAGCTTATCGATTAGCATTACCACCTGCTTTGTCACGAATGCATGATGTTTTCCATATTTCTTTGCTTAAGAAATACGTTTCAGATTTGTCACATGTGTTAAATTGGAATTCCTTGCAGGTCCAAGACCCAAGAATAATCGTGGTTAAACCCACACGAGTACTAGAAACTCACCAATTGCATTTAAGAAATCGTGAAATACAACAATGTAAGGTCCAGTGGGACCAGTTTAACGAAGAAAGTGCAACTTGGGAAAATCGGAAGAGATGAAAATTGCTTTTCCTTTTCTTTTTCAACAGAATTGAATCATTGACAAACATATTTTTTATGAACTTATCTTTTTCATGTTTATATGAAAGCTGATTGAGGCAAACATTATTCGAGTTGAATAAAATGTATTGTGAAATTGATTTACGGAACTATTCAAATTGGAAATAGTCACATTGTATTGTGAACTAATAAATTGGTTGACACGAAGGTAAATCAAATATGTAATCATCGGACGATGAATCTTTTAGGAGGGAAGCATGTAACACCACCGAACTATTGTTACTTCCTCCAGGCATTCAAGTGTTGATATATGATTTCTTACGTAAAAGGATGTGTTCCTTAGATTGTGAAGTCATGCTTGATATGGATTGTATCTTCTTTGCTCTTGAAGATCTTTGGTGAGTCGAGATATGCTTGGACTCTTTTATTTCTTTCATTTTAGCTTTGAGTTTAATCGATTTCGAGGTGAATTGTAGATTTACCCATCTTAATGACTTTCAACCTTGGATCAATTGCATTGATCCAAGAGATGTTTTAAGTTTATTCTGGATGAACAAAAATGATAGACCTTACGAAGGTTGCAAGGTCTAAATGTGTTGAATGAGCAATTCAGGAGTTAACTCAGGCTGATCTTGTTAAATGAATTGGTTCCCAATATCGTAATATCAGGAAGGTCTAGATCTTGAGCCAGGTAATAAATTCTAATATATATATTGCTAGCTTATTATCAATGCTGGATTGAATCCATTTCGGGAATGTATCTGTTGGTTCTTATTGAACGATTCTATTTGTTAGACCTAGACTGGATTTAGTAAGGTTAATAACCTAAACTATAACCTATGGGTTGGATTAGTGCTAATCTAACCTAGCCCTAAACTATAAGCTAAATGTTTCTAAGGTTAGTGACCTAGCGCTAAGGAGGTTAGACTAAGTATCACCTTAAGATCTAACCTATGTTTCGACCAAACTAATGATCATGGATGAAAGGGACCTATGAAGGGGTGCGAGCCATGGGCGGTAGTTTCTATGGCATTAAATGAGATGGATAAGTATGAAGGACAAGGGATTTGGTGGAAGTTTCAAACGGCTAATGAAATCCGACGTCGCAGAGTCGCTTAATCTGGAAATGGTCTTTGGTTTGTTTTTTTCTATCGCCAACTATAGCGGTTGGTGGCAGTGGAGATTGAGCGAGAATTTTGGAGTTAATGCAATTAATGAACTCGGTTTCCGAGCACGGATTGCTCGGGAAGGCATGCAAAATGGAAAACTAGTTGGTTGTTTGGTTTTCCATACGCTCCGGTTTTCTCTCTGTTTGATCACTGGTTCTTCGAACCAGTCTACTTGGTGTTGCATGGCAACTATGAGAATAACTAGCTCTTTTCTCTGTCGAGGAAAGTTTATAAGGCATGGAAATAACAAATTATTGTTGTTGAATCTAACGTGGAAAAAGAGGAGAAGGCTCGAGCTCTTTCAGAGGTCTTCTTCAGATTTTTAAGCGACATTACCAGGCATGTTAGGCCCTAACTTTTAAAAATCTTGCTTTCCTTCAAATGATTTCATTAGAACAACTCTGTTCAGATGATTTTTGGTCCAGTTGGTTTTTATGGTAGCATTGTATGAATTAGTTTGTTGTATCTTCATGCTGGGCTCGATTATTCATTGAACCCTTGTTGGGTGTACATTTTGTTTAAATGTGATTGAATTGTCTTGTTGTGTTTTGCATTTCGGTTAGATTTCGTAGAAATGCTTGCAAGGATAATGTACGAATTCGACTCTGTTGGAGTCCATAAAATGTTTTCTTGTTTGGTATCGACTTTTGTTGAAGCCTTGCTGTATTAACACTTGTTGAGATTGATACAGTTGGAATTCTAGGAAATAGATAGTATCTTTCTACTTCTGTAGAAGTTTATTTGAGAATACTAAATGGGTTCGACTCCTTTTGAATCCTTGAAGCGTATATTATGTTTTTCTCTTCTGTATAAGCTCAGTTGTGAATACTGTTGTTATGGACTCAGTTGGAGTCCTTGATATGTAACCAGTGTTTCGACTTCTGTATAAGCTTGGTTGTGAATACTTATTGATATTGGCTCTGTTGGAGTCCTTAATATGTATCTTGTATTTCGACTTTTGTAGAAGTTTAGTTGTGAAGACTGTTGGTGTTGAATTAGTTGGAGACCTTGAATGTTTTCGTATGAATTCGACTTCAATCCTAACCCTGGCTATGAGTTCTTGTTGGATACGACTCAGTTGGAGTCCTTGCAGTATCTCCATGTGAACACGACTCCATGGGATTAGATTCAGCTATTTTTTTGCTTTGAGTATTTTGACTCGGGGGAGTGTCATTTGGGTTGCACACGGTTACATCTTGTTATTGTGTTATTTAGTCTTGAGCTTGACTGAGATAAAAAGTTACTAGTTGTGCCATGACAGGCGATGGCGTTGGATATTTTGCATGTCGTTGAATAATATGGAAAGATTTTTTGAGCCTTTTGGTGTTAGATTATTTATTTATTGCTTGTCATGTAAGCTCTAGTATTGCTTAATAATCTACGGTGAATTTTATATTGGAATTCGGGTGAAGTGTAGTATCTTCTTGTGGTCTTGGCTGATTTAGTCGCATGCGTATAGTGTAAATGCATTACTCTTAAGAGGACGGTACAGTCATGAACATGATTGGAATGGAATATGAATGTCTCTATTTCTTTCTCCTCTGCTGTTAAGTTATGTTGATATCTATAACTGTATGAATAATAAGTTATTCTCTCCTTGTCTAGAAACTATGAATGTTTTCTTCTCTTGTATCCTTATGTGATCTCTACGGTAAGGGTAAAACAAGAATAGACAGTGGTATGGTATGGAGAGACTGGCATAAAATGTGTGTTGCTGTATAGGTGGTTATACTTGTCTGTACCATTAACATAGTGTATGATTAAAAAGGAATTATGTCAGTGAGCTTGCCGGTTATTATAAACTGCCTTGTGGACTTGTTTGAATCATACTTGTTGAAATACGAACTGATAGGATATTCTTTTTAGAATGGAATAAATTGTTGGATTGTTGTTGTCTTGGAGATACAGATGGATGGATGTTTTGGAATTATTTTGTTCTTCTTAGTCTCTAATATGTACGTTGAGTCATCTGAAAATATTTAGGACTATTTGACAGCTATAATAGAGGTTATGCATTATAGTCATGTTAAAATTGTAGAAAGATATTTAGCCTGATTTCATTTAAACAGGTTGTTCAATGAGAGAAATTGGTAGAATGCAATTGTTTTAAGATTTAGTGCTTATCATGCTCAGTTCACAGAACTGACCCGTGTTGGCAATTTTGCAGATGGTTGTCGTAAGTGGTAAAGGCACGCAGATCTGATATGATGCTCAGATTATTTAATTTGGTTTTATGTTGAATTTCAATTTGACTTCTCTAATTGTATTATATGAAGGAAGTTGTTCTCTTGCTGTTGAGTATTGTATCTCATATGCTGAATGCATAAGTTGTAATTGATTAGCTTGTAATGAATGAAATAAAGGGATTGTTACTTGTATATGGTTGCAACTGTATCTTGATGGATTGAACTTCTTCGGTTCGAATGTTTTAAAGTACATTTATATTATTGTATACCTTGGAGATATTTGGGAATTCTCTAGGTAAGCCTTGCAAAGATTATGTGACTAAATACTTGTAAATGTTTAATAGTTCTGCTATGTTCCATTTAAAGCTAATTGTAATTTAGATCACTGATTTTTGAGAAGCTAAGGTTAAAATAAACCCTTTCAAGAAGCTGAACGGGAAGAGTAATCTGTTACTCTCTAACCTTGATCTAAGTCAAGACAACGTACTGAATGTTTTTAAAATCACTATATCTCAATTCTAATAAGTAAGATATATATTTCAGTTATGAGAACTGATATAAACCTAAAAGGGTATGGTTAGCAACCTTATGTGAAGATTTAGGGCTATTGCTCAGTTTCGTTGATTTAGATTACTGTTTTTCGATGAACTCCTTGTTGGGACCTCTAGTCTTAATAACTTCTCTTGTGAAATGGGTTTTATTAAGAAAGGTAATTCTAAGGTGAGGAACCCAGGGGTTGGGAAAAGACTACCCTAAAAGGAGCGTCTTAAAGTATAACTTTAACTCAACGTATGTAACACTTATAATTAAGTAGATCTTTTCGAGGCGGATTTGAGGCTTGATGGCACAAGTCAACTGCAGGGTTGTACCTTCGAGAAGATTAGGATCTTATCGAAGATACAACAATACAGGTGACTTATGACGTCACCCTTTGCATTGATCGTTAAGATTTACTCCTTTTACTCGAACAAGTTTTACTCGGGATTGGTTAGGAATATGGTCGTGTTATAAGGCTACCCGGAGACTCGGGGTATCTTGACACACCGGGTTAACTAGGGTTGACCCGAATCGGCCGTATCCCTAGTCCTCGTGAGCACCCTTATAACGTTGTCATATTATTAATCCGTTCTGAGTGAATAACTTGGTCGGAGACCATGCAAGTCGCATATAGACATTCTACATAACATAGGAATGGGGTGAAGGACGTATTCCAGATTGATGAGTATGCCGTCAAGGAATACAAGACATAAGCGATGTTTCAAATCTTTGGCCAAAGTATCGCAAGTTTCTGATTGCGTTGTCCTATGTCACCTAGTCTAAGGATGAGATGCCGATGAATAATGGTAACAATTATTCGAGATAGGTTCCTTGACGAGCATTTTGAATCCCATTCTAGGGAAGAGAACCGCAAGAGTGTTGTGTTAAAATAAAAACACCAACTCTTGATACACATGAATAGATTGGTAGATTACCAAGTCATGGAATGAATAGATCGGAGGTACTCGAGTCATTACAAATGCATATGGTTATCTGTTATAAGAATGGTGGTTTTGATTTGTGAGTTATAAATTATGTATTTAGAACTAGGAAGCATTTATCAAAAAGAAATTTACTTGTTCTAATGTTCTAAATTGGGGATGTTACAAATAGGATGTCATGAAATTCATTAAACCACATAAGAGAAGGAAGATCTTTTGCACGAAATTAAGCGTTATTAATATGTCACCAAATGGAGTTACATTGACTTGATTATTTCCAACCCTATGAACTTAATGCACACCATCTCTCTAAATCCTATAAAAAGACCATTTAACTAAAGGAAAAGAATTGTTAATGATTTTTAAAGCCTCTTGTATTGAAGGAGGTGTAAAATTTATTGTGCACCCAAATCATATTTACAATCTGGAACTTGTCTTAGGTCACGAAACTTGTTCTTTATCTAATAAGAGTATATAAATATGCATTCGTGTGGACATTCACAATATGAACCAGGGAAACAAAAAAGGGAAATTACCTACTTTCATCTTTTGATGAGATGTTCTAGATCAATAATAGTGAAAAAGGAATTCCTTCATAGATGGATGTTCAAGATACAATAAATTGATTGACGCCACATAGATAGATATAAAATGAACATAAACATGAAGTTGAATATGTTCGCATACCAAAAAAATCCATTCATTTTTTATAATCATTGGTGTTACCTTTCAACATGTGGTGGAAATTGTTGGTGTGTGGGATCCTATATGTCCTCCACTCACATATGCGGGTCATATCACATGGGTTAGGTTTAGGGTTTGCTTATGTGTCATGCACTAGGGTTACTCAACACCATATATGTATCCCTTCATTTGACATTTATGAGTATGCCAAGACACTCCACTGTCTTTCTCTATGTGCAAGCTTTGTTCTATTATGCAAGTTCTTCCATTGATTGATTGATTCCTCCTTGTGATTACGCTAGAGCTATTATGTTTCCTTTAGAGTGCAACTTCATCGTGGTGCATAGTTTTCGATACGATTCTCGCCAACTCTTTCATGGTATCAAAGCTGAGATCAAGTAAACATGCATTCGTCATCTGAGTTGCGATTACTCTTGGTTTCATTATTTTTACTCCTCGTGCAAGTTTTTCAATCATCAGATTCTAGAAATTTATTGCTAACATTCTTAACAAGTTTCTCTTGGAAAGTTTTTGGTTTTGTTGTGTTCTTCGTGCATGTGCAGATCTCCTCGAGTTTTCAGGGGTTTTGTAGCTACATTTAGCTAGCTACAGCTAAATTTAGTAGATCAACTAAAAATAGAGGTTCTTTATTCTAGTTTTTAATCATTTATTAAACTGGAAATTATTTTTTAGAACTCTATTTTCTAGTTTTTTGTTGTTTTTTGATTCAAGTCAAAAAAATCAGTGATTGGTGTTTTTTGGTGCACTTGCTCTCCACCGAGCTCCTGCCTGCGAGCTCCTGCAACCTTACCAAGTTCCTCCTCGAGCTCTCTTGGCTCATGCATAACCTGTGTTTGGTTAAGTGCTCACCCGATCTGCAGTTTGCTCATGCCTCTACATTGACTAACCACCGATTGCCTTGCTTGGACTCGGGCTCGTTCATAGTCTAAATGTGGTAGTTTTGTTCGTGATTGCTTCTACTCGTGAGCTCATTTTTGTTGTCATGGTTTACCTTCCTGCACTCTCGGTGTTGGTTTCACACATCTGTGGGCTCGAGTTTACATTGTTTCCTTTTGCATTGTTTGTGCTTTTGCAAGGACATTTTTTGCATTAGCTCATCTTCATTTGCATTGGTTGGACTCGACTCTACCATTGTGCATCTGCCTTCAGCTCGAGCTCGTGGCACTGGTTTCGTTCCATTCGATTAGATTAAAAGCTAAGTTTGCAAGAGATTCCCTTGACATGTCTCGAACCTGTGTGCTTGTGCTCGACATATTTCCTCTGGTTGCATTGGATTCCCGTTGTTGTGAATGTGCAATGGAACTACACAGCTCAATTTATGCTCAATCATTATTCGCTTGATTCCACCAGTAACTTGTGCTATTTGGGATCTCTATTTGTCGTGTGCCCATCTGCCAGTGTTTACACCACAAGACCTTCCTGTCAACCGTCTCGGGATCCTTCCCCCCAACGTCTCACCGAGACCCACACCGAGCTCTGTCCTCGCCTACTTTCCCGCCTCCAACTCAAATTTTTGGTAAGTTTATTTCATTCCATTTCGTGGGTGCTTTTTTAAATAAAGGTAAGCTTTTTAAAATCTATTTCTATTAATAGATATTAATAGAAATTAGTTTCTTTTAAATTTAATAGATTTTAATAGATCTTAGTAAGTTTCCTTTAATAGATCTTAATAGATCTTAACCGAAAAATTCTAAATTGTAAGTGGAAACAATTTAAATTTTGATTTCTTTTAAAAAGGAAAGTATTTAAATATTTAATTAGGATTTAATTTTTAATTAGATCTTAATTAGTTGAAATTAATTAGATTTAATTATATTAAATCTAGTTTTATTAATTTCAAATTGACCTCATTTACGATTAGATAAAATATTTAAAATCATCCTTTGCTTTAACGTTAATTATCATTTTTAACTCCCATAGCTTTAAAATTAGCTAAATTAGGCATTTCCAAACGATAATTTTTTAAGCGTTATTGTCAATTTTTTTACTAATCATGCGCTCAAGTGTGCAGTAACACTCTGAGCTCCTATTTGTCTTCCGCGTGCTTTTCGGCATTCTGAAGATCTCTCGGACTCATCTTGAGTTCGTTTAAAACATTGTATTTTACCCTTATTATTGCTTGCGACTAGTGAGTGCATCCGCCACGTTTGACAGGGGGTATCCTTTGCGACGTGAGACACTTTTTCTCACAACCAGGATTTGATTTCACCTCCTTCCTAGTTTTTGCAATTGTGCTTATGTATGCGGTGTCACTTTTCTACGCTCCACGAAACACGATTGTGGTCTCCTCTCTTACGCGTTATTACGTTGATTGCAAGGTGAGTTACCAAGTGTTTCAAGACGCACGCTCGGACCCGATTGTATTCAACACACTAAACTATAAAGTGCCGAAAGCAGGGGGTTATTATATTGTCCTGGGTGGTTGTGATTCTTGTGTTTCTTTTCTGCATTCTTTCTCTCTCTTCACTATGGATGCACTTTCAATTCCTTTGCTTACGTGTTCAACTTATTTGAATGGAGATTGAAAATAATTATGAAACTAAGGAGTAAATGTTTATTCTACATCACCATGGGAACTAATACTGAACCAAACAACGACCCTAAAAAATCTAAGTGGTTAAATCGTAGTGATGAATCTTTAGGTCTTCTTTGCATGTCTATTTCTCTTGACTTGCTCTTCCACATTGAGTCATCAAAACACCTAATTCTGCGTGGAAAACGTTAGATGGAATGTTTGGACAACAAGATGACATGAGAGCACATGAGTTAGAAAACGAACTACTAGGGTTAAATCCTAGTGATTTTGAAAACCTACAAGCATTCTTCTCTAAGTTTGTCCACACTAGATTGTTGTTAAAAGAATGTCAAGTAGAGAAGAAATATTCTCAACTGATCTTGTCGATTCTCTCTAAGTTAGGTCCTGAATATTTTGTCTTTGTGTCAACTTTTTATGCTACAAAATCTACCTTGGGAAAGGATTAGAATATTCCCTCCTTTGACTATTTTTCATCCCAACTCATTCGAGAACAAGACAAACTCATTCAAATGGGGTCTCTCAAGTCCAAGTCACATGCCCTTATTGCAATTACTAGTAAGGAAAAGAAGATTGAAAAGAAGAAGAAAGAAAAAAGGATCAACCTAAGAAGGAAACCAAGACCAAAACTAAATTTAACACGAACACTTCGACTTCTGAGCCTAGAGCATAGAAAGACAAGTATTTGTGTTCCTATTGCAAGAATCCTGGTCATAAAGAGCATATGTGTATGAGAAAACAAATTGATCACCTTACTCATTTACTTGAGAAAAATCAAATAGGTGTTCCTGAGTCTATAAAAAAAAATGCTCCGAAGGCCGAGTCTTCTACTTTGCAAAAGGTTCTAAATCTGATAAGAAGAAAGGAAAGGCCCTTGTAGCCAAAGTTTCTCCTTCATCGACGTGGATTATAGATTCCGTGCCTCGCACCACATGGCTTCTTCGCATGTTGAGTTATCCAACATCGAGCCATGTGGTATGTCCCAAATCACGATGGGTAATGACATGATAGTGTCGGTTTCTGGTAGTGGATCGGTAGAGATGGATGGGGAACATTCAACCAAGTGTTGAGTGTTCCTGATCTCTCTACCAATCTCCTATCGGTTTACCAAATTACTCACCTTGGTGAAGGAATGCGAGTGGAATTTGGTCCTAACTCGGTGATTATTTGTGAGCTTAATGATGACACTACAGTGGATGAGGGAAAGGTGGATCACCATTCATGGTTATATACCTTTTCCCACTTTAATTTTGATTCTACACCCACTTCCTTGCTCACTCATGCAAATGAGGTTAGTAAGCTATGGCATGAGTGTTTCGAACATCTAAATTATCGCTACCTTGAACAATTGAGCCAAAATGAAATGGTCAACGGGTTACCTCGCGTCAAGTTTTCTAAGGGTCTTTGTGAGGGTTGTACCCTTGGAAAGCATCCTGAAAAGAACTTTGATAAAGGAAAATCTTGGAGAGCTACTCGTCCTTTGGATCTTGTTCACAATGATATTTCTGGTCCATTTCCATCTCCTTTGTTTACTAGAGCTCTTTATGTGTTGACCTTCATTGATGACTATTCACGATATACTTGGGTATATTTTCTTAAGCTTAAGTCTGAAGTCTTTGAACATTTTTAGGACTTTAAGGCTCTTGCTGAGAAACAGGCGAAACAGTCTATTAAGGTTCTTCAAACCGACAATGGAGGTGAATATGTAAACAATAGGTTCATGGATTTCTATACTTCTGAAGGGATCTCCTTGTAGCATACAATTTCTTATAGCCCTTCACAGAATGGAGTAGCAGAAAGAAAGAATCGTACTCTTAAGGAGATGGCCACTTGTATGATTCATTCAAAGTCTCTTCCTCCACAGTATTGGGCTGAAGTAGTGAATTGTGCTAATTACATTCAGAATCGTGTTCCACACAAGGCAATAAGAGGGATGACACCCTTTGAAGCCTGGTTTGGATGCAAGCTTGATGTTGAGCACTTTTGAGTCTTCGGATCCAAGGCTATGGCTCGGATTCCCAAGAAGAAACATAAGGCATTAGAACCACAATCCAAACCTTATATCTTTGTAGGGTATCCTAATGGCATGAAGGGATATTGATTGTTGAATCCTACTTCTCATGATCTTTATATTGAGATAAGTGTTAAGTTTGATGAGTCTTCTTCGAATTCTACTTCTCTACCTATTAAGGTTCTTCAGCTTGTTGATTCAGATTCTAACTCATCAGATGATGATGTTGTTGAGCATGCTCCTCTTCCTGATCCTCCCGACCATCAGAGCCTTAAGTCTTCTGATTCTAACAGTAGTGATGGCGAGGACTATGTCCCTTCTCACTTGAGTGACGAATCTTCCGACACGAGCCTAATCCTCCCGGTCCTCTCTGGGGCTAGGAAAACTTTGCAAAGTGTTGGAGATTTAGTTGGAGATACTTCAGATATGAGACGTACTCACTCATATTTCATTGGACCCCACTCTTTCTTCACCTCTACCTCTAATCCATATTCTTTCTGGGAGGCTTCTAGTATTCCTGAGTGGGATTCTACCATGGATGAGGAGTATTCCTCTCTCATGAAGAACGATAGTTGGAATCTCGACCCTCTTCCAAAAGGAAGAAAAATCATTCGGTGTAAGTGGGTGTTTCTAACAAAGTATGGAGTAGATGGAGATGTAAAAAAGCTTAAAGCGCAATTAGTAGCTAAGGGTTTATCCCAGATAGCTGGGGTTGATTAAACTGAAACCTTTTCTCTGGTTGTGAAGATGACTTCTATTCGACTGACCCTATCTATTGCCGCAACAAACAGATGGAAAGTCCATCAAATGAACGTTAAGAGTTCCTTCCTTCATGGTGACCTAGAGGAAGAGATCTACATGGAACAACCTCCGGGTTATGTCCATGATCCCTCTCTCATTTGTAAGTTAAAGAAGTCTCTTTATGGCCTTAAACAAGCCCCTTGGGCTTAGTATGCCAAGATGGAATCCTTTTTACTTACATCAGGATTTACTATGTGTCACTCTAATCCAAATGTTTATATTCTATGAAAAGATATTTCCATGCTCATTCTTGTTCTCTATGTTGATGACTTGTTGATCACGGGTAGCTCTTCCTCTATCATTGATTCTGTGAAGATCGCCTTGGCCAAAAGGTTTTCCATGACTGACTTAGGTATGCTTCATTACTTTCTTGGGATCCAGATTTCACAATCTGACTCAGGAATTTTGATTTCGCAACCTAAGTATGCTCTTGACTTGTTTTCTCATTTTCAGATGTCCGATTGCAAGTCTTCTCCTACTCCTTTTCTTTCCGGGGTTAAGTTGGTTTCGTTGCTCTGCTCCTTGGTTGATGGTAACCTTTATCGACAGTTGGTGGGGAGCTTGATTTACTTGACTCACACTCGACCGGATTTATCTTATGTTGTTGGGATCATGTCCAAATTCATGCAGGAACCACATGAGCTGCATTGGAAAACAGCTAAGCAGATCCTTCATTATGTTCATGGCACCTATATTGATGGCATTCACTATTTTGGAGGGGTGGATATTGACTTGATTGGGTTCATAGATTCTAACTGGGCCGGTGACTTAGATCATCAGAAATCTACCTCTAGCTACAATTTCTCTCTTGGTTCGGGTCCTATAAGTTGGTCTAGCAAGAAGTAGAATGCAATTGCAATATCTTCTACAGAGGCAGAATACAAAGGAGCATTTAACGCTGCCACAAAGGTTGTTTGGCTACAGGGTATTCTGACAGAGTTTGACATCCACTTTCGGTGGCCTACCATTATCTATTATGACAACACGAGCACTATCTCAATTTGCATAAATCTAGTTTAGCATCAACAGACGAAGCACATTGAGATACATATGCACTTCATATGAGAGCTTATTCATGATGGTATCATCGACATTCAGTACATTCAGACAACTGATCAGATTGTAGATATATTCACCAAGCCCTTCACTGAGGTGAAGTTTCTTCACTTGCGGTATCTTCTTGGGGTGAGGTATTATGCAGTTGCTCATCTTCTTTGGGTTATATAGTCCTTCTCTTCTTCTTCTTCTTCTAGGAAGATGTTGTTTGTATATGGGCACCTTATCAGGCCTTTAGTTGCCAAGCCCCATTAACACATCTTTCTTAGTTATTTAGGAGTTTCTTCTTGTTTTGTCTGACTCATCATAGCTGCTACCCCAGCTTCGATGAAGGGGGTGTTGGTGTGTGGGATCCTATATGTCCTCCACTCACATATGGAGGGTCATCTCACATGGGTTAGGTTTAGGGTTAGGTTTAGGGTTTTCTTGTGTGTCATGCACTAGGGTTACTCAAAGACCCTATATATATCCCTTCATTTGACATTTATGAGTATGCTAAGACACTCCGTTGTCTTTCTCTATGTGCAAGCTTTGTTCTATTATGCAAGTTCTTCCATTGATTGATCAATTCCTCCTTATGATTACGCTGGAGCTATTACGTTTCCTTTGGAGTGCAACTTCATCGTGGTGCACAATTTTCGATACAATTCTCGCCAACTCTTTCAGAAATTACATTAGAATACGTGGATAACCTTAAAGGCTATTGAAATAACTATAATGATCATGTCAAGGACTTATCTAGTCCTAAAACATAAGCATGATATCTCTCCCTAAGTCCACAAAAGTGTATCTTGAACGTCACTTCCTTGGTAAAATTTATTTGCATGTAATTTATAAATGTGAACATATTTTTATGTAGATAATATCAAATGTGTTATGGATATATCCCTCGCTAATGAAAGGAAAGAACTAAAATATTTTTTCGAAAATATTAACTCGTATGAGATTTTATCTCTAGCTTTGTTTGGGTTGTAAGATCGTTGAAACCTATGTTGAAGAAAGCTAAAAAAGGAAGTGGATGAAATATTTATGCTCTTTATTTTACAATATTAGTATACAAAAATAGTGAACATCAAATATAGAAAAATGATTTGTAAAATAAAACAAATATTTTACTCCAAACAACACATTGTGCAAATTTCTTCAATTAATTTAGATTCAATTACTAACAATTTGTATCTTATTTATATGATTCCACTCTAACAATTTGTATCTTATTTCTATGTTTTAGCCATTACAAATTTTATTATATATATATATAAGGATCTCTCTAAAATTAATCCTTGCACCACTCTAAACAAGTGTCTAAAAGCAAAACTGCAAAGATTCTAAAATCAATGTATGTTGTACATGGATAAAAAAAAAAAAATTATTTTCGTAAAAATAGATGCATGTATTCAAAACCGAGTTTTGATTTAATTTAAACTAAATCATATAAAAGTTACAGTTTGCATGCTAGGCAAAAACTATTGTTTCTCCTACTAATAGATGGACAAAATTAATGTCTATTTCCAACACTCCGCCTTATTTTTATGTTGGAAATAGATAATTTCTCCCACATGCTTTAATTGCTATTTTTGGGAAAAGTAAAAAGCAAGTTGCTTTTCATGCATAGATTATTTTTAAATAGATGTTCCTAATTTTAGGAAAAGCTAATAAAGCAAATAAGTCAAAAGCTTTGTATTGCACAAAAGCATGTGCTATTTTTAGTTGATGTTCTATTTTTAAGAGTTGAGTGTTTTATTGTTAGAAAAAATCCATCTACATATTAGAGGCAATTGTAAGTGTTTTTATACACACACAGATTGTATTGAGTTGAAGCTCTGACATAGAAAATAAATATATATGCACAAAAGTGTTGATTTGAGATTGGAATTATTTATTTATTTTATTTTTGTTGTTTGATATTTTATGTGCCTAATTTTTACGAATTGGTATTAGAGCGTGAAATTTTTCAACATGTTTCTAATTGACAACAAGCTATAGCTTCTATATCTGGTCTGCAGACACCACAATTTACAGGAAAAATTTACAAATATTGGTCATTAACTATGAAGACATTATTCATATCCCATGATGTGTGGTAAATCGTAGAGAATGGGTACATAGAGCCCGTAGATGCAGCAGGATATAACACACTCTTACAGGCAGAGAAAGATACTATGAAGAAATTAAGAAAGAAAGATAGAAAAAGAAAATTCTTTATTCATCAAGTCATGCATAAAAGCATCCTACCTAGAGTGGTAGTAGCCAATAAAGCACAAATTACGTGTGAAACTCTCCAAGTTGAGTATCAAGGTAAAGAGAAAGTAAAAACCGCAAAGCTACAATTTCTTTGAAAATATGCCAATGAAATATTCAAATTTCGTAGAATCATTCTTTACTTTTGTAGTTGGTGTAGTCAATCAAATTAAATCCCATGGAGAAACTATTGAAGATAGAAGGATTATTGAAAAGTTTCTTAGAAGTTTCCTTGCAAAATTTGATCCTTTGGTAGTTGTTATTAAAGAAACTAAGGATCTAAGTTAGTTCAATTGATGAGTTGCATGCATCACCGATAAATCATGAACAAAGGTTGAATAGATCATATGAAGTTGCAGATCAATTTTTTTCATCACAGACATTAGAAATTCGTGGAAGAGGAAGAGGAAGATTCAGCCCTAGAGGTAGAGGAAGAAGTTCATCTAAAGGATGCAACAACGGTCCATCAAACTCAAGTGGAAGAGAAAATATTCATGGGCACAATCATAATCATTTTTAGGTCAAAGACATAATAAGTCGCATGTGCAGTGTTACTACTGCAAGAGATATGGGCATTATGCTTATGATTGCATGAAAAATAGTATGATCAAAATAGGAAGAATCAAAATTAGGTTGGGATCTCTACTCCAAGCTCCATATTTATTGCATGCACAAAGATTTCTGAAGCAACACCTTTTATATCACCTATTGAGTGCAATCTATCCCAAGAGATTCCTAGTGATGTGTGGTATTTGAATTTTGGTTGCGGTAATCACATGACAGTAAATTAGATTTATTTTCAATTTTGGATGATTCATTGAATATAGATGTTACACTTGGGAATAATAATACAATGTTTGTAAAAGGAATATGAACAATCAACATTCTAACTAAAAGGGGGGAGCAAAAGATTATGCAGGATGTTTATTATGTTGCAGGTTTGAAGCATAATCTTATGAGCATTGGTCAATTAGTACAAAAAGGATACAGAGTTTACATTGAAGACAACAAATGTGTGATCGTGGATAAATATCCAAGTACTCGATTGATTGATAAAGTGAAGATGACAAGAAACATGTTTGTTTCTTTGAAGATTAGACCCGGCCACATTTGGAGCTCATACTACAAATAAGTCCAGAGCTAAAGAAATTGAATCATATTTTTAGTTAGTTGTAAAAATGAATCATGGCTATGGCATCTCGGGTTTGGTCATTTAAATTTTGGTGGTTAGAATTTATTACATGGAAAAAATATGGTAAAAGGTTTTCCTTTGATTCGAAACCAAATAGAGTTTGTGAATGTTATATTTTGGGAAGCAACACAAAAAAATCCTTCTCAATTGGCAAAAATGCAGCAAGAGCAAGTGCACCACTTGAAATTATTCAGTCAAATTTATGTGATCGATGCAAACAACTTCTATTAGAGGTTGCTCATATTTTATGACATTCATTGATGACTATACATGGAAGACATGGGTGTACATTTTGAGACACAAATCAAATGTATTTTATTAGATATATTTCAACAGGTTCAAGGTCTTAGTGGAAAAACAAAGTGAGTACTATATCAAAGTTCGAGGAAAGACAGGGGGATATGAGTATGTTTCCAATGCTTTTCTAATTTTTGCAAATATCATGGTGTACACAAACAACTTACTACCAGGTATACATCATAGCATAATAGTGTAGCGAGAGAAAGAATGGAACCATCATGGAGATAATGAGAAGTATGATGAAGGAAAAACATCTTTCAAATGAATATTGAGAAGAAGCATGTAGAATTGTTGTTTATATATTAAACATGTGTCCTATAAAAATTATTCGAAACATGGTTCCTCAACAGGCTTGGACTCAAAGAAAACATAGTGTTTCTCATTTTAAAATCTTCGGTTGTGTGGCATACACACATGTTCCTAATGAGCTAAGGAAGAAGTTAGACAACAAAGGAGAAAAGTGCATAAGATTTTATATTCAAAGAATATAAAATCTAACAAATTGTTTAGTCCATTACTAGAAAGGTCATAATCAACAAAGATGTGTAGTTTGTTGAAAATGAGGCATGGGATGGAAGTATTGAGAAAACACTCGAGTATAGCAACAGCTATTCCTCATGATGATATGGAAGATGAAAGTATAAAGCAACAAGGTATTGTATCTTCTTGAATTTTGGACATGCACCACAAGTTATAGCATAAGCTACACCTCCGTCTACATCTAGGAGGTCTACAATATTTCATTCATCTTCAAGCGTGCAACAAAAACCAAAAATAACACCGAAAAATAACTCCTTCAAGACAAAATAGTTGATCATCTAATAGCCTTTTGTAGCGAAAACAAGGAGTCTTAGTGAGATTTATGATGTTGTTACAACTAACATTTTTAGTTTTCACATTGTTTTCTCAAGCTACAAATCTAGTACATTTTGAAGAGGCTATAAACAATGAAGTTTGGGTTCAAGTCATGGATGATGAGATAGATGCCATAGAGAAGAATCAGACATGAGAATTGGTAGATATTTTAGAAGGAAAGGATGTGGTAGGAGTGAAGTGGGTTTAAAAGACCAAATATATTGTTGATGGTAAAGTACAAAAACATAAAGCAAGGCTAGTTGCAAGAGGTTTTTCACAGCAATATAGAGTAGATTACAACAAGACGTTTACACATATGGCACGTTTGGACATGGTAAGAATGGTTTTAGCAATTGCATCTAAAAATAAATGGCATATTTATCATATGGATGTAAAATTAGCATTCTTGAATGGTTTTCTTGAAGAAGAAGTTTATGTGAATGAGCCTGAAGGTTATGAGATTAAAAGTCATGAAGGAAAGGTATACAGGTTGAGAAAAGTGCTCTATAATCTCAAGCAATGACCTAGAGCTTAAGTACAACAGATTGATTCTTATTTGATACAAAATTGTTTCGATGAAGAGAAAGACTGAGCCTACCTTATACATCAAGATAAATGAGCAAGGTAAAATTTTGATCGTTTGTTTATATGTGAATGATTTAATCACTACTGGAAATCTATCTATAGATTCATTCAAATCAGCCATGAAGAAAAATAATTGAGATGACAGATCTAGGCCTCATGCACTATTTTATAGGCATTGAATTTCAACACTCGAAGCTAGAGTTTTTATTTCACAAGCAAGGTATGATAATGATGTTTTAAAGAGATTTAAAAAATTTAATTGCAAGTCAACACCAACACCCGTTGCAATAGGTTTGAAGTTAAACAAAGATGACAACGAACCATTTCTAGATCCAACATTATTCAAAAGGTTAGTTATAATTGTCATGTATTTGATGGACGCAAGGCTAGATATTATGTATGGTGTGAGCCTCATCTCAAGGTTCATGAAATCTAAAAAATATTCACATTGTCAAGTTGGGAAAAATATTTTGAGGTATGTATGTGGAACTAAGAATAATGGAATTTTGTATTCAATATCATATGAGTTCAAACTCATAGGTTATAAAAATAGTAATAGTGCCAAAATTATAGATGATAGAAAAAACACATCCGGATATGATTTTCACTTTGGAATAGGTTTAGTTTCATGGGCATCGAAGAAGCACCCATAGTCACACTATCTTTAGAAAAATCGAGTTTTTAGCGGCAAAGCAGGGGCAACATGTTAGGTTGTTTGGGTGAGAAGAGTGTTGAAATATTTGAGGCAGAATCAAAAAGATGCTACACATATTATTGTGAAAACAATTCAAAAATGGCATTGTCCAAAAATCATGTTTTCACAAAAGGAGCAAGCACATAGACATGAGGTATCACTTCATCGGGAGTTGGTTAGCAACAAAGAAATTTGTCTTGAATTTTACAGATCTGAAGATCGGTTTGCTATTATTTTTACGAAAGATTTGGGAAATGAATTTTTTGAGTATTGGAGAAGTTGTTTGGGAGTTTGTGATCAAGAACATGTTAGATCTGAAAGTACACACTCAACTCTAAAATAATAAAAGTTTGAAGGTCGAAATTAAGGGGGTGTTGGAAATAGATAATTTCTCCCACATGCTTTAATTTCTATTTTCGGGAAAAGTAAAAAGTAAGTTTCTTTTCATGCATAGATTATTTTTAAATAGATGTTCCTAATTTTAGGAAAAGCTAATAAAGAAAATAAGTCAAAATATTTGTATTGCACAAAAAACATGTGTTATTTTTAGTTGATGTTCATTTTTAAGAGTTGAGTGTTTTATTGTTAGAAAAATCCATTTGCATATTAGAGGCAATTGTAAGTGTTTTTACATACACATAGATTGTATTGAGTTGTATCTTTGACATAGGAGAAAATACATATGCACAAAAGTGTTGATTTGAGATTGGGATTATTTATTTATTTTATTTATGTTGCTCGATATTTTATGTGCCTAATTTTTACATTTTGAATTTCAATATTTTCATTAATTTGGAATTAAGAGTGTATTTCTAGAGGTGGCATATTCCTAATCATAAATGCCCAAACAACTTCTCAAATACTGAAAAACTTCTTTTTCCAAAGCCTTTTAAATATTTCAACAAACCGATCTTCATATTTGTAAAATTCTAGATATACCTCATTCTTGTTAACCAAATCCTTGATGAAATGATACATCATGTTTATATGCTTTATTCTCTTGTGAAAGAAATTTTTAGACAATGCATTGTTGATTTATCATCACACAAAATATGTGTAGCTTCTTCTTGATTTTGACTTAAATATTTAAATATTCTCCTCATGTAAATAGCCTAACATGTTGTTTTTCCGCTGCTACATACTTTTATTTTGGTTAAGAAAGAATGACTATGGGATGCTTCTTTGATGTCCATGAATATAATCTTGTTCCAAATTGAAAAATATATTTGGATGTGCTTTTCTTGTCATACATGTTACTTAGGAACTATCACTATCTCGTATAACCAATGAGTTTGAACTCATTTGATGTTAATACAAGATTTCAAGATTTTTACTTCCACATGAATACTTCAAATTCATTTTTCAAAATTTCTAATGTAAATCATTAAGAGATTCCATGAATTTTGAGATGAGGTTCACACCATATATAATACTAGGCCTCGTTGTCGTCAAATACACGAGACTTCCAACTAACCTTTTGAACTATATTGGATCCACAAACGATTCCTTGTCTTCTTTGTATAATTTCAGATGTGTTGCAACAAGTTTTGCCACTAGCTTGCAATTCAACATGTTAAATCTCTTATAAAGTTCTTTAGCATACTTTACTTCTAAGATGAAAATTCAAGCTTCTTATTGTTGAACTTCCAAAAAGTAGTACATGAGACTTAGATCTGTCATCTTAAATTATTTCTTCATGTATGATTTGAATGAATATGTAGATAGGTCTCTAGTAATGATTAAATCATCTTCATATAAACATACAATCATAATATTACCTTGTTCTTTTATCTTGATGTATAATGTAGGCTCACTCCAACATCTACGAAGCCATTACTCAATCAAATAAGAACCAATCCAACTACACCATACTCTGGGATCTATCTATAGTCCATATAGTTCTTTTCTCAACATGCACACCTTTTATTCATGACTTTCAACCTCATAACCTTTTGGTTGTTTTACATACACTTCCTCTTCAAGGAATCCATTCAAGAATGTTGATTTCACATCCATCGATATATAGGCCATTTTTTTGAGCTGCAATTGATAAAACTATTATTACCATGTACAAACATGCAACAATTCAAAACAAATCATTATAATCTACTCTATATTGTTGCATAAAACCTCTTGCATCCAATCTTGGTTTATGCTTATACACTTTTCTATTTGGACTATACTTGGCCTTGTATACCCATTTCATTCCTATCACATTCTTTCATTGTGGAATATCTACCAACCGCCATGTATAATTCATCTTTATGGCATCTATCTCATTATTTATGGCTTGAGCCCAAATTTCTTCACTCGTTTCTTCAAAAGACATCGGATCTACAACATGAGAGAACAATGTAAAAACTGAAATAGAGTTATGTGTATCAACATTATGAATATCAATAAGACTCCTTATTTTTCATTGCACTAGACTATCCTATGATGTATTGGTGTGTGTTGAACCACTTGTTGAAAGAGTTTCTTCTAGTGTTCCTTGTAGAGTCTTGTGCGAAGTAAAATTGATTGAGATCTTATAGACCTCCAAGATGTTGATGAAGGTGTATCTTGTGCTACAACTTGAGTTGCATGTGTATGAGTGTTATAAGGTATAATACCTGTGATTATTTCTTTGCATCTGCAATATCATCTTGGAGAATAATTACTGATATACGTATTATGTTGTCTATACTTCCATCCCATGCCTCATTTCAACAAATTGCACATATTTTCTCGTTATGAATTCTCTTGTGTTTTTATTGAACAACTTATAGGACTTTGTATTCTCTAAATATTTAACAAAAATAAACTTTTCACCTTTTTTCTAATGTATTATGTAGCTTATCGAAACATGTACATATATCACACAATCAAGGAATCTAACATGAGAAACACTTTGTTTTCTCCGAGTCAAAGCTTTGTTGAAGAACCATGTTTCTAACAATTTTTTTGGGCACATGTTTAAAATGTAAATAAAACTTGTTATTTCTTCTTCCCAATAATCTTTTGGAAGATGTTTGGCCTTCATCATAATTTTGTCCATTTCCATTATAGTTGTATTCTTCCTCTCTTTCGCCTTTGTTACTCTGCGGTGTATTCTTCCTCTCTCTCTCCCTCTCTCATATTCTACAAATGTAAGTTCTTAGGCTTATTTTAAGGGTTCATTTTTGTCAATTTTGCAAGCTCTCCCTTTGAGATTTGCATTTTCTTGCCTTCAAATCTCTACAACTTACATTTTTGCAAGCATTTCTAACCTCTTCTCTATAGACGGGAATGAATATATGTTGAGTGTTATACAACTATGGTTTAATCCCTTTGGATGTCTCTTTGTTTGTTGTGAATGCTTGCCCTTTTGTTTCTCTTAGTTTTATCCATTTATCTCTATCGAACTCTATGTTTTCCTTAGGTTCTTGCATATGTGATTGCATTTGTGTCTCTTAAGGTTAGATTTACACTTTGTTCTAGTTTTGGTGCATCACCATTCTTTCATTTTGCAGCATTTACTCCCTCTCAACCCGGGACCCTCGCAATTTAGTTAGTTGCATTTTGAAGTTGTTTAGGTTAGTCTGTAGTGAGCTAGAATAGAAGGAACCAACCTTCTCTGGAGGTTTGTCTCAAGGAGCAAGGTCCCACACCTTAGAGACATTCCCATGTTAGCCAAAAGTATTGATATGTCATGATCAAATTCTAGGGTGCTACTTTTGCGCATTAATAACTCTTGTAAGTATTTGGATGAATATAAAATGCTTCATTAATTGTCATTTATTGTGATGTATGTAAAGCATTTGGAAGAATATGAATGTTTCATTAATGAGCATTCAATGTAATGTATATACACATCACAATAAATATGGAATGTTTCATTATTCATTCAATATCAAAGGAAAATATTTGCATAATAAACACACACAAAAATTGGAGGCAAATTTAACAATTTAAACGTCACACATGAAGATGTTAAGTATTAATGTAGATATCTTAATTATATTTATTCAAAATCTTAAAAAGATAAAGTGCCTATCTAACTTATGTGATAAATCCAATATAAATGTTTCATCGTCTTTTTATAGATTTAAAATTATACTAATAATTATATTTAATGAATAAGAAAGATTTCTAAACACCATATTAAAAATTGTGGAAAATCAAATCATACTTGTAAAATATTTACATCCTTTAAAAGGTGTGAACCATAAATAGCCAATTAATTTTATACTTATGAAAATATTGTAGAGTTGTTTAACATTTATCAATTGCATATCTAGACTCCTAGGTGGTATATAAACTGATAACATTTGATTTACAAAGAGTAGCTGAACATTAGAACAAACTAAAAATGACTTTATGATGTTATGGAACAATACAGAGTCTATAATATTATCGAATTGGAAATAAAAAATGGCAGAACATTTAATTTAAATTTTCAGTTTCAATTTGGATTTCACCCTCTTCCATCTCAATGCCAGCCACAGCCGATCTTAATCTCAATCTCACAGCATTATGTAGAGAAGGTCGACTGAAAGAGGCGCTGCACATTCTGTTTACCACACACAATCCTCCTTTTCACCCTTCTACATACCTTCAACTGTTGCAGACTTGCATTTCCAAGAAAACCCTTTATCAGGGTAAGCAAATCCACTCCCACATCAATCAGAGAGGATTTAAATTTCATACCAACAGACTGTTACAAAACACTCTTATGCTCATGTATGACAAGTGCGGATGTTTAGTTGATGCACGCCAAGTGTTTGACCAAATGAGTGAACGAGACATCTTCTCATGGAATATCGTAATTGCAGCTTACAGAAGACATGGGTGTCCTCACGAGGCATTGACACTGTTTCACCAAATGCAACGAACAGGTATCCAACCCGATGGGTTCATCTTTGCCACCATACTCCCAGCGTGTGCCAAAATAAGAGCTTTGGAACAGGGCATAGATATCCATCAAAGCATAATTGAAAGCGGTTTTTTGTCAGATGTTGTAGTTGTAAGTGCCCTGGTAGACATGTATGTAAAATGTGGAAGCATACACAAGGCACGTGAACTGTTTGACAAAATGCCTCAAAGAGATGTGGTATCATGGAATGCAATGATTGCAGGATATGCACAAAATGGTGTTCTGGATGAGGCTTTAAGGCTTTTCAAAGAAATTCCTCAAAGAGATGTGGTCTCATGGACTGCAATGATTGCAGGATATGCACAAAATGGGTTTGTTGAAAAGGCCTTGGAATTTTTCAAACAAATGCAATTGGCAGGTGTCAAGCCAAATTCCACAACAATTGCTAGCATTCTCCCAGCCTGTGCCAAAATGCGAACAGTAGAACAAGGTTTGGAAATCCATCAAAGAATAATCGAATGTGGATTTTTGTCAGATGTTGTAGTTGCAAATGCCCTCATAGACATGTATGCAAAATGTGGAAGCGCAAATAAGGCACATGATCTATTTGCGAAAATGTCTCATAGAGATGTGGTATCATGGAATGCAATGATTGCAGGATATGCACAAAATGGTGTTCTCGAGGAGGCTTTGAGGCTTTTCAAAGAAATGCCTCAAAGAGATGCAGTATCATGGAATGCAATGATTGCAGGATATGCACAAAATGGGTTTGTTGAGAAGGCTGTGGAAGCCTTTAAGCAAATGAAATTGTCAGGTTTAAAGCCAGACTCCACAACCTTTGCCAGCGTCCTCCCAGCTTGTGCCAAAATGGGAGCTTTAGAACAAGGTATGGACATCCATCAAAGCATAATGGAAAGTGGATTTTTATCAGATGTTGCAGTTGCAAATGCCCTGGTAGATATGTATGCAAAATGTGGAAGCATATACAAGGCACGCAAACTGTTTGAGAAAATGCCTCAGAAAAATGTGTTGTCATGGACTGCAATGATTGCAGGATATGCACAAAATGGCTTTTGCAAGGATGCTCTCAAACTCTTTGAAGTAATGAAGCACTCTGGAACATACCCTGACCATGTAAGCTTCGCTTGTGTTTTATTAGCATGCAGCCATGCAGGTTTAGTGGATGAGGGCTGTAAATACTTCAATAGCATGAGTGACTCTTATTGCATTACACCTACAATTGATCATTATGTGTGCATGGTTGACCTTCTTGGCCGTGCTGGCTATCTTGAGGAAACTCTAAACTTTATCATCAAAATGCCAATTAAACCTGTGGTGGTTGTGTGGACATGTTTGCTTGGTGCCTGTAGAGCACATAAGAATATAGAGTTAGGAGTATTTACAGCAACTCTTCTTTTTGAGCTGGATCCTCAAAATGCTGCAACTTATGTTCTTCTGTCAAACATCTATGCAGAAGTTGGCAGGTGGCATGATGTTCAAATGGTAAGGAAATTAATGAAAGATAGAGGAATTAAAAAGATACCTGGCTGTAGTTGGATTGAAGGCCATAAAATGGTACATGCTTTTTGTGTAGGAGACAGATCACACCCACAGACACAGGAGATCTATGCAAAGTTGGAGGAATTGTCTTGGGAGATGAAGGCAGCAGGGTATTTTCCAGATTCGAACATGTATTGAGTGATGTGGAGGGGAAGAAAAAGACTTATTCCTATGCCACCATAGTGAGAAGTTGGCAATTGCATTTGGATTGTTAAACACACCCTCTAGGACAACTATTAGAGTTGTCAAGAACCTTCGAGTATGTGTTGACTGCCACACTGCAACCAAATTTATCTCCAAGATTGTTGCAAGACAAATTATTGTGAGAGATGCAAACAGGTTCCATCATTTCAAACAAGGACAATGTTCTTGTGGAGATTATTGGTAATGTTATGTGAAGTAATCTGTAAACATAGGCTGGCACTATAACAAGGTGTAGTGTCAGACCTGCAGTGATAAAGAAGGGACCAGGTTTTATTTCCAGTTTCTAAAAAATGTTTTTTCCTAAGTGTTTGGAGATCTAGACCATTCTGTTGACTTGATGTGCACCTTTTCCCATATATATTGATGGAGCATTTGTTAAACCGCTGTTTTATGATATCATGGAGTTGTCACAAGATGTAACTGTAATAAGAAAACTTGCATGTCTGGGATGATAAGCTGGAGGAGAAGGTGGAGAATAGGACAAAGAAAAGGAGAGGAACACTCTATAGGAAATGGAGAGACACTCAGCCAAAAGGAATGGTGAGAGAATGACCTACATTTATCCAATGCTTGGAGATGATGGGGAGAACATCTCTTGGTAATTCTTTACACCAACCTTTGCCCTTTCATATTGTCCTATTGTCTGGAGTAATTGTATTATATTGTTCCTGAGTCCGGTCTGTCATTTACTAACACATGCTAGAGTATGTGTGCAAATTTATATTGTCTCATTTATGGTTGGAGATTTCGAATGTTGCTTCATATCCCTTTCTAGCTAATATGCTTGTGAATTCCGTCTTTTTTTTGTTTCAATTTGCATTTTTTTTTTTGAAATAAGATAAATATATTATTAAAAGGAGATACATGAAGCCTCAAGGCGGAACTGTACAAGACAGTTGTCGAGGGATGAAAAGATAGAATAACATCACGAATATATATATATATATATATATATATATCGTGTTTACTATTGGTTACTCTAGCTACTTGGTTTTTCTTGACAACTGTTCTTTTTGGCCTCTACTTCAGCATTCCTCTCAAAGATCCGGTTCCTCTATGGAGCTGGAGCTTTAGTGGCTGATGGGTTTGTTATGGATGTTTTGTTTTATATCTCTTAGTCATATGGAGTCCCCAACAGTAAACATGATATATATAAGTGAAATAATGCTAAGAAATCATCCACATCCAAAACAACCAAATTGTGGGTCAGAAGCTAAACAGAGAGTGTAAGCCCATGTGATTATTTGGTTCTTCCCTATGTGCACCTCTTTTTCGGCGAGCAGCTAGGAGTTATGAGGATAGGTTGATTGGGTTGTGTATGTTAAAGAGACACGGCAGTGCCTTGCTTGAAACATCTGACTTTTGGATGAAGGCTGACAATATTGACAAATGACTCTTTTTTCTTCTATTTTGAGCCAGTGCATGGCCATATCAGGATAAAAGGGGTTTCAATAGTCTCAGTTTTCTTATGATGCTTCTAAAACACATTAGTCGGGAGGGTAATGCACTTTTCCATGTCTAGCTGAGGACTTTGTATACCATGCATGCTGATGTCTTCAGCAAGAGCCTTGAGGCTTTTGTCAATGGTTATCAAGGTAGTATCAATCTTTAGAATGAATTAAGAGTGGTGATGGGGATGAGATGGACGAGGATTTGGGGCAGACGACGTGGGTTTGAAGTCATGAGTATTGTCGAAAGCAGTGAAGGCACTAGTATGAGGGGGTAAGTAGCTAGAGATTTAGTTTGCAAACTAGAATTTGAAAGCTGAGATTTGTTTTCATCATTCACCAACATGACAGGGCATCTATGTTTTTAAGTTAGAAATAAATTATTAGATTTTATATATGCACATGTAAATTTATAATTTTTATACATTGTACTGGGTATACAGGTACGGTGCCTGAAAAACTTGCATTTTTAGGTTTACAAATTGATATTAGAGAAGAGAATAGAATCCATACAGGTGCTATATGAGTAAAAGTAAAATGACAATTAATATCACATTGTAATTGCATGTATATAGTTTTAAACATTTGCATAACAAGGTTTATCAATTGATACTATTGGGAGGAGGTTGAATGGTGACCCAAAGAGAGCTAATAGAGGCCATGGCTCTCCCCAATGAGCCTAATCTGGGTATGCACAACAAAGGAACGGACATGATTTGAAGTCTAGGTTGACTGAAGAGCGTAATGAAAATATTTGTAGTCACTACTAGTCTGAATCAGAAAGTACTCGAGAGAATGAGAACCACAAGAAATTTTGAGGAATGTAATGGAAGATGTCCATAGGAGTGAGAGGAACTTGGCAATTACATATCATAAATTGAATACTTTCCTCATGTGCTTCAAGCCCATCAAACACTAGAAGATTACATTCCATGTGACAATATATGAATCAGAGATATATGAATGACTATGATAGGAGGTAGAAGTTGGCAAAGAAATGCAGCAAACCAAGCCATTTTGTACAAAATCATGCATGTTTTTAGTAGGAAAAAAGCCAAGGCAATTCTTTTCACTCTGCCAAGGAGGCTAAAAGACTAAGGCAAGGGAGAGAAATTTGTCCCCTTCATATATATGATGCAAAGGGGGAGTGGGGTGGAAAGGATGTGAAGAACTTTTCCATGACCGACGAATTTACATGTTGTGATGGTCCTACTACAAATAGGGAGCAGTATCTTGGGCACCCTCCTCAGACGACACACGACTGGTGGTACAAAGGATATTTCCTAGAAATCCAGAGTTGCTGAAGCTAATTAAGATCAACCCAAATTTTGTTTGTTTGGCTGTGTGTCTCTGGAAACACTTTAGAAACAACTGAAACTTTAGCACCCCAAGAAAAATGAGGATTTGCAGCAGAATTAAAAATATAGTTGCATTCCTAGATTTGGTGGATGTCAATACCCTGTTCTGAAGCTCACATTTTGGATTAGGCTGGGAGTATTGCTTGCAAAGGTGAATTGATCAAGTTGGACATGTATTCGTTGCATTTGATAAAACATTGTCAATGCCTCTTGAGGATACCTAAGGATTCTGTAAGATGTAATTATGATCTTCCATGGGAAGACGTCTCATTCAGTCATTGGTCAAACACTTGGTGAGCATCCACTCAAATTCTGCACTTGTCATACATGTGTACTATGGAATCTTGTAAACATTCATGTGCAAACTTTAATTCTCTTTCATTGATGTGGGAGTGAATTTGATTACCATCTCAAAGGGCTTTATTTGAAATGCAGGTCTGCAATAGTTGAAGATATAGAAGAGTATGCAGGGGGTTGTATGTTGTAAAAGAAATGTGTACACCTCTTTCAACCGACCTTCTAAGTGTTTGGAAATACAGACCATGCCATTGACTTCATAAAATCAAATGTAGTATGTAACATGCATCACTGCCTATACTTTGAGGGTAATTGTTAAAGCCTGTTTTATGATACCATGGAGGTTTCATGGCATTAATGGTTTTAGGAAACTGGTGCATGTCTGGAATGAAAAGCTAAGGAATGCGAAAAAAGAAAAAAAGAGGAACGCTAAAGGAAATAGAAAAATGCTTGGTCAACAAGAAATGTAAGAGAAGGGCTTACAATCAATAGAGTGTCTAGAGATGACCGGAGAGCATTTATTTATAGTTCTTTACTCCAACCTTTGTCATTTTGTATGGTTTTTATGTCTGGATTTGCTGTATTATCTTGTGCCTATGTCAGCTCTACCATTTGGGTCTGAATTACACTACCAAATTCTGAATGCAAAGTTGTGTATGTCCATGTGGATTGTCTCATTTATGGTTAGAGATTTCTAATGTTGCTTCACGTTCCTTAGATTTCTAGGAGAGCTAATATGTATCTGAACTCACATCTATTTTTCTATTTAATTTGATTTCTATTTGTTTGTTTTTATTTTAGAAATAAATTACTAGAATTTATATATGGAGAAGTAGAATTAAAATCGTATAATATTGTGATTTGCATTGTATGGTGTCTGAAAAAATTACATAATGACGTTTATAGATTGATGTAGAAGAGAGTAGAATTTGTATATGTAGAAGTAAAATCACAATTTATATTACATTGTAATTGCATGTATATGGTATTAAAAATTTGGGTATAACAAGGTTTATAATTGATACTAGTCGGAAGAGGTTCGAAAGGTGAGCCATGCGGGAGAACTAAATACTCTATTTCCCTCCCTTGTGAGCATAATCATGGTATGGGCAGCAAAGGAAGCACATGATTTGTAGTTACTTGGTCTAATTAATGGTGTAAAGAAAGTATCTATGGACACTTTAGGTTTGAAACATGGGGAACTCGGGAGGATAAGAAATACATGATCTTTTGAGAAACATGGAAGACATGTAAGGAACATTGCAATTATATATCGTAGCATATTTAAAGAGAAATAATACTTGATAAAATTATGCACAAGAAACAATAGTAATAGAATTTTAAATTATATTAAAGGGAAAAATGGCTCACACATCTATACACAATATTCCCACGTTTGAAAACCATTTAGAGAAAAATCCAACACAACCACCTTCCTTGTTGCATTAACTTGATTATTTACATCACAATAATTCACGTAGAAGTTCTTGTTTCTACTGTAATGCATGTGTGAGTATATTGTGGGGAAAGAACCATTGAGTGATAAACTAACATAGAGAAGAGCTATCCCGTAAGAATCTAAACGATGCACACAAAAGGATCAGGTTTGCTATCAAGCTTCTAATTGCACATCCTTGATGATTGTTTCAAGGCATGCATAGACTTATTCAATCTACACACAAGGTCTTGTTAACCTTTCACCTCGAAGCCTTCGGATGCACCATGTAGATTTCTTCTTCAAGCTCTCGGTGCAAAAATGTGTTCTTTATATCCATTTGATCTATGTCTCAACAAATGCAACGAAAATAGCTAAAATAAATCTCATAGAAGTAAGCTTCGCCATAAGAGAAAAGATCTCACCAAAGTCAATTCTCTCCGCATGAGAGAACCTTTTGCCACTAGGCTAACCTATTGTCACCTAGAAATTGCACCCTAATAGAGAATGATGTGTGTACTTTCTCTCCTGTTGACAAAATTGGAACACCTCAAGGTTGTGGGTAACCTATGTCTGAGGTGAACCTCCAGAGAGGGTTGGTTCCCTTGTGAATCGCCTAAAAAAATGAAAAATTTAATAAGGAAAAAGGAGAAGGAATGTGGGAAAAGGGAAATAAGGGTGATACACCAATAATTTAACACATGCATGTACTTCTGCACATAGGGAAATCAAAGATCCACACACCTACACAACTCTAAGCTATTTTGCAAAATTAATTCAAGGGTTTAGGAGAAAGGACAGTGGTAGAGGGAGTAAATTCCACACTAAAGCAACACAATATTCCTATCAAACACAATGAAAAATCATAAAAACAGTATTATGAGAGGGCAAAATGGAGCTTTTCGAGCTACAAGTACAAGTCTAGGATTGCCAAAGCAAAACTACCCAAGTGTATGTATATTATTCTTTACAATGCAAAAAACCTTTTATCAAACTCGACTGCTACTGTTAATAATTGTTTGTTGTCTATTATTAATTTATTTAATAATCCTCCCATGCTGCTGCGCCAAAACCTGTATGACTATTGCATGTTTCTTCCTTTTATTTATTATTTTCTACTACATGCTAAATATAACTGAAACTTGGAACAGCAGCTCTTATTCTATTTTTTTCTTATCCTTTCATCCTCCTTTGTGGCGCCAACACTTAACTTGATTGCTGCAACTTATTTAATTAATTTCCATGCTTCTATCTTTGGCGCATAAATAAGTAGACATCAGTTTGCTTTAGTTAATAAAATCCCTTCTTATCCTTGGCGCCAACAACCAGCATGCAACTCCTTATTTATATTTATTTCTCCTTCTCTTTGGCACATAGGACAAAATTCCTTTGTTTTATTCATTAATTTGTCTCTTCCTCACTTTATCCTTTTGTTTTATCTGTTTTTTTGTCTTTTCCACACTTCCTTTGGCGTAGACTTCTCTGACTTGGAACAACTCTTTTTATTTATTTATTTCTGATTTTGTCCTCTTCCAACCTTTCATGCATTCCTAAAAATAGAACTGAACTTCTATTTTTAGCACTTCCATTTTTAGCCAAACGCTATTTTTAACACCAACTATTTTTAACCCAACACTATTTTTAACACCAACTATTTTTAGTCAAATGCTATTTTTATCCAAACGCTATTTTTAGCACTTCTAAAAATAGAACTGAACTTCTTGGTGTGGAAAATATGGTAACATATTAGCGATATCACAGGATTGTTTTCCTGCTAAACAAAGAGATCGGTAGCCTTCTGCATCCATTGGGCTATGGAGTCACATATCTATGTCAATAACTTGTATCCTCTCGAAAGAAAACCTCTCTCAACAAAAGAAGGAAACTATGAGCATGCAAGCACTTCTTGAAAATACAACTAACTATGAAAACTGGAAAAACAATGTGCATGCAAGCACTTATTATGCAAGAAACAAACCTAAACTACTCCTAACCTAAACAAAGAGAAAGTAAAGCTAAACAAAACCACATACTTGGTTGGGAGAAATAACTTCCTTTTCTCAGAAAGTGTGGCCATGAGATCAATTTTGCAACTAGATCACATGGTATAAGTGTAGACATGGCTTGCACCATTGATTTGCTCAAAATATTAGCCCAAAAAAGAATGAACACCTCTATAGGATCTGTACTTTGTCTTTGTAGATGTTGGGGCTGATTTTGGCAACTTGAAGCTCTTTCTTATGCTCTAAAATGAGCACAACTGATGGCAACTCCTTTTGTGGCTCTAAACTAGCCAAATACCTGATTGGACATGGTTTCCTCATAGCTGATAAACTGATTTTTCTGATCTGCCCCTCTTCTTTGTGTGAAATCTCATCATTTGGAGTGCTTGAGGCCCTTTCCTGCTTATATTGGATGCTTGTAAACTAATCTACAATTTCAATTGGTTCTTCCTCATCATCAAAATCTTCTAATTCTGATAAAACCTCCTCTTTATTGTTCATGCTTGAGGAAAACTCCTTTTGAATTTGAATTTCTTCGCTGATTTCCTCCTTTGTATGACTGTTTGCAAGCTGATCTGAAGGTGATATAGGCTCAAGATTGCTGATCTGATCCTTAGAAACATTCATTATCTTTAGGTTGTATCTCAAGAGATCTAAAAAAACTTTGTCTAACCTTTGCATGTTGGTCATATTCCTCCTGTTGCTCTGTAACTTCAACCACTTTCTTGCACTCCTCTATTGTAGGCTTAACCAACCGTGGAATTTGTTTGTCCTCAAATTGTAAGCTCCATTTTGTTAGATTTTGCCTGAGAACTTCTTCACTTGGCTCTTTAGTTGGCTGCTCTTCCAAATTGATTTGTTGATTAGTTTCATTCCGAATGGATTTGGGAATATGAGGGGAGGGGTGGGTTGGGTTGCTAATTGATTTTGCAATGGTTGAGATGATTGGAGAGGTGTAAGATTTTGTGGAGGAGAAACTTTAAGAAAGCTAGGAATTTGGGACTTGGGCTCCGGTTGAAGTGGTTGGAAAGTAGAAGTAGGAGGGTTGCATGCTAATAGTGAAGAATTACCCCATTGACAAGGTTTCTCAACACTATATTGGTAAGCTTTCATCTCGTCATTCCACTCTGATATTTGTGGTATCAATTCAGACACAGTCTATCTTCTCTTGAGGGCTAAACCAATTTGGTGTAGGACCGGCCCATGGGTAGGGTACCCTGAATCCAAGCTTGGTTGGCTTGATGGAACTTGTTGCCATCATTCGTACCATTTTTATCTACAAGTGTTGTACCTACATATGAAAATCATCATTAGGTATGGAACTGTTTCCATAATCTACATAATCTTGCTCTTGAAAAACACCATAATTATTAAGATAACCATATAAATTGTTTGGATCATGGGCATATTCATTATAATAGGGCTTATAATACTGATTTGGAGGAGGATTTTGGGGAAAAAGAGGTGGAGGGAGTAATAATTCTCTTGAAATTGGGAATTCCAATAAGGAATTGAAGTCATGATTGCACAACCTCATAAAAATATGGAAAGATGGAGGAAATGGTCTGCTGATTGAGAAAATGGATTTTGAACCAATGGAGTCGCTAGATGCTTTGAATATTTGTGTCTGAAACACTGATATTTGCTAAGAATAACATCAACTTCTTTAGCAAATTTTTGTACTGTCCCACCGGGCGTGCTAGAAACTATTGTCACCCAGAAGTTGCACCTGATAGAGAATGGTGTGTGTACTCTCTCTCCTGTTGACAAAATTGGAACACCTCAAGGTTGTGGGTAACCTATGTCTGAGGTGAACCTCCAGAGAGGGCTGGTTCCCTTGTGAATCACCTAAAAAAATGAAAACTTTAACAAGGAAAAGGGAGAAGGAATGCGGAAAAGGGAAATAAGGGTGATACACCAATAATTTAGCACATGCATGTACTTCCGCACACAAGGAAATAAGCTATTTTGCAAAATTAATTCAAGGGTTTAGGAGAAAGGAAAATGGTAGAGGTAGTAATTTCCACACTAAAGCAACACAATATTCATGTCGATCAAAATGAAAAATCAGAAAAACAGCAATATGAGAGGGAAAAATGGAGCTTTTTATTCAGAGGTGCAAGTACAAGGCTAGGATTGCCAAAGCAAAACAGCCCAAGTGTATGTATATTATTCTTTACAATGCAAAAATCCTTTTATCAAACTCGACTACTGCTAATAATAGACTACTATCTATTAGTAATTTATTTAATAATCCCCCCATGCTGCTGCGCCAAAACTTGTATGACTGTTGCATGTTTCTTCCTTTTATTTATTATTTTCTCCTGCATGCTAAAGATAACTGAAACTTGGAACAACTCTTATTCTATTCTTTTCTTATCCTTTCATCCACCTTTGGGGCGCCAACACTTAACCTGACTACTACAACTTATTTAATTAATTTCCATGCTTCTATCTTTGGCACATAAATAAGTAGACATTAATTTGCTTTAGTTAATAAAAGCTCTTCATATCCTTGGCGCCAACAACCGACATGCAGCTCCTTATTTATATTTATTTCTTCTTCTCTTTAGCACATAGGACAAAGTTCTTTTGTTTTATTCATTAATTTGTCTCTTCCTCGCTTTATCCTTTTGTTTTATTTGTTTTTGTCTTTTCCACACTTCCTTTGGCGTAGACTTCTCTGACTTGGAACAACTCTTTATTTATTTATTTCTGATTTTTTCCTCTTCCTACCTTTCATGCATTCTTAAAAATAGAACTGAACATCTATTTTTAGCACTTTCATTTTTAGCCAAACTATTTTTTAGCACCAACTATTTTTATCCAAACGCTATTTTTAGCGAATGCTGTTTTTGGGAAATGCTATTTTTAGCACTTCTAAAAATAGAGTTGAACTTCTTGGCATGGAAAATATGGTAACATAACCTTATACTTGTCCATTTTCCCTTACACATTATACTCCTTGAAAACCCGTGTTCAACTAACAAATTTCCTTCTAGGAGCCAATTTTACCAAGTCCCAAGTTTCATTCTTATTCATGGACTCCATTTCCTCCTCCATGGCTTTCTTCCATGACTTGCTCTCATTTGAGGCAAGTCCCTCCGTTCCGTATTGGTATTCATCACTAACAAATAAAAGATACGGATAATGAAAAATCCATTGCACTATACCTTTCTACGTAGTATCATCACTCATTCTAGCTTTTGCAAGGCTATAGTCAAAGGTTCTTCGTCTTCCTACTCTTACAACTCTTCAAATTTCTTCTTCAAGCTCTCCACGTAAAAATGTTTTCTTTATATCAATTTGATCTATATCTCAACAAATGCAACGAAAATAGCTAAAATAAATTTCATATAAGTAAGCTTTGCCACAAGAGAAAAGATCTTACCAAAGTCAATTCTCTCCACGTGAGAGAACCTTTTGCCACTAGGCTAACCTTATACTTATCCATTTTCCCTTAGACATTATACTTCTTGAAAACCCATTTTCAACCAACAGATTTCCTTGTAGGAGCCAATTTTACCAAGTCCCAAGTTTCATTCTTATTCATGAACTCCATTTCCTCCTCCATGGCTTTCTTCCATGACTTCCTCTCATCTGAGCCAAGTCCCTCCATTCCCGTATTGGTATTTATCACTCACAAATAAAAGATATGGAGAATGAAAAATCCATTGGACTAGACCTTTCTGGTATTATCCTCACTCATTCTAGTTTTTACAAGACTGAGTCACAGGTTCTTCTTCTTCCTACTCTTACAATTCTTCATCAGTTGCCTCATACTCAGATTTTCATCATCCATTCAACCTGCACCTTTTCTATTTCTTTCTTTGGTTTTTGTTCCTGCATAGCACTATTGTACAGACTTTCCTGCACAGGAATCCGCGTGATCTCCATGAAGATCACATTCCGTCTATTGATTGCCTTATTTGATTTCAGATTACGTAGTTTGCAACCTTTGACACCATTGCCATACCCAATAAAGATGCACTTGGCATATTTATTATCCAACTTAGTTATTTTTTCCTTTGGGATATGAACACATGCTTCACAAACAAATACTCCCAGGTGTCGAAAGGATGGTTTCTTACCAGACGAAACTTCCTGTGGTGTTTTATCAACAAGTGCTGATGTGGGTGATCTATTCATTAGATAGAAAGCAATAGTCAATGTTTCGGCCCAATACTTCTGCTCCAAGTGTGCACCACTGAGCATGCTCTTGGCCTTTTCCATCATTGTCCTGTACATCTGCTCTATAACTCCATTTTGCTGCAGTTTATATGGCCTGTTGTCTTATGCCTCTCAATTCTGCATTGCTTGCAGAACTGCTCAAACTCATATGAGCAATACTCCCCCGATGTCTATGTGCAACAACTTTATCTATATCTCCATTTGATTCTCTGCAAGGGCCTTAAACTCCTTGAATTTCATAATTACCTTAGATTTCTTCAAGAGAAAATATATTTAGGTCTTTATGAGGAATTCATCTATGAAGGACACATACAGCAAAGACCTTTCTAGTGATGGAATCTTCAGTAGTACAACCACATCACTATGTATCACCTGCAAAATTCCATTCGCTCTGCAACTTTTGAGGGATATTTCACTTGATTCTGCTTACCATATATCCAATGCTCACAAAAGTCAAAAACCCAGAAATCAGAAACCCATTTCACCATATCTTGTGTCTACGTTGCCTATATACCTTTTTCACCAAAATGGCCCATCATTTGATGCTAAAGCATTGTCTTCTCTACCAGAAGCAAGGGTCTTTTTCCTAATTGAGTATTGGCCCCAGGAACAACATAGTTGTAATATGTTTCACTCACCATGTTCGCATAAAACCTAAAAAGGGTTCTTGTGCACACTTCTCTTGCCAATACCATGGCATCATGCACCATCCTGCAGCCATCTCTACTGAATGACACTTGCACACCAACATCATTCATTTTTATCATAGAAAATAAATTCCTAGCCAAGCCAAGAATAAACAAGACACCTGGGAGAGAATTAATCCTCCCATTTCTGAACCTCAGCTTGACTCTTCCTCTTCCCATGATCCTATCGATTGAGTTGTCTCTTAGAAATACATCACCATCATATTGTCCATACTCACAAAACTACTCCCTACAAGTATCATCTGGCCAACCCACATCCTCTAACAGATCTTCTCAAAATGACGTCCATTTAGTAGATACCCCATGCTGCCCGATTGTACCTACTCATCCAAGATAATTATCGTGTAAGGTGTTGCTCAAAATTCAAGATTACCATTTTAAGTAGGGTGTATGCTTGTGGAGGATTTTTTGTTTTTTTTTGTCCCTCCTGATGATAACGAGAATTGTTGTTTCCACTTGTATTTTCGAGAGATTTCAGATGCCTCAAGATTAATATACTCCATTTGTAATATTGCAAAAAATTTAAGGTATTCAAAATATTATTCTTCTGGCTATCTACTCTATCACAATTGCTTGAAGCCTGGTTGTGATAACATTCATGGGAGTCAGTTTGGAGTCTGTTGTTTTGATTGGTTGAGAAAATACCGACAAATCCCCTCCAAGAACAAGTGACAAACACCAGATTGGTATGTGTTTTCTCTGTTTCTTTCATTTTTGGCTTTGAAGAATACATATTTATATACGAACTTGAGGGTAATAGATAAATCATTCACAAAAAAGTATGTCTACCTTGTATGGGCTGCAAATGAGCCATTTTTCCCGCTCTTCCATCTTGGAAAGCACCATCTTCTATTTGATTCAACTCTGTTGAGCTCTGTTCATCATAATGGTAAGCTTGAAGTAATACATTTTGACATAGGGAGTGTAAAGCATGTTTGGCATTGATTTTTTTCTACTTTATTGGGGAATTCTTGTGTTATTTATATTGCCATTTAAACTCTGTTTTTACAAAGATGTAATATTGATAATTATTAGTGTTATTTTCATTGTTGTATGCCAGCACAAGGACGACATTCTTTTGTAGTTCTTTTTCACCCTGAGGAAGTCTGTCCCATTCCGATACTTGTTTGATGGTGGCACTTTTTTAACAAATTAATATATAAAAATACATGAATTCTTATACTTGAGAGTATATGCTTAAATGATGCATTTATAATTCGCACAAGGATTGACATATATAGTTAATATTTGACTATCATCTTATTTAAAAGTTATTGACAACCACAGAAAAATGCCATTTTCTTCATTAACATTTTTATTGGATGCTGATTGTTGAGTCCTCGATACAATGAATGATTTTTAGTTGCTAATCCTTCGAATGATTACTTTATGGAGTATAATCTTTCTCTAAATAGTGAGAATCATTACTTTGGGTATGATATTGCATGCTTCACTGATTGAGAAAATATTGTTTCTATACAAAGGATAATGATTTCTTGATCCTTTAAAGCTTTGTTTAACTGAAGTCTGATTCTTTATCCTATTTTTTGTTGCTTTGTTTGGGTTAGATGACTATCTTTTGTTTATTACCCATGCGCATGCCTTTTTATTTCATTTACTTGCAAAGTTGAAGAGATGACAGTGCGAGCTCCTTGGATTCGGATTTACAATTTTCGCTATGTTTCAGAGATGGCATTTGTAGTTTATGATTCCTGGTATTTTCTTTGTTTTAGAAAAATGCAATCTAATGCATGAATATGGAAAATTGAGCAATTAGGTGACTCATTCATTTCCAATTTCTTGAAATTATATGTTGATGGGATTATTAGGCATATGGAAAGGGATGATACTACACCTATTAATACTGGGAATTCAGGTTTGTATTTTGTCTTCATTATACCAATACTTTAATGCTAAAAGATGTCATAAGCTTTGCTGATGTCTTTTTATGTTGATCTTGATTTCTAAATGTTTTATCATGCCAAATGACTTTATGAAATCATGAAAGAGGTCCATCTTTTCCTCTGCTTTACCATCATTTGTTCTCACTGGCAATAACAAATTCCTTTATCATGAGTCATGTTTATTCCAGATTTCAATTTGAAGTAATGAAATTGTAACTGGATTAATTTGTAGCATGATTAAACAAAGTTATGTTTTGTAAACTGAAATATCATTTGCATGATGTGTACTCTTAAAGGTTTTCCTTCAATTTGCAACTTATAGAGCCTTCTACATCATAAAAATGATCGAAAATACTCCAAATGATCTAAAAAGGTACACTCATGTTCTCTTGTTTGTTTCTTTTGAAAAATAATTTCTGAAAATTAGTTTTATCCCTCTGACATACCATTTTATTTTCAGGTCTCTCTATTAGAAGGCCTTCCCCTCATGGGTGCAGAATTTTGTGACTAAATGTCCCAATGAAGGCATAAATGCTACTTTGCACATTGAGTAAATTGATGCTCCCTAAATGGGTGGACTTTAGAATAAGGATCAATGGAAATGGATAGTTCATCGAGAAAATGGAGTTTTTGTTATAGAACATTCTTGATTCTATTATAACATAAGGGAGATGAGCTAGTAGTTGAATGGTGACCAATAGTTGTCATCCATTTTATCCTAGAAATGTCTAGTAGGTGATTTTATAATCTCAATAATTAGCATAGTACTATGTACTATTGTCCAACTTTTACCACACAACAACTAATCACATCAGGACATGTCATCAATTCATCAATTAGTGCACCAATGTAGAACATTTATATATCATATTCAACTATTAAGCAACAAATATTTTACATGCATTTCAACAAATTCATTGTAAATTAATTCAAATTGTGACTTCCCTCCATTTCAGCATCACAAACAAAAAAATATAGTTAAAAATACTGTTAAGCATTCAAATGAATTTATTTTTGCACTAAGTGGTTGTGTGACTTTGCAAACTTAAGAGTAACAACTACTAGCTCTCTTCCCTTAATTCTTTCTTCTTGCACTTTTTAGGATTTCAATTGGTTTGTCGGTGCTTCATTTTAGTAACACATTACAAGGTTTTAAATATATGTATAGTTATATAGTTATATGGTACTTAGGGCAAGGCCATTTTTTTTTTTAATTTTTCGGGGTTTGGCTAGCTTGAGGCTTCGTTTATAGCTATAAGTTGTCTTAACATGCATTTTGAGACAATAAACAAAGTTGTGCTTCAATTGAGTTTTTTTGTTGTTTCAAACTCTCGATCTTTTAATTCTTTGTGTATGTATCATTTGTATTGTAAAACTCAAATATAATGCATGTATTGCTTTGAGATTCTATTATTTCTAAATTCCTTTTTTTGTTTCAAATTTATTTTACATAAAAGTATATTACAAAGCCCATTACATAAAATTAAAAATACAAAATCACCAATAAAAATATTTCTACACAACTAATTGTAATGACCAAATATGTAATCCAATTATCAGCTGACAAGGCATTGTGAAATACAACATTTATTGAATTGTTTATATAAACATAATCACAATGCATTGAAGTCATTACAACTACAATTACATGAACACTTTTATCTCCTCTACAATCCAACATATGCATTGTTCTATGTAATCGATATAACACAAAACTGAAAATGTATTATGACAATAAAAATAATAACAATGCTAACAAATAATACAACATTGATAAACACCCTCATCACACAATTACAATCAAAATGTGTAACTACAAATGACAGACACTTAATTTATTCAACCATCTTCCATTTCTCATTCTAAGTTATATTACCCCTCTAAATATTTCTCCTCCCCTATCTTTCACTTTCGGGGTGTATGTGTGTGGAGGTGGAGTGGGTTGCAAGGGGAGTAAAATCTGGTTTTTAAAGGGCCCAAAACCTTTTACAAGAGTAAACTACATATTAGACAATCCTATCCAAACAACATGACCAATAAACATAATTGCTCTAATATCCCAAACTGAAAGAAGGTTGCAAACCTTCAACAAAATAACAGATTGTAGCAAGTAAGCGAAAAACACTTCAAAGAAAAATAAGGCACATAACATAAAGACTTATAGCCAATGCCAATTACAACCTTTGTTGAACAACCTTAGTACTTTAGTCTCTCATCTAATCGGTGAAGATTAGGAAACAATAAGATAAACAAAGGAGTGATCTATCTACAAGTAGGGATTGATCTTTGCCTTCTTTGGGATAGAAGATCTTCTAACTTCCACTATGTACCATCATCAATTACATCTGCTACATCCATCTTGAGATGCTTGGTTTTCAACCTTCATCCTCTACACTTGGTAGTAGATCCGCAATTGGGTTTGTATAAGGTGGTAAAACCCCTATTCAAACTAATTGGAGTCTATTGAGGAAACCACCATTATCATATACAAGCGTTGACCTATATTTTCCCTATCCACCTAGGCTTCCTGTTGAGGATTGTTTCCATTAAGAGGAAGGGGAGAATGAGACATCAAACGTGAAGCATAAATAACACAACACATGGAGTGGAGATGAATTATTTACAGAGTGTTTCCGTAACTTTGCCACACAAAGTCAACATCAGTTGAACCATCCTTCTTCCTCAAAATTGGCAAGGGTCTGAAGTTAGAAGGCACCTAAGAGTAACAAACACCAACTTGATGTCCAATTCAATTACAAAGAGAAGATTCTAAAAGGGAGCCCCTCAAAGTTGAGAGATTGGGTCCATAAGCTAAGAGAATATACAATCTCAACCGAGCGAGAGAGAGAGGTTTTGCAAAGATCCACCAAACATACTCTTTCAAGTATATTACTTGATTGATAAAATTCAATAGCTTCGGCATGAACAATCATATCATGGCTCGTTTCATATTTTTTTGGTTAACGTGTGTTCAATTTAATAATCATTTTTTATTTGATATTGTGGTCTTTTTATCTTAGTTCATTATTTTTGGAATGATAACCGTATTAGTAGAACACCTAATCATTTTTTTTTTTTTTTAAATTATAATATTATTTAAAATCAATAAAATAAAATAGTTTAAATTAGGTCAAACTTCATGGTGGGACCACCAATTCTTACAACAACCTCTCCTGCTCAAAAATGATATTTCGGGTTGAGTTGTTCCTTTAAAAAAGATTGTTTCTTTTCTAATTCATTTGGGTATAGTTCCTTAATACTTTTATCGTAATTTTTAAAATAACTCCACAATGAGCCAACTCTTAATATCTTCGTGTATTTGACTTGAATGTCCACACATTTATTTTCCTCCAATTCTTTTGTGGGTCACACATCTACTAGTCTCACATCGAGCCATCTTAATACTAATATGCCACTATGCATCCTAAGTTAAGGGATGCATATAACCACGTAAGCACCACACAATTATCAAAAAAATATTATTTAATCGATTAATCCCTCCATGTCATTAATATCGGTTTGAGCATTTAGTTCACGCAGAAGGTCTTTTTAAGGGTATCTAAACTAACTTACATTATATATCAAGAGATATCAATCTTGTTGGAACACGCACGCACTACATAAGTTTATATTTTAAAACATTTATGGACCATAAAAAAACAAACTAATTATTTGGTTTAGATGTGAAGCGGTATAACCATTCACAATTATAATCGTTCATTCCTTTATATCTTATAATAGTTCATTCCTTTATAAATATATTTTTCAATGTATAAATATATACCTTGATATGAACAATCATATGTATACAATTATTTTTACTAGAGAAGTGAGAAGGAGATGCTCTGTAACTGGGTTCTTGTTCCTCGGGATTAATAAAAGTGGATAATGCTTTTGTGTGAGGGTTTTTTTACCAAAATGTTTTCCCCACGTAAATTTGGCATTGTGTTATTTACTTTTTGTTTCAATTCACAACATTGTTCATTTAAATTCTTGTAATTTTGTTTTTCTATCATAATTACTTAGAAACATATAATCTTGATTTGTTTAAATTCTCAAGCATGGTATCAAAGCTTCGTGTTCTCTAAGTTGTTGTGCAAGTTGTTCAAATTGTATGTCGATTGTGTAGAAATTTGCTCTATTACTAGTACAAGAAGTTGATTATGCATGAATGAAACAATTATATAATTATATTGAAAAGATCTACCTCTTTAGGAAGTGGGCCCTACTAGTGTTAATCCAAAAATCAAAGAAATAAATTTGAAAAAAAAACCATTTACAAAAAGTTGTAAATAAATTTTGTAATCTCAAAAAAATACACAAAAATTTTAAAAGTAAATAATAATAAAAAGGGTATATACATATATTTCTTTGTGGATGGCAAGGTTGTGCTAGTGAGCTCAATCGTGGTGTTTCCTATTAGAGAAGTGCCGTAGATCTGTTGATTCGAAGAATGCACAGGTGTATGATGTGAGACGTGAATTGTTCCAAGACAAAACAAAGCAAACATATAAGACCGCAAATTATGAAAATACAACGAGATAATTACAATTACACAAAAATAGTTCCAACTCAATAGAGTCATAGAGAATAATGTAAAAGATGTACATATAGGAGGTGAATATGTAACCTCCTTCTAGAATCATGACAATCTCCACCTAGAATAGTGGTAACCAACAAATAGAATAGTATAGTCAAGTGGTAACCAACGTCTAGAATAGTGTAGTCAAGTGTACACATAAGCAAGCATATCCCATAAGTGTAGGGAAACTCCAAGTGAGGTGGAATATCCCGAGTAGGATAATACAAATAAAGCGAGGAAAATAAATCCTACACTAACACCCCCCATAAGCACAACTTAGGTGGGAAGTGAAAAAGGAAAGTGGGTCCCGCCAACAAGACCTGATGAGGTACCCACGTACAATGCATCTCTCATAAAAATAAAGTAAAAAAACTCCCCCAAAGAGAGACAAAGAAGAGAAAGTGCAACTAGAAATCCCCACTCGAAGTTACAACTGCCATGTGTAGCCAACCGGTATCCTACAAAGCAACCTCTTGGAATGTATGTGGCTCAAGTAGATGCGTGAAGAGTATATCACCATGGAAGAGAAAAAGTGTCGATGGATCTCTAACCATGGTATGGTTCATATCCAAGGAACTATGCTCCTCATGTAAGGTAGAAGTGCCAACTGCTCCATGAAGGAATGATGTATCTGATGCAGAAGCGAAGAAAGAATGTGGAGGGTCATGTAACTGAGTAGAAGACTACTTGATGTCTGATGAGTCTTGAATCAAGATTTTTGTTCCCTGAAAAATCTGAGGTGGACCAGTAGGTGGATCAAGAAATAACTCCTCTAAAATTGGAAGGTGACAAGGAGATAGTGGAGGTGGGTCCCCATCACTACTGTAGTCATTTGTGCCAAAAGAGAATTTCTCATCGAAATGTGCTCAAGCTCGAAGTGTCATCAAGTATAGGTGAATCTGGTGAAGAATCTGAAGGAGGGACAAAGTGAGAGAAGGAATATAGCCAAGTTTAATGATCGACTACACCCACTACAATGATAGTGTCACTTTGTGTAGCTCTCTAACATAGATTGAATTTGGAGTGAACTCAACCCGCATGCCTTGACTAAGGTGAGTAATTTGGTAGATTAATAAGAGATTAGTTGATAGTGAGGGAATACTAAGAACATTATTGAATGTTCCTCCATTCACTTCAATAGACCCTCTCCCAAAACCTATGCAGAATTGTTGTCACCCAATTGTATAGTAGACATGTCACATGACTCTAATGAAGTGAACTCTATGTGTGAAGAAGCCATATGATGTGATGCACCATAATCAATAACCCATGTAGGAGGTGGTGGTACAATTGCAACAAGGGCTCTCCCTTTTTCTCCTTTCTGATTCTTTCTCTTTCCCTTTTCCATTGATATTTACATTGGAGGATTCATTAGTTGATGAAGATTGTTTAGAAGACTCAAGGTCACCTATCTTGTTCTTCTCAAGAATACTTGTGAGGTGGTCAATTTGTTTCTTCAAACATTTACTTTCATCATGTATGCCTTTACAATACCCGCATTTAATCCTTTTTTTTTGGACTTAACACTAGAAGAGGAAGTTTCAAAGTTTGATGTAGAGGTGGAAGAATGTTGATCCTTCTTTCTTTCTTGATCCTTGTTATTTTGTTTATACTCTTTGTCTTGAGGCTTTCTGTTTTCCATTCTTGACAATGAGAGCTTGAGGTTTGGAGGACTTCAAGGTACCCATTTGGATTAACTTGTCTTGCTCCTTAGTCAAATCAGCAATAAATTCATCTAAATATGGCATAGACCATGTGGCTCCAAGATCTCTCTTGGTGGCATAGAAGGTAGAGATAAAGATAAAATAGTCAGGACCTAGTTTTCCAAGCAATGCAAGAACTAGTTGTTCATCCTTATTTTCTGTTCCACATTCCTTCAACTACAATCTTAAGGACTTGAGTTTGGTAAAGAAATCTTCCAAAGTGTCAAAGTTGTTCGGACTTAGGATGATAAGTTATATTTCTAGTTCATGACCCCTCATAGTGTCAACTATTAGGAAATTAATGTGTTAGTGTGAACATTAATAATGTTTGTGGAATTATATTATCTAGATGATAATATAATATTGTAATAGTTAGGTGAGTGTGAGATATTATTATTATATTTTGGGTGTACATGAGTTGTGAGAACAACTCATTATTAGATAGCTGTGAGAAAATAAAGGTGGAGAGATAAGTGGGGATTGGGTAATTAATATGTGATATGGTTTGACTCCTTATACTAAGGATGTCATTTACCTATTTATATGTAATCTCTTCATCACGACAAATATTTTGAATGAATTGAAAAGAATATTTTAATCTTCAGTGTATATCGGTAAATTTATCTGTGTAAAATTGTTGCTACCACTTCATCTGGTATCAGAGCAGGTACGCTCAGAGCAGATTTATCTAAGAGAGAAACTATCCTAGCTATCTTTTGCAATGCTCCGCGTAACTATTTAAACTACAGTAGTATCAAACTGTGTTTTACATCCAAATCGGTTCTTACTGCAAGACCATGTTTTGGTCTGTGTGTGTTCGGTCTTTGCTTGGCATCAAGCAACTTCGAAGGGACGTGTTTTCTTGAAGATAAGTATGCAGTTTTGATTTGTTGGAGCACTCATTCAAAGACACTCTCTGGTTGTGGGACCAATTGTTTGTTTAATTCAAGATATGCAGATCTGATTACAACTGTCAATGCATGCATGGATCGATTCAACAAATTGGATTGAGCTCATTCTCCTCCCACACACTTTGGTGAACTCACAGATACAAGCACTATGATTTTTAACATTGATAATTGTGAAAGAAGATTTGTTTAGTGGGCCTGTTATTATTCTTCACCGACATATGAAAATTTATCAGACATCTGGCTCGTATATCCCAAGTTTGCCTCATAAAAAATACACGTCCCTCCAACACAAATATACGGCCAAAGAATACAAACGCGATGACTATTATGAATTCACGTTTGTTTTAAATTACTATATATACTTTATGTTCATATGTATGGTTTATGTGGAGATTAGTAAAATTCAAGGTCAAAAGTATTAAGTTTTTTTATTTAGTGGTATAGTATTTAAAGTCTCTATGTGTAGTAAAGTCAAGTTCAAATATTTATTAAATACTCATTTGTTTTTATAAAGTTTCATATATATATATATATATATATATATATATATATATATATAAATAAAGGTTTGGCTTAAAGTTTAAAAAAACTTTTTTATTATTTAGGCCATATGAATGATATTTTTTAAATTTTTTTGGTATTTGATTTAGTTTTAGTTTTTAATTTTAATTTTTTTAAGTTTTATTCTTTTTAGTGTTAGTCTTTTATATATAAATGTAAGTTTAGTATTGTATTTCCTATGAGAGTCATCATTGTTGTCAAAGTGTATTAATTATCGTATTGAATTGTTAAATTGTTATAATCTAGTCATTTTGTGTCATTTGTTAGAGTCATTGTCAAACTTGTAAAAAAATTGCATCACTTATAGTTGGACGTATTTTTGGTGTAACCCGATGTCGATTTGTAAATGAGATTCAAAATTACATCTTGTTGAGTTAAGCGGTGACATCATGAAGGTTGGAGGCAATGAAGAAAGGAGGCGTTTTAGCGACCTCTCGTCGAGCAACATCGATGAGACCACAATATTGTTTTAGTGGCAATATTTTTTCAGGTTGTGTTCAATGTGCTTAATTTCAGCATGTGTGGTAATAAATAAAGAACTTATGGATAATTCTTGTTCATAGTAAAGAACATATTTTCCTTTTTTTTTCTCTTTTGTAAAATGTGGATTGGGAAATGTGTACGTTCTATGAAAGTGGTTGGTGGTCCACTAGAAAACCAATTTGAGAGTTTGTGAATCTCTTAGAAAATCACATACATAGTGGTTAATGGTTCCACTAAAAAACCTTGTTGGAGTTGATGGTACTCTTTGAAAACCATCGGATTGTAGAACATGAGCAGGTACTAGACAGAACTCACCCATGTTCACACTAAGGGGGTGAATGTTAGGAAATTAATGTGTTAGTGTGAACATTAATAATGTTTGTGGAATTATATTATCCAGATGATAATATAATATTGTAATAGTTAGGTGAGTGTGAGATATTATTATTATATTTTGGGTGTACGTGAGTTGTGAGAACAACTCACTATTAGATAGCTGTGAGAAAATAAAGGTGGAGAGATAAGTGGGGATTGGGTAATTAATATGTGATATGGTTTGACTCCTTATACTAAGGATGTCATTTACCTATTTATATGTAATCTCTTCATCATGAAAAATATCTCGAATGAATTGAAAAGAATATTTTAATCTTCGGTGTATATTGGTAAATTTATACGTGTAAAATTACTACTACCACTTCATCAAATTTTTCAAACAAGGTTTGAAAGGTTTTCCACACTGGTTGGGAGATTTGGTTGATTCTGTTGGTGCTCAAAATGGTCTCGCCCCATTTTTGCCCTTGAAGATTTATTGATTCACGGCCTCTGTCATTTTATCCTTCCCTGTATTGTGTTTGGTCGATCTTTGTTACCATTTTAATCTGCTCTGGGTCGAGGATCATGTGTGGGTCCGTATTTGTCTCATGGTTCCTTTGTTTCTCTGAAAAAGCTATGTATTTTGGGTCTCCCACGATCTGTTCCTTCAAAACTCACATTTTCCTGTTTCCTCCATTTTCCACGGCCAAGATCTGTTTTCCTGTCGTTTTTGCCCTAACTACTCAAAGAGAAATGAGTTGATGTGTTCCTAAGGATCGTGTTTGAGCCTTCACTGATAGTATAAATTCCCTATCCTTGAAGAAAACCTCATTTTAAACTCGAATAGACATTTCTCTATGTTTAACGGTTTGACGAGCATTTCTCCGGTCAAACTTGCAACATTCAAGTCGATAGGGAAACGTGGCTGTAGACACCCCAATTTCACATCTATCCTAAATCAATTAATTCCCCTTCCTCATTTCCCACAAAAATACATTTCGAATTAATCAAATATAATTTGATTAATTATCCATTTCAAAATCCAAAAAATAATCTAATCCTCATCACATGTCATTATTCTCCATGTTTTTCCATTATTGAATTAAAAATTTAAATTCAAATCCTCACCCACCCTTCGTGGTCCCCACTCACCTAAAATCCTCCACTTATGAATTAAAAATATAATTCAAATCCTCACCCATTCTTCGTGGCCCCCACTCACCTAATCTTGCACACATTTTCAAACCACTCACCTAATCTTGCCCACATTTTCAAACCATGATTACTTAAATTAATCTAAGTTAATCACTCCCCAGTTATAAATACAACCTTACCCCTCCCCTCTAAACACACGGAGAATAAGCTTTCATGCCATATCTAAGTTCTTGCATCCTTTGAGCAAAGAACATCATTCTGCCTTGTCCTAATGCCAAAATAGCCTCATAATCCTTTTTCCCATCCAGTGCAAAGTAAGAGGATCGTTGTTGCAGGAAGGTCTTGCTCCGTCTTGAAGAAAAGCACCTACATATCACAAAATCAGGGCTCAATCCAAGTTTCCTAGCCCATTCTGAGGTTTGCTACGGAACGCGAAGGAGGAGGTATGATTATTGGTATTTTACTTCCTTGTTAGTAGTGTATTTTTCATAGCTTACATTCTGGCACGCCCGGTTACTTTCGATCTGTTACCATTAATTTCCCAATTAGTGGTTTTATCCGTTCTTTGTTTATTATTGTTTATTATTATTTCCTTTTCTATTCCTTATGGTCTTCTTTGGTTAACCTTCACGCTTTGGTTAGTGTCTTTGTTGTGTGGTGTCTTGTGGTGTATCTGCAGGTTATAGCAACAATGAAACTATGCAGCTCATCCTGTCTTTGATCTCCTCGGTGCTTGGTGTTTAGTAGTTCTGATTTTTCTATTCACTCGTAATCTATAGAAACACAAGCACTAATCATTAGTTTATCATATTAGTGTCATGGGACAACCAATCCGGAAAATATATTTATTTATTTCCTTTTGCTAAAATAACTGTTTTGTAAGAAATTAATCATTTACTATTTTTTTCTTTCTTTTATTTTAGTCAATCATTTTATGATCTAACACTTTCTTTCTATTTATTTTTATTTTTTAACCTTGCTGTCCAAATTTTAGCTTCTCAGGTGAAGTATAGAAGTCAGAAAATAAACAAAACCAACTCCCGGGACGTTTTTCTCACGTTTAAAATTTTCATTCAGAGCGTTCTCGTAGCCCATCTTCCGGAAGCCATAACTTTTGCTCCCGAACTCGGAATGACTTCATTTTTTTTTAACAGAAAGGTATTGAAAAGATCTATGTAATGCAAAAATAATTTTTAGATTGAGACTTACAGAAAAATTTTGGTTTCATTTCTTCTAACACCTGTCTTTTTTGCAAAAAAACAACAAAATTATAATTTTATTTACTTTTATTTTTTAATTTTTATTTTACGAAACATCCTCACACGTATGCTCTTTCCTCGCACTTCAAAAGTGATCTTGGAAATCAGAAACGTGAGGCCACTCAAGCTTTAGAAAATCATTTTTATTTTTAATTTTTTGCCTTACATTTAAATTTTCCGCGAAAACACTTCTCGGTAACGTTTTCACCCTCTTCTTTCATCATTTTTCTTTTTTGTGAACATAATCATTATCGCTATTTCACAATCATGATTAATTGCAATAATTATTAATATTTATTTTTTTAACAAAAACTATTTCAATTGTATCCGCGTATGCTCTTTTCTTGCGCCTTCAAGCGATCTAGAAAATCAGAAACGGTCACAATTTTTTTTAGTTTCTTGTTCTAACATTGCAGGATCCCCTAGCTTTGTTTTTCAACTGTCATTTTAATAATTATTTTCCTTTGTCATATTCTTAATATTTGTTTGGTCGTTGGTTGTGTATGCTCTTTTCCTGCGCCTTTGAGCGATCTGGCAAATCAAAAACAACCACGATCACTTTTCTAACATTTCATTTGCAGGATAACTACTAATTTGTTTTCTGTAGAACCGCGTTGCTGGAATATTGTCAAAAAAAAAAAAAAAAAAAAAAAAAACAACAAAAATCCCGCAAAAATACCACCATTTAAAGACAATTGCTGAAACTAAAAAAAAAAGGACGCTCAGGTACGCAATTATTTTCTGCTAGTGATTTATTTCAAGTTGGAAAGAACCCTGCGTTTAATCACTTTATCATATTGTTTTTGCACGTAGACGAGGTGGATTTCATCACCACCAAAGCTACACCGGTGACGTGGACTTGACTACCACGCACCAACAGCATTTGCATTTGCATTGCACTTTGAGACCTAGTCTCATCAACGGTCGGTATTTACCTCGCCGTTGCTCTTCACTTACGAGTAATCTTTGTCGTGCGGTGCATGTGAGTCACGCCTAAATAGTCAGTAATAACGAAGCTTTGGGCATCGTCCACTGTAAATCTTCGGGAGTTATAAGGACACCATACACATTCATCCCTCCATCACCTTCCACCTTTTCACAAAACCTGTTACGGGCGTGGTGATTCACTCACGAAACAGGCAAGTAAGAATTGGTGAGTCTCCTCCAGGTGCTCTAAGGGTTCCGTCGCCACCTACTGTCCCCGTCATGAAATTAGGTATATCGGGACTAGGGTATATCGGAGGACGCATCTTCTTGGAGTAATAAGAGCACAAATCCACCATTTCACAAAGATACTTGTATGATTGCATGAAACAATTATCATTCTGAAGAAGTTACGTCATAAGCCAAAACAATTGAATCCACATGATTTGCTTCTTGTTTGAAAACACAATAGTTTAGCATTTTTTTATCATAAAACTTGGCTGATATCAATGTGTTCATTGTAAAAGTTCAGACCCTAGTTGTGTTCCACAAAAAAATCAGTTCTCGACCAATTCAATACCAAGCGAAAACATCCAAACAATCCAACAACACAGACCAAAACATCACACCAATTTCATTAGCTCACTTTAGCCAATAATACATCTGTCATAGCTTGTCTTCAGCTATATCCAATAAATATTGAGTGACTTGCGTTCACTCCTTATCTCATCAATTGTCAGAACATTCTTTCTAGCTTGTTTCAAGCTATATCAAAATGACATTGAGTGACTTGTTTGAGTTCACTCATTATTTCATCAGCTATTGAGTTTAACAAAATCCCATCCGACACAAATCCCTTCAAAACTCATTTTGAGTTCACAACTGTGTTGAGTCACTTGTTTGAGTTACTCTTCCTATCAAAAATCTAGAGCTTGTTAAAGCCAAACCAATCAACATATTCATCATAGCTTGTTTGAGCTACATCCCACTTGTATTGAGTACCTTGTTTGAGTGTACTCCTTACATTTTCATCTGTTAAGCTTGTTTAATCCAAACCAATCAACATATTCATCATAGCTTGTTTAAGTTATATCCCACTTGTATCCCGAGTAGCTTGTTTGAGCTTACTCCTTATAGCCTTGTTAAAACTTGATTGAGCGAAAACAAAGATCATAATCAATAGGTTGATTTCTTCATCGCACATTTCTTCGTTCTCCCTCTCTTTCAAACATGAAGAATTCACGAAAAACATCACACAATGAGCTATTAGAACAAATTAATAAGATGACAACACAACTCTCTCATATGGCTACCCAAATCAGTGAGCGATCACCCAAAAAGCCGATCATACAACCTCACGAAGAAATCAGTTCACGTAAAGTCCAACGTCAGTTTACCCCCCTTGGAGAAAGTCTCTCTAGTGTTTTTCATCAACTAAAAGAGGCTAAACTGATAAAATATCCAATTACAAAACCCTTTGTCAAAGGGGAAGCTAAGCCATGCTGGTACAAACCTAACACATACTGTGACTTTCATCGCATTGATGGTCATCACATAGATAAATGTGTACGATTTAAGAATTACGTCCAAGACTTAATTGACGACGACGTCATCTCTGTAGAACTTGATGACAATGCTCTTGCAACCAATGACACATCCAATACCACAACTTTCCATGAAGAGCTGACTACTGTCGAAACTCCTATATATACTGAAATTCCACGAGATCATGACAACAATAGTCAAGACTCTCTAATTCCAAACCAATCGATATCTTCTTCAAATTTCCTTCCATTAGTTCAAACATACATTGAACCTGTTTTGGACAACAACATTCTTCCAACATCTACTGAGCACTTGAACTTATTTCAAGACTCTCTTTCAGCCCAAACATATATTGAACCTGTTTTGGATGACAACATTCTTCCAACATCTAACGAGACCTTGATCTCATTTCAAGACTCCCTTTCAAACCTTGATATTACTGTAGACACTACAGACGAGGTTCCATCAACAGGTACCATTAAGTTTGATTCTATTCTTCCAATATTGGCTCTTATGCCTAACATCTCTAGCCTTTTTGTCGAAACACAACCACATCAAGTTTGGACACTTGCAACAATGCAACCTGTCATGACCATCATACTTTCAACGATCGATCTTGCAGGCATCTCATCACTAATGATTCTCACCTATCAAGACTTCTATGTGCATATATTCTACGAGGTATGTATACCTAGGAATATCTTTATGCCACCTTTTCCATCTTTAATTTTGAATCTATCGTCAAATCAATTAATTCATGGACAAACAGAAGCAAAAAATCAAACAATGCAAACTGAGGCCACTCCCTTCTCCCTTGTTTATGGTGGGGAAGATATTTTACATGTCAAGGTTGAATTCCCATCCTTTAGAATATCCCTCAAAGATGTAATCAATAAAGATTATTATCAACATTCACGCCTTAATGAACTCGAGCTTCTTGATGAAAAACGACTTAATTCCCTAGATCATCTTCAAGTATATCAAAATTGGCTACGACATAACCACCATAAAAAATTCAAACCTAGAAAATTTAAGGTCAATCATTTCATTTTCAAAGAAACTCGAAAGAACACACCCAAGGAACGAGACAAACAAGACAAATTTGAGCCCAACAAAATCATAGGTAATTTTAGGTTTGGAGCTTATAAATTGGCCATTGACACAGGCCAAGTCCTTGAAAAACCCATGAATGCATTCCATTTAAAGAAATTCTATTCTTGAAAGCACTCTATATTCCGGGAAACAACAATGTGTACATTGTTCCTTTTGTCGTGCTTATCTCCAAATAAATTTATTCATTTCCATTGGCAGATATTTTATTTATCAAAATCACATCTTCATATTTATCATCATGAGACAAGTGCTAATATAAATCCTATTAAGTTTGTGAGCATCATACTTCTTCCACTTTCAGTCGCTTTCCTCTATGGTCATACCTAGAAGCTTACTGATGGTAATATATCCCCTTCTAATACATTCTCTCTTTCATAACAAAGCTCTAAACTTCGTTACCTAGTTCGTTTGGTCGTCCATCTCAGTCTTCGGTGTTGAACCCTCGCGTCCTACTAGTCGTGTGGGGCTGAGATTGGGGGCAGATGTTTCTTCCCAAATACAAAGCACTATTGTAAAAAAATCCATCAATTCAATAACTTATGAATAATTCATTGTCACATCTTTCGTCCTTCATAGTCTTTGGTGTTGAGCCCACACTTCTTACTAGTAGTGTGAGATTGGGAATGGAGGAAGGTGCCCTTACTCGTCTACGTCTTGTCTTCGGTGATAAACCCTTACCTCTTACAAGTGGCATGGGGCAAAGCGTAGAGGGTCATTCTCATACAAGCATAAAAACATTGCAAAATATTCCAAAAAAAAAAAAAAAAAAACAAGAAAAACAAACAAAAAGGAAATTCACTCGCCTATATTTTGCCTTTGGTGATGAGCCCTTGCTTCTCACTAGTAGCATGGGGCAAGGCATAGGGAGTCATTTCAAAAATATAAAATCTTATAGTGCTTACAAATTATAGAATCCCCAAACACGTAATTTAGATGCCTAAGTGAAGAGAGAACTATCCCTTAACCTCATATCTTATCAATCAGCAGGCCACATAACTGTCTAAGTCTAGCATGTGACTCATAAAGTGAAAGCTATTTTTGAAACCGGTTTAGTACCATTATGAAGAATGGAGTCACAATTTCCCAAAGGGATTGTTGTTAGCATTTGTCTCTATATTCATTATCTACCTCCTACGTCCTTCTTGATTCTTGGTGATGAGCCCACACATCTTACTAGTTGTGTGGAGTCAAGAATGGAGTTGGAATTCTTTTCATCATATCATCACCACCATATCATGCCAATGGAAAGTGAATTTATGTTATTTTGAGCATAAGTTACAATGCGGAACACGGTACATCGTCTCTCAAAAATAAGTCTGCACTCTGGTCCATAAATTGTCAATCACAATGTAAAAATCAAAAAACATTTGAAAATCGTAAAAAAATCCAAAAACAATGTAAAAATCCAAAAATCAAAAAACATTTGAAAATCATCAAAAATCAAAAAACATTTGAAAATCATCAAAAATCCAAAAACAGTGTAAAAATCTAAAAATCCAAAAACAGTGTCAAAATCCAAAAATCCAAAAACAATGTAAAAATCCAAAAATCAAAAAACATTTGAAAATCATCAAAAATCCAAAAACAGTGTAAAAATCCAAAAATCCAAAAACAGTGTCAAAATCCAAAAATCCAAAAACAATGTAAAATCCAAAATCCAAAAACATTTGAAAATCATCAAAATCTAAAAACAATGTAAAAATCCAAAAATCCAAAAACATTTGAAAATCATCAAAAATCCAAAAACAGTGTAAAAATCTAAAAATCCAAAAACATTTGAAAATCGTCAAAAATCCAAACACAGTGTAAACATCCCAAAAATTCAAAAACATTAGAAAATCCAAAAAAATCCAAAAATCCAAAAACAAAAACATTAGAAAATATCCAAAATACAAAAACATTTGCAAAATTTTCAAAAGACCAAAAACATCCACAAAATCGTAAAAACTCAATAAGCAACACAATTCATCCTTTGAACTATTATCCCAAACGAATGGTCCAACCACCTTATGACTACCAATTTCAAACCACTTCTCCTCGCGTGAATCCTCGCTTGGGGAAAATCCGGCTCTCATTGTTTCCTTGTTTGAGGAGACTGACCCAATCCCTTGTACCCCTACTTGGGGGCACATCTAATCAATCATCACTGTGGAACACGTTAGGGACATGTTTACTGGTTCTTGTGTTGCATTATTAGTGGCAAATTATTAATTGCTTTCTTGTATCTTGATATATTACGGGGGCATCTTGATTTTATGTATCTGGTGTTCTCTGTAATATTCTTATGTTATCTGATTGCATGTCGTACTAGGGCATCATACTTTCTTGATGGCCTCTGTCTATGCTCTCTTCCATTTGCATATCGTACTGGGGCATCAAACCTTTTTGATGGCCCCTGTCTATGCTATCACGCATATTACAGTCTAGTCATCCTGATCTTTTATATCACGATGCATCTGTTATGTGCTATATTAAAATTAAGATGCTTTTCGTCACGTGAGTATCTTCCTGCATGATCAACATCTTACTTTACACCCCATCCATTCACCCATACTAATGCATTCTCCAGTTTGCGAATCCTACTTGATCACCGTTGCAGTTTGCGAATCCTACTTGACGATCTTTCTCAAGTAGCATTCACTATCCAGCAGCTCCTTCTCCCCCACCATGATCACCATGTATTTGATCCATTCATTCTCACTTCTCATTTTTACTCCTCCGCCGCTTATACCCATATTACCCTTCTCACCATTCCTGTCCCCTCTCACCCATTGGTATTCTTTCCTTTCACCCGTTTTCTTCCCGCTTGACAATCTTACTTAATAACCCCTTCTATATGGAATCCTCAGTGGAGGTTTACCCTCTCCCTAAGATCTTCCCGCTGTAGAAGCTTCTTCACCACATGCCCTCTCATCAAATAACCATCACCACCAAACACATCTTCCAACTCCACCTCTTCTACTTCCCATTCCCGCATCATTACTCTCACCACGTGGGCATCCCAATTAAGGATTCCCCTCACACTCTCCACCCTCCACTACATATATTCCTTCATCCATTCATGTTATACTCCTTTGTGTCCTTTCTTTCTTATTATCACCTCATCTCATATCATATACCACTTAGGCATACCTCACTCACTCTTTTCTCATCCTTCCCCAAATCCACCTTATGCCTGGTCATCCTACTTACACACTCTCGTAGTATGGCAAATTCACTTGAGGGTTCCCCTTCAGTCCATTTTGTCATACCCTATTCCCACCAACTCTAACATCATCCTTCTTCTTCCTCAGCTTGGCGATCTTACTTAACCATCCCAGCCGCATGGAAATCTTACTTAAGACTTCTACTTAAGGTTGATCTGTCCTGTGGCCTTCCCCCATCCCATCATATTTCCCCCATCTTCCTTCTCCCACTTCTCATCGCGATCATCTTCTTCACCCTACCATTCCACCCCTATCTCCAATATCATTTTGTCTTTCTCTTTGCATATCATCCCTGTCGGTTGGGAGACCCTACGAAACTTCTCCAAGCCCGATGTATGTGATCTTACTTAAGAGATTCTCTTAAGCATGACATGTCATCTTACACTCACCCAGCATGGCGATCTCACTTAAGAGTCCCTCTTAAGGATGATCTGTCTCCTTGCCTTTCCCCATCACTACCCACCCTTCACCCTTCATTTTTTCTCGGCATTCCCCATTATCACATCCTTTCACCTCCTTTTCAATTCTCGCAAACACCACTTCTCGCTTGACCATTTGTCATCTCCAGTTTTGCTCACATGGCAATCTTACTTAACCACTTCCGTCACATGAAAATCTTATGTTAGGGTCCTCCCTACACTTAACTTGTCATCATGAACTTCTCCCCCGCCTCATTTTTAGTTCACTTTATTGATCGTTTCTTCCACCCTGTATCTCCTATTACCCACTTTTTCCTCCTCCTATTATCCTTTCTCCACATATTCTCTTACAACATACAAATCATCTCTTCCACCTCAATCACATTCTTTTCCCCCATTTTCCCCTCCTTGATCCATCATCCTTCATACCGTTTCTTCCCATTCTTTTCATGTCTTGGTTCTTCATCCTCACCTCGTTCATCCTCATCACCCCCATCCTCTCCTCGCTTTCACTTAGTCCCAACTCATCCCTCCCATCTTCTTCAATCTTTCCACTTCATCTTCTCAAATTCCCCCCACATTTCTACCCACACACATATTCGCCATTCTTGTTAACACTCCTATATCATTCTTTCATCATCATCTTCTCTTCCCGCGCTCATAATTGTCAACGGGTTTTCCCTAAAAATTATCAATCCGCATTCCGCACGACCTCATTCACTCCCTTGGACCTTCTAGAGTTTCCCTTCATTCCTTCCCTCCTCTAAGCCCACCACTCATTGGCAACGGGTTTTCCCTAACGTCCCTTTGTTGGCGTTACCCTTTCCAGTCCTCATTCGCTTTCTCTTTTTCTTCATTTTTTCTTTCACCCTTCCCCACCACTCATTGTCAAGGGGATTTCCCTAACATCCCTTCATTGGCATTGCCTCTTCTATCCCCCATTCTCTTTTCTCTCCTATTATTTTCCCTCACTCCCACCCTTTCTTGTCACTTTTTACCCATCTCTCCATCTCCTCTTTGCCCTCTTCAATATCTTTACTGTCTTCATCATACCTCCTTTTTCTATTTTCCCATCATCCTAGTATCCTCATTTCATGCATCTCCATATCTTTTTCAATCGATGTCATTCCTTCTCGCTGCGTTCCTTTCCACTTATTACCCCCTTTACTGTATTCCCTTCCTTCTACATCATTTTCTTTGTTATCCTCTTCTCGCTCCCACCCCTCATCTTATTTCCCTTCCTCTATATCATCTTCTTCCCCTTTTTCCATCACGATTCCTCCTTACATCCCCATCGATAACTTTGGTTGTTCGGCGTTGTCTGTCTTTTTATCATCCCACTCTCCACATGCATCTCCATACGATCTGTTCCATATTCTTTGCCCTGGTCTTCCTCTCAATGACACGATTCCTTCCATCTTCTCCTTGTATTCGTTCTATCTTCCTTTCCTCCCCCTAATTTTCACGTTTCTTGACCACTTCCCCTTTTCTCTACCACCCCTACCTTTTCGTTCATTACGTATATGTTTCTCTTCCTCTCTCCTCTTTTTCACACTTTCCTCGCCCCTCATAGTTTCTTTTTTTTTCTCCGTTCTACTTATTCTTTCGTCCTCTTTCTATTTTTCTCTATTTCACCCCCTACTCCCACCTCGTCTTCTCCTTCTTATTTATCCTTTCCCGTTTCCTGCTTTTTCACTTCCACGCATCCCTCTTTACTATCTCTCATTGCTTCCTTCATTTTGCACATCTCTCTCTTTTTCCCCTTCACCTCTACTCTGTCACTTTTTTTGTTTTTGCCTTGTTTGTCCTTCATCATTCCCTTCTTCCCCTATCATCCCTCTCTCTTATTTCTACTTTTTTCCTTCCTTTTGTTCCCCTCCCCTATTTCCCTTACTCTTCTCATAATCAACCCCCACTCCTATCCATTCCCTTTTCTCTTTCCCACACACCCTCACACCTAGCATTCAAGGTCGATTGAATCCTTCCTCCATTTGCGTCGTGCGGTCATTCCAGTCTCTTCCACTCCATTATCATCCTCTTCTCCGCCGAGTCCATTTCCTTTCTTTTCGAGAGTTCTGTCATGTATTACATTCTCGTCAGTCCTCTCGAGGGGGCATCACTACATCTATCCATAATCACATCTTCTCATGACATTTTTGTCTTGGAGGATACTATGACATCCGTCACTCACCACTTTCTATTCTCCCCAACAAACATTCGCTCTACCTTTTAAAAAGTAGATTGAATTCTTCCCCCATACCATCTACTTTCTTTGAAAGGACACTACTTTCATAGTACCCTTCCAAAGAGGGGCAAATGTAGACACCCCAATTTCACATCTATCCTAAATCAATTAATTCCCCTTCCTCATTTCCCACAAAAATACATTTCGAATTAATCAAATATAATTTGATTAATTATCCATTTCAAAATCCAAAAAATAATCTAATCCTCATCACATGTCATTATTCTCCATGTTTTTCCATTATTGAATTAAAAATTTAAATTCAAATCCTCACCCACCCTTCGTGGTCCCCACTCACCTAAAATCCTCCACTTATGAATTAAAAATATAATTCAAATCCTCACCCATTCTTCGTGGCCCCCACTCACCTAATCTTGCACACATTTTCAAACCACTCACCTAATCTTGCCCACATTTTCAAACCATGATTACTTAAATTAATCTAAGTTAATCACTCCCCCAGGCTATAAATACAACCTTACCCCTCCCCTCTAAACACACGAAGAATAAGCTTTCATGCCATATCTAAGTTCTTGCATCCTTTGAGCAAAGAACATCATTCTGCCTTGTCCTAATGCCAAAATAGCCTCATAATCCTTTTTCCCATCCAGTGTAAAGTAAGAGGATCGTTGTTGCAGGAAGGTCTTGCTCCGTCTTGAAGAAAAGCACCTACATATCACAAAATCAGGGCTCAATCCAAGTTTCCTAGCCCATTCTGAGGTTTGCTACGGAACGCGAAGGAGGAGGTATGATTATTGGTATTTTACTTCCTTGTTAGTAGTGTATTTTTCATAGCTTACAGTGGCACCTCTTGGTTGGATGCAGATCAGCTTAATACTTCAGAAATTCCATGAAAAGCCTCATTTTTAAAATGTGTCCACGTGGAGGAATGACGCTCGTTTGAGAATCAACTTTTTGGTTTGGCTTTGAAGTAGCGCCGAGGAGGACACATGGAGGGTTGGCAGGAAAGAGACACATGGAGGCTTCCACTGGGTTTCCCATACTTAGACAAATTTGAAAAGGTTTTCGGAAGTCCAAGACATGTGGAGGAACGATGATCATTTGAAGATCTGCTTTTAGGCTTTGCCTTGGAGTAGCCAGTAGGAGGACACTTGGAGGTTGCACTGCTTTCTCATACTTAAACAAATTTTATGCAGTTGGAAGCAGTTTGGCGAAACAGGGACACATGGCAAGCTTGCACTCATTTAGGGTCTCTACTTTGGGCACCATTTTGAAATTGTGCCATGGAGACACGTGGAGGAACCGCGCATGTTTGGGAACCAGCCCTTGAGTTTCATTTTAAAGAAGCGTTGGGGTGACACGTGGAGGCCTCCACTCACTTTGCATTTTACTTAGACTTTTCAACGGCCAAAAGGAGACTGCCTCGGAGCTTGACAAGTGGCACTTCCATTGAGCTTCAAGCCTTCAAACAAATTTTGTCAGAGACACGTGGCGAGCCCGCACTCGTTCAAGGTATCAAATTTTTGGGACCGCCTCAAGGTGCGCCATTGTGACACGTGGCAATTTGAAAAGTCATAGGGGCGGGAGGTGGACCATCGGAGGTAATTCAAACTTTTCACCTCTTTGCTTCATAAAGGTTAAAATATCAAAAAATGGCTCATGAGCCCGATGGGAAATAGTCAATGTTTTCCTCGGTCAACGGGGAGGTCTGCGGACCCACAAAGGAAAATTGGAAAAATTTCCTTTTGAGAAAAAAGAGTTAAAAGTAAAAGGGGAAGCATAGTTCCGCTAGGGACCCACATTGGGACACGTGTCAAAAGTATTTCTCAAGGGCGGAGCTGCGGGGAAAACTTGGAAAATTTTCCTTTTTCCAAAAGAGAGTCAAATGGCAGAATTTCTCCATGTTTCTTTTGGGGCCCACCTCAGGACACGTGTCGGGCCCATTTTTAGAAGTGGAGGTGCGGAGAAAAATGGGAAATTTTTCATTTTTTTCAAAAGGGTCAAAAAGGTCAAAGGAAGCCCCGAGCCTATTTTTGCATCTTCCATATGGACGACCCACATTCAAAATCAAAGATCAATGGTTGTTGAGTGTCTAAATCTATTTTTCCCCCATTTTCTCTATAAACTCTTTGGAGTGTGAGTCTTCATGATTTCTTTTATTTTCTACACGCCAAATAAGGAGTCGAGTTAATTTTGATATCTAGAGTTTGGTGGGAGAGATTTGGAGATGTCTTTCACCATTAAAATGGTTTGACTCTCAAGCCCGATCTGGTTTTCCATTTTTCTTCTCTTGAGCACACAGGGGCCGATTTGATTGATATGGGGTGGAAGTGGTTGGCGAATGGATGGAGGCGTGTTTTGCCCAAGAAAGGAGTTGAATGCGGGGAGAAATCGAAGAGATTTTCCCTCAAGCACCTGGAGACTTTTACAGATTTGATTCTGCGAATCACGAAAGAATCATGGAAAACACTGGTGCATTTAAAGTTTTTATCTTTTGGGAGGAAGGGGCTCTATTGAAATGCTATAAATGGCATGAATTCATTGTGCAAATGGTTGGGAGTTTTGGAAAGATCAGGACTGATTTTCTCCAATAGAAAAATCTTGACAGAGCCCATCCATTTTGAGAAGTTGTCTAGAGAAGCCTGTATATCTCTCTTTGTGTCAAATTTGATCATGTCAAGGTGGTTGCAAGTGTACAGCCATTGAAAAGCTTTGAGATTGTTCTGGAAACTTTCCCTTGCTTGATAAATTTGATCAAACTTTGAGTTATTTTGTGTCAATCTTGAGTAAAGTGTATTTATTTCATCTTTGAATGCATACGAGTAGTTTTTCTTGTTTCTATTGCAATCTTGTACCAAAATAGGGTCCAATCACATAGGTCTTATTCCTTGTGATAGTTTAGTGGCATCTGCAATTTCATTTCTCAAAAGAGCCTTCATCAGGAGTGGGATAAATGGTTTAAAATCACTTTTCTTTCATTTTGTTGATAGAGATTATCTGTAAGCCTCTGGGTGTACCTCAAGCGTGACTTGGTTTAAATCTTGGTGCTTTATTGGGTCCTCTTGACTCGAGCCTTCATGAAAAATCCCACAAGTTGTGTGAAAGAGTGTTGATCTAGGCCTCCATTGAAGCACATATTCTAGTTGAGGAAACAATTTAACTTTTTGTGGCATTTTGTTGATTGAATCTTTCCATTTTGCATAAGCTCTCAAGGATCTGTGAGTCAAGTCATCATGTCTCCCCTCCCACCAAAATCTATTTAAAACAACTAATCCTACCCATACTACCCCCTTTTTTTTGCTCTGTATACCCACCCAAGACCAAAATCCTTTTACTAAAGTATGCAGAATAGATCAGGGTCTCAAATGTCTTTAGTAACCTTTGCCTTGTTGTGAAGATATCTCCATGATCTGGAAGTGACAACTCATGAGAGTCAGATCTGGTGTGTTGATCATATTTTCCCCAAGGTCTTCTTTACAAAATTTATGCAAAAGAAAGGTACATGTATCTCCTTTCAAATGACAGAGGTTACACAATAGGTTCTCTTACCTTGGTTGAAAGGCACAACCTAAAATAGTTAGGATAAGATCATATCCTTTTGAGGTGCTATCCATCTCTCCACAAATCCAAGTAACAAAGGGACAACTAGATTTCTCCCCAGCTACAAAATGACATACATTTATGATCTATCTACCTCTAAGCTCCCTGTTGAATCATGTTGTTGCTTGGCTTTGAAAAGGAGAACAAATTTGGGTACCAACACTAATGGCACCATTGTTGCGGGGACTTGTTAATTTGATCGATTTCATTGAGTTATTGATTTGCTTTCATCCATATTTATTTATCCCATCTATTTACCCGTCTCAACAACACCAACATCGTGGCGTCCATTTTGGGGACATTTTGAAAGTTGTTGAGAATCGATTTTGTTGATTCACTTCTTTGTTGAGATTACATTACATCACATTCAAGCCCTGGTAAAGCACTTCTTGTATGCTCCAAGTGTTGTATGCAACTTCTCCAGTTTCTACAAGTTTTGCAATGGTATTTATTGATAAATTTTGGTAAAGAAAGGTCAGATTTTTTTCATTTCCAGTTTCTAGTGCTGACAGACACTTGACAGATCATTTTAGTGCATTTGCACAACTAAGGTGAAAATCCTTAGTGGTGACTCCCTGTTGATTTGATTTTGATAAGGACCAGTGTCTTAAACCTCTGTCAAGTAAGATTTGTTACTAATATTTGCAAAGCTTGGAAGGAAGAAGATCTTTCTTTGCTAGGGATCCTACTAGGACATTGTTTCTGAGCTAGGAAAAGCAAAATCAAAAGGAAGAAAATCCTGGAGAGTTGTGGGAGAACAATGACAAGAAAAGGGATCTCCATTGATGAAAGTGAATGGCCTATCATTGAATACTACCATTCAAGTGACTCTAAATCAGGTAGCCTCTTTGTGGAACTAAATTCTCCAGCTGGAGAAGGGCCTTCATTTGATTTTGAAATATTTGCTTCACATTCTGCACCTGTCTTTTCTGAAGTAGATAGGGATTTCCAAGAAGCAAGGCCTTTGGGGATCTCCATTTTGAAAACTATACTCCGTGTTCCAAGACCCTCTTGCCCCCATCAATTTTCACCCCTCCAGATCACCTCCTCAAATCAATATGGCTCAACCTAGACCTCCATTTGTTGTAAACACCTTTGGACCTATAAATTTTGTGGGGATGGCTGGTTATCCAAATGCAGTGCCTCAAGATGTGAGGAACAAACTTCCAAAGTTCCAGGAAACAATGCCATAACTGGTGACCAACATCTAAAGCTCTTCCTCAATATGATGGAAGATTTTGAGATTGAGCATGAAGATGTATACATCAAATTGTTTGTTCACACTCTAGAGGAGGATGCAAGGGATTGGTATAAAGCATTGCCAGATAACTCTATTGACTCTTGGGCTGAGATGAGCAATGCATTTAGATTGCAATATGGTGATAGGAATGACCCTAGGTTTCTTCTATCATAATTTGAAAACATCAAGAAGAATCCCAATGAGTCAGTACATGACTTCAATACAAGGTTCAATAAGACCTTGAGGAGATTTCTGTTAGGATAAGGCCATGTGATGAATCATGTTTAATCAAATATACTTGATGCATTTGATAAAAAGGTTGCTTACTACTTGAGGGACAAGAACCCTACAAATTTGAGGCAAGCATTCACCATGGCCCTACAAATAGAGAATAATATCAAGGCAATAGGAAAACCTCCTAAGAGGGAAGGTGTGAAGTTGGTTAACCTAGAAAAACCTCAAACAAGCAAGGGTGCTGATTTGGAAGAGGTTGTGAAAACTTTGGCAGGGGCTATCAAGGAGATCTCCTACAAATAGCCCGAGATGAGAAAGGAGTTGGGCAGAGCTCACAAGGACAACACAAGCAACAAGGCCAAGACAGATTTACAAATCATCAAAGAATTGATGACAGAGGCAAAGGAGCTGTTGGATTTGGGAATAGGCAGCCCCAAGGTAGAGAAAATAGAATGGTGCCTGATCCTTTGGCTACTAGAGTTGTTGTTGTGGAAGAAACAAAGTCATTGATTGGTGTGACAGATGTTTCATGCCCCATGCTCCTTGTGAAGAAGATCAAGAAGAAGAAGAAGCAGTGATGATGATAATGATGATGATGCCTACATGATGGAGATCCCTGCGAGTTCACCAAGGGAAGCAACTTCAACTGAGGTAATAAGTGCTAGAACTACTGCCACTTTTTGGGATTGCATCCACTGGTACCTCTTCTTCCCCCTCTCATACTTTAGAAGTAGACATTGTACAAGCTTTTGAATTTCCCACTAATGATTTTGAATACTTGAGGGCATTAATGATTGAAAAGTATGATGGAGGAGTTCCCTCAGAAGAAGATAGGTAGCTATTAATGAATGTTGTAGTTTCCCAAGAAAAGGAGCACAATACCAAAGTAAAAGCTGCCAAGGGGCCACAAGCCAAGTCAAAATTTCCAGTGCTTACCAAAGAAACCCCAAAGAAAAATGCATCTGGTAGAGAGCTTGTTTCCCCAAGAAAAACTTGTGTTCCTCCCCATGCCCAAAATGAAAATAATCCCATTCCATCTGATGAATTTTCCAATCTTTCCCCTAGTGTTGCTCTACCCAAATTTGCTCCATATGACATAGCCAAAATTTTGAGTCAAATCAAAATTCTATGTCCCAATTGTTGAGCTTGCTTAGGATCCCTGAGCACAAGAAGAGGGCTTTTGAATATTTGGGATTCAAAGGGGAAGAGATCATACAAGGCAGAGATGTAAACAAGGTTGAGGTTCCCCTTACCATTATAGAGTTGGAAAAGCCACAAGTATTGGAAGAGCTGGGGGAACCACCAGAGGTTTATTTAGGAACTTCTTTGGTTAAATCCCAGCTGAATGTGGATCCATTTTTCACTACCCTGGTTATCAAAGACAAGTTGTTACATAACTGTATGTTTGATTCTGGAGCTTCATGTAATGTCATGCCTCTTGAGGTCATGAATGAATTAGGTATCAAAGTAACAACAACATATGGGAAGTGCACTTGCCATGGACTCTAGAGAGGTGCCAGTGGTGGGGTGTGTCAAGATCTAGCAATGCAACTTGCATCTTATCCTAGGAAGGAACTTAAAGCTTGATGTAGTCATTGTTGACTGCCCTGCCAAGTGGGGGATGTTGTTGTCAAGAAAGTGGGCAGCAAGTGTTGGTGGTAGTGTGCAAATGGACATGTCTTATGCCACTATCCCCATTGAAGGAAACTTGGTGAAATTGTATGGAGAGAAGAAGATGATGTACCTGATTGAAGACCCAAGCAATGCATCTTATGAAGTTTTGCAAGAAGATGTTGATCTTAACAATTTTGTGAGCTTTGTGGATTTCAGGGAGTATGAGAGTGTTGAAAATAGAGCTCCTAAGTATGCTTCTTTTTTTTGGGAATTTGGTCTATGTTTCAGCCTTGAAGAATGTCAAAGAATTTGACTTAAACACAATGGAGGAGCTTCAGAGAAGATGGGTGGTTTACAAAACAAAACAAAGAAGAAAAAGAGGTCTACTTCCAGTTGATGAAAACATATCAGAACCTCTTGGCATGGTCATATCCAGGATGGCAGGTGCTTGAATTGTTTCCTTGATTATTTTCTTTAAATCAAGGCAAAGTCTTCTGTACAATGTATAGTTTGTTGTTTGTTCCTGTTTTTTCTGTTTTTGCTCGTTTTAGTCCTCGGTGACCTGTTTTTGTTGGTTTCTCTTTTTTTTTAAGATGGCTCTTTTTCTACTCTGAAAGATGACTCCATTGCCCAATGGATATTTTTGGCACTTGGTCTACTTTTGTTCTTGTGGCACTCATAGGGAGTGCCCATCCCAAGTCGAGCCAATGTTGGTGCTCAAAATGGTCTCACCCCATTTGTGCCCTTGAAAATTTATTGATTCACGGCCTCTGTCATTTTATCCTTCCCCATGTATTGTGTTTGGCGATCTTTGTTACCATTTTAATCTACTCTGGGTCGAGGATCATGTGTGGGTCTGTATTTGTCTCATGGTTCCTTTGTTCCTCTAAAAAAGCTCTGTATTTTGGGTCTCCCATGCTCTTTGTTCCTTCAAAACTCACATTTTCCCATTTCCTCCATTTTCCACAGTCAAGATTTGTTGTCCCTGCCATTTTTTCCCTAAATACTCAAAGAGAAATGAGTTGATGTGTCCTAAGGATCATGTTTGAGCCTTGCAACATATCTAAATTCTCTTTCCTTGAAGAAAACCTCATTTTCTAGCTCAAATGGACGTTTCTCTGTGTTTTACGGTTTGATGGGTTTCTCCCTAGTCAAATTTACATCATTCAATCAACAGGGAAACATGGCACCTCTTGGTTGGATGCGGATCAGCTTAATACTTCAAAATTCCATGAAAAGCCTCATTTTTAAAATGTGTCCACGTGGAGGAACGACAGCTCATTTGAGAATCAAATTTTTGGTTTGGCTTTGAAGTAGCTGGAGGAGGACATGGAGGGTTGGCAGGAAAGAGACACGTGGAGGCTTCCACTGGTTTCCCATACTTAGAAAAATTTCAAAAGGTTTTCGAGAAGTCCAGACACGTGGAGGAATGAACACTCATTTGAAGATCTACTTTTGGGCTTTGCTTGGAGTAGCGCCGGGAGGACACGTGGAGGCTTCCACTGCTTTCTCATACTTAGACAAATTTTATGCAAAAGGATGGAAATAGTTTGGTGAAACAGGGACACGTGGTGAGCTTGCGATCATTTAGGGTCTCTGCTTTGGGCACCATTTTGAAATTACACCATGGAGACACATGGAGGAACCACGTGTGTTTGGGGACCAACCCTTGAGTTTCATTTTAAAGAAGTGCTGGGGTGACACGTGGAGGCCTCCGCTCACTTTTCATTTTACTTAGACTTTTTAATAGCCAAAAGGAGACTGCCTCGGAGCTTGACAAGTGGTGCCTTCCATTGAGCTTCAAGCCTTCAAACAAATTTTTTTGGAGTAGGACACGTGGCGAGCCCACACTCGTTCAAAGTATCAAATTTTTGGGACCACCTCAAGGTGCGCATTGTGACACATGGCAATTTGAAAAGTCATAGGGGGGGAGGTGGACCATCGGAGGCAATTCAAACTTTTCACCTCTTTGCTTCATAAAGGTTAAAATATCAAAATGGCCCACGAGCCCGATGGGAAATAGTCAATGTTTTTCCCGGTCAACAACGGAGGTGTGGACCCGCGGAGGAAAATTGGAAAATTTTCCTTTTGAGAAAAAAGAGTTAAAAGTAAAAGGGGAAGCATAGTTCCACTTTGGGACCCACATTGGGACACATGTCAAAAGTATTTCTCAAGGGCGGAGTCTGGGGAAAACTTGGAAAATTTTCCTTTTTCCAAAAGAGAGTCAAATGGCAGAATTTCTCCATGTTTCTTTTGGGGCCCACCTCAGGACACGTGTCAGGCCCATTTTTAGAAGCGGAGGTGCGGAAAAAATGGGAAATTTTTCATTTTTTCAAAAGGGTCAGAAAATGTCAAAGGAAGCCCCAAGCCTATTTTTGCATCTTCCACGTGGATGACCCACATTCAAAATCAAAGATCAATGGTGCTTGAGCATCTAAATCTGATTTTCCCCCATTTTTCTATAAAACTCCTGGGAGTGCGAATCTTCATGATTTTTATTATTTTCTACATGCCAAACAGAGGAGTGAGTTAATTTTGATATCTAGAGTTTGGTGGGAGAGATTTGGAGACATCTTTCACCATTAAAATGGTTTGACTCTCGGGCCCGATCTAGTTTTCTATTTTTCTTCTCTTGAGCACGCAAGGGGCCATATTTGATTGATATGGGGTGGAAGTGGTTGGCGAATGGATGGAGGTGTTTTTCTCAAGAAAGGAGTTGAATGTGGGGGAAATCGAAGAGATTTTCCCTCGAGCACCTGGAGACTTTTACAGATCTTGATTTTGTGAATCACAAAAGAATCATGGCAAGCATTGGTGCATTTAAAGTTTTTACATTTTTTGGAGGAAGGGGCTCTTGTTGGAAATGCTATAAATGGCATGAATTCATCGTGCAAATGGTTGGGAGTTTTTGGAAAGATCAGGACTGATTTTCTCCAGCAGAAAAAAGCTTGACAGCCCATCCATTTTGAGAAGTCATCTAGAGAAGCTTGTATATCTCTCTTTGTGTCAAATTTGATCATGTCAAGGTGGTTGCAAGTGTACAACCATTGAAAAGCTTTGAGATTGTTCTAGAAACTTTCCCTTGCTGATAAATTTGATCAAACTTTGAGTTATTCTATGTTAATCTTGAGTAAAGTGTATTTATTTCATCTCTGAATGCATACAGTAGTTTTCTTGTTTATATTGCAATCTTGTACCAAAATATAGTCCAATCACATAGGTCTCAGTCCTTGTGATAGTTTAGTGGCATCTGCAATTTCATTTCTCAGAAGAGCCTTCATCTGGGAGTGGGATAAATGGTTTAAAATCACTTTTCTTTCATTTTGTTGATAGAGATTATCTCTGTAAGCCTCTGGGTGTACCTCAGGCATGACTTGGTTTAAATCTTGGTGCTTTATTGGGTCCTCTAACTCGAGCCTTCATGACAGAATCCCATAGGTTGTGTGAAAGAGTGTTGATCTGGGCCTCCATTGAAGCACATATTCTAGTTGAGGAAACAATTTAACTTTTTGTGGCATTTTGTTGATTGAATCTTTCCATTTTGCATAAGCTCTCAAGGATCTGGTGAGTCAAGTTCATCATGTCTCCCCCCCACCAAAAATATCTATTTAAAACAACTAATCCTACCCATACTACCCTTTTTTTTGCTCTGTATACCCACCCAAGACCAAAATCCTTTTACTAAAGTATTCAAAATAGATCAGGGTCTCAAATGTCTTTAGTAACCTTTGCCTTGTTGTGAAGATATCTCCATGATTTGGAAGTGACAACTCGTGAGAGTCAGATCTGGTGTGTTGATCATATTTTCCCAAGGTCTTTTACAAAAAATTTATGCAAAAGAAAGGCATGTATCTCCTTTCAAATGACAGAGGTTACACAATAGGTTCTCTTACCTTGGTTGAAAGGCACAACCTAAAATAGTTAGGATAAGATCATATCCTTTTGAGGTGCTATCCATCTCTCCACAAATCCAAGTAACAAAGGGACAGCTAGATTTCTCCCGACTACAAAACGACATACATTTATGATATATCTGCCTCTAAGCTCCCTGTTGAATCTGTGTTGTTGTTTGGCTTGAAAAGGAGAACAAATTTGGGTACCAACAGACTCTATGTGAAAGAGGAGTTCAGAGACACCGAAAAACACTAGATACCAAAATTTTCATCACACTTGCTAAGCCATCCGACTTTGTCTGCATCTAAACTAGGCTCGGTTTTTACGCTGTAGTGATGCGGTACAACCCTTTAATCCTAAACACAATGGTTATTTTTATTTCCACTCATGGTAGTTAAAATGTGTAAGTGCATTAACCGAGCTTAGATCCATTTTGCAGAAAGTAAAGTAGTGTAGTTGTTACAAAAAAACAATGAAATGTGTGGAAGTGTTGAACAAAAGAGGAAACAAACAAGACACACCCCCCCTAAACTATATCGTAGCTCCCACCACGGTTTTGAAACTTTATAACTTAGAGTGTTTTACAAAATGATTAGGTCCAATGTGTGAGAATGAAAAATAATTTACTTTTGTAAAAATGGCACTCAATTTTACGATCTTGATCAAAAGTTATTACAATAATTTCCTGTAAATAAGCCCTATTTTAAATGAATTTGCACTAACCTCAAGAAATGCACTTTTTTACTAAAATATAGTTTTAGAAAAAAATGTTTTAGAACGAGGGATGGATATGAAAATCATTCTCCAAGGCATACATGTAAGGTAAGAAATCAAATTTTTGTCTTTTTAGTGAGATATAGGCAATATGAGTCTAAGGGTAGCCATGAGAGTGTATGTCATGATGAGTTTGGGTTTGTAGAGCACTAAGAAAGTTGGCATTTTGGATCGAGCACGTGGTTGTTTATTGCCCAGGCTAAGTTTTTAGGAAAAAAATAGTAATGGTAATAAATGATAATGGAGAAGAAATGATTAATGGAGAAATATAAGACGAGCCCAATCTTTGCATCCAACCTTTCCGTAAGTTAACTTTGTTTATATCATTTTGCCCCTAGGTCTACATCATCGGCCTTTATTGAAATGAACAAAAAGTAACATAACATGAAAATTTAAATTACTTAACATTTGTTTATTGCTACATGTAGACACCTAAAATATGCTTACACTTAGCATTTCATCCGATCCAGTCAATTAACGACACTTAATTAATTCCCCATACTTCACTCCATTCTTGGATGCCCATTCACAACACCTTCTCGCCGCATTCCTCCTATAATCAACTTATTTGGCTAATATCTCTCTTATTACCTAAACATTCCTCCTTTCGACCATTCGAACCTCCTAGTTCTCTCTAGACCACTTCTATTAGCTTCCTAGGCTATCTATCACCACAAATGGTTATCCAAACCCTCCCAACTCTCAATGAGTCTCTAATCACTTGCTAATCAAGTTTAACTAGCCTAAACCCTAGTTAACTAACCTAAACCAAGCTTAACTAAGCTTAATGCATGTTTATCCTAATCTAATCCTAAAAATGCTTTTTGAGCTTTAGTCTCACATGCACCCAAATTCCAAACTCTTTCAAACCGAAACTATTGAACAAATTTCCCACTTAAAAAGAATAAATTAAATCAAATTAATAATTTGATTAATAAATGAAAAAAATAAAGATAAAATGCACACACACAAACCTATTATAAGGGGTTTATATAGAGGTCAAGATAGGGGTCGAGTTGGGTACGAGTTTGGCAAGCTACAGACCAAGCTGGGTCCCGAACTCATAACATGCTATGAATCTCACAACTCGCCGAGGTCAACTAAAAATCCACATCGTCACACATTTTGGCAAGTTGAGTCATACCATTCATGGTTGATCCATACCGAGTCCAAGTTTCAACATGCCAACTCGATATACTAAGCCACCAAAGACAACTTAACACAACAATTCACGAGCTAAGTGCCAAGCTCGAGGAATTTTCCATCCAAAACAAGCTTAGACATGGCCAAAACCGCGTTCAACAAAGGAGGAGGGAAGTATAATAAAGCCTTAACAAAACCAACACAGCCCCAATGTGGGACTAATATCCTAAGAGAATGAAAAATATTAAAAATAATATATGCATATATATGTTTCTTGTGGCCGAGGTGAGAGTGTTGGCGGTGAGGGGACCAAGGTGTTCATGGGGGCGAACCCTACATAATTTCATTCATAAATAGAATAGAAGAGGCTTCACGTGGAGAAAGTAGGAGAGGGTTCGCCCCACTTAATTTTCAAAGTGGCCTGAGAGGGGTCGCAGAGGAGGTGGTGGTCCTTAATAAAAAAATGTGACCCGCTTTAAAGATTTTTAACCTATAGTATAAATGGTGGATGGTCCCAAATAAAAGTGTATAGAATATGACTATAATGTATAGTTTGAAAACTATAACCATTAATATAGTTAGAGTTAGGAATTATAGGTTAGGGTTTAACAAACTATAGGAAATATATATTTTTAAATCTATAGTTATAAACCATACAAAAGGGAAATAAAAGGGGGCCAACCAGGACATAGGATTATTATTTTTTGAATAACAATGGTGAAATAACAAATTAGAGTTTTACCACACGGGGGACGTGGATAAAACGTGAGCCAATAGAAAAATTGCATTCCTATATTCATGGATTTATGTTTCCTTGTGTCTTGATTTTACCCCTCATTTTTTTGAATTTCATTTGCACACACCTTATAAAGTATAGGAAAATTAAGAAAATATCTCAAATAAACTTCATCCTCCACCTTTATTTGCAGAGAGGACCCGGAGATATTTTCATGCTCGAGATTTCATGTGAGGGTAACTAGCTTGAAGGTGTCCTAAATAAGTTTTTACCCATGTGTGCAAAAAACATGTAATCTATGTCCCGAAGGGGGGAAGGGGGATTTATTTAAATTTTTCTAACCACCTAACTACCCAACCAACCGACACACTAGATTGGTTAAATAAATTAGGATTAATTATTTCTTCCCGCTCTAGTACCATGTTAGGATTGAGTAATTAAACATTATATAACCATGAAAGAACATTAAATTAAATAAAATGCACAACACATTAGAGCATAAAAATTGAGGGTAAAAACCACAGTCAAAGAGAAATTTTCCATTAAATGAGAAACATAGTACAGTCCAGTAAATCTCCTTCCCTCACTTCTCTCCCGATCAAATCCACCCAAGGTGAATAACCAATATGACCCAAGGTCATATTTATTTGACCCCACGGGTCACGAACCATATTAAGTGACGGGGTGTGATTAAATAGCACCCCAATTTAATATATATTGATTAATTAATAAACAACTAAGTTTATATTAAATAATTAAGAATATAACTATTCTTAATTATTTAATTATAAACTAAGGTTTATAGACACTTAATATTGCGTTATAACAAAAATGCATAAAGTGACTCCATGAAGCCACTTTTTAAGTTAGTTCTTTCACCTTCATGCTCTCCAAAACCATTGTTGTGTCCTAGGTCCCCAGCAGTTGTTTTGCTCAAAACCAGTGATTCCATGGTCAAATCCCCTCCAAATTTGAACCATAGAACCCTCTTGAAGATTCCCTTCCATTGATCCTTGGCTCGTGGCATATGATTCAGTAATTTATTTTCTATAAAGACATGAAATATGCAGATGTTACAATCTTGTTTTGCCCAAACCACCAAAACTTGTACGAGGATTGTGCAAATTACACAGAGAAGAAGCTTCCCAAAGTTTTCCAGCAGGTTTCTGTTGTAATTAAACTACTTGTATAATTCGAGATCATGAGCGAAATATAACACCAAATAACACAATATTCCGAATAATGATCTCAATATGCAATTATAATAGCTTCGCCACTTCGAGGGGGTAGCCTCCAAACCATACAATAATATTAAAATACTTTAATGATGATGAAATACTACCTACAATCCCCTATATATACTATTCATATGTTATGGCCATCACCAAGGCCGACCTACTAAGCATGAGAAAGTATAAATGATATGGTAAGCCACAAGTCGGCTACTCATATCCTAATACAAGCAATAGGTTAAGGCGTAGCACTTGCACCAAACCCTCTTTTTGATCCATTGAGCATGTTTTATTATAAATTATTTATGAAGTTGTGAATAAAACCACTATCCACCTCCAAAACCACTCAAGAACTCCATATACACTTAAATTGTTTTTGCTTTTTTCCAAAACCCCGAGAGAGAACTTCACCAAATTTGGAGCATCAATTCTCCTTCCCAATACCTTCCTAACAAATCAAAAACCACTCCATTTTGATTAGTAACACTTCAAAAAAAGGACTGGTTTTTTTGCACATCCACTATTAAAGCTATTTTTGAAGCTTATCTCTCTACCAAAAAAATTTCTCTATTCATGGTGATTCCAACAAAGGATTGCCACCAAATTCAGATTGCCTCCTTGTCTCGGTAATTTATTTCTCATTAATAAAGTTGCATTCATTTGGATTTGATTTTCTCTTGTTTTGGCCAAAATACGAATTCAACTACTTGTACCATTAAAATTCATTCATTTTTTTAATTTTTGAAATAGATGCAAAATCTTGTTTCACTTGCACCATTCAATCCTTGCATCATTCTAAGGCATGTGAAACCATAAAATTACACAATGAAGCTCCAATACTTTGGATATGATCCCCTTTCGGTTCCAATGTATGAGTACATGTAGACATAGGAGATAGTAACATGGAGCATATGGACTTCGACGATCGAGTAGAAGGATGGAGGGAGGAACTTGCACACTTATGGCTAACAAGGTCTTCCATAGTGGACTCTACCGATCCACCGGATTACCCTTGTCCATTCAAGACACTAACTTCATTCTCACCTGTGCTAAGAATTACGAAGTGAAAGTCATACCATCACTTTGTTGATGATGAATCCATCATCGATGTGTTATCCCCTAAAAGAGTCTCAAGATGCCTCTACTGATTTGAGACCTAAGATCAATTTCATCTTAGGAAAGGAATATGCATTGATGAATGGGAAAGGAATAAGTCGTGTTTTTAAGGAATGATGCTTGGAAATTGGATGAGATGCCACACAAGCTTTCTTGATCGCCAAAGTCTCTTTCTCGGTTTGAGTTCATTGAAGAGATCTCTGATTGCATTGTGCTCCTCATTTGAATCATGAGAGAACCATCCACCAAGGAGTTTCATCCTTGGATGTCTCAGTTCATGTTGGTATCCATTGAGGGATCTCAGAAGATAGATTAGAGTCATATCTCAATCGATCAATCTCAAAGGGACAAAGAGATTCACAATAGCTTCCTATTTTGTATATGTCATTGTAGCACTACAAAATTCGTCATGGTTAAATCCAGAGATGAATCTTCTAAAGGGCTCACCTTTATGTACCAAAATTACCCACGGTTCACCTTAATGGAGTATAAGAGGTACTATGTCAGGATTAACGATTTCTTCATAATGTATATGATAAGGAAGATGGAGGGTGACACCAATCATTATTTCTCATGGAAGCTTACATATTGATAAGTAAATATGAGATCTATTTCTCATCATTCAATACCTTCTCCTACATTCGTGTTGGAGGGTTTGTCAAAGCTCCACTGAGACTCCCAATATATCTCGAGCAACAAGTTGGTGCTCATTGAGCTATGCTTACAATTGTCTAGGGTGCACATGAAATGTCACGAAAGAAAAATTAAAGGAGTGACATTCCCAATTCAACTGGACATTTACTCTTGCAAAAACTCGGTAGATGTGAGAAACATTAAAAATTCCCTAGGATCCTTCAATTTGTACTCATATCCATCTAGAAGGTCTTTTGATAGCAAGGAAAACATGGGGGCGAAACACAAGTATCTCATCTTGTTTCATCATCATGAGTTGGAGGACTATGGGTAAGATCATGTGAATGAGACAGAGGTCAAACAAAGAGAATTCTCAAGGTGTGTCGCAAACATATGAAATACTTCCAAATGGAGTGGGACATTGTGGACGTCGAAGATGATGGTCATGAAATGTTCGATCCTAAGTACTTAGAGAACATTCATTTTAATCCCATTCCTTTTGTGTATTGGTTGGTAGTGGAGCTCATTGATATCTTGACTTGTACGACAAACCATTATCCAAAGGTGAAAATAGTGATTTCTCAAAAGGGTTCATGACCAGAGCCACAATCCTTCATCCTCACCATGAATTCAGAGAAATCGTGATGAAAGGTGTATATAAGGGAAGTAAGAGGCTCAAACAATGATGATGCTCTCAGGAAATTTATTCCACAAGCATCTCCAAAACTTCACCTAATTCCCCGTAGGAAGTTATCATTGAAAAGAGTTGACTCATTATGCTCTCGAGCCATGGGAGTTCATTATTTCTCCCACAAGAAACAAGTCCAAGTCTCACGTGAGTTGTCTATGTGAAGTCATCTCTAAGGTCCATCATGCTTCCGACACAACTTCACGTGGGAACTGATCGTAGGTCCACTCAAAGCAAAATCAAGCAGCGGTGATCACGGTTTCCCCTACTGTAGCCCAAGGTACATGCATCGTCCTCTTCTCCTAGTTGCGTGTTCTCGTGGGCCCAAGACATCATCAATGATCGTCAATCTAACCAAGGTGAAAGCTCCAATGGTCGAAATATATCTTGAACTATGGAATCTCACTCTTAATCTATGGAAAGTCAAGATGACTTCCCAGATCACGACCGATGCTTTGGGGTCTCAATTCATTGAGTTTGCTCGCCCGAGAGTGGATAAGGATGAAGTTGAGATGGGGATATCCGACTATGAAATGACTTGATATCCTCTTGGAGAACAAGGTCCCGAGGACACATTCACAATTTTGAGCAAACTTCCGCCAAGCTCATTACACAAAAGAGGGAAAGTGAAGCAACCAAGGAGCAATTATAGATCCAAGTGCGTACTTTGACTTCATATGTCCAAACATTTTTGACCCAAATGTTCCTCTTTCTCCCTCCAAGTCAATTACTCCACGGAGTAAGATTAACCCTCATGCATTTCAATAATTCAAGCGGCTTGGAAAAGTAGGGAAGATGACTAAATCGTGGATTTGATTCTATCATACACAAAGGTTGTGAACTTCTCCCAGAGATGATCAAAATATTCAAGATCACATATTTTTCAACTAAGAAAGTGGATGATGTTCTCTCCACGGTCAGAAAAGAGGTTGATCATTGGAATGAGCTCCTACTATTCATTCGTGAGATGAGCACTACATATTCGAGGTCATTGGAAAATATGTTCTTGAATTCATAGGATAACTATTCACACACATGGATAAGGATAATTGAATGTAAGATGAGAGTACTCATTGATGCTACTAAAGATTGTCCACATCACCAAAATTGAGAGCGAGAGATCAAAGAAGAAATTAATGATCATTTGAGTAGGATGAGGTGTCCACCATTGCACTCAAAGTCTACATCACTGATGAACTCCCGAGACACTTTAGAAGCATTATAAGAGGTGAAATGTTTGATCCAATACTCTATGGAGATGATCTCATAGAAATGTTAGCTCAGTCAGCAATCTCATACACATCTCGAGAAGATTCCAAAGTGGCGTAAGAATTATAAAGTAATCCAAGGTGCAACTAATCATTGGTTAGACATCATCACTAATAATACCATTCCTCGTGGAAAGGAAGTTTCAAAATTTGTGTTCAAGTACAATGTAGTAGTAAAAAGTCAAAGGAATTCTTCGGCAAGGCATATCAAGGATCTTCTTTTTCGTGTGCCCCTTCTATTGATGATGTCTTGTCCTTCTTCTCTTTTTCTCCTTCTCATTCTAGCATGTAACAAGTAGCTTTTCCCAAAAGCTACTTACAATTTTTCTAATTCTTCGTTTGGAAAAGCAATTTTTCAAAAATCACTTAAGTCACTTCCTTCCACTTTTGTAAAAGTATTTTTCTTAAAATAAGGAAAAGTGTCTTATTTTGGAAAGGAAGGTGAATAATCATGCAATAATGTGAAGGGTCACAAGTTTTTGGGCTATATATTCAAGCCTTCTCTCTATTATAAGCATCATTTTTTTCCTCCTATAGCAAGTTGTATTTCTTCTATATTTCTTGCTTAATGTATTCCTCTCTTTCTCAACTCCTACTCCAATAGAGCTTTGTAATCCTGCACAACCAGGGAAAGAAAGAATCTTTTGATGAATATAATGTAGTTAAACTTTGTGTTAGTTGTTCTTTTCTTCTTACTTTGCATATTGGTGTCTTCTCATTGAATATGGAAATACTTTTGGTTTTGTGGTTAATAAACTCAACATTTCTATTTATTACCCAAAACCCCTTTCTCCATTTTCCTTCTCTTGTTCTTTTCCTCTATACATTATTGTCACATGTTTAGTGGAGTGTTCTTATGTGATCCTCGGTCTTGACCACCCAAGAAAAATAGAATTAGTGTACAGTATTTCTAGTTTTCAATAAATGGGAGCCTCCCCATTCCCAAGAGGAGGGACTTAGTCCCAAAGCATTGGTGGAAAACCCCATATTTTGTCCTTGACAAAATATTTCACTAACACACCTCTTTAAAGCTTATGCAAATCATGTCACTTGCTCAAGCTAGCTAACTTTGGAAAAATGTCAAGGTTGTGTGTGTGATTTTCTATCAACGAATAAAAGATATTGTTGTTATTGTAAGTGTTGTTGTCGCTAAAATTTATGCTACATAACTTTGTTAAAACGTAGTGGTCCAAGGAATTCCTTCATTAGGACTAATTTTGACTATATCATTTGGTATCAAAGTGAGGCAAAACTATAGGATTGAAAGAGTAAAGTTCTTCACCTTGCGAGGTAGGTAGAGAACCAAATAAATGAGCTAGAGCTAGCTTGCTCGAGTGCATGTGTGCATGCATGTTTTTGGTTGGCTAGGTAGCTATGCATGCACGCATGTGTGATAACAATAATCTAACACCGTAGTGGTTCCCGAGAGATTCAATCACACTAACCCTTCCCCAAACATGGGCATAATCCTATAATACAATACTCCTTACAACAACATACTCCTTATAAGTATTTCCTCACTTCCTTCTTCAATCATGGTGATGTGCTTAAATAGAGACATAATCAACAATTCACATTAATAAGGCCCAAATACATCCTACACATACAAAGATTAAATGTGTTGCAAATTTTAAATGAGCAATGAGGCCCAAAGGACCCATAAGATAGAACAACTCGATGCAATCACAAAGTCTACTCTAAAAATGCAATATTTGAATTGAACCACCATCGGCCTTTATTTATAAACTCAAGGTGTCTGACAAGTGATCCCTCCATTTGCGTTTGTTGAGACTTTGTGCCTTATTGCACAAGTCTTGCACACCGTGCATTGAGGATCAGCGACACATAAGCCCCAATGACCTTACAATTTCGTAGGTGGATGTGCGGTATCAAGATGAGTCTCCCCTTATAAATGGATTGTGCCCACACATGGCGGAGACAGAGACATTATCAAGTACACATTGGTGGGTATATTTCATTTTAGCTATTCATTTCTTACTTTTCGTATTTACTTTCGATTTCGGTGTAACGGACTATTTCATTTTGTTGACCACTTCATGTTCCGTTATTGTAACATGCGGTGATCAATGGCTAGGGCATATATATACACCTAATTTTTCACACTTGTTACTAACAACTCTTTTGTGCAGATAAGGGTTGTTGATGCATCTATTTCTCGAGTGGGTGCCTTAAGGGGCCTATCGGGAATGGGGTATGACTATACACATGGTCATTATGGGATTAGAGACAGTACACAGAGAGATGTACCGCTATGTAGCCCTAGCCTTAGTTACCCTTGCCTCTGTCAGTCCTTTTATGTCACACACACTAGCACTCTCGACACTTGTTTGCATTTGACTTCATCATTGACACTTATTCTCATTGACTTGCCCTTGATCTATGACACAGTTTTACCCCACTTGACATTAGGGTTGTCCTTGGTCAATGCCATCGCTCTTGGGTGATAGTGTCGGTGTTAGATTTTCCTTGGCCGACACCATCGCCCGCGGGCAATGACAATGGGCATATATGCACATCACACCCTAACATTAAAGAAAGGAAGGAATGACATGAACAAATAACCATATACTCTACTCTTTTGTGTCATCTTCGCATTTGTTCGCTCTTCTCTTGGTCTATCTTGCATTTGATTTGGATTGGACACTCTTCTTGGTTGTTGGATTGCTTACATGATTGGGTCATCTATAGTGACTCTAGGACAAGAACAGTATTTCCCTTCTCCATCCATAGCGATTCTCTCAGCGATATTGTTTTTTTCCAGAGAGATAGATGCGTCAACGACCACCCCGTTGGTAATTGCTTTAACACTCTTTTTGCATAGATTAGTTCATCTCCTTTCTCATTGCTTTATGTTAGCTTAGTATTGTATGTACATCGGTGCCAATTAGAATATTGCTCTTACATGATGAGCGCCTTAGCTTTCCTTCATTTACATTTCAATTATATTTCAATTGTATAGATTGTGCATGTTCGTCGTATCCTTCTATTGATCTAAATATCTCCCCCATTAATCGATATCCTAGAAGGGTACCCTCTTTTATCTTGAACGTGGGCCTTGGAAACCCTAGGTTGACCTAGTATAGGATCATTGCCCTCTAGATATGCGACCTTAGTGCTTGTTGTAGCCCCTTTTAAATCAATCGATTGCATGTTGGTCCATGTGTGTCTCGCTTTGTGTTGCCTCATACCCTTGTAGAATGGAAGACCTAAGAGTGCATGTCATTAAGACACATTCTTGGCCCACCATACATGGAGTATGTAAATCAAAAATATCCAAAGACCAAATATTTTTGTGTGATTTCAATGTTAATGTATACATATATAATTATGATATGACCATATAGTTTTTCCTATTTTTCCTTAACTGGAAGAGTTCCTTGTTCAAGACGGCCAAGGACAAGCGTAGTCTTCGGGAATCGCCCAACTCCAGTTTCAAGTCTAATAGTACGACCATCAGTGGGACTTGGTCTCTGAAGCTCCTCCCCACGAAAGATACCAAGCAACATAAGCCATCTGGTGATCGTATCTAGCGATATAGGACCCGCCATTTAAGGTTAGAGTCTTCAAGGAATTCTCCTGGTAAAAGCCGTAGTTCTCCACTTAGGGATATGGAGGCCTCACAATAGGCTCCCCTGTTCCTGAAAACAAGGGCCAAGTGGAGGAGAAACTCTTCTAGCAACACACCTAATGAGAAGGTCTTGCCCTACACGACCGTGCATCGGCGCATGCTATACACATTTACTAGAGCCATTTAGATGTTAGATTGAAGAGACATGCTTGGGTTTCTTTAGCACAAGTGTTTTTTGTGATAAAGTGGTTTTTTTATCGAAACTCATCATATTAACTAAAAAATGTCATGGTTACAACAAAGGGTGGTCAATTGGTATACATGGCTTCAAATCCACCCTAGTAGAACATGCAACTCAAACCAACATCCCACAAAGAACCCTTATTGATCGGGATGAAACCCCATCCAGCACTACAACTAACCCTTAGAACTCTCCCTTGTTGGTCAAGTGAATCTCGGTAAGTCATAAACAAAGACAAACCCTACGGCACAAACATTATCCCTAAACTAGGGCAATGAACGTTGAAAGGGCAGCTTGACAAGAAACCAAACTTTTGTGTTTTACCATGGAAGAAAGCAGCCCCATTGATGGATCCATAAGCAAACAAATGCTGATGAAAACCTTGCATAAAACCCCATAGTGCAGTTCCCTATCACCACCAAGCAGTTGCCACTGCACAAAACAATCCATTATTGAGGCCAAGAGGAAAACTAGTCAAAGAGAATACCAAACCAGACTGAGAACAAAGCGTCACATCCAACCAAACCTTGTACCAGCAACACTCTACCCAAACCCGAGCACCAAACCCGAGCAATGCTGCAACCCTCGGGAGAAACCACCATGCACCACCCACGACACTCAAGAGCAACATTGTCACCGCCACAAAGCCTAAACCAAATAAAAAACTAGAATCAAAACAATAAAACCAAAACCAAAACAACAGCTAAAAAGTTGTGTGATTCTCCAAAGGAACCGTAGGACCCAACCCACATTCCTGGCACTTCAAACCCTCAGAGCCACACTCTTCCGGGTAAATCCTAAACCTAGGGATTCAGAGAAAGAGGGAGGGGTAGAGCAACTCCTCCAACCTCCAAAAGTGATATTAACTTGTCCAATTGACCATTGATTTAAAATGAGGTGAGGGTGGCAAGTGATAATTGTTATATTGCTTTAATCCTTCGAGCCTCCTTAAAAGCTGGAGATTTTTGTTAATGAGCTTCTTTGATATATGTTATTGCTTTGGTTGTCTCATGTTTGGACATGCCATTCAATTAATAAATTTAATGATCAGCCGTCTACTTAGATATGGTATTTGACACGGAAGAATTTCAAAGAACGAATGATGTTTGATTTGTGGCGACAGCATCGAATGATACAGAAATTCTCCATAAACATGACCTGTCATTGTTGAACTACTACTTATTCATATTGTATTCATATATATTCTTCAAGGGTAAATTCATTCTTCCTGATAACTTTTTCTATGTGGGTTTCCAAGCATTTCCTGTGTATACGTTTAACAGCAAATAAATAAATGTAGATCTCTTTCATTTTGAGATAGAGAGATAAGGCATTAATCTTGACGGGTGAAGGATAGAGGTGTCAGTCAAAACTGTTATTTCACTGTAATTGGTTTCCATACATGAATAATGCAACTAAACTATTAGTATTTGTATACATGAATAAAACCGTATAGCTACCATCAAGGCCCTCACGTCAGGTCAAAATGTGATATTGTCCACATGAAGGTGTTCACTACTCTGAAGGATACTGCAGCCACGCTGCTAAGAGCTTAAGATGCAGACAGCGAACAACTAGCAACTGAGTTGAATTTGTAAATGGGACTCTTCTTGATAATGCCACAACAACATTTTATCTTTTTCATTCGGATGTACGGTACCTTTAGAAAGGCCAATTGACTGAGATGTCAAGTTCTGTTCAAGGAGCAAGAAGTTAGTTCCTCGTAATGTCAAAGTAAAATCTACATTACAAAATTGGAACAAGAAGAAATCAATAATATGTCCATTTTGTTCAGTTGCGTGAGATAATTCACAAGTATGATTTTGAGACAATCATGATCCCATTCCCTCAGATTACTATAAACAAATCATCTGAACTTACCTAGATTTTGAGATTCTTTTCACAGGGGCACATTTTTGATAAATACGTATTTACTCTTAGTGTTTAATAATCAAGCAACAAAATCAACATTGATTTGAGAATCTCCAGCATTCAGGACACAATAGCAATACTATGAGAGCTGTTAAAGTTTTTCATTTCTTAGGCATCAAAGGTTGGAAGTTGTGACCATTCTGTAGTGCCCTACTAACAAAATGTTTTCCCCAAAAAAAAACCACCAAAAAGGGTGGAAAGAGTATAAACCCTCTCTTCTAGAGCATTTTAGAAAGGCACGAGTGCAAAAATTTTGAATTATGCAACTCTTGCATGTAACATATTAGCATTGCTCACTTGCAAGGATTATGATCTAAACCCATGCCAAAAAGCACATTTCAAAATATATTTTTCAAATTAAGAATTACTGGCGTTATACTTCAATCCAGAATCTAAGTAACATCCTGGTTTACACCATTATATGTCAACAAAATAATTTCTTACAAGATGGTTTCCTCATACGAAGAAACCTTGGAAATATGGCAACAATAATTGCTCGCAGATACAAGCATCTCAACCGACATGCAATAAAACCCGACCTGAAATTCAGTGTCACACTTCCTAAAGGAATTCACTGATGTCTGAGCTGTCACATAGCAAAATGGTTTCTGACACACAAGCACAATATTGATGATATCTCTTCTCAGACGGTTAAGTGCTCTTATGAATGATCCATAGTTTCGATTTGAGTAACTATTCTTGCTCCCTTTGCAACAGATCAAAATAGCTGAAAGAAAAGACTGGTGGAGCCATCCCCAAAGGATCTCAAATCAGCTGGCTTTACCAAGCTCGACAAAGTGGGCAAGTCCTCTCCCTCTCAAACCTAGATGAAATATTAACCATGGAAGTCAGTGAAAAACAAATATTTATTTATTTGGGCTTGAAAGAGCCTAATTTAAAAAAAAATTAAAATTTAAAAAAATACAAATGGAAAAAGAAGGCACTACCATTCTGACACACATTCCTCACAAAATATATGTTTGCAACGAAGTAATATTGGAGCATGCATTTTCTCCTGGCAGATTGCACACAAGTCTCCAGCTGCAAGAACCTGCAGTAAACAATTGTCAGCAAATGCACGAGGCTTTCAACTTACTATTGTGCCAAAATAAATATACTAGAAATTTCAAGATATAATATCGAAGATGAGAAATGAAATCTTTTTCATTTCAAGTATCTGTCAATTAACTTTGAAGCTAAGACAGTCAAAGATAAATGTTACTTTTGTTGTGCCTCGTCATGCCTCAAACTACCCATGATTGTATTGTTCCTGAAAATTAGGATTTCAAAGTCCCCCATTAGAACAGGCAAAGGAATGTCGGAAAGTTTTGGGAGCAACATTGGTGTCAGTTAAACATGTCCGCTTTCACTTACTTTGTTTGGGTTATACATTGATAAATTAGAGGAATGAATAAACAAAATTGGTGGAGGCAGCATCCACCTAGACAGCTATATGGTGAAGCTGCTCCTTTATTCTGATGATTTCATCTTAATTCCAAAAAACAACACACAGGTTGAGCTCTTTTGCCACGCAGTCGGAATGCAAGTGAATACCAGTAAAACCAAAGTCGTGATCTTTTCATTACATAGAAAAATGAAAAAAAGGAAATCTTTTCAAAGGAAACCCACTGGAAGTGGTGGAAGAATACATATATCTCGGGCTGGATTTTCACAAACAGCTTAGGTGGAAAACTTGTAGGGGAAAAAGAATACAAGGGTGATGGAAAGCATTACACTCGTTACAAAAAAGATGCAAGAATGCAGAGTTAGGGGATTGGAAAACCAACAGAACCCAATTCGGCTTGCTTGTCATAATGGTAGTTCTTTATGGATGTGAAGTTTAGGGAGCAATGTGTTAGATATCAAATAGAGATAGATAAAGAGATTCCAAACACACCTGATCACAACAGCCTCAAAATTAAAGCAATGACTCAAGTATCAAGTTATTTAAAGAAGACACAAGACATGGAGTCTCATTGGTGGCCTAGAATGGTGGTAGAGGAAGATCTAGGCCAAAGGAGGAAAATGTGTATGAAACAGAACAACAAATGGATGAACAAATGGGACATTAACATGCAAGACTGCCCAAACACTAATGAGGAAATAAAAAAGCATGTAAGAGAGAAATTCAGGATAGTCATGTGGACATAGCAACTTGGGCAAAAGAAAGAATATTATATCAAAGAATTTAACCCAACTTGGGACCATGGAGAAAAGGCCTACTTAGGAGCAGAAATCAAATGGAAGGAAAAAATGTTGATGGCTCAACTAAGGACTAGTTCACATCATGTTAGATGTGAAACTAGCAAGTGGGCATCACCTAGAGCAGAGTAGAAAAGACTGTTTTTGTAACACAGGCAGTAGAAACATAATGGCACTACGTCATGGAGTGCACAGCTTATAATGACATTAGAATCAAGTATGAGGACAGCCTAACGGCCTTGTATGAGGAAGAGAAGCTTGACAAAACAGCGAATTTTCTAATCAAGTTTCATAGTAGAAGATCCAGCATCAAAAAAGGAATGGACTTTTCACAAGACAATTAGGGCAGCCGGGGCAAAATGGTCAAGCAATTTTGTTGGCTAGGAGCACTATTGTTGCAACTCTTGGTCCCATGTACTGCTTGGTCACCTAGACGTTATTAAAATCTTTCATTCATTTGTTCATTCACTCGTTTGCCCCCACAATTATGCATATGAAAAGGTTCGTTATGGATACGAAGACCTAGCTCCTAGAAAAATGTAATACTCTTATAGCTCTTAAAGAAGTCAACCCTGCTATAGTTACAACATGCCAGCTAAAATAAAAGTAAATTTCATTACACATGATAATTAATCATCCATTTGGACCATAGTTACCAAGTTCGGAAATTCGAATCCGTTCGGAAGGGCAAAAATCCAAAAATTCCAAGTTCACGAAAAATTTTGGAAAAATCGGTTCGTATAAAATTATCAATATACATATATTATTATATATGTATATATAGACAAATACACACACAACATAAATCATGTCAAACATGCAAAAATCTATCCATCTACCAAATAATGAACAAAATATTAAAGCTTGTAAAATTAACATTAATGTTTAATTATAAATAAATTAAATAATAAACCAAAAACAAATTCTATCTCATAACAAATTTTAAAAATAAAAATTGTTAATTGTTAAAATTAATATATAATTGCAAATAATAAATAAAAACAAAATTTATATAAATTAAAAATAAAAACAAAAAACAAGTTTTTAAACCTACGTAACTTACTAAGTAACTTAACATTTAAGTTATAACTACATAAATAATACTTAGTTATTAACATAACGTTAATAACTAAGTATTATTTATATAGTTATTAACTTAATTTTATAACATTATATTATAATTTTTGAAACCTAAAACCTAACCTAAATAAAATAAAACAAAAGCAAAGACTTACCTCTTGTTTTCCCACAGGTCTACCAAGTGGAGCTCTGCCACAGCCAAGAATAGCCACCAAGAACAGCAGCCACGCAGCCCGAGCACAAGCAAATGATGGTGGAAAATAGAAAATATTGAGGAATGTTGGCGAATGAATAAATTTCATGTGCAGAGTTAAAATGCCCTCACAATGGAATGAAAACACACAAACTTGGCCCCGATCTCTTTTAGGTTTTCACTTAAACATTTTTTTAGTTTTTTTAATAAAAGATGAAAATGAGGCGAACCGGATCGGATTTATCCCGCCGCCTCCAAAAATCCAGTTTGAACCGGATCTGAAACCAGATATGGCGAACCTGGTAACTATGGTTTGGACTTTAGATCTCTTCATTCAATTTATTTAGGAAATTAAAAAAATATGAGTATTAGAGGAAAGATGTGTATTCGAATAGGTACATAATGTAATGTCCCCAATGGGATATAATAGAATCCAAAAGGAAACACCTGTAATTTATGATTTATAGCAGCAATCTGGTTGAAGAAATATTAGGATAATAATGCAATTTATCCACAAAATACAAATCTGAAATACCCTAGATATGGTGAGTTGCTCTAGAGATCAATAACCCTTAAATCTGATCTTAAATTACTCAAATCTTTTGCCAAAATATTTATAATAATTTAGGAATGCAAGAACACCAAAATATATAATTTTTGGGCCCAAAACAAGTGTTGGAAATTTATTATAAATCTGCAGAAATACAGCTTACAAAAATGGTCGGAAAGAAGTGATCCCAAGCCCAAATCCACTAAAACAAAGCTGAATATGGCCTCCAAAATTATGGCAAAGTTGTTGGTGATGAGATTCGGGACAGTCGTGCCCTAGAATGTGTCAAACTCCACCCACAAGGGTGTAGATAACCCTAGATATGGCTGAAAATGAAGGTAGAAATCTACCCCAACACTTGTCTTCAAACCCTAGTTGGAAATGCCTCAAATTTGCAATATTGGGTCTTCAATTACTGCTGAAATTCTGAAATACTCCTTGAAAACTCAATAGAAACTCCTGAAATGGAGGATCTTCACACAAAGGATGAAGAGTTTTCGTTCTTCAACCTTGGCAAGAGAGGGTTTTCGTCCTCTAATGCAAGTACACCAAAGGGTTTTCGTCCTTCAATGTAGAAATGGAAGAGCAATTAGCCCAAACCAAAAAATAGATATCAAAATGACCAAAAGATGTTAAATGAACCCCTCTTCACCATCTTTTATACTTTTATGTCTCTATTTTTCAAGTGGGGTGCTCCATGTAAGATTAATAAAGCAACTTTTTATTCTACGTTAATATTACTTTACTTTTCCACCAACCTTTAATAATTAATTAAAGTATCAATAATAAGAATTACTTTAGTACTAAATTTAGATTATTAATTTCTCCTTTATTCTCCCTTCATGACTTGAATACAATGGAAAACAAGGATAAAAGGGTCTTCTACTTGTCAATATTTCAAAATACATTTTATTCTTATAATAATATTAATAAGTTGCCCCTAGATAATGAATTGACCAAGCCCAACTTAGAAATATTATTAATGTCTATTAACTCAAAAAAGGGACATTACACATAATAACATGATCTAGGTGGGATCATTTAACATGTTGAATTCAATAATTGACCTAACCAAGTACACTTCACAATTTGTATAACTAAGTGAAAAATGTAATACCCTTTAGCTTTTAAAGAAGTCAACTCTTGCTACCATTGTAACATGCCAACTAAAATACAAATTATAATTAATCATCTATGTATGGATTTTGGTTTGTTCATTGTATCAATGTATTAGTTAACTAAGCTAGGAGAATTGAAACTAACACCTTAGTAGCTTCAAAACTAAGTTAACCTACTAAAGATCATCATGCTAAGAGCTTAACAAGACTAAATACCAACATTATGCATTAGAACTTGAAATGGAAATCAAACTAATATGCTAAGCACTTAAATCTCTACTCTTTAGATCACCAAAAACACTAAATGAACCTAGATAGATCCATGGCAATCAAAGTTGATTGTTTGATCTTCAAGGGTTTGGGAATGGAGGCTCATCAAAGTATGGCTACAAGACCATTTTGATTCTCTCCATATGACCCAAAAGCTTGGATGGATGAAATGCAAGAATGAGGCTATTAGCTCAAATGAAAGATGCTCTAAGATGAAATGCCTATAGTTTAGCTATATGCATGCAAGGTGTAAGTAGAAAGGTAGGAGGAGGGTTCTTTATATAACCCTCTGGATTGAAGGAGCTTTGCATCCTATTGTATGTGGGATAATAGCAAAGCTAGGTTAGTTATGGATAAGCATGGTTTAGGAGTGGTTGAGTTTACTTTAGGAGAGTTTAATTTGTCCTCTAGTGACTCATGGGAGTTGAGAGGGTTTATTGATTAATCAAAGAGATTAATTAATAGGTGTGCAAGCTTATAAGGCTTTTTAGAGGAATAATTAGCATGATTTAGACTATGGGAGGAATTTAATCAAATAAATGACGATTTATTGATCTAATGAAAGAGGAAGCTAATTAATTAAGAATAATTAATTAGTCTAGATAGAAAGGGGGATTAATTAACGGAAGGTCGTTAATGGCGTATTTGTTCGATAGAAGAGTTAATTAATTAACATAATGTAACTAATTAACGGTGATAGAAGAGAAAATGAGAATTTATTGACGATATGTCGTCAATTTGTGGGAAAGGGTATAATTAGTGCAATTTAAGTATTTAAATTGCTCAAGCTAAATTATAGGTGTCTACATTCATTAAATTTATTTAGGAAATAAAAGATTACGAGTATTAGAGGAAAGATGCATATTCAAACAGTGCTTAATAACATGATCCCTCCCTTAGCGGTATCATTTAACATGTTGAATTCAGTTCAATTGACCTAACCAAGTACACTTCACAATTTGTATGACCATGTGAAGTAACTTCAAGCGCGCACATCCACTCAAGAAACAGAAATTCATCTAGTATGGAAGTGCAAGACAATGTAGGGATAGGGTAAGTAGATGCATGAAGGCTCAAGGAAGGTTCAATGGTGATCTATACACCTTGCAGCCCACATGCAACTAGAAAATCATCTACACGGCAGGTTCGTACCCTATCCGAGTCCCAGTATACGACAAAGTAGCAGACTCATACACTTCCAAGGAAGTTTGAACGCTTCAAATTCTGTCTTTCTGTGCACTCTGTCCTTTGGGATCCCTATTCAATCTGTTTGCTCATAATTTTATAAATATACACCCTTGAGAGTCCTGTATCGCATAAAAATCTGTTAAATTTAGTTGTAGCATGTATGCACAGCTGAGCAGAGTAGTGAAGTGAGCTGTATAAGCAAGTTTGAGAGCAAAGAAAGCATGGTGCTGCAAAATTTTTATGGTGTTCTTGGAGGCTTCATTGAAGCAATTGGCTTGTAGACCTTGAATGACACTCGTGCAGATGAGGGACAACACTGGTCTTTTGGAGTTTCCCACATTAGGTTTCTCCCAAGTAAATTCTTGGGTTGATTCCTCTTTCCATGCATCTTTCAGTTTTCTACTTGCTTATTATTCATGTCATGCAACTATTACATCAATTTCAGCATGTGAGATCACAATTCTAAGGATAAAAACTGTTTTCCTTGAGCAAAGTAATTATGACGGCAAGCATACTGCACTATATAAGATTCATGCATGGTCTTGATCCGTAGTAGCAAATTAGTTTTGCAATATCTAAGCTAATTACTGATCATAACATAAAAATGATTTCAATATTCGAACAATCAAAATTTGAAACTATAGACTGTGATGTAAATTAACAGAAGAAGTTCCATCATTAATGTCATCATTTCATGTGAAATTTTCAATTTATATGTTTCCTTTCATACTAGATGAGAACGAAACAATTGTGTAAATCCACACTAAAACAATAAACTAGGTAATGGGTTAGGCACTTCCAAAAAAAAGTATTTATTGTGCCCTCTTTCAAACTAAAGTTTTAAATTAGTCAAACTCAAAAGTTTTTCTCTGCTCAACATATGTAGCTAATATCCAACTTCATATTACAGAAACGTTGAAACCAATATAAACAACTCTAATACTACTGTGTCATTTAAGGCCAACTAACCAATTCCAACTTCTTGCCATTTCATTTGCAATTCTCCAAAACAAACTCTACTATTTATTATGACGATGCCACATAGTTGTAAATCAATGTAATTTAAGTTTTCATGGAAAACTCCAATCCATAGCCTGTAAATACATTAATACTAACTCTAGGTAATTTATTTAGTAGACAATAAGCACCAAGATTAGCATTGTTCTAGTAGAACTATGATGTTAATTTAGGTGCTGCCATTATTTGGGTATGGAAAGCTGCATCTTTTCCGGTTGTAATCCCCAAACATGCAGGTAGTATTTCTTGCAAGGGCACTGATATTCATGGATGGAAGCATGCACGAAATCTTAAAATAAGTAGAATGCAATGAGATCCTTTACAAATATCTTGGTCGTTTCCTCTATAATACAAACAAAGTTTACCCATACCAACTTATCTTTGAGGTTCTCAATAGGTGTGATGAATCGCAGGCTGGAATGCCTTATTTCCGTCTACCCAAGCACAAATTTAGAGTTAGTTGTAGCGGGTCATGATATCAGATTCTTGAATATTTCTTTTAGTTGTTTGTCGTCTTAACAGTATCTTGCTGAGAATATAATGAAGAAAAACTTGTACAGACAGATAAAGATGATTTCTGTTGAAAAACAATTGTATTGAAAAGCAACCGTGCAATGAGCGACAAGATGTAAACCATGTAACAAAATGGGAAGCTGAGTTTAAAATCATGTGTATTGCTGTTATTACTTATACTTAATCACCCAATTGATAGGGGCCATTGCTTGGCAAAAGGTCCAGGTTCTAGCCTCGATGAATTGGGAGCCCCTTAATTACCTAAGAATAAAAGCCCACCCTCTTTAATATGTAGAAAACAATTTACATTAATTAGAGTCTTGATTAGTGTGAACCATAGTTACTGGTTCGAAATCCGATTAAATTCGGAAGGGCAAAAAAATCCGCAAATTTGGAGTTCTCGAAAAATTCGAAAAATACGGAAAAATCCGGTTCGAATATAGATACTTATATTATTATAAATTTATATTAATGTATACTTATATCATTATATATAGACAAATCATACAAAAAAGCATCCATCTACCATAATCATCATCATCATAATGATTCTTTCAAAAGATTGCAAGAAGTTGCTTGGTCCAAAAAGGTACAAAAATGGATTTTATGAAAATAAGAAAAATATTGCCATCAATGCGTAGAGCTCGAGAAAATATACACTTTTAGAGAAGACAACACTGAAACGGAGCCACAAAATGAAAGTTATGGCACATGCAAGTTTTTGCTGCTACATCTTCCCGGACCCTTTCCAAAAATGGTAAAAAAAATTCTCTCGTCATTTTTTCACCAAAAAAGAAAAAAATGCCAAAAAAGGAAGAAAAAAATCTGCTAAAAAGGCCAACCGAACCGGATTTATTCGGTTTGCTTCAAAAATACGTTCAACCGGATTTCATACAAATCCGACCAAACCAAACTATGGTGTGAACCACAAAGACGTGTCTTTGTTACATAAGTGGCCCAAATCCTCGTGAGTGAAATGTGAAAGGAAGTTAGTTCGATCTACATAAACATTATTAAGCCACTACCTAAAGCAGAAGGTAGCCCCAAGATTTGATCTCGTACTTGTGGAAAATTTTACAACAAAAAAACAATATAGAACATGAGGTCAGCCCCTTGTCATGAAACAATTTCGTGAAATTAAAAAAAAGTCTAGCAAGAAAGCAAAGATAATTCCAAAGCCTAAGCAAAAAGAAAGCTGAATTTAAATTTGTTGTTCTCAAATCACTTTACTCAATGTTGTAAAGCCAAAAAAAAATAGCAAAAGAAATAAATGATGCAGAGCATCCGGGTTCACAAGCAATCATGTATCAACCAAAAACCGTATGAACAATTTGAGTCTATTATTTGCATTTTGTTTTGCATATATGTTAGTGGTGGGCCACATTGTGACTAAATGTGTTGTTGTCGGGCCACAAAGTTATCTTTTGCATTTTGTGTTGTTAGCAGGACGAATTGTGAAGAAATTTGTTGTTGGCGGGCTACGGAGTACTAGAGTTGCATTTCTGCATTGTTGAAGTTGTGTGCAAGTTCATTGTGCAATATCTCGTGTCATGAGCAATCTCATTGCACAATGTACAATCTGTTGCACAAGACACGCAAGTATTTGGAGGTCCCCTCAAACAATGGTGGAGTTGTAAAACACTAAGAAAGTCGTGAAGCATTGTTTAGAGCCACAGAACACTACAATGTTGTTTAAAAGTTGTAAAGCATTGAAGAAAGTTCATTTAGAGCCGCAGAGGTTTCAAAAAGGTCGATTTAACCTATAGTGGGTCCTTTGAACCATAATTTCATATTAGTTATAGGAGTCAAGTTTGTGGCATTGGTTGGCTATATAAACAAAGCCCAATTGTTTTAGAGAATCGGCTAAAAAGAAAAAAGGAGAATAGCTCATAGAGAATTTCGCGACTAAGAGCATAATGTTGATGCAAGCTTAAAGCTCTAAGTAGAGTGTCAACATAATGATTTCATAAATCATTGGCAATCGGTATGTATTATTCCTCTACGAGTATATATGGATAAAGCTTGTTGATTTGTGTTATTATGTTGTTGGTTTCAATTTTGTGTTATTGTACACATTGTTTGTTTGTTTTTGCACGTGATTCTGAGGGTTGCATGGACTAAGGCGGCTCTTCATTGAGCACCCTAACTACATTTGCGTCATTTGGTATCGGAGCAAAGTTTTGTTTCTTGCGTAGTGGTGGCACAACAAGTATGGTGGTTTTTCACATATGCAAGTGTGGGTAAAACCATTGCAGGACATCTTCCAAAAGGATAATTGTTGGGTAGAAGGTGTGAGGATTACACAACAACATTGGCGGTTTTCCATTTTGCAAAGGTGGGTAGAAGATCGTTACAAACATCTTCCAGCAGTAATTATTGGGTAGAAGGTGTGAAGGAGTGTGAAGATCGCATTCGGTTAAGGAAACACAACGGCACATAAAAGGAATGTTGTTGGAGCTCACCGAAACTAGGAACGCGAGTTGAGGATTTGGCCAAGTTAATGCAAACTATGCAAGCCCATTTGGAGGCCATGGACGTTGCACTGATGCCAAAGTTGTGGAAAATGTGTGATAATGAAGTAGAGCCCCCATGATAGGGAGCACAAGCCACAAATGCGAATGAGGAAGAGGAAGAAGCACAAATGATCGTTCGGAAGACATGATGTTACGTACAATTGGTAGAATGGGGAGTAAGCCTAGAATGGACACCCTCAATAATTTTGATAGCTTGGAATCTACAAAGCTCATTGATTGAATTACGAAGCTTGAAAAGTATTTTGAGTATGAAAACATGGAAGATCCTAAGAAATTCAAATTCGCCTGCACAAAGTTGAAGGGTCGTGCATCTCTATGGTGGAAGCATATCCAGACAAACAGAGTGCAAAGAGGCAAACAAAAGATCAAGACATGGGATAGGTTGGTTGCGAAGTTGAAGGCAAAAGTCTTGCCCATGGATTATCGACTTGGTTTGGTTAAGAATGTAACAAAAACCGCGAGGTATTAGTGAATTTGCACACCAGATCATAACATCCCACCACGCTCCGCGGCCCGGACCACTCGGCTAGATTTGCGCCCATATAGAGGGACCACACCCAACCCTATACAAATACCCGGCGAACACAAAGAATGTCAGGCGTAGCCACCCGTTCAGGACTCAAACCTAGGTGGTCACTCTAATACTAAATGTAACAAATAGTTACACCAAAACCTCGAGGTATTAGTGAATTCACACACCATGATCATAACATCATCAAGGGGCAATTTTTCCAATAAGGCTTCCACTTCCAATGATAGAGGCAAGGGAAGATATAGAGGGCAAGGAGGCAGAACTGGCAAGAATAATGGTCAACAATAGGAGAAGCAAAATGACAAACAAAACATGTTTTGCAAACGTTGTGGTCGAAAAGGGAGTCATGAGGCTCATGAATGCAAAACATCATGGGACAAAATTGAGGCCTATCAAAAACAAAAAGAAGCAAACAAAGAAAAGAAAGTCTAAGAATCGGATTCTACTCCATAGGTGAAGATATGTTTTCCATTTTAGATGAAGTCAATAATGCCTTGGTAAATACATCTTGGTTTGGTGCTTGGGTCCTAGACACTTGTGCTACGCAACATGAATTTCCAAAAGGACTTCTTTGAAGAGTACCATAAGAAAGTTACAGATCCGATGTACCTTGCATACATATCAAATTTACTTGTAAGCGTAAAGGGACAATTCAATTCAATTCGCTAGGTCTTCCAAATTTCATTCTCAAAAATGTCTCGTTCCTTCCTCAATTGAAAAGAAACTTGTTGTCCCTAGTGCTAATCCACCAACAAGGCCACTCCATTCCATTGGATGATGAAGAAGTAAAAATCACAAGAAAATGTGATAAAACAATTGTAATGACTGAATTTGAGGAAGGGAAGTTGCTAAAACTCCGGGTGAAAATGAAACTCCTGTAGTTGAAAATAAAACTCCCCTTGTAGCAAAAATTCAAACTTCATCGGATGATAAGCAAGTGTTTACATAACGACTGTCAAAGATGAAGGAGCTTCAACACACAAAATTGAGGCACCAAATGTTCCACAAGAAACACAGAAAAAGATGCCTAAATGGCTTTTGCATAGACACTCATAGATGTCAAACATGAAGTTGGGAAAATATGCACCAGAAGCACACATATAAAACAAATAAAAAACAGATTAAAAGCTTTAAGAGATTCAAGAAAAAATCGTTACCTACGACTCTGGACAAAGGGGACGGGGTTTCCGAGATGGCAAAAAAATTCTAAATTTTGGGGATGGCGGAGGGACATCAAGAGGACAGCTAATTAAAAATATATAAATATTTAAAATATAAAAATATAGTGACTAAACTATATAAATAAGCTGAAATAAAACCATTTGAGATTTAAATAAGTTGAAACTTGAACTCATAAACATCAAATACATTCCTTAATATCATAATATCAATATGTTAATGTAAGTTACATATGTCATATTTGAATTTTGAATTTGAGACTCAAAATTAAATAAGCTGAAATAAATTATAAAACCATTCTAATTATGATTGATCAAGTGACAATAGCTGATATTCATATCATTAATCTCATATCAAGTGACAATAGTTGATACTCATATCATTAATCTCATTAATAGGTAAAAGGTTTTTTTATGTTTTTTATGAAAGAAGAGTGTAAAAGCCGCGGGTCGGGGCGTCCAGGCGTCTCCATACCATTCTAAACATCCCAAACGTTCTATGTCCTTGTCGGACATCCCGGACGCTTCCCCTACCCCCACCATTCTAAATTATGATTGATCAAGTGACAATGATATTCATATCATTAATCTCCTATCATGACAATAGTTGATACTCATATCGTTAATCTCATTAATAGGTAAAAGGCTCTTTTTTATGTTTTCTCATGAAAGAAGAGTGTAAAAGCCGCAGGGGACGGCGGGGGCGTCAGACGTCCCAATTGTTCTAAATGTCCCGAAACGTTCTATGTCCTCGCGACGTCCCCGGAGTCATTTCTCCCGTCCCCTGCATGTTCGAAATGTGGGGAAACGCTTTCCCCAAAACGTCCCAAAGATCCCCAAAACATCTCGGGACGTCCCGGACTTCATTTTTTTGGGGGTGCACGTCCCCACGTAACTATGGGAAAAAATGGAAAATTGGCCTCGAGGGCACACTTAGGTATAACCCCACTTTTGACCATACAAAGAAGTCAATATTGCTTTTGACTCCGAATCAACCTCCTTCAAACAAAAAAAGAGTGATGCATGGAGAAAAGCGATGAAAAGTGAATATGATGCCTTGGTCAAAAATGGGACTTGAAAGTTGGTTGATCCTCCAAATAATTGTAAATCAATCGGTTGCAAGTGGGTCTTTCACATCAAGTACAAAGCAGATGGCTCACTTGATAAACACAAAGCACAGCTTGTCACAAAGGGATTTGCCCAAAAGAAAGGGGTAGGCTATACTGAGACCTTTGCACCTACGACAAAATAGACTACCATTCAAACGTTGTTGGCTTTGGCAGCACAAAACAGAAGCAAAGTTCATCAAATAGATGTAAAACTGCTTTTTCTAAATGGTGATCTCAAAGAAACCGTGTACATGAAACAGCCAAAAGGACTTCTAGGAGACAGCCAAGAGCACAAAGTATGCAAGTTGGAGAAATCATTGTATGGGTTGAAACAAGCCCTAGAGCATGGTATGAAAAGCTCACTAAGCACCTTCTGAACATGAACTTGCAGTGTTTTGAATTTGAACCCTATTTGTCAAAACAGTTGAAAATATAGTTGTATTTCTGGTTTGAATATGTGGATGATCTGCTCCTCACAATAAACAATGAAAGATACACAGTAAAAATCAAAGCAGAATTGATGAAAGGCTTTGAAATGACAAATTTGGGATACCTTCATTACTATTTGGGTATTGAAGTGATTCAAAATCAAAGTACATCATCACACAACAGAAATACATTGGTGAAAGTTTGAGCAAATTTGGAATGACATGGCATGCTATACCACATGGTATCCACTTGGCATGCCCATGGAATAGAATTTGAAGCTAACATCAAATGATATTTCAAAGCTTGTAGATGCAACTAAGTACAAACAACTCATTGGAAGTTTGATCTATGTAACCACAACTAGACCAGACATTTCTTTTGCAGTTGTTCTTTCTAGATTCATGCAACAGCCTAGGAAAGTCATTGGGTAGCAGCAAAGAGAGTGCTTCGATATCTAAAAGGAACACAAAATTTTGCACTCAAATATTCCAAGGCGGCAGAATTCAAATTGGTTGGATATCAAGATTACTGTGGAGGTGATTTTGATGATGGGAAATCAACTTTAAGTTTCCTAATGAACTTAGGAAAAACAGTCATCTCTTGGAAATCAAAGAAACAGTCAGTGCTAACGATTTCTTCAACAGAAGCAGAATCTATGGCAGTTGCAAAGGCAAAAAAGAAATACTATGGCTCAAAAGAATTCTTGCAGATTTACAAGTAAAACAGATTTCTTCTACACCATTCATGGTTAAAGGAGATGGATGGTCACCTGAGCAAATTGAGGAACCTTTGCAAGGGTATCTTTACTTGTCAAGGTATCTTTGAAGATTGAGATTGAGATTGAATTTGACTGAGGGTAAAAACTACATTGTTGTATTTTGAAAACAGACTATTTAATAGCTTTGGCATCCTCTTCCTCAATCGCATCTTTGACTTCTGCTAGTTGTCTAATCAAAGACCTTAGATTATTGATGTGGCTTGACATAGAGACGTCTTCATCCATTTTGAACCTATATAACTGAAGTTTTAGGGAAAATTTGGCATTGACCGCTTTCACTCCAAATAATTTATTTAGAGTATCCCAAATTTCCTTCGATGATCCGTCTAGGTCTACATGATGAAGTTCGTAGTCGGAGAAAGCAAGGCCAATTTTTTATTCATTAGTTGCATTTCTCGCTCCTCTTTACAATGCCCCATTTTTCGATGCATCGGTAGGTCCTTTCTCATTCCCGCTTACAATGCCCCACAATTTTTTATTCATAAGTTGCATTTGTATTTTCACTCTCCATGTCTGAAAATTTAGACCAGAATATTTTTCTATGGGCATTTCCATTTTGATAAAATAGAATAAATATAACTGTGTATTTTCGGAAATAAATAAAATACCAGTTGCACAGTTTTGTGCCCTAGCGCAGGTAGTCTTTTTGCTTCTGCGTCTTTCCTGCCTTATGTCTGTGGAAAACGTCTGTGCCCTTCCAATTCGTGACTGTTTTTGGCTCAAATACTGACTGTAATGGCTGATTGTAATGGCCTTCAAATGTTTGTGAATCGTGACCCTATTCGCATCTTATTTCGTGCTCGAAAATGGTGTTATTTTTCTAAAAAAACATGCCATTCCGCGACTTAGTTTGTGCTCCAGATTCGTGACTCCTATGATTGTGTTTGCAATCTGGTACTCTCGACTACGTTTTCTGCCTTCAAGAACACGAGCGTGCCCTACTATTCGTGACCATACGTTTTTGAAAACGAACTTGTTTGCTTCGAGAAACAAAACGAAAATGTCTTTCTTTCTCCTTATATTTGTGACTGTATTGTGCCCTCCAAAAAAACATGACTAACCTCCTTTGAAAGACGCGATTGTATTGTCGATTACCTTCACTTTGATTCAGCCTCGACTGTGCCTTCGAGATGCCCTAGAAAAAAGCGAAAAATGTGTTCGTTTTTCTTCTTATGCTTCAGATTTCGTGCCCTAATGTGGCGGATTTTCTACCCACTCTCTTTCCTCGCTTGCCCTTGCTCTGATACCACTGTTAGAAGATGTATACAAGGAAGAAATGAAGAGAAGGCGGATTGCACACATTTGAGACTGTGTGTCCGTCTATTTATTATAAAAGAAATAGTTACAAAACGGTTGATGTAGTTACAACCGGTTACAACCAACTTGTAGTTAGGCACCTTATAAATAAGTCTTATATTCTCATAGATGCATCTTCCCAAACTCAAACGATTGTATTTTCAGCATTCGCAAGTTTACTACCAATGTGAATGTATAACACAATTATCCATTTGCATTAATTATTTTAAAAAGGCCCTATCGTATTATTTATTATCAATTATATGGGCTAGCTACCGGAAATATCTATATTAGAAGCTCCAATTCGTAATCTCAATCAATCACTCGTCCTATAATAGGCCACACCGAAATGTCAACTCAAAATTATATTTCACAATTTTCTCCTAAAACTTAACTATTACATATTGAGGAAAATTAAATCAGTAATATAAATGTTGTTGCTCAGACAAGGAAAGCATTACTTGGTATTAGTATATTTATAGGCTATAGAGATGGAATATTTCCCTCAAAATTGAGTAGCATTGCTTTAAAGTTCATGTGGCATTGCCATTTTAAAATAAAAAGTTTCCTTTGGAGAAATGCAAATGAAATGGCAAGAAGTTGGAATTGACTACTTGGCCTTAAATTACATGCGTAGTATTGTTAAGTTGTGTAACTGTATATAGGTTTCAAGATTTCTAGGCAATGCCCTTGATCATTGGTTCCAGTACATTGAAAAAAAGGTCATGATAAATTTAAAAAATTGGTACTCCCTTACCCAACACCCTAGTTTAGTGTTTTGGTGTGGATTTACACTTATAAATGAATTATTCCGTGCCAATCTAGTACAAAAGGAAAGATATATATTGATTATTTTACGTGATATGGTGACATGACATAAATTAAGGAACTTCCTATGTTGACTTACATCACCTTCTATAGTTTAAATTCTTTAATTGTTCTAGTAGAGAAATTATTTTCATTTTATTACATACTGATGCAAATATCTGTTCTAATGGTGAGATGTTTTCGTTGCTGTTCATTACCATAATGGCAAAAACTATGATTTCTAGTATTCTTCGATTAACTGCAAAGTTTAGATAGAGTCGGATGATACTGAAAACGAAAAATTAAAGCAACTTTCATTAGGCTCATCATGACTCAAATTACCCACTACTCTATCATTCGTAACATTATGGTTCCTAAGCCCTCATTTACCCTTGTGCATAAGCATGTGATTTTTTTGTTAAGAATCTGGAAAAATGGAATACTCTTGTAGCTTCCAAAGAATTCAACCTCTTCCACAGTTATGCCAGCAAAAATAGAAGTGTTGCACAGAGACTCGTCTCCTACCACCAAAGATGCGTCTTGGAGACGGTACTCGTCAATACTTGACTCGGAGACTTGCATTTCAGACTAGTACTCAATATTTGTTTGCTTTAAAAGATCAATACTTGACTCGGAGACTTGCATTTCAGTGTTTTTTGTCAATGTATTTTGTACTCTTGCCCCTAGATATGATGAGTTATCAAAGATAAACATCAGTATAACTATTCTTGTCTTTTGCTGTCATCTAATATTTGTTTGCTTTAAAAGATTATTATTGTTTTTCTTAGGCTGTATTAGGCTGTACCCATCTCCTTGTATGTGAAATAAAAGTAAAGTTTGTGATGGAATGATATCTAATCATCAGTGTGAATTGTTGGTTTGCTCATTAGATTGCTTAGGAAATAAGAATATCAAGAGCCTGGTACGTTACATAGATGAACATTGAAAACCACGGGAATTTGAGAGGTGAAAAAATATTTGTGAATATATTTGGTCTATATGGATCCAGGGAAGACGTCAAACTCAGCAGACTCCAAGAACACATCTGGATTAGCAGAAGAATCAGAGAGTATTTGTACAGTGACAAAACCACCAGATAAAGCAGGATGACAATTAAGTTACTGGCATGGCAGTTTTGAAAGCGTCACAGTGGTTCCATTTGTGGCACAGTGGTTTCGCTAGTAGCAACAGTGGTTCTGTATGTGTCACGGCTATTGCTTATATGACATGGCAGTTTTCTCTTGCTGTCCATGGTAGTTTCACCTGTTCCGAACAGAACTCATTAACGGCCAAATCTCGGTGTCGCTTCTCATTCTAGGTAATTGGGATCCTTTGGTCTTAGAGGGGACATCACCAGAAATGCATAAGAGAAGCCAAAGGCTACGCAATTGGAAGGCAAGAGTGAGAGGAGAAATAAGGAGTGCAGGAGTTGGAGAATGCGTGAGAGGATCGCAATGAGTAATCAGTTGTTCATAGCTAATGCCTAGTCTATGCTCTTTATAATCTTTCAATAGCAGTAACAGAGAGAGTGAGATGCAATGCTCCTTAGAGCTCTTTGTATTGGCCCCACTGCTGAAGGAAGAAGAGGAAGCTGTGAATTGCCACTCCCAGCAGGTTTTCCCCACACAAGTTAAAAATCATGTGTGTTATGTGGCTTGTTTTTAATTTTTTTTTGGTTGTTCATGATCTGTAAGCTGAACTGCTCATTCGCCACTGCTACTTAGAGAAAATTCAACAATTAACAACATGGATAGATAAGATCTGTGTTATTTTCACACATCTAGCATCGTAGGGGAAATTTCAAATTTATAGATCAATACTCATTCTTGGTTTGTAAATAGAAAGCGCAAACTCATCAATGTAAAATCTTTCATCCTGTATTGAGTTTCAATGCTCATGGTCATGAATGCCCTTAATTCCAAAATGTGGTATCAAAGTGTAGGCCTTTTTTGGAATAATAGTTGTAGTAATATATGTGATCGATGCAGCAAAAAATTAGCAGCAATCCAACCCACGCAATTGCAAGGACACACACAGGATATAAAATTATAAATAGATTTGAAGGCATCGAATCTAAAGCTAAACAGATCAAATGTCTGAAAGTTTTGAATAAAACAAGAACTTTAATTTAACTAAATTGTAATGTATTTCAAGACCACCATTTATGTATTGATTATTCATCATATATTCATTTGGTGCTTGATTTAACCTCTATTAGATTTTGAATTTTAAGGAGAGCTCATTATGATAGGAGTGTTCATTAAAGAAAGGCACACAAATTGAAACATAGTAGTTTCATTCTCGTAGTTGGTCACATGACGTTTTAAGATAAAGGAAAGGCAATTGTTTCTTGATGCTTATGCTGAGAAGGGGTGCAGGCCATCTAAGATTTATAACAGATCTTCCCCACAACATTATGATATAACTCCCTTTTAAAACTTGTAGTAATCCCCATCCTTGTTGCCCTCTGTTGCATGTTTTTGCCCATTTCTACCTCATACTATGTCAGTGATGATTGTTGTCTAGAGATAAGGCTAGATGTGAATTTTCCTGTATTTAAAAGGGTAATATTCTAAATGTGACTGCACCAATGGATTCTTTGTGAAACTAAGACAAAATTAATATTAGCACTTAATTTCAAGTCCTTATGACCAAAATAAGCTCATTTAAGTTTCAGGAATACGTAACTTAAACAACCTCACTCAGTGGCGAGGCCATCCTGTCAGACTGCATAGTCTTTGACAATCTTAGTCATACAGTAATGAAGACCTTTCTCTACTATTGGAGCTTCCATAATGCCCACCATTGCATATCTAAGTTTTAGATTGGATTCTGTTTGCTCATTTTTCTCATTGTTTCATTGCTCTTAACCTATAATCTCATTACACCATCACGGATACATTTTCTGCAGTCATAAGTTATTGACCTTGACATGTAGCCTTGAGCTTCTCATCTGCTACAATCATCAATTTCTCTGCTAGCAAAAGGCACCATCCACTTGAGAAGATCATTAAGAATGCTGACGAAACCACTGCCAACATCCACATGAATAAATGGGCTTCAACTTTCTGGAGCAATCATGTGAATACATCTTCCTAGCATCTTCTTTTATTTCAGTTTGTTTGTTTAGTCTTCTTGTTTATTTGGGGTGCTCCTTTTCTGCATGGACTAGTGTGTGTATCTTATTTATTTTTTACTTGATATGTCTTCATTTCAGATTGCTTGTTGAAAGTGACTTTGTTGTAGGTTCATAATTTTCTTATTTTTTGACTTGGTGTGGCCAGTTTAAATTGCTTTCGTGTAAGGTTCAGAATTTTTGGCTTAATGAAATAAGGCCTTGTTATGTTTGGCCTATTTTTTGTAATTCTTGCCAAGTTGCCCTGCTTTTCTTCTTGCAGTGTATTGTCTTTCTTAGCTGATGTTGCAATCTTGTGTTCTTTGTTGACTTGAACTTCCAAATGGGGGTGTGGTATTGTTTATGCCTTGAGTTCGGATTTCTCTAGGTATTTAATGAGAGAAGTCACCTTTGTTTTATCCTTTCGGGTATTTTGTCATCCAAACCAAAGAAAATTGACATTTAGCTTGTCTGGGCCTTGGAAATAAGGCCTTGTTATTTTTGGCCTATCTACTTTTGTAATTCTGTAGGTTACATGTCGAAGTTGCAGCCTGCTAGGGTCTTCTTCTTGCAAGCTTCATATTGAGTATCATTTTGCTTCAGCTCCAAGCTTGGCATGCTTTTTATTACTAATCTAACTTTGTAGTTCTTTGTTGAGGCATTACTTCTGTAATCATTCCAAATTGAGCCTTACCCTTTGGGTGTGGTTTTTTTATTGAAAGCTTTATGGCCTTGAGTTCGGATTGTCTCTAGGCTGACATCATTTCTGTGTTTGTGCAATGCTTAATGAGAGAAATACCTTTGCAATATTTCTTTCCAAGCCTCACATTGAACACTTCCTTGCTGATTTCACATGTTTTCTTTTGCATTTACATGAGCTTGTTTGGGTTTAAAAACAATTGCAGTGATTATGGTTTGATCTCAAATTTTGCATGTGACATACACTTGGTTTGCTTGCTTGGTTTCTCTTTTGCTTATTGGCCTCTTTGGATTGATGTTGTAATATTTGCTTATTTGTTAAGATTCTTTTTTGGTTTAACTTCCTCGATTCTCTTGACTGCTTTCACTTGCTTATTGTTTGGATTTTCCAGCTACGTGATTAAACCTTATTCTTGCAACGACTTAGTGTTGCTTTGAGTGGGATTTGAGCTTGGTTTGCCTTCATATGTTTTCTTAGAGAATTTTTCATTCTTCACTACCCGCTCATTTGGGAATTTCAGTTTTGCTTGATGGATGTTTTTTCATCATTCCTTTTTACTTTAACCTATCAATACTCCAAGTGTTGGATATTTAATCTTCACTTGATTAATCTTCACTTTGAAGTAGCAATCTTGCATTTTCTCACCAATCTTCATGATTGCAGCACTCACCTTGTTTTTGTGACCAAAGATTCCCTGCATTTGTTGGAAATGCCACTTTTCTTGCAAAATTTGCTTAAAAGCGGCCACAAACCCCTTGCTATGCAAACCACAGCTGCTTGCTAAGAATAAATATAGACACTGCCACATTGTTTTTGCAGGGGACAAACAAAAAGCATGTGCTCAAAACATATTACTTGTGTTTTAATTTATTTTTTTGTGATTCAGTGGGGTTTACTTGGATTCTTTCTTGCAAGTCTTGTTTTGTTTAGTTATCATGAACACAATGCACTCAGATTCTAATTTTTGCATTAAATCGTGCACATGCCACATCACTTTTTGCATATAAACACACCATGGATATCAAAATATTCTTCAAATAATGTTATTTGGTCTCTTTTTTCCTCAAAATTCATGACCTGAAACTCCAATGCTTTTTAACTAACCCACACGAGTGGAGCTTCACGGCTGGATCCACATGTATCACCCTTAATAGTCTTCTTCTAGCGTTCCTTTCCCCTTCTTCTATTAGCCCCTTTGCCCATCCCTTTTCCAGGGATGTTCTCGAAAGGTAGGACTTTAAAGTGTGAAATTCTGTTAGAATAGTGTGGCCACTGGAGACATCAGATATTACAACAAAAATGGAATGGTTATTACAGTTTATTATTAGAGTAGTTGTTAACATATTGGACATATCATTCCATAAATTTATTGTAAGACTATATTCTTGTGAGAGATTTTCCCCTATAACTTTAGAATTCAGCATATTTATTGCTTGAGGTTTTCAAGTTTCCCCTATAACTACAAATATCCAATGTATAATATACATTAAGACCCACTGCATTTCATGCTTCTAGTAGAACAGACAAAACATGCTACAGATCTCTCAAAAAGGCTCATGTCAATGGGATGAGACCAAGTAGTAATTGGGTAAAATAACACATCCAATTCGCTAGACTCGGCATACCTCAATCCCTCGGTCAAGGCATCTAAGCCAAAGGTCTCAACAAGAGATTTTACCACATCGAAAAGGGCATAATTTCCATGGGGGCTAATACATACACACACTTAATACTTCACAAGCATCAACTTTGAAAGGACAATTATATCCTAAAAATGTTATTTAAGAAGGTGATACAGCTTATTATGCCAATAGGCATTCTACAATGGTATATGTGGGTGGTGGGATGTAACACCCATGAGTTGTTAGCAATTAATGTGTGGCATTATGTTTAACGTCCATTTGACTGTCACATGACAATTTCAAACTTAAATTTGACATCCATTCGACTAGCACATGACAGTTTCAACCTTAAATTTGACATCCATTTGACCATCATTTAAAAGTTTTTTTCTTTTTGCTTGGAGAAGTCAATCAAAAATTGTATTATATCTTGGCCATATGGTGGAAATTGGAGCACATTTTTCCCAGTAAAAAAATCAAGCCCAACACTGTGGTGTTACTAAACTGACATCATTTGTCACCAATCGTGGAGAAGGTAATGGATTTATTAATTAATGTGGTATGTGAAAATCCCAAGATAAGGGCCTTGAGATTCTCAGCATTTTTCAGATAGATGTATTTAAGATATCTGTACTAGTTAAATAACATCAACAAACAACTAAACAAGGAGTGCGGCACCATTGAAAAGACACAGAAAATGCAACTCCAAATTGAAAATGACGGTATAAGCAAAATTAAAGCCCTCCAAGATCTCAACTACTGTTAAGATAATCTTAGTACACACAAACATCCTTACCTCCTCTGTAGTAGCATATGACCCATACTGAACTTCTTTGCGAGACAATGCTTTCAATGCAGCAAAGAATGATTGAACCTGAATAAAAACCACATCCAGGTAGATCACATTAAAACATACTAATCACTCTTAAATTATTGACAAAACAACCACAATCAACCTACAGATGACTTATAAGCAACATGTATATATTTTAAATACTTCTTGGTCATCCAGATTAAGTTAGGAAGGTGACCATCTAAAAACCCAGATAATATATGAATACCCTAAACTTTAGCTATCAATTTCACCACCAACAGGAAGACGAAAACATTAATAAAGAGACATTGTAACTCCACAATAGGGGTTCACAAAAAGTGCAAGCTTTAAATTGATTTACTAATACTGATTTGGTACTTTCTCAGAGATTCTAACATAGTATATTAATGGATCAAACAAATTAAGAAGATAAAACAAACGAACTCTGCAATTTGTAAAAATGTTTACCTTCTCCACAATTGATGTGAGTTTAAAAGTAAGATATAATCCTGTCGTAAGAGATGAAAATAGGCTACCATAATCTTTGTTCAAGAAGAACCGGTACCAGACAGGAGTAGGAAGCAATGCACGGTAGAGCAGTAGGATGTATTCAACCAGAGTCAACATTTGACCCTGTAAAACAATATTTTCTAAGCCATTAGTAGAAACCAGCAAAGATAACATTTCTTACAGAGTAAACCATATATATTAAATATGCAACTCCAGTGCATGCTAAATGTGTAACCTTATGAATAACACCAATATTAACACATCTAGCAAAAAGAAAAGATTTCTGCAACAGGCACATGTTCCTCTTTTTAGTGGAATTTCTCATGTTTTTCAAGTGTTTATGGTCAATTCATTATCGCATTATTTTTGTCTTTTCTAATGAAAGAACAGTTGTTTAGAAAGAGAAACTCACGATAAATGAGGAGATTATCTGAAAATACAAGATAAATGTATTAAGTCTGTAAGGTTTTCAAATCAAAAAAATGTAATAAAGTTTCAAAAATATCTTGAAACTTTGAAATAGATTTTGGTTGGCATGTGATGTGCTTTTCATATGAGTACTAACAAAAATTCAAAAACAGAGTAAACAACTCAAATACAGAGAACACCATCACATGGATATTTGCTGAGAATCTTAATCTTGGTAAAGATCAATAATGTTGATGTTGCATGAAATATCAAATGGCACCAGTTCAATTGGCTTGTATTTTTACAGCATCAGTGCATTTTCTTCACAGTTGATGAGGAGGACTATTTCCTACTCTAACAATGCAACCTCAAACTACCACTAAGATGGCTGTTTCCATTCACTGACGTCCAACAAGCAGGATTTGAAACATCTAAAACGAAAAAAATAACAAATATAATATAGGCATTAAAGCTTCCTCGTCACATATTTGATATTTGGTGTAAATGATGAATGGAGATTCAATTTTATTATGGCTTCATGTGGGCATACACTTTGGGAGGAAAAAATCAATTAAGTCTTCAAACTATCAGAGAAAATCCTGAGACCAGAAACACTACCAAGATATGCGAACAAAGACCTAGAAGAGGCTAATAACTTCATTATTTATAATTATTCCCAGTTTGACTTCATTATGACATCATCCCTAAATTACAAGATCTTGATTATGAATTTTCCAAATTTCATGTAAAACAAATGTTTTCTCTCCCTTAGCAGACCCAGATTTTGCTGCAGCATTTAAGAGAAATTGAAAGCTGACTTATAAACATAGCACCACATCCGTCCTATTTTTTCTGAATCATTACATATGAATATAATAAATGCACCTCTTTAATGACAACATTCAAGTCCAAATCTTTTTCCTTTGACCAGCTCAAGGCACCAAGGACAGAAGGGAATTTCTGGAGCAGATCCAACTTTGATGTCAGCATTGCTGATTGTCTGACCCAAAACAACAGCTCAGACTGGAGAACTGCTGCCTTGACAGCAAATTTCTCACTGGCCATAAACTACAGGTAAATTGCTATTTTCAACCAATTTGACCTGCTACATTTTGTTCGACTGCATTTAATAATGAAAAATGACACTAGTAAGAAACAAGATTGCTGTAAATGAGATTTTCATTTAATATTATTGTTGTACTTGAGCTATAAGATTTCCACTAAAGCACAGTCATGTGAATATGGACTGCACGGCTCAAGCAACTCATGGAAGATTGGCTGAAATAAGGTTTAAATAAGGTAACTCCCAGGCCATTGACCAATGTGAAGCTCAGTCGAAGTAACTAAGAGGCGAATCACCAATGTTGGAATCCAGAGACAATTGACTCAATGACCAATATGATGCTCAACTTTCAATTATGGTAGCTCATGGACCATTGATGGAATTAAGAATCAGTTGAGACTCATGGCCCATGGGCCATTGGATTTAGACAAGTCTTGAAATTCAATCAACAGAATTCAAGCACAAATAGTATATTCAGTCAATCTTGTGGGGATACTGAAGTGTATCCTATAATTGTGCTCTCTGGATATTGAAGTGTATACCATAATTGTGCTCTCTTTGTTTAGGTAAGACAGTGAAGGGAAAGCTGGTTGGAAGCCAAAAGTTAGTAATGCCTCCCAGCAAATGAATGTCAAGGGACATCCAATTTCACACATCAACTGATAGCATTTTCCCTCTGCCCTAAACCTGTCGAGTTCTTTCTTTTTAATTTAAAAATGTTCAAACATATTACTAAAAACAGGTGGAAAATACATCAAGATCAAACTCATTCAGAGAACATTCAGGATAGGTCCATGGTTCTAGAGATATAAGACTATACATTGAGGATCATTCCAGAGATGCCAAAAGTCCAACAAACTAGAACATAACTATGAACATTGGTAAAGAAAACTACTCCTATTGAACACCGGTGAAAATAGCAGTTAAGCTCGTGTGAGTGCACACGTGTATCGTAATGGTCAGCCTTTGCCTTGGCTTCAGTTCTCCAAGAGTACAGAATTGGAGAGGCATGCATACAAAGAAGAAAGAAAGAAGGAAAGAAAGAAAGAAATTATATTGTCCATGTATGACCAAAAGTAGGTCAATTGGACTTGAAAACATCCAATTACAATAGAAAGTGCTCGCGTAAAAGGACCCTGAAACAAAGACCAACTAAATAAAAAGAAGAAAAGTACTGAAATAAATGAGGGTAAACCCAAAGCACCAACCCAAGTGATTTAGGTTCCAATACAAATAACCATGGGGGAGGAGCAAGAACCCTCAAAGAGTTTGAGCTGATGAAAGTCGGAACTAGATGGTAGTTCCATCAAACATTTTTGACCATGCTTGGAACAGAGGAATCATTTGAGTCATCAACTTTCATTGTGAAAGGGCCAATGCAGAATTTGATAATGATCATCAAGGAGTGTCTAGGGCTGAGGGGACTTAGCTAAGCAACCCTGAGGATGGTCCCATGGAGGGGCTTCAGCTCCTATTTTCTTGTAGCAGGAGGTCCCATGGTTCTTTTTGAAGCCAGCTATGGGAAATAATAGAATCTAGGCCTAGAAAATAGGAGCTCCACTTTTTTGCTCCCTAAACTTAAGAGGTGGTTGAAGAGGGGGTTGGGAGTTTCCCCCTAAAGTTTAGGCTGATTTTTGACCATATGGAACATAAAATGTATTCTCGCCATTAATATTTGGTGATTTTAGAGGGAAATATGATTTTTATTTACCTGCAAATAACCATAAAACTCCAATGGGATCCTATAATATCTCAGCGGGTATTGCTAAGGAAAGTAATAAAAACATAGGACCTTAAAACTGCTAAAATGCTCCTAAATTTTCTCAGTAGCAACCGCTGAGATATTTATGGAGCCCCCTCCATGGGACCATGGCCTTACAAGAAGTAAGACACTCCCCTAGAATCCTTCCTAACATTCATCGCTAAAGAAACTCCCATGGCAGCAAAGAAACTCATAAGATACACTTGTCCCCATGGGCTACGAAACACTCGAGAAGGAATAGATCCACAATGCTGAGAAGCAAATCCCCATCACCGCAGATGATGTGATGAGGGACTTTAGTAGTAGTGCTATGCATAGACGAGCGCCGCCTCACTAACCTACCACCCTCAATGTGTGAAGCAGCAATATCCAAAGGACACTTAATGCCACCAACCTCTGTGATGGACTAAAAGAAAGAGGTGATCAGCCTAGGAGTTCTAAGAGCTCCCTACAGGGACCTGCATTAAAGGGTGACAACGCCCTGAAGACAAAGCATCAAGCATAATTAGTTTGGGTACCAAAAGAAAGTGGATACGGATCTTCTAAAGAACAAACAACTGTGTCCCTTTGACCATAATAGGAAGAGAGGTTGTCATCACCATTGAGCATGTCATCAACAGGTTAGTTGGGAGGAACTTGTCGGGGTTGGGGTTTATGCAGAGTTTGGCCTCCCCATCCCCATCCTCCTCCACCTTGAAAAGCTTGATTTTTTCTAGCAAGCTAGAAATGCCAAATGATATTGTGCCTCTCCAGCAGAGCTGTCAAGTTTTGATTACTTAACATTTGGCTACGATACCAATACAAAAGGGCAGGGAGTAGGTATCAATATAGAACATACCCGATACCAAGATTTACCAAAGACGCTCAAAACGCACCTAGAAGCGGCCGAGATGGCCCGAGCACGTCCAAATACGTCTGCAGAGGTACCTGGTCGCCCTGACATACTCTAGCCTCTCCAGGTATGTTTCAGCCAAAACATTTTTTGATTTTTTTTTAAAACCTTTTTAAACATAAACCAGGATGTGATCTGTTAGAATTTGCGGAGAGAGAGAATAAACCGAATAAATGTGTAAAGAATGATTGAAGAAAACCGGAATACACACCGTACAAAATGGGGGTTGTGTGTCCGAGTATTTATTATGCAAAGACGGTTACAAAATTAGTTAATGGTTACAACCGCATAACCATACAAAACAATTATAAAAGGGGAAGTCTTATTCATTTATTCCTACACCCCCTCTTAAGACTTACCCTACATAACTCAAAAAAAAACAATCTAACAAAATAGAACTATGTTATCTTCAAACACTTTCACTTTGAAAGCAATGCTATGATAGGATAGGGCTCCATCAAGTTGCTTCATGACCTTCGTAAAGGTGTAGCTCCCGAGCCGAATTCTCGAGTTCCCGGACAACCATTCATACCGAGCCATCCACAAGCTCCATCAAGTTGTCTCATGACCCTCGTGAGGGTATAATTCCCAAGATCCACAGTCTCCCAAACTATCTAAGCAACCATCCATACCGAGCTTCATCTACCCTGTATCCTTTCTTGCCTTCAAAGTTTAAAGCATCTTTATAGCACGTATTCGTCACTTGTCTCACTACCTTCTACATCTGGTGGGTCTTCAACCATGGCTATATTGGCTATATTTGATATGACTTTACCCTTGAGCACATCATCCTCGAACACGACAATCCCATGCTATGTGACCTCTTTTCTTACAATAATGACATTCCATCTCCGACTAACTCGATCTTCTATGATATTTTCTGGTTCTAGAATAGAATGCACTTTCTTCTGGGGAATGATTTTCTTCATCCTCTGTAGTTCGCTTTTCCTCGCCTAGAAGAGTCAATTTGTATCATATCATCTAGAGATTGAGATTGAATTTGACTAAGGGTAAAAACTACATTGCTATATTTTGAAGACAAACTATTTAATAGGATAGCTTTGGCATCTTCGTCCTCAATCGCAGAGCAGTTGTCATCAAGGACCTTAGATTATTGATGTGGCTTGACATAGAGACTCCGTCATCCATTTTGAACCTATATAATCAAGTTTCAGGGGAAAATTTGGCATTGATCGCTTTCCCAAATAATTTATTTAGAGTTCCCAAATTTCCTTCGATGATTTGTCTAGGTCTACATGATGAAGTTCAGTAGAGTCGAGAGAGCAAGGCCAATAATAGCTTTCGCCTATCATCTCTATTTTACCATTCTAACAATTTTGATGCATCAAGTAGGTGTTGTCTCTTTCCCGCTTACAATGCCCCACAAATTTTTATTCATAAGTTGCATTTGTATTTTCACTCTCCATGTATGAAAATTTAGACCAATATTTTTCTATGGGCATTTCCATTTTAATAAAATAGAATAAATACAACCTACGTATTTTGGCAATGAATAAATAAAATAAAATAAAATACCATTTTGACAGCCTCATGTGCCCTAGCATGAGTAGTCTTTTTGCTTCGTGTCTTTCTCCCGCCTTATGTCTGTGAAAATATTTGTGCCCTAGCAATTTGTGATTGTAATAATGCACCATATTAGCACAAATCGTGGATCAGTAAAAATGTCTAAAATCACGATTTTTCGTGGCTATTAAAATCTGACTATTTGTGCTCGAAAATGCTGTTATTTTCTGAAAAAGCGTGCCATTCGCGACTGTATTTTCGTGCTTGAAAATACTGTTAATTTCCTGAAAAACGTGCCATTCACAACTGTATTTTCGTGACTTTTTTTTGTTTTTTTGAAAAACGCGAGTGTATTCTTCCGATTCATGATCAGTATAGCGTGATTTTTCGTGCCCTTGATTTCCAATCTGCAGCGTGCCTAATGGGACTCACGAAAATATCTTTCTTCCTCCCTCTCTTTGCTTGCCCCACGCTCTAATACCACTGTTAGAATTTGCAGAGAGAGAATAAACCAAATAAATGTGTAAAGAATGATTGAAGAGAAAACCAGAATACACACTGCATAAAATGGGTTGTGTGTCCGGGTATTTATTATGCAAAGACGGTTTACAAAATTAGTTAGCGGTTACAACCGCATAACCATACAAAACAATTATAAAAGGGGAAGTCTTATTCATTTATTCCTACATGATGTTGAACCTAAATAATATGATATTAATTATGATTATGGCTATGTTTCTACCTGATCGTGAAAATTGCCAATTCCATGGCCATCTAGGAGGGACAAGAGAAAAAGGATGCTGAAAGGGTGGTGGACCTGAAAGCACCAATGGCTGCTCTCAAGGCCATAGTGAAAGCTCAGAATTAACACTTGGAAGAAATGGAAAAGACTATAGACCACAATGCATAAGGGTTGACTGATGTGGCATAGAAGATGGCTGTTTTGGAGGGAAAATTTAAAGAGAATTATCTGGAAGGCCTGAAGGAGGGGCTGCAGTCCTCAATTTCTCAACTGTATTTGTTGTGTCCTTGACATCCTAGGAAAAGGTGCTACTTCTTCCAAGACCACACATAGCTTAAAAATGTGTCCCTTCACTAGTTCTCTTATGTAGAGATATCTGAAAGTGAATATTTCATGGATCAAACATGTTGCAAATGCAGGTTGCTACCATGCTGCAAATATTGGAAGTTTCTAAGGAATAAATCTGCCTCTTCTGTTGAATCATAATGAAGACTGATATTATGCACTGTCTATTTAGGACCTTAGGCCTGCTGGTGAATAGAGCATATGGGGTTGCTGCTAATGCTGCAGCTGGTTTAGTATTTTAAATTTTTACATTTCAATGAAGAGGAATATGATATCTTTTGAATACTAGTTTGATCATTGTTGTGATAATTAAATTTAATATATCATGACATTGTGTTTAATTTAAGCCTTTAACAAATTATGAGTTGTTTTTTGTGGTTATTTAGCTTATTTTGTTTTTCATATGCATAATATGTGGTTAATTCCTATTTATTAGGCTGGAATTTCTGTATATGTTAATTTTCATAATTTTTGTACAACCATAATCAAAGCTGTTTCCGGGGCCAAAAATACTTTTTCCATATCCATAGATAGTCGGTACCCATACCCATATCCAAAACGTATTTAGACATTTGGTGGTTTATGTCCAATTAAGAGTTGTCTTCAACTTTATTGTTTAGTGCAGGTATACAGGTGGGAAGTTCCATAGAAAATTTCTTGTTCCAATTTTTCATAAATTTATAGTTAAATTAATAAAATAGACTATTAATTTTTATTTTGGCTTACTCCATTGATTTGCCTAAATTTTCTTTTCATGCTACAGTTTCGGTGAGCTAGACAATTTTGATTCTAGCATCTTAATCTCAAGTGTTCCACTTCATACACTCTAAATGACCACATCTTTTCCATAAGACCACATATTATGGTCTTCATCGTTCGACAATTAAAGAGTCCCACACGTGTTGCAGATACTGCAGGCTTGTCTGATATATTTGAAAACGTAGAAAACGATCTTCACTCTAAGGTAAGAAGTGAACTTATCACAATTGAACAGTCCTTTATTGACCTCTCTTGTGTAAAGGCTAAAGGACACTATTCTGACTTGATTTGAAAATTCTTATTTCTGATAAAATCATATCGTCTCAAGAAATCATCAAAGATAATGTCGCATTAATGCCCCAAATGGAAAACAAGGATATGACCCTGTAGCTAAAATCTGTCTTTATCATGGTTTAATATGTATGATCTCAACTAACTTGGAAAATCATTTAAGCAGAGACTCATGTATAAAACATCAACCTGCACACTTTTTCCATCACCACTGATCTACATTTGAAAATTGTGCTTCCTTGTCAGCTTTCCATAATCATCATCAAGGTACAAACAATTTATGATGTTGAATTATGTTAGCAATATTTTATGTAACTGTGAATCTTTCTGTTTTTACATCAACTTGCCCAACAGACAGTAGCATAATCTTGCCACATTGGAGAAATCACCATAGGACAGGTGATTTTCCTCTGTGTTTGAGAGAGGCAGCTCCCATGCAGGGAAGGGTGTTTGGGGGTTTTTAAGTACTTTTGACTGTAAAGCACAAAAAGTAAAGGAAATAGATTGAAAAGAAAGTGAAAGAAAACTGAAAAGGGAGAAGGGTGAGCAACCCACAACAGAATAATTGTAGAGCACTACTTGAGTAATTCGGAATGAACAAAAACGAATGGGAATTCTTCCTCACACAAAAATGACAACGTTGCAGAATATGCAATGAGGGAAAATGATCACTTGGATGCTTTAAATCTTCTCTAAAATCGGATTATGTGTATTTGGCACAAAGTCCACTCACAAGGATTGACAACATAAAATTTGTAGCATCCGAAGACTTGCACATAGTCTGAAAATACAAGATTTGACAAAACACGTTCTATTCATGAAGGATATCAAATACCCATAAAGCAATACATTCATCTCACAATTTTGTAGACATTCCATTAACAATTTCAAGGAAAAAACAAGCTGTACATAAAATTGCAGCAAGCCCCTCTCCTAGGGATGAGAGAAAGAACCCTTTTACAATGAAATGCCTTTTCTAGTCACTTGCACTTCCAAGGTAGTTGGGAAACTACCTTTAACTTATGAGATTTAATGCTTTCACAGTCCATAGATTGGTCGACAAAATTTTGAGCAAAAAGAATTTTACACAGTTTTCAAAAACTCCATTTGCCTACCTTTAACTTAGCTCAATCCATCACTTAACTTAAAGCACTTTCCAAATAAATAATATATGACTGACTTGTACTTTGTGAATTTGCACATCAATAATATTAATTAAATCTAAAAGAATTAATTAGACCCAATTAAATCTAAAAGATATAATTATACACAACATAACAAACTCATTCAATGTTGACTTGAACCCACTAAAACATAAGCCCTTTTGACATACATAGTACATAAAGGCACATTTGATTAACATTATGAATTTATGATTATATTAACGGCACTTACAAATGTGGACCCCTTTCACAGTTGCATTTCATTAGAGCAATAAGATTTTAACGACATATAGCATCTCCAGAACAACACAACATACTGAGCGGACCCGCCAAGTCTTGTCAATTGGACAATGGAGTCAACAAACCCACATCATAAGCTCTCTAGACCAATGCCTCCATTGTTACTTGCCATCCTGTGAATGGTGTGTCACAGCTGTTCACATGCCCTAATCCATCCACCTGATAACCAGTTTACCTATCCCAATCCTATGGAAAATGAAAGCAGGTTGCCCGGCCTAAAAACACCGGTTGGAAAAGCCTGCTTGCTTGTCTGCATTGGGACGTGCCTTGAAATATTTACCCTCCAAAATTGTTTTTGAATGATGAGTTACTAGATAAATTCAAACCATCAGTGGACAAATGTGCACTACTGCTCCAACTTTCCCAAATTTAGAAGAAAGAAGAAGAGAATCTGAGAGAATTCAGGGCATGCTTCAACAAATTGTTCAGATCAATTCCTCATACTGATCAACTGAACCCCAACAATCAATTTTGACTCTTCGTTGTTTTTCTAAATCCGAACATAAATTTCATCTGAAGAGGAGCAAAGTGTGTGACGTGGAAGTCATGCAACAACAAGCAATTGAAGTTGAAGATGACATGAACCTCTATGAAAATTGAGACTTTGGGGTTCTCGTATAGTTTTGTAGTTTTTCAAAAATTACCAAAATCCCTATCATACAAGTGAGCTACCCCTCTCAAATGCAGAGAAACTCACCTGTTCCATGGGAATATTGTCACATCTGCAGTACTTTATGCTGCAGCCCATTGGGCAAGTCATTACAATATCTGACATAATCGCAGCAACATAAATTTGTGCTAAGGCGACTCCACTGAGGATCAAAGTGCCTTATGCATTCAATTTCCAAAAATTCAAGCAACCTCCCTGAAATGGAGGTTGGCAACTCTGCTTAAGCCTGGTGCCTTTTTCTTTGTGATTCACACTATGGCATGTTTCATCATCCAATGGGAAAACCGTTTTGGGCTGATTTGCCTTTGTGTTCAAGGATGAACTTCCAAAGTTTTCTATGGAAGATTCTCATGATGCAGGTGATCACACGTCCCTTCACTGTGACATGCGACATTCTGGGAGTAGGTGAAGAAGTATTCACGAGACTTTGTTGAAACCCTGGTTGGACCTGCTGCTGACCAGTTCCAGCACTTGAAGGATGGAAGTATCGTGCATTGGAGTACGTTGAAGAACAATTTCCTAGATAGACTCAAATAAACTGTGGACATACGTGCACAGATACTCCAAATTTTTCAGATTTAAAAGAAAGAAGACAAGATGAGATAATTTGTAGCCTACTTCAACAAATTGTTCCTTATGCCAATCAATCATGGCCCAACAATCAACTTTGCCTCTTCGCTGCTGCTCTATATGCAGACATCAATTTCACCTTGAAGAGGAGCGAAGTGTGTGATGTGGAAGTTGCACAATAAGAAGCAATTGAAGTTGAAGATGACATGATCTTGTCTGGGATGTTGAAGAAGGATGCTGCAAGACCTACTCCTTTACGAAAATTGGGAATATGAGGTTCTCATGTAGTTTTATAGGTTTTTCAAAAACTACCCAAAAACCCTATAATACAAGGAGCTGCCCCTCTCAAATGCAATGGGAAACCACCCATTCCATGTTGCTATTCTCACACCTGTAGTACTTCATGCTGATGCCCGTTGGGCAAGTCATTACAATATCCGAACAAATCGCAGTAACATAAATTTCTGCTAAAAATTCTCAAATAATGTGGAACATATCGTGGAAGATTGCAAGTACAATCAGCCTCTTTTCAGGTTAAAAAAATTATATTTTAATATGCATGGGGACAAACCAGTTCAACTCATAGAGATGATTTCTTCACATCTATCCATCATTTATCTATAGAAACCATAAAGCTTAGCCACTTTGTACAATATCTTGTTACCAATTCGGGACATATAAGTTCCAGCCATGCCTTGAGGATAACGCATGTTCAAGATTAAAAGCTATTGTTAGAAAAATAAAAAGAAATGAAGGAAAAGAAAAGGTCGACAGATAACTGAAGTTGATCAATGGGACTAGAAGAGTGCACATCAATATATTTTTATACTAGCATGAATAACTGCCACACCATACACAATTCGTTAGTAAGGTTTTGTACACAATGTAAATACAAGATGCCACTAAAAGCTGACCGGGCATCTTTGGCCACTAAGTTTTTTTGTGCGAATTTGAAATCATTAATTTGAGTCACAAAATTGTGATTATCTATGAACTTGATCGGTAACATATCTCTTTTGATAATTTATATGTTAGAATTTGAATAACAATGGTGCAAAAACAAACCATCTCAGAGAAGAGAACTTGTTTCACACACAAATGGAAGCAAGAAAAGTCCATGGATTATGGGAATATAGAGTGAATTGATTGGCAAAATCAATATCATCTTTAAAATTAATCCATCGACAATATTTTTGATAATTTGTGTTAGAATCTGAATATCCACACATATTGCAAGTGCCAAAATCATCTTAGAAAGGACCTAATAAGAGAAACTGTTTTTACACAACGAAAACCAAAGATTTCTCATTGGATTTGGAAATGTCCCTCAATTTATTGCTTGCTTCTAATTATTTATCAATTGGGCTCAAACTCTAGGTTGATTATCATGTCATTCTTAACATTGGCCTAGAAACCATTGCTTGTATTTTTAACACCAGAAAGACCACATTCATATAGATTCACCAACGATTGCAATGAGCTCCAAGTAGCCAATAGTTTCCATTCTACAACCACCACCTTGGATCGGTATATATAACACATATCTCAATATTTTGCACATAGTGACAAGAATATTAACCAATTAATAAAACAAATGCATTACCTGCTTACGGTAATTACGGCCTCTGCTATTTTTATAATATATCAAAAGGCCACACTTTGCTACCATAGCAGCTTGCCGCACCATTGTATCTATAACAATCAGAAAAAGGTCCATAGATTACCAGCCAAAGATAAAATTTCCAATTATTTATTCAAGATTTATACCTAAGGACTAAAATAATGTGAAAATTGAAATGAGTATGATGAACCAAATAAATTGTTGTGTGCGATCATATAAGCATAAAATGTTAACATGTAGTGCTGCAAGAAATTTTTATGGGTACAAAACAGACATATTTTTTTCTTACTTGAATTTTACCTAAAAGGATGATTTCCTTCACAAAAATGATTTTATAGTCTATGCAATTTAAGGATAGAAATGTGACTGAACACACCGATCATAAATGCAAACTATGCCAGCAACTAATACGAATGGAAGGTAAAATAAAATGGATAAAGAGGTTTTTTTGGTGGCCCTTTTGAGCAGAATTTGTTTCTTTGGATTATAATTAATGTACTTTCATTAATTTCAATTATCTTTAGCAAATTCTTCAACTCACAAACTTCAATAGAGATTTTGCCTCAATGGTGTTTTGTGGCACTTTTAATTATATATGTCAGCAGTCTTTTCTTCATAATACTCCACTATCATGGAAATATTTCTCTACCTCCAAATGAGATTATATGAAAATAAATATAATATTCAGCTTTGAGCAAGAGACCTTAGGGTTCTTATACCCTAGGCACTTTCTATTGCCCTAATTTCTTTTAACCTAGCATGTTCTATTGTAATTGGATGTATTCTTGAGTCTCATTGACCTACTTTTGGTCATTCGTGGGCATTAATATAATTTCATTTCGTTCCATTTCACCATATTAATTTTTACCAAACATTGCTACAAAAATAGAAACTAATGTATTGATCAAATAATAGTAAAGGAAATACACAAATTTCAATACGAAAAAGATACAAATTACATTTTTCCATGAAATTCACATATAAAATTCTAATTGGGAACTAAAAACCTCAAAATTAGGCAATGGAGACACTATTCTTCCAAACTATCTACATCATTGGTCTCATGGGCTTAGAATTCCCCTTGGCCAGATGCAAGTTGGCCTCCATCAATGGAGGAGTGAGACAAACCATCACAATCCAAGAGAGGAACAACTATGCCAGCTTTTCCCTTATAAGATAAAGACTAAGGATCATTTTATTTTCAGATGCTCAATTTTTATGAAATATATGGAGGATTTTGGTCTCTTCAAGGACTCAATACAGTCTTTTGAATCTTTCTTTCGATATCACAATCAAAATTGTTTGGATTTACAAATTAAAGAAGCTTGCATTTTAGATGTCATCACTTGTGCGAAGGAAAACAAATTGGTGCTTCTGCTAACATCAGAACTATCACCTCCTTCATACCAGCCCAATCTCTTGTTGGCTCCAAACATGCATCTAATAGTTATTTACATACTAGACCTACTTAAAGGACGCTTTCAAACAAAGTGACATAAGCATAATGTTTCAAAATCTAGGAGACATACAATGCAACATATGTGCCCTCTAGAAAAACTCATATTAAAAATTTCATTCACAATGATTTGGTTTTGAGTTTGGCATTGGTTGTTCACCGTGAAGCTAGGAAATGCCATACTTTGGGCCACATTTCAAGCCTGAAACGTTTGGAAATGGAACGTTGCACCACCACCAAACGTGCCAGACGTTTCTGGAAACATTTGACACATTTCAGCTGCTTTTTCAATTTTTAAGCATCATAACTTTAAAAAAAAAAAAATAACTTCATTTAATGAACCTAAACCTAATCTACCTACCTAGACTTGCTAAAGACACTTCCTAAAAGCTATATAATGACATCTTGGGTCCATTCTAAATCACACTCTCATTTTTCTCTTGCTAAATTCAGTTTTCACTAAACTAACATTTAGCATTGTATATGTGAATCATTGAAATTGTAACCATGTTGAATGATGACTCTTTAGAAGTTCAAATTTCAATGAATACAAAATATTTTGAGTGCTTTATCAATTATCTCTTATGGTCTACAATTATAAAATGAGTATTGTGCAATATATGTGTGTGTGTTGTACTGGACGTTTCCCGTAACATTTTTTTGAAAATTGCCTTTTCCGCATTTCATTTCCATTTTTGTTTCTGGCAACATAGGTTGTTCAGCCTTTTGTATAGTACCATTTTTGTTTAGAGGTGCAATAGACAATCTCTCTTGGCTTATTGTACCATATTTTTATCTTCAATCCAATTAAAATTTGTGATTATTTGTGGATAATAATACTAATTCCATTTCAATTTTTTGAATTTGATCATAAGTCCAAAACATATGGATGACCTAGGACAGCTATCACATCAATGCTAACTTACCATATTAAATGATACTATAAAAAAATGTTGGCAAACAAATGTGAAATGTCCCACTTCCTAAAATAACCAGTCAAAGACCCTTAGCCCAAATTATGTTTCTCAAGGACCAAGGGGTGATAAAAATAGGAACTATAGCCTTAATAAATTATTATAAACTTCATAAAAAAATTTATAAAAAGAACTTATATTAATTTATTGACTTAATAAAAATAAACGAAAAAAAATAGAGTAAAATTAGAAAAGAAAAAGAAAAGTCAATTTGTATTTTTATTTCCCTAGGAAAAAAATGTGACCCATGTTGGGGATGAGATAAATGCTAAAAAGAATTAATTGTGTGAAAAGGCATTCGATTGGTGGTTGTGGGTGGCTACTAAGCCAAGATTGCTTATAAAAGCAAGTGTACTCGGCTTTGTAAAACATCTTTTCTATTTTACAAAATATTTTGAATTTTGTCTGAGCTTGAAAGCTTTGCAATTACTTCAAAAGACGAAAACCCATTGAAATCATCTCTAGAGGATGAAAACCCTCTTGAGGTCTAAGAGAATGAAAACTCTTCTTCTATTTGAGAGGATTCTCCATTCAGGGATTTCCATTGTAGATCAAGGATTTATTTGTGTTTTCCAGCAATATTTGAAGGCTTTATGTTGCAGATCTGAACAAGGGTTTGAAGGGGAAGATTGATTGTTGTACTTTTCTTTATTCCAGCTTGTTCTAGGTAAAGCAACCCATATAGAGGACTGATTTGGGGTGTTTGGAGCTGTTAAAATTCAGATCTGGGTTGTGTTACCATATTTTTCATGCAAGAACGAACAAGGATATTTTTGGGCAAAATGGCTATTTTTAGCGTTTTGCTATTTTTAGCATTCGCTAAAAATAACGTGTGCTAAATGGAAATTGGGTGAGTGAAGAAGAGTGGCTATTTTTAGCGTTCACTAAAAATAAAGCGAGTGGCTAAAAATAAAGGTGCTAAAATTAGCAATGAGGGGCCAAAGCTAGCAGTTGCATGCACTCAGAATTGGCACCAAAACAGTGAGAGAAACATGCTGCTTTCAAGGCTGAAAATAGAGTGAAAAGCAGGCCAAATTTAGCAGCAGTCAAGCTCTAAAAATAGTAGAAAGGTGGTGCCAAAGGTTGCATGAAAAGCAGCTAAAAATAGCAGCTGACTGTGTTTTTGTTAATTAATTATAGCAGCAGCTAAGTATACTCAGAATTGGCGCCAAAATAGAGTGCCAAAAGCATGCACAAGATATGCTAAAAATTATATAAGCAGCTTTTTCTATTTTTAATTATTAAAGCAGCAGCCTTTAGCTGAGTTTAGACGCCAAGGTTGGGAGGATAAAAAGGTAAAAGCAGAAAACACAAAAACAGGAAAAGACAAAAGCATGCAAAAGTAAAAGCAGAAAAGTTGCTGTTAACATGAGGATGATTGGCGCTAAAAATAAGAATTAAAGCAACTGCTAAAAATAAAGGGGATGCCATATTAGATGCTTAAGTGCTTGCTACAATGATTGCATGCTCATACACAAGGGTTGGCGCCAAAGGAGTGGAGCAGCAGCCTGGTATTTTTAATTGCAGCAGCAGGCCTTAAAGTCCACGCAGCAGGGTTAAAGGATATTTTTTATTATTCTAACACACTTGCATGCTTCCAGGACAGTAGGGAGGTGAATAAAATAATATTTTTATCTTTGCATGCATAGCAGGGGTCTAAAATAGATGGCAGCAGTCTTTAAAGGCTGATTTTTATGAAGAGAAAAAAGATAACACACTATTTCAGTTGTTCTACTATTGTAGTCCTAGCTTGTACTTGCATCTCTGAATAAAAACTCCATTTTTGCCTTCTCATATCGTTGGTTTTCTGAGTATTCATCATGTTTATTAGGGTATTGTATTGCTTTGTTGTGGAATTTCTTCCCTATACTGTTGTCCCTTACCTAAACCTTTGAATTAATTTTGCAGATTAGCCTAGAGTTGTGCATGTGTGTGGATCTCTATATTTTTTGTATGCAATAGTACATGTGTGTGTCAAATCATTGGTGTATCACCTCAATTTTACATTTTTCGCATTCCTTCTCCCTTTTCCTTGTCAATTTTATTAGTTTTTAGGTGATTCACAGGGGAACCAGCCCTCTGGAGGTTCACCTCAGTCATAGGTTACCCACAACCTTGAGGTGTTCCAATTTTGTCAACAGGAGAGAGAGTACACACCATTCTCTATCAAGGTGCACTTCTAGGTGACAACAGGTTGTTCCATTTGCTGATTTTTAGACATCCAATCAGCCTTTTTGGAGTGAATTTTGGCTCTAAGACATTGTACTTTCCAGTTGTGTCTGAGGACAAGTACTTGCAGATTTTCAATAAATAAATCAGCCTTCAATTGGATCTCAAATTGGTATTTTTCATGTACTTGCATTATAAAAATCAGCTATTCCATTTTGGTGATAAAAAGTGTTATTTTCTTTCAGCTTTGGGTGAATTCTTTCCTTCATGCAAGTTGCATTTTCTAGAAGAATTTCAGATCTGCACTTTAAAAAATTTGCATATCTTCTATAATCTATTATTGTGGTTGGGATTTGTGGGAAATCCATCTGAGGTAAGAATTTGTCCATTTGGGGACATTACAAAATCCTTGAAAATATGGTCATGTTAAACAAGTGATCAAAAAAGCAGTTTAAGGAACAGAAAAAACACCGACAACATACATAGTCAAGTAACTAGAATCTAAAAAAATAACAAGGATGCCTCTATGGCAAAGAGCTTAAATTTGTAATGCTTTTCCACACTATACCGTACCATACTAATCGCTTATTCTCTTGGTGCATAAGATTACAAATAATTTATTTTCTCAATTAAACAATATAAAGCATCGACACCTAATCATCGAGCATAATTTCATATAAAGCATCCAAGTCTGATTCTTAAGCATAAATTAGAGTATCTAACAGTTTCAAATAAGATTGCCAAAATAGAAGCAGTAGCAAATGTTTTTTTATCTTTTTAATATCAGCACATGGATGAAGTAGTTACCATTAACCACAATGATGAACATTGCATGCCAGAATGGTGGTATGTTTTTGGGAGGAAGCATAACAAGTGGATACAGTAGATCAACATTCCTGTACCACCAGTAAATTCCAACCACATGAACTACAAAAACCAATATGATGCCGATGAGAACTGAAATCTTCCGTTCACCCTATAACCCACAGTGAATAGCATTGTTAGTATATAGTACATGAAATTAGAGACAAAACAAAAAGAGAACACATTCTTTATAATTAAGCATGAAGCCTTTAACTCGGGGTCACATGATGATAACTATCAGTAAAAGGGAAACAGAGATATAACAGCATGAAGAAAATACTTCAAACGAAAGCTGAAAACTGATTGCTGCAACCAAAACTATCCATAATCATTCTTCTCACACATGATGCATTCAAATTCTTTGATCAGAGTAATGGTCTTCAAAAAAAAACAGGTGATAAGAACTGCTCATGAGATTGCAGAAGACACTAACAACAAAGATTAACAACAATTTCAGAGATCAAAATATGTTTTGAATCACTTTTTATCAAAATGCCAAGAAAAGAGAAGAAGAAATTAGGAAAACAAGTACTTTACATACATGTTTTCAACAAGTATGGACAGGTTATTGAAGTGAATACATAACTAGACAAAAAGAGAAGAACATGAATTTCATGAGACGCCCCCAGAGTAAAGGTAGTTTAGAGTGTGGTAGCATCCATGGGTAGGTAAGGATATAATGAGGCCAATGGTGGTTGGCACACCATAATCAAACTACCAAATACTCCTAGAGCAAACACCCCTCCTTGGAAAGCAATGGACCTTCTTGCATCATGTTAAGAAAGCAAGTGCATAAAATGACCTGCAAGTTTCACTCTAGTACATTACTTCCCTTGGTTCGGTGTCTGAGCAAGGTTTTCAGTCTTGTAGAGTGTGATTGTATAAAAATAAATTCCTTGTATATACAACCTGTGCATCCATTGACTTTTGTTGCTACACACAAACAGGATCAATCTCTGCTGGCAAGAGTTCTTTTGTTGCACTTGGTGCTCAGCAAAGGTAGAAAGGACACAAAAGTTATGCATTGAATACTGGATGTAGACAAAGGTAAGCTAGAAAATTCATAGGTTGACCTCTGATGTGTTAAATCCAACTTTCTTGGTGATGATGTATGGACCATGCCCAATAGGTATAATATTACAGTGATGTCCTGTTAGTTTTTCCTTCCAAATGAAACCATCTTAATCACTAGCCTTGAATTGGTGAGGAACTCTATGTTGATCATAGCATTGCTTATACTTAGCATTGGTCTTTTCAGGATTGCTTGCACTTGTTGAATTAGTTGGATGTGTTCTATATGAACTTATAGTTAATTTGTCAACTTCTTTTTGAACTGAAGAAGTTTCTTTCACAAGATAAACTACATCAATGATTACCAATAGTTGAAAGCCCAAACACACCTACAAAGGGTTGTTGAATTAATTAGATGTGTTCTATGAACTTACCTAATTTGTCAACTTCTTTTTGAGTTGAAGATATTTCTTTTGTTTGCAGCACAAGATAAACTACATCTTTGAGTGCCAATAGTTCAAAAAACAAATGCACATGAAAAGAGTTGTGTTTTCTACAACTATGAAGAGCTTTGTTGTTGCCATGTTGTATGAATGGCAAACTCTCATCCTAACTACGATTCTTGTAATAGACTTGACCAGCTTTGTGTTCATCTTTGACCAAAGTGCTTTCCAAAAGTTGCTCAAAAATATGTTATCTTTGTCAGATATGATTGTTGAAGGTAATCCTTTTATGAACCCATACTTTTGATGAGAATAGTCGAGTTGTATCCTAATCTGAAATTGTTTTTAAGATGGTGCAAGAATATATGAGAATCCATCCAATACTGCAAAAACACAATCATTACCATCCTTAGTGGTAGGAAAATGTGATAAAACATCGGTGGAAACTGATTCCTAATGTCTGTTCAGTACCGGAAAGAGACTACAGATTCTTTGTTTCTTGTCTGCTGACCAGGCTATAGCTCATGCTGTACAAGATTTGATATATTTTGTAACATCTGACTTGAGATGTGGCCAAAAGAAACACTTTCTCAATACCACCAAAGAATTTCAACTAAAAATGTCTTACAACCTTGCTAATGAGCCTCCTATGTCAATTTTTTCCATTTTGCTTCGAATGGCACAGAGTGTGACAAGATACAAGAGTTCATCTTGCAAGTAGTAATTTGGAATTTAGAAATTTACTCACCGCATTCAGTACTACATCGATTACTACAAAATTTGAAAATTATAATAAAATTTGGTGATCTACTGTTATCTATTTCTACATTTTATTTATCGCATACTCTTGTTAAGATAACAAAAACTGACAAAAAATCGTTGAACAAGAGACACAATGGCTAGACCTTTGAAAGAATAGACATTCATTTGACTCATGATATATGTGCCACAGTTTTTAGAGTGTTCAATTGATATTGGTTATTGCAATTTTATTTATCTTGATATATAATTTAGTTTTATAACTCTTACATGAGGGGGTTAGATGCCATCCAATGCATGGTAAAAGTCATCACCCACAACTTAGAAGTTCTAAATAATATATTTGTATTCAAGTTAATAAATGTGCTTGTACATATCCCAGATATATTGTAACATTGTTTTATCACATTTAATCTTTGTAGTTTTAAAATATATTGTTTATACTCAAGTAACTCGATGAATTTGTTTTGCATCTCTCTTCATACTTGGTGACGTTATCATTAGAAGTTTGTCGCCATCTTGTGTATGTAAGTCCAAATGAGTTGTCTATAGATGGGGTTTCTATTCAACCAAATTGACACCAAATAGGTAATTTGAGTCTAAAAGATTATATGGGGCATTTGTTCCGGCACAATTTAAATGGATTCGCAAGAATTCTAACCCCTACATATGAGTTTCATTGTTCAATTCACATCACTCTATCTTAATGACTATAGCAATGCCACCTAAGTTTGTACAAAAGTTCTCTTTACTAAACAATTATCTTCATTTCAATTCTCCCCTTTAAAAATTCTAATTATCATGATATCATAAATTCTTTACTTTTCATAAGGCATGGTAGAGTTTTTCTAGACTGTTTCAGTATGGGTACGGATCGCATCGCAAACAACGATGGGGGGTGAAGTCCTTCCAACCTCCACAACCCCCTCGTTAAGAGTCCGGTCCTATATATATGTACAAATAGGCTTCATGATCAACCCCTTACGCCTCTCTCTCCCTAAAGAAACTCGAACTATGGATATGGGTTGGCTATCAGACCCTCAACCCATACATGGATGACAGACGGGACCCGATCCGATCATGACGTACCACCGCGACCATAAAACCCCGATTGGATCGAACTTGTGTGCAGGTGTCTCCCCGACCCACTAGATATGTCTTGACGGTGAAGATATGGACCACCACGGCCAATGACTCTAGCACACGACTTATAGGGTTCCCCATCCCTCTATCTTAGCCAAGTGCCAAAATGAGACACAAGCCAACTACGGGTATGTTACATTGTGGTACATATATGTGTGTGTGTGTTTGTCTGTGTGTGTGTATGTATGTATGTATGTATATGTATGTATGTATGTATGTATAAATTTAAAGAAGCATTTGCAGACTTATTGAAATTTAATACTCATACAATCATTCATGGAACATGAAAGCAGATTTCAAACACTTTGAGAATTGAGACTTGAGTTTGTATTGATTCATAACATTCAAAACATAATAGTTATACATTCAAGTTCTCAACTTGGTTCAATTTATATTTCTTGAAGTTGATCCTCCTTGTTGTTTGTTGGCTTGTAGTTGATCCTTCTCCTTCTCTCTCTCCTTCAAGCTCTCTCTCTCTCCTTCAAGCTCAAAATTAGCAAAATGCCAAAATATGAGTGTGTGAATTAACAAGAGGGGTTGGGTGTATAAATAGGTTTTTGGGGGTGTCTTTTAGGGTGAAATTAGGGTTAGGTTATGTTTTTTTAAATTAGGGCTTTTATTTTTATTTTTAATGATTTTAAGTTGAAAATGGCAGAACTTTCGGCAATACGGTACACTGTAGGTATGCACCCACACGCCCGAGTACATCCCAAGTACAAGCTTTTATGTACTCAAGATGTACTCAAAGCCTATAGGTACATACCTACAGAGTACCCAAACCGTACTGCATACCAGTGCAGTGCGTATCAATCTTGCACGAAATGTACCGTGTGTTTCTATCATATTATTATGCAAAATATAGTTACAATGCAATTGATGGTTACAACCAATTATTAGTTAAAGTGTAACTAATAACTAATTAAGTAAAGCCTTATATTCTAATACCCCCTCTTAAGGTTTACCCTACAAAAAGCAAAAACAAACATTCTAACAAAACTAGAACCAAACAGAATTACATAATCTTCACAAGCTTTCACTTTGAAAGTAGTGTTTTGACTTGTAGCCCTCCATTAAGTTGTTTCATGACCTTCGTAAAGGTGTAGCTCCCGAGTTCCCGAATTCCACCTACCCAAACTCTTGAATCACGATCTCCCATGTTATTGGACAACCATCTATGTTGAGCAATCCACAAGCTCAATCAAGTTGTCTCATGACCCATGTGAAGGTATAATTGCCAAGATACGCAATCTCCCAAATCTAAGCAACCATCCATATTGAACATCATTTACCATGTATCCTTTCATGCCTTCAAAGTTTAAAGCATCTTTATATTACGTATTCATCATTGCCCTCACTACCTTTTTGCATCTAGTGGGTCTTCAACCATGGCTATACTAGCTGAATTTGATAAGCCTTTACCCTTGAGCACATCATTGGCTCAAACACGACAATCCCATGATGTATAACCTCTTTTCTTACAATAATGACATTCAATCTCCCGTTTATCTTTATCTAACCCTTTATAAAAGTTTCTTGGTCCTGAATAAAATGCGCTTTTTGTTGAGGATCACCTTTTGCATCTTCTGTAGTTGTTTGCTTTTCTTCAGCTAGAAGAGTTGCAAACATATCATCTAGAGATTGAGATTGAATTTGAATGAGGGTTAAAACTACATTGTTGTATTTTGAAGACAAATTGTTTAATAAGATAGCTTTGGCATCCTCGTCCTCTATCGCAGCTTTGACTTCTACTAGTTGTCTGATCAAGGACCTCAATTGTTGATGTGGCTCAACATAGAGACTCCATCCATTTTGAACCTATATAACTGAAGTTTTAGGGAAAATTTGGCATTAATTGCTTTCGCTCCAAATAATTTATTTAGAGCATCCCAAATTTCCTTAAATGATTCTAAATTATGAAGTTGAGTCAAAGAGAGCAAGGCCAATAATAGCTTTCGCTCTATCATCTTTCTCCGCCAATCTAACAATTTAGATGCATCGGTGGGTGCTTTCTTTTTCCATTTACTATGCCCCACAAATTTTTATTCATAAGTTGCATTTGTATTTTCACTTTCCATGTATGAAAATTTAGACCAGAATATTTTTCTACTAGAATTTCCATTCAATAAAATAAATACAACTGCATATTTACTGAAATGAGTAAACAAAGAATAAAATACCAGTTTTTTTCTGCAACTGTGATGTGCATTGTTTCGTGCCCTAGCAGATAAAACAAACAATCTGAAACTTTTTGTTGTGCCCTCAATTTGATTCACAAATGTGTGACTTCCAAGTGTGCCTTTTCAAACACTCACAATTTTCATTTTTCATGTAATATGACTGTGTTATTCTCCTGAAATCTGCAAATCGCGACTGTATATTTTGTGTTATTCTCTTGAAATCTGCAAATCACAACTGTATATTTGTTCTGGTTTTGTGGTTATTTCATGCTCGAAAATCATGACTATATTCGCGTCTAGATACAGCATTGTTTGTTTGACAATGGCTTGAAAACTGCCCTTCCACAATCAGAAATTCGTGACCCGCATTTGGCTCTGCTATGTCCTTGTGTCAATGGCGGAAATGCTTGTTTTGACTATATTTTCACATGCTTTGGCTCTGCTATGCCCTCGTCAATGGTGGAAATGCCTATTTCGACTATATTTTCACGTGCCTATATATGCGCTCGAAAATGCCCTTCAACGGTGTGAAAACATGCCCTTGATTTCTGGATTTCGACCGACTACAATGGCTTCAAAGTCTTTCGATTTCCTTTGATGTCCTTCAAACTTCGTGCCCTAATAATACTTCAGATGAATAAAACTCGTGGTTTTATGAAACTCGCGATTTTGCAGTCTTCGTCTTTCCTCTTCTCAAAACCTCATTAAGTCTCGCTCTGATACCAATGTCAGAAAACATGCACAAGGAAGAAATAAAGAGAAAGCAGATTGCACACTTTGGAGATTGTGTGTCCATCATTTTACTATGCAAAAGATAGTTACAATGTGGTTGATGGTTACAACCGATTATTAGTTAACATGTAACTAATAACTAATTAAGTAAAGCCTTATATTCTAATAAGTGTAGGTGTGTTGGTGGAAGGAGGGGAAGAGCTAGGAATGGTGTTATCCCTTCTTAATTACCCGAGTATAGGAATGGTGGAATTCCTTCTTGATTACCAGAGTTTAAGAATGTTGGTATTCCTTCTTAATTTCAATTGAGATAGGTGTGTTGGTGTAAGGAGGGGAAGAGTTAGAGGCATTAGGAGAAGAAACCAACAGCAGAGAAGCTATAAATCAAAGCTGGCCAATATAAATGCAGACCAAGCACAAGCTCGGACCACTTGTAATCTGCAGTCAATTTCTTTGAGGGTTGTTGCGGATCAACAACATCGAAATCAGAATGCTAATCCCCAAACAAATGTGCCCCAAGCTGATGATATGTCTACAGTGAACAATGAAACTGTGAGAGGTAGCAATAGAAGAGTTTTGTTCACAAAACTCTGGACAAAAAGTATGTGAAAGTTTAGCAGGAACATAGAGCACACAAATGAGGTCTAATCCATGCAGGGGCCATCTTTATAGACTGACTTTGTTATTAGCTTTTGTTTTTTGCTAATAAGTTGTGCCCTTGGGTGGCACATGTGTTTCAACTTTCTTAAGAGTTGTCTTTCTCTTTCTTATTGTTTTGAAAGTCTCTTTCTGGTCTCTCCAGGCATAATGGTGCACACCACCATTATGTTAGGAGGGCCACTTCAACTGTGTTGTCATCTCCATTGGCATAAGGATCATGGTATATTGGGGTTTATATGTTGCCGCAAACCAATCCTACCAGTCAATATGGGATTAGTTTTTGAATGAATGAGGATTTTTAGAGTTGTAGAAATAATTCCAAGATGCACTGAAGTGGCATATCTGACTTGGGATAGTAAGGCATGTATTTAAAGGCAATTGAATGATATTTTTTGGGGGATTATGAAGCCGCAAAGGAGGAGAGGGTAAGATTGAGTAAGCCTATATACTCATCCAACAACCAAACATTCAACTCTCTAAAGAATTGAATGGAATTAAGTTAATTTTTTAAAGTTGTATTAAGTGCATGTTGAAGGTGTATATGGCCCTTACTAACAATTTATCAACTAGGAAGTCAGAAAATTGAAACTATTATGTTAAAATCGAATATTGATGCATTTGACTACACAAGTAATAAAATCAAAATATTTATTGAATTAAATAATTACCTTTATTAAAAAAGTATACTACACTTAAGTCACATAAAATAAAGAGGGATAAAGAAAAATTTAATATGTGAAAATTTAAATCTACATTGAAATTTTATATCGAACATCTCTATCTGTAAATTTAACTCTAATTTCTATAGAAATAAATAGTTAAAAGTTCTCTAACAACACTCATAACATTTATAGTATAATAAATTTTGCAAAATTTGTTACACTTCTTTTAAGAAAATAATTTCAAGTGTTGCCTATTTTTCTGAGATTACAAGTTGCAACAGAAAACTAAAGTTGTTTAATTTTAGGGAGCACTGAAGTTATCTTATTTTAGTGAGCGTACAACTTGCAACCAAATACTGAAATTATTTAAGTTTTGAGAGTTTGCAGCTCGCAACCAAATACTAATTAATATAATCGGAACCAAAAACAAATATCTAATTTTGTTTTTATATAATTGTAACTACACCAAAAGTCTAAACAAAAGTCTTTGGCGAATAACAACTTATGTTGTATAACCAAATACTTATCAATTTGAATCTTTACCAAGTGATCAAATGGAATTATGTGTTGAGAAACAACTTAAATTTTAGAACCAATTGATACCAAATAATCAAACATATTATTAACAAATCTCATTTTGATGAATAAGATCTTATATTATATTAATTAACATGATACAAGATAATTCAACAAAAAAGCGGGCAGTATGAGAGCACGCCCCAAAACCACGAACAAACTAGGCCAAGCCTAGGAAAACCAAAAAAACAACATTTTGAAACCAACTACTTATAAATTTGAATCCATACAAAATGGTCAAACATAAGTTTTCAATGAGAAACAACTCATATAATTAAATTTAAACCCCCACCAAATCATGAAACTAATATATTTGGTGAAGAGCAAACTTCATTTCAAATAACTTGATAACCTCCAACAAAATTTGTGCAAATTTAAGTTCACACCTAAAAACAAAATCAAACATCTGTACAAACTTAGGCAACTAATTTTGGGGAACTTGCAACTCACAACCAAATACTGAAACTTTCTAATTGCTTCAAGCTTACAACTCAAAGTTAATTTTATTTTATATTTGTATTGTCACAAAAAGTCTAGATTGTGCTTGTAGATGCCAGACATCAAGCATATAGAAATAACGACATCAAACCAGTACATTTCTGTGGATTGTTATCCATAGAAAATGTGCTATTTATTCCTTCACTGAGGAAGAGTTTCAAAATATTACCTTCAAAGCTGTCTGCTTACGAGAACATCATTCGATTTGATCATCACTGCAGCTATCCAGAACGTAACAAAGAAGCCTAATATACCAACCAAAAGTACAAGCTCTGGGGTTAGCAGTTAGCACTATAAACTGGAAAAAATCCAATGTTTGCATAGAAGTTAAAGAGAGCAACATGTAGCAGACTCACAAGCATTATTTATATCTTCTAAATACATGTTCATATTCAAAGTCTTCAGATAAGAACAAAAAAATGCTCAAGGAAAATGTTGAATGCCAAAGAACATATTCTGCAAATCCCAGTAAAGGCATAATTCGTAAAGGTTATTCATTGGAGCTATATATTCTCATTTTGGTTTACAAACAGACACAACAAGAATTATTATTCAATAGGACAACAAAGGAAGCAAAACAAAGCACAGCTTCTTCGTTGCATTTCTGGACCATTTTGCATATGGCCACAACAGTAGTCCCAGATATTTTACACAGCAAAGCATGTCCACAATCTCCCAACATTTGGTAAACTGGCTACAAAGACAGAAATATGGTATTTGATGTATTCAGTAAAGAGAAATCTAAAGTGTCAGGAATGCTGAAAGAATATTGAAATAGACAGGATCGAGACACAGTGGTCTTTATGCTTCGAGATAGATTGTGGTGGCACGCTAAGTAGCCGATACATTTTGGATACGGGTACGTGCAGTACGGAGTATCCAATACACGGATACAGAAAAAAAAATTGACCCCGGATACGGCATTGGATATGGCAGTACAAAAAATATATAAAAATTAAAAAATATATAAATTTTAGCCTTCTAAATAGGAATTAAGTTATTAACCACATATTATGCATATGAAAGACAAGATAAGTAGATAACTTATAAATTATAAGCTAAATATTAAATAAGTGAATGTTATAAATATAATAATTGTAATTAAAATATATTAGATAACAGTATTATAAGTATTACAAATGATATAATAGTGATCTTTATAACCATTATACTTTTTATATTACTATTACATTATATACATTTTATAAAGCACTAACACTTATAATGCTACAACATTATAAATAACGCGTTATATCATTATATCCCTATAGATATATTGCCTCACTAACATTATTAATAATATCCAATTTTGGATATTATAGTGCATGATTAATATTAAAATGACATCATAAGAATATTAATTATAATAATATTCGAACATATTATAAATTTATATATAGTACAAAATATTATATATAATATTTAAAATGAATTTAATAACCTTTATATTTATATATATGAATTATTGTATATAATTAGAAATTTTATAAACTATTTTCCAGATGCTATTTTAAAATATATATAAAATCATTTACTATAATAAATATTAAATTTTGATATATTCTTCCACGTATTTAAATAAAAAATCATATATATAATATTCATTGGAGTAATAAGATTCCGGTTGAAAAGATATACTGTAAAACATGTTAAAAAAAAACAAAAAAAAATGCAGTTTTAGGGGAATACGCCATTGGGAGTGGGCAGGTAATGGGTGGGTGGGTGGGCTGTACCCGGCCGTATCCGCAGGGTACCCACCATACCCTGCCCGCTCCCAATGGTGTGTTCCCCCGTACCTGCTCCTGCCCCCTCCCCCTGCCATATCAGTATCTCAGGTGGCATGTGATAAGGTTATCCATGAAAAGTAAATGATGAGATAAGATCTAGCAATTACAACTCATCCAATGTAACCAACCAATAATAAAGATGATGAAAAGAAAGGAACCTAGAAGGAGGCTACAGTTTAAGCATACACACAGCAGAGGAAGAAAGTAGTAATTAAGACCAAATAGGAATGAAAAATTTAAATGGTTAACAGAACTGGTGCAGTGAAGAGTGAAGAAAAATGGAGCCAAGAAAAAGAAGCAATTCAACTCCTTCAAGGGGCAAAAACAGCATCTCAAAATTCAAGAATGGCTACAACAGATCGAGAGTAAAACATGGCATTCAGACAAGCAATCCTGGAGCGCGTTGGTGAGCACATTTTATAAAAAAAACAAGTTCATCATAAGGTCAAACCTACATTATTCATTTCTGATTTTAAGGCATGCTATGGTAATGATGACCATCATCCATCTCGATCTCTAATTTTGTTTTTTCGAAAAGCACAGCAAAAGATGGAGAATTGTATGGTTCAACAGAAACTTAGGAATAGAGAGGACAAAAGACTGTATAAAATTAGGTGACAATCTCATTTCATACAGAAGGCTAGAAAGGCTATATATAAAAAAATCATCAAGACAGTTTACCATCACTACTGCAAAACATGTTCTCTTTCCCCCACCCATGTACTTCCATCATTGTCATGGAATCATAAAAGTGCAGACACCTGAAAATGGCCCCTAGGCATTTATAAGTCGTTACATTGCATGTTTCTGGAGTGTTTGTTTACATAGTTCAAAAATTCATACTCAGCAATTATTCAGCAACCCAAAATTTTGATTCCGACTTGGGACTTGAAATTTTTATTGCTAATTATATATATATATATATATATATATATATATATATAGCATAGAAAATGCACTTAAATGACATGAAAAATGAATGTAAAGAACATCTATGTATATTTAGTTTTACCATTAATTTTCAACTAAAAACAGTACAATGTGCAGTTTTAGACCAAAAAAGAGTGCAAAGTACAGATTACAATGCTCATAGTCATAGACTAGTCATCAATGCACCAACAGAAACCAATATCAAATATGAATACAAAATCACCTTGCAGAGAAGTGAAAGAAGAAAACCAGATTTTTGGATTAAAATGACTTTTTTCCGTGGGACAGTTTTTGTATAGACTAACCAAGTTTTGGCGATTTTAAGAGGGTCAAAACTCATGATTTTCAGGTCATTACTCAGCTCGCAAGTACTGTGTTGAGTTATCGTTTGCTTGGCAAGTGGCAAGTACTCTCCGAGTTTAGAATCTATGGTTGTGTATCTGTCAGTATTGAATTGAAATTTAGCTTTACTGCAACAATTTATTGACTTTCAGTATTCCCGCCTCCCTGACACCTTCCCTCTGTCAACTCTCCCCCTACATTGTCATAAGGTGCACTTTTCTTAGTTAGATACATTCCCATAGTTAAAGAACAATTGCATATAGGGAATAGGCATTCTCTTTCTAGTCATATTATTATCCTAATAGGGCATAAAACATTGCATGTCTCCTTTTGTTCATCTGGAAAGCTAACAACATTGAGTTTATTTTGTCTAGCATGTTTGTTTGGCTTACAACCTAATCAATATGGTTTATACTATTTTTAGTTGTTTTGCAGGTGCAGGGTCACAAGTACAGTGTAGGCCATACCAACAATGCGAAAGGCAGGTATAGCTTGTTTACATCTAATTTGCTTTTAGTTTGGTAAAAGGAATTAGGATAAACAATTAGAACCCCCTCATAATCAGAAAAGGTCATTTAACCACATGTCAACCTTCTCTCATGTCAAGGTAGCCACATTTGACCTCAACCAGATCCAGATTGGAGGTCGAGGACCAGTGCTCAAGAAAAACCTGACAGACACCAGCCAAGGACCTAACCTGAATTGAGTGACCATCCAGCACACAGTGGGTTGGGAGATTCCTCCCCATAGCCAAGATAACTTCTCATTGTAAGGAGGAAATTTCTGCCGGGCAGATCAATTTGACCATCCAACTACTTTGGAGATCGCTTTGCACTTCATTTTGCTCTGCATTGTACTTGTTTTTCAATCTAAAAAGAACAATCCTTCGTCACATGTCTTTGCACACACTACTGAGAGTTATCGCAAGTTTCCAGCACATTGCAGTGCTCAGACACTCTCACACAATCACATCAGGAGTTCATTACAAACTCCCAACCCCTTGGAACGTAAACTGCAAACTCCTGAATCACAGATCCTTCAAGAAAGGTGTACACGCCAGTCTCTATTGTTTGCCTCATATCTATTTATTTTGAATTTAATGTACTACCGTCATAATCCTTATTAAGTGCTAGATAAGTTTCCTAAGGGCCTTTCCCTTTATTGAAAAAAAAAAATCGTGCATGTAAACAAATGTTCTCTAGTTTGAGATGGCTCTTGAGACTTGTTTTCAGCTTTCAGATGACAATTACAGCTGTTGTTCTATTATTGTTTGATGCCAACAGATCTGTCAAGCACATTAATAAAATTTTAAGGTTCTAGTCAGTTCAAATCCTAACGAACTCTGGAATAACTCCAACAATTCTATGCATTTAAAGATAGAGGCTTATCAATGCAACCAGTCCTTTGAGTTCATCTATATCAATTTTCTTGCCATCCATTCTCTTATACGTGTGAATCTTGATATCAGCTACGTTCGTCTGATAGTTGACTTTCAAAATAGCGAGAATGTAAATTCATATTCTACTGTTTTAATACTGTAGGTTTTTTTCTTGGAGTTTGATTTTTGCCTCAATTAAACGATCTTTCTTGTCTACTAGAAGTATCTATGTCTTCTTCAGCAACTCCAACAAAATAATTTAAGCTAATACCCATATTTTTCAATCTTCTCTCCCTCGATGAAATATTTAGCCCTTGCTAAATCTTTTCTAATCCTTGTTTGTAACTAATCTTCTCTAACAATCTCATTTCAATGATCTTGAGCTCAAAACTTCAGATCATATCATTTCCTACACCAATTCCAATGTTCTCTTTAATTTCCAATGAGTCGCTAAATGTCTCTATTTTTCAGTATTTTGTTATTTAGTATGTTTTTATATTCAGCAATAGCTGTGTTACCAGGAAACGTCCCCTAACCCCTCCCCGGATCCTGTCTGAAACATTTCCAGTACAGAAACAAGCCTGAAACGTCCCGAAACGTTCAGGACATTTCCGGAAATGTCTTGGACATTTCTGGAATGTTTCTGACAGTTTTTCAATTTTAAAAGCTAAAAACATTTTTTTTTAACTATTTTTTAACATTTATTGCTCCTAAACCTAATCTACCCACCCAAACTTCCTAAAGACACTTCCTAAAAGCTATATAATGACATCTTTGGTCCATTCTAAATCACACTCTCTTTTTCTCTTGCTAAATTCAGTTTTCATTAAACTAAGATTTAGCATTGTGAAGAGCAAAGAGACATCAAGGAGCAGCTAATCATTAAACTAATCATGTATATATGAAACATTGAAATTGTAACCATGTTGAATGATGAATCTTTAGAACTTCAATGAATACAAAATATTTTGAGTGCTTTATCAGTTATCTCTTATGGTCCATGGACTAAAATTTTGAAAATGAGTACTATGCATATATATATATATATATATAAATTTAAATTTAATTTTTTTTATAATATATTGTACGGACGTTTCCATAACGTTTCATACCCAAGGTTTTTTTGAAAATCGGCGTTTCCGCGTTTCGGACCTGTACTTGTACCCGTTTCCTGGCAACGAGAGCAATAGTATGTTATTAATTCAGCAGTGAACTCTGGTTCTTTGGGTTTCTCAGTATCTGATTCTTGGATCTTCTCAATATCAGTTTACAGTGTTTGTCTAATCATATCCTCCCTTTCTGTCAATTATTGTTCAATATTTCTATAGTTTGGAGAATCGTACTTGGGCAGTGATGGTAAGCTTCCCTAATTTGCTGCTATACCATAGCCTAATGAGCTCGTAAGATTGTAAATGGAAATGGCACCAAGACAAGCTCAAATGGATTGTTAAAGAGGGTGTTGAATTAAAACAATTTGCGCAGAGAACTAATAGTCATAATAAGTTTTCAAAAACAAAGGTAGTAGAGAATATGTAGAAATAAAGTTGAATGGTACAATAAGATCTCAATAACCAGAGATTGTCCAATAATTTCCTACACGGAGCAACAAAACCTTCAACAGAAAAATTCTTTCAAGAAGAAGCATCTATTTTTCAGTTCAGCATAAGCTCACATCACCTCACAATCAAAACAGAAAGCTTGAATAATGTATAACATCACTCACATTTATATATTCTATGTAATCAGGGAAAGTCAAGGATGAAAACATATTAAGTTCTTTTGTCCTCAGTGTGAGTGATTAAGCACGATGAGATGAACAATTTACACAATGAGGTAAAGCTCAACTCCCAATCAACTAGGTACATAAGAGATGTAAATAACTGTAGTCAAATGCCATTATCTGCAAACGTTATGACTCAAATTATTTAAATAGTTTTCTTGAGCCATAGATCTTACAGTAACTCCTGCAGACATTAATAAATAAAATTCATTAAGAAAAGATGTGTCAGAAAAGGTAGAAGGAAAAATGTAATGGGCATGTGACTTTATCCCACATTAACAAACTGTGAGAGAAGGAAGAATTATAAGGCACTACACATGCTAAAGATTTGTCTATCTGGAAGCTTTCTTAGGGGATGCAAGTCCCAAAGTTAATGTTACCATCCTCCTCTCTGATATTAACATTGCTTAGGTGCTTTTGGGTCTCCTTAACTTGTGATTATTTTCGAAGGGAATGTTGTGGTAAACATTACAACCTTTGATAGAATACTGTGGCATATCCCTTGTTGAGTATTTCATTCCACGCTAATAGTAATACATCATAATTCTCATTTTCCATTTTCTAAAACAAAATTAACCTGGACATTTGTCAGGTCAGCTGCAAGAAAGTTACCTTGCAAATGCTGTCGAATGAAGACCACCAACAAAAGTAGGGAAAATGGCAAAATCTGCTCGATCCATCTGGCAAGTTGTTGAATATCATATCTCTGATATGCGGTATCCCTTCCATTTCCATTCGTATTATTACTATTGTCGCTGGCATCTGTCTCTGCACTGTTGGGCCCAGAATTTATTATCAGCGGGGTAATTGAAGAAGACGAACCCACACTACCCCCACCACTGATATCAACATTCCCGTGCCCTGCAAAGGCGTTGAAGAACCCTGCATATGATTATTATTACCACCATTACCTGTCTCTGTTTCTTCAACATTAGATGCAACTGCCCCTACTCTCACGTGCTCTTGCTCCCCTGCCCCAATTATCCTAATAGACACTTCTGCACCACCTCCATCATCTACCCTGTCCCTGAACGAACCACCTCCAGCTATCAATCCAGTTGCAGCCTCGCTCTCATGGTGATGAGATCGACCTCTCAAAAGGCCCGAATACTCCAAAAGAGCAGTCAATGGCGCCTGAATTATATTCGCAGCAGAAAAATGCATCCCATATCTTCTTGTACCATTGCTCCTTAATCCTCCCTCAGTGTTGCCTCCAGACGTCTCCATTATTCAACAACCAATAAGACACACAGAACTGAAAGCCCTACGAATCGCAACAGCTCAAAAAACTGCCGATTTCAATATGGAGCTGCTAAACAAAGCTTCTGGTGCAAATTTTGGTATTGTTTCAAGAGTAGTTTCAAGCCCTGATTGCAACTGTTCAAATTTGCAGCATATCTTTCAAAGAAAATGCCAAATTCAATCTAGCCAAAACATCTACTGACAAATTTCGGCAGTCTTTGACAGATACTTTCAAAGCCCGGCTCCACCTTCTAAAAATCAAACCCTGGAAATGGATCACAGCTGTTCAAATTTGCAGCAATTTTGAACAGAAAATGTTAAATTCGACCCGCAATTGCAAACAAATTGTGGCATTCATCGACTGACCAATTCCAATCTCTGGTGCCAGCCGTTCAAATGTAAACCCCTAAAACCCTTTACAGAGGTTAAAATTTACAGAAATCCACACAGGAACTGCGAAATTCGATCTGCAATTGCTAGCCAGAGAATCTACTTGCAAATTTCGATATTGTCTGACGGATAATTTCAAATTAAACCCCTGGTTCAAAATCAAACCCTACAAACCCTTGAAATGGATCACAACGCTTCAAAGTTGCAACAGTTCATTCAACGAAAACGCCAGATTAGATCTGAAAATGTTAACCACAGCTTCTACTTGCGAATTTCTACTTTTGACAAATAATTTCAAACTTTCAAGCCCTAGCGTCAAATTTTCGTCCAAATTCAATCCTAAGAAACTATCAGAACAACTCAAATCTGCAGCAATTTCTTTCTATAATGTCAATTTCAGTCTGTAAATATTATTCACGCCTTTCACCTGCAAATTTATCCAATTTATAGTTTCAGTTTTCCAAGTCCTCAATCTTCGTTGAAATTTTATCCTGAAAACATCAAAAAGCTTTGTCAACGACTTATCTTTTCACGTTCCAGGATCGATTCCCACCTGTGCCGAGTCCTCAGATTTTTGGAAATTAAGGCAACTTGATATGCGCCTGGAATCGTTCGTTGCCTCCATACGTCCCGACTTTTCTTTTATTTTTCCCGATTCCGCGTTTTGCACACCAAAGAAAGAAAGACAAACTATGTTACGGAGACACCGACGACTACTGGTAGATTCCTTTACCGACGACGGTATTCCAATTTCCTGGGCAAATATTCGCTAGTACGCGACATTTTTAAATAATTTTTGGTAATTTTCGCCTTAACATAAAATCATATATATAGTCTCCAATACGGATGGAGTATTTGTTCCGCCTCTCTTTCATATTGTCATGGATCTGGTATAACATTGAATTATTTTCAAGAAACTTGTATATATCTCCGAGAATGACCCTTCTTAGTTATTGTAATGTCCCCTTTCTGTAATGTCCCCTTCTTCCTATGCCAAATGGCCCAAGGGCCAAGTCGGGTCCAAAACGTGGTCAGACCCAGGGGGGTGTGGACGCTGGAAGCTTGTGGGAAGGGGCCCAAGTGGTTTTAATATCCTAGTTTGGTGTTTGGGGGTCACTTTTGGACACGGCGACTCAAAAAGGGAGAAAGTAATTATAGTTACTTTTATGTTAGTGGCCCCTCCATGGAATGAAATGCGCTAGGGTTGTGGGGGCTCGTTTGCCAAGGAAAAGTATATATGGAGACGGGAAGGAAGAAAAGGCACTTTTTGTCGCATACTCTTAGCCTCTTCTCGTGTAGTTGGTTGTTGTTATGCATTTCTACAACTTGTGGAGTCAAATCCCATAGGGACCCTAGCTTCGGTGGTGAGAGACCCGTCCCTAGCTAGCAGGGCATTCTTCGGTAGTGAAAGATCTACCCTAGTCTATCATCTTGGAGCCATTTTCTGGGCCGTGCTACAGAGATATTTCCAGAGGGTCAGAGGAAGGGTTTCGAGGATTTTTGGGGGCTTTTGGGAAGACAATCAGAGGGGCTCTAGATCCGACTCACAACAACCATCTAGGTTAGGCATGGTAGCACGTGGAAGGCACCTCCCTCATTTCCCAACTCCATTCTTGCGTGGCGACTTACAACCTCTATTTGGGGGTTTTCCGGATGGTCGTCTCGTGATCCAGTGGGTGGCGGCATTATTTCCTATATCCGCCATTGTTATTTCCAAATACCCTTATTTTGCTCTTGTATTTAGAGGGTCACGGACCTCTAAGTTGTCTAGCCACCTAGGGCTTTCTGTACCTTGTCGGGCAGCAATATATTATTCCATAAAATGTCTGCATAGTGTTTATTATTATTGTTGTCGCGCTCCTCAAATTTTCATGCACTATGGGCAAATATTTGTGTGATATCAATTTAATGTCATTCATTGTCCTAAATTTGGGCATTTTTATTAAAAATCGATTTTTTTACTTTTTGCAAATTTCCTATATTTTGTGCATTTTTAAGTGGTATCCCATCGAGGATATTTCAATTATATAACTAGCAATCGCATGTGTACAATGTAATGTGAACGTCGAATGGTATATGTTATTTGATTTAGAGGGATAGTCATTACTTTTGTAGTTGATGTTAATAAGGTGTGTGATTGATTTTGTGAGTGGTAGCATTTTGTGGACTATTTTATTTGAACTAAACATGAATAGATTTAATACATTTGATACTACTTTGGATAGTTAATTACTTTTGTAGTTGATGTAAATTGTAATTATTTTGGGGAAATTATGTTAGTGATGCATCGTTGTTTGGTTGGTTTTTGTTGAAAAAGTCTTTTTTGTATTGTCGATAACATGTTGATAAAGGGTGTGATTGATGGAGGAAGTGTAGGAATATAGATGAAACATTACATTGAAAGGTTCTATGTGTATATTTCAAATTTCTTACATATCCGTACATATACATTTGTAAATCTTATATCATGAGATCTGAACTAAACATCAATACATTAAGACCTCTATACATTTACTGATTGTATATCATGAGTGGTAGCCTTTATATTAGATTGTTGCAGACACTAGATGTCATGCACTTATCCCGCGAAAAAAGCGAAAGAAGTTAAAGAGTTGCCATAAACAATAAAAAGTGAAATTAAGTGCTTCTAATATTCACACATACTATTTTATCAAAATATCCTACAACTAAGAAGAACTTTTAACATCCACGAGGCTAGTTGCACTTTTATTCATCAATCAATATATGAATTTAGGTAAATCCATCTACTCTAAGCTCAAAAATGTGTCTCCATCTACTAATAACACACAACAAAACAATTAGTTTTCATATTATTTTCAAATGTGAAAAACTGAATAGTAAGGATCTAGAAATAAGACAATGGATATGAGGTACACAACTTGTTTAGACTAAGAAAGACATAAGGAATTAAACAAATAGCTAATCAACTAATTAAGATGCAAAGTATTTATCTAAAATGATATATAGACTCCAAAGTTAGCATCATGAAGCTTTTCCAAACAACAAAACATGACAAAAAAATGGATCATAACCCGAAGTTGGAATAACTACTTTAGAAACTGAAAATAAAGAATTCACTACTTAGTTAATATCAAAACCAGAAATTGTTTGATCTCATTTGGGTTCAGTAATACTATTGTTCATAATTATAGCTCTGATGCTTCAATCATCCAAAGGCATTTACAAAAACACAAGCCAGAGGAAATGTTTCTAGGGGTGATTCTTCATCAACAGGTATTTGGGTCAAAAAATCAAAGGTACCCTCAAGTAGATCCAATGGGAATTACAACTGGGTTAGAGCTGATAGTATTGAAGAGAGTAAAATAGAGAGAGAGGAAGAGGACTATAAGTAGTGAAAAATATTAACATGGATGTTGGAGAAATCATTTCAAATGATGATACAAATTCCAGTGATGATGATTCTTAGCACAATATCGTTGGTGATGATATTAATGTTCATGTCGCGATTGTTACTTCAAGCTTTGGCCTCTCATCAAACTATTGGCATAACTCACAAGGATCATAGGATCTAGAGCAGATAAAGGATGAAGCAACGACATCAAACAACGAGGGTGACAGGGAGAGCATGAAGGCACATCATTATAAGCCTCATGCATCCTTCTTAGTTGGTATGTCACTACAAAGAGAGGTAGGAAAATATCAATTAGGTTTTCTCAACCTCTAAATAAGGAAGAAGAAATAGAGGAGGAATTTATTAAGTAGTTGGAGGATGATACGTAAACTATCCACTTACTTGTGATGTTTTCCTCTAGTGTTGTTAATACCAATAATAATAATAATAAGGTTAATAGGCATGTTGAGACAAATGACAGGGGAGTTAGTCTATCATATTAGAAATAAGAAATTTGAATCTCATAGAAGAAGTGAGGATTTGGAAGCATGTGAAGAGGATTTGAGTTGGAAGGAGTAGATGAAAAGGAGGAGGAGACCTGCGCAGTTGGGTTCGAGCCTCGAGAGGCAATTATAATTATCATCAAGCTTTGTTAGGTCACAAGGCAAGTCAATAAAGCTAGGCCATGACCAACAAATTTCTACAAATAAATTAACACTAATAGAAGAGATAGTAAAGTGAACTCACTAATAGCTAGCACGAAGTCCATTCACAAGGTATGTATGATTGCTTATCTCAACTGCTCAAAATTATTAGCAATGAAAGAACACAATTCATTATTGTCTCTACCTTTGTTTGAATGTTTACTGGAATTCTTTAAACACAGTAGAGGATGAAACACATTTTCTTCTAAAACTGTTAAATTTGAAACTCACTCAAACAGGGAAAAAGCACATTTTTTTAAAACCACTTTACTATACAATTACACAAATGGTTTCAGTGATACATAAAATATTAAAGTTATGAGGTTTGAATTTTTATTAAACCCTAAAACCCATAAAAATAATTATTATATATAGATTTGGCATAAGGGATATTAAAAGTGATCTCATCTCATTTTTTACATGAAGATAAATTATCTTCAATAATTTTTGAAAAGATTAAATCCAGTGAAATTTATCTGAACATGATCTTGAAGTTGGGATTCGGGCATCAACCCATGGAGGAGTTTACTTGCACTTGGTCCCATGAAACTTGATTACTTAAAAATTGCAAACTACATTATCTTTCCAAGAAAACTGGAAGTAGCTACATTTTAGGAGGTATACTATTAGAGGCTTATGTAGAAGGGGGCTGAATGTTTATCATGCCCGCATAAAAAAATTATTTCCAAGGGGGAGCTTGTGTTTGTTCTAAAAATATAAGATAATTTTCCACCAAAGTATTTACTGATTGATAATTATTAATTATATATAGAGTCTTCGTAAAAAGCTTTGCAAAGGAAAATTATTAAATCCCATGGGCTTGTTTTACCCTCGACAAAAGACTCCTAAATTTATTGGGAAATACTTGCTAATAAAATACTTAGGAAAGATTGTTGGCTTATTTCTAAATTGAATAAATAGTGAGAAATTACCCTAAATTACACCATATTGTCATATAGAAGAATGTTCAAATAAGATATTTCTTATTATGAATGTTTGCTCATTATTTTTATATTCTCGGAATTTTATACAAAAATTGCCCATCACATGTATGGAACACAAGCACCATCTAAAAACTAGATAAGAGCTTTAACACCTTAATAATTATCTTTGTAGAGACAGAGCCTCAACTACAGAAAAAATCATGAAAGCTTCTATGAAAAGCATACAACAACACAATCATGGAAATTGTCTACAAAAGTTTCAAAGAACTCGTAGGGATCTTGGGATTGTAAGAAAAATATTCCAATCCTTCAGTAGTAATTTTCACACCCTTAGAGCAGCAGGTCCAAATCCATGCGCGTTGGGTGCTCACCCGAGGCATGTGCGGGCGTCGAGCCCCTCCTTCATGTGAGTTGTGTAAGAATACATCATCTATGATAGATACTTAAGTGTAAAAGAATGGAAAAGAACCATGTGTTCATTCTAAGAGCCTAGGATGAGTTATCATATCAATGCATTCATTCAGATAGCAAAAGAGAAATATCAAACAACATATAGAATTGATTCATAACACAAAGGAAATGTACTAGGCTTATGCTCATGAACACATATATGCTTTAGAATAAAACCTTATATTCATGTTAATGAGTTCCATAACCACATTACATTCACTTGAGGCCATAACAGACCCATATAATAATGTAGAGCAAGGTCATGCATCAGAACTAAACTATGTCCTTCATATTACAAGGATAAACACAAACCCATCCTTCTAAATATGTCATCACTCCTATATTTCCTCTAATCCCAACCCATAGAATCCTCCATTATATTTCTGCAGAGCTTCGCCTCTCTTCCCCACCTCTGCTACTCTGCCACACACCACTTTCTACTACCCACGCATCTCTATATATAGCTTTTTTCCTTCACCGCCATGCCTTCTGAGGTAACAGATCGGCTATCAAGTGTCCAAGTGGTCCTCCAATGGAGCATGCCTCCTTTGATCCGAGCTCTCCACTCTTTGCAATGATGTCTTTATGGATCCTTCCATCGCATGCATGGAATATTCCATTCTTGATCTTATAGCTACCAGGCTGGACACCTTATCCACTTCGCATGCTAGATGGGTCACACTTTCCTCATGTGTTGTCTGAACTCTAAATATGGCTAAGTCCCAAAACCCATCTTGTCTTACGCGTGTGCACCATGTGTTCTGCTAAACCCTACTAGAACCTTACCCTGCACGCCTTCAACCCGCACGCCCTTCTTCAATTAGGTCCCGCGCGCCCATGTGCCTTCTTGGTATACTTAGCCAAATATTCTGGGGCCCAACATCACCCCACACTACACCTTGTTCTCCATCCTCGAAACACTTCTCTTCAATGAATAAAGAATGATGGTCTCATAATAGGGAAAAAGAATGAAGGAATGAAGAATTGGGAGAAAGAATGAAAGAATGGGAGAATGAAGGAGAACAAATGTGTATTTTTTAAGGAGGAGAGGGAAATCCTTCCCTATTTCTACCTCAAGCTTTTCCCAAGCATCAACCTCACTCTGTGCTTGCTGACAGAGGTCTCCGACTAAAGCGCTCACCTCTTCAAAACTTAATTCCTCCCCTTTGGCGCTCATTGTCTCAACAATACTTTCTAATTGTTTGCCCAATTCATCAAGCACATCCATCCTATGAGGTGATTTGGGGGTATAATTCTTTTAGCCAAATTTTGATCGAGCCTCATAAGGTCTCGATAGCTTCTGACTTCTTTTCTACCTCGGCTAGGATTTTATCTCTTTCTACCATGTTCCCCTTATTCTTTTCTTGAAACTCCTTGAGCTCCATTTCATGAGTGGTGACCAGGATGCTTGCCACTCTATCTCTATCAACGCAGTTGTCATATGCAACTTTTTACGATTTATGCAACGGCTTTTACCTCAAGCAAGGAGTTTAGTATATCGAGCAACAATCTCGAAAACCTTCATCTTTTCTTCTTTTTCTTGCATGCCAATGCTTCTTCTATAGACTCTAAGGCAAGTGGTCACCTTTCCATCATGAGGATGCGGTCAAATCCTCTAGAACACTGCAAGGTTGATTCATATTTTTCTTGGGCAGAACTAGGTCAGGATACTTTAAAACAATAGACCCGTAATCATTTCAATTTTCTTGTGTAGCTCAGCACACCCTTGCTTTCTCCTCTTTCAGTTCACACCTTAACTACGTGCTGATAAGATCTTCTTGCTTCAAGTCCTTTCTCTTCTCAAGTGAGCTCCTTCTTTTCCTTCTCCAATTCCTCCTCCAAGAATCTCACTCTATCATTCCTTCCAAATAGTCTGGCCTCAATCTCAATTAAGACTTTGTTGAGCACGTTATGAGACTTGCTCATCTGATAATTATTGAGCATTCACCAAGGGATTAACTCCTTTGTTTTGGCACCTTCATCAGTGCTCCCTGACTTACTTCAAACTTAGGTTCATCCACATGGGACTCGAATGCCCAAGATAACATCTTCTGGTTCGGGATATGCACCTTCTTCATCAAACAAAGACATAGCCAAGAGTTGTTCCATTTGTAAGATGTTTTGGAAGCATGCGCATAACACTTTGCTTGGATCATTAATGTATCCCATTCCTTTCCCTTGTGCTATCACTATGCCCTTCCCACCTGTTCACGTAGCTTTTGGGAAGCTTACCACCAAATTGGGATTCCCACCCATGCTGCCATATTCTTTTCCAACGCTTTCTTCTTCTATCTCCTTCAAAATCTCATCCGCGCTCCACTCCAACTCCTGCTCCACCAAATCCTTAATGATGCCCACCACTTCTCTCTCTCATGGATTTTTCCACTTGTTCCTTGGTGAGGCTTGGGGTTCCCTAATTTTTGGTGCTTACTTCTTCACTCACCCCCTTGCCTTGATCCTCTGCTTCCTCCTCGTCATTCTTCTCCTCTTCATCTCCCTTGTCATACTTCTCTTCACCTTCCTCCTCTCGAGTCATGTATATCATATATCGGGTGGTCTTCACCTCCTTCAGGATCATCGTCATCCTTGTTGCTAATGTAGGCCTCTAAGCTTTCTGTCTCCTCCGAGTCTCCTCTTCTGCCACCTTCTACTTCTTCCTAACTGGTGATTCCAGTATAGGAGATTCTTCTTTCTCCTTCTCCTTAACAGTGACATCTTCTTTGGTGACTCTTCATGTGAGGGGCTCTTCATGCTCTAACCTCTTCTTTTGGGGTCTTTTCCTTGACTAGGGACTTCTTTCTATGCACGTAAGTGCTAGGCTTCGTAATTGCTTCCAACATGCCCACCGATTATGCGGTTTGCACACTTGGTGCCTTTTTCTCATGCACCTCTTCTCTTTCCCTCTTCTTCGGTGCAACCTTTTTCTAACCTATGGGGTCTTCTAGGAATGGAGACATCACTCTCTAGATAGGCACCTTTCTCAAACTTAGGCCTTATGTGCAAATATACCCTTGTTGCAGCCCTTTCCGATGATTGGCAGTGTTATCGACTTCATCATTTATACTTCATGGGAGACATACTTCTCCATGTACATGCACGCTTCTTAGGGTATACAGCTTTCAACAGCTTTCACAGTGGTCTTGGTCCACCTCACTAAGGTCGAACCTTAGCCTTTTGGCCTCCTTGAACTAGTTGACCCCTACTTGGAAGTATTACATGGTGAAGGAGAAGGGTAGCTTGCACCATGGGCTCTTAGTCCCATTTGTTAATGTAAACTTGCCAATGTAAAAATGTTGATAAACTACAAACTCTTTTCTCCATCCATGAGCGTGTAAAACTAGCTCTGGGATCCTCCACTCTACCCTAAATGCATCACGCATTCATTTGTACCACTTCTCTAGGCGTGCCTTGTGAGTGACCGTCATGGTTTCACAAGTGTACTTCTCGAACCTTTTCGCGGGTGAGGGGTTCTCTTATGGATACTCCCAAACAAACTTTTATGGCCCATCTATACTCCAATCTCTCGAGAAGATGATGGTGAGGAGGACGTTGCTGAATAAGATCTTTTCTCCTTCTTATGTGTTCACTTATGATTTCATCCACAATAAAGGCGACAAGTTATAGATGGTCCCTTCTGAGATTTTCTCGACATACATTCAACCATGCCTTGTTCACTTGTGTCCATATTTCTTGATCATTAAGCTTGGTGACTAAGCACGTGGCCATCCTCATAACAGGTCTGGAATTTTTGTGATGTCAAAGTACCACAAACCCTTTTTGTAGTCATAAGTTGCTATTGTTTCCTTGATGGCCTCCTTATCACTCAAATCATCATCTATGGATTCTCCTTCACAATTCAAGTCCAAGTGAATTTGGATATCAATTGGTGTTATGCGCATCTTGTGGCCTACAAAGTAGAAATGGTATTCATGCATGCATGACATCAACCACTGATATAGCCACTTGGGCTTGCCAAAGTAAGGCAACTCATATAATTGCAATAGCCCTACCTTTTCCAACTTTACTTTCACCTCATCGTTGTATATTGGCATTCCATCTGGTGTCCTCTTGTTAGTTGGATGAACCAGCTCCAACACCATTTCTTTCTCTAGTAGTGCTCGTGTGATGGTTGTAATCACTCATGACCATTTGTCTCAAGTGTGACACCCACTTGTTTCCCAAAGAACACTCCATCTAGGTACTTGCATTTCTACATACCATTCCTCATTGGAGCTCGCGATGGTAGTAGTTTGTTTTCCTTTTCCCTTTCCCTTATGTTTCTTTGGTGAAACGGTCACCTTCTTTGGTGTCATTCTTTCTGTTGGGTTTAAATTTAAAACTCCTTTCTCTACTCTACTACTCTGCTCAATCTCAAACTCAACTCCTGGAAGAAATCCTTCTATCTTTGTGCCCTAGTTGCCAAACCCTAACTAGGAAAACCTTCCACAAGATGACACACTACAAACTAATTCTCCCCACACCCATGTACTCCTTCCACTCTGGTTTGTAGATCTATTCTGGTCACGCACTTAGATTTCTAGGATTCTTCTTCCTTCACACAAATCTCTCAGATGCCCTAGTTTGCAAGAGCACTTTAACTTCATAATAAGCAAGGTAAAATAATGACTTTCTCGACCTCATATTTATAGTTTTTTCTCCTCTCCAACAATAAATGCTATACCACCTACCAACATACTTAACATTAAATGTGACTTTTTCCACTAGGCCGACTTTAAGCGCCCTTACCCACGCGCCACATCCTACGCATGAAAAACCTTCTACAACCTTCTCTCGCGCGCAAAATCCAATATGACCGAAGACTCTTACACTGTGTGTCTACATCTAGGTGTTGAAGGCACTTCTTCTCCTTTACCTAATTTTTTTCCCTCACCTACCTCATGTTGTTCATGCGCTCTTCATCCTTTGTATGTGGTCTTTGTTATAGCCTTCTTGACATCATAATTCATTATCCACCATTTCCCCATGTGCTTTCTCAATCTTACATGCTTCCTTCTCTATGGGCCATTCAACTTTTACTAATGGCTTATACTTTGCTTTGCATTACTCCACCCCACACTAAAATAGATGCACGGTCCTCTCATGCATACACAACCTTGGAAAATAATGTGGTTACTGGTGCACAAGGCGCAAAATGGAACAAAAAGAAAGGAACAAGCAATCAAGAAAGGGAAACACAAGAAAAGACAAAGCAATAAAGGGAAATTCTAAGCTAACTGGAAATATTGCCTTATTTACAAACACCAGAAGAATTATTTATAGTAGGGCTTCAGCCTACTCCCATTAAATGACTTGGTAATCTCGTCCCATCTAGCACTTGTAGCTAGAAAGCGCCTGAATCAAGGATGTATGAGATGATGTAAGGTCCTAACCAATGGAATTTCAAATTCCCAGGATGGCACAAATACTTGGAATCATACAACAAACCATCTACCCAACCTCAAATTACTTGTTCTTGATGTGACGATCATGTCATGCCTTTTGTCTTACTTTTTTCTATCTTCTGACTCCATCTAGCAAGTGATCGCCTTTCGTCTAACTACATCAACTTATCAATCCTCTCTTCCAACACTTGTTCATCATCCAACCCTCTTGTGTGTGTTATACACAATGATGGTAACATGAATTCAACTGAAAAATAGCCTCTCACCAAACACTAATTGAAACGGTGTGGCTTTGTTTAACCTCTTGTAGGTTGTCATGTATGCCCATAGAATGACTGATACTTTGTCATCCCAATCTTGTCTTCCAACGTCACAGATTTTGGTCAACGTGTGACTTAGTATTTTGTTAAATGCCTCAATAGTTCCATTCACTTGAGGGTGATAAGGGGTAGTATTGTGATGGGCCACCATAAATTCTGCTAACATAATCTTGACCGTTTCATTGAGAAAATGTGTACCCCTATCACTTGTTAAGCTTAAAGGACAACCATACCTATTGATTATGTTCTCCCATAAAAATCTAGCAGATTGTCGCTTAGTGTAATCCTTCGTAGGCACTGCCTTTGCCCATCATGTCAAGTAATCAATGCAAGTAATGATATACCATGAACCAATCCTTTACACAGCAAGAAATTGGCCCTACAAAGTCAATTGCCCATTTTTCAAATGGTTCAAGTCATGCGCTATTGGTCGCAAGGGCATCTCATCCCTCTTTCTAGGTTTTCCAAGGCACTGGCAATGGTCACATGCCTTGCAAAACTCAATACAATCCTGGTAGATGGTTTCCCACCAAATCCTTGCTAGTAGAATCTTCCAGCGTGGTAGCATTTCCCACATAGTGTCCTCCTGCAATCCCACCATGCGCTTCCTCCATAATTTCCATGCACTCATGTTCTAATACACATCGGCGCAAAACCTCATCACATCCTAACTTATATATATCTCCACTAATCAACATGTAGGGTGTAACGCTTGTATTAATCTACTTCCTCTCCAGAGCCTTCATCCTGTCCGGTGCCACACCAGTTTTCAAGAATACTGTGATATATTCCAAGTCTAAGGGCACGTGCCACAACCTAAATAGTTATGTCCTAACATGGTATCCTCAATGCTTTGTGCATCCTCCCCTGAGTTAATCCTTGATAAGTGGTCAGGTCCTGAATTACTTTTTCCGGTTTTACAACCACCGTGAACTCAAACTCTTGGAATAATAGGACCCAATGGCATATGCGCCCTTGCAAAATGGGCTTGTTCACCAAGTACTTCAATGCCATGTGGTCTGTGTAGAATATAAATGGTGTTGCCAATAGGTACTATTTGAACTTGTGCAACACGTAGATCATTGATAATGCCTCGCGCTCAGTAGTTGTGTAATTTTGTTCCACTGGTGTCAACTTCCTACTTGCAAAACACAAGGGGTGATCAACAATCCCTCACCAGGGATGTGCTAGTACTGATCCCATGGTTGTTCTTGAGGCATCAACATGCACATGGAAAGGCTTATCCCAAGAAGGAAAGCGTAGTATATGCGCGTGTGAAAGCCTATCCTTCAAAGTGTCAAATGCCTTTTGTTGTGCCTCTCCCCAATGAAAGGCACTCTTGTGTTTTAGCAATTCCTCCAAGGGCATGGTGATCTTGGCATACCCCTTGATGAATTTCTTGTAGTACCCCGTATGCCCAAGGAATCCACGTACTGCACTTTGACTAAGTAGCTCCCCTAATCCCACAATAACTACAACTTTGGCAAGATCCACTAGTAAGCCTTCTTTACATATAATATGTCCTAACAGGGTTCCAAATGGAGTAACAAAGACACATTTCTTAATGTTGAGGGATATCCTCAATTTCTAACATCTCTCAAACATCAACCTCAAATTGTCACAATGGTCTTTCACCAACCCATATACAGTTCCCATTCATCCAGGTAAACTTGAAGAAATTTATGGATGAAGTCCCAAAATGCTTTACCACGATGATGTGTGAGAACATAACATGTGCATTCTTCAATCAAAAGGGCATAAATGTGTAGGTAAAAATTCCCCATTCAGTGGAAAAATTTATCTTTCTTTGGTATTCCTTTACAATCTCGACTTGGTGATACCCTGAGAACCCATCCATGAAAGAGTAAAATTTGTGCCTGACCACTCCTTCCAAAATTTCTTCAATAAAGGGGGTTGGGAAAGGATCGATCACACATATTGCATTTAGATCCTTGTAGTCAACACAAATCCTTATTCTTCCATCCTTCTTGATATTGATGACCATTGGGCTTATCCATTCTGATTCTTCCATTGCCTCAATGATACCAAATGTTATCATCTTGTCTATTTCCTCCTTGACCCGTACGCACAAATTCGGATTCATCCGATAAGGCCTCTTCTAGATCAAGCGCACACCTTCCTTCAACTTGATCTTCATCTCCCCCAAGGAATGGTGGATGCCTTTGAGTTCATGGTACCCGTGAGGGAACAAATCCTGAACTCATGCAATAAATCAATGACCTTTGAAACTTCCTTTTCCACCAATAGTCCCCAATGATGGCTTCCTTAGGTTCTATTTTTGTCCCAATGTTAACCTTCTTTGTTTTCAATGGCTCATGGTAGGCATGTGCTCACTCATCAACGCTATCTATGACTTCACGCATACCTTCAAAATGGTTAACATCCAAACTTTCCATTTCTTCACCATCTACTATATAGACCATTTTTCCTTTTTCTCTTTCCATGCACGCGCTCAAGATGTACTTCCTCTGATTCTTCTTCATTGAGGTGTGTCTCCAAACAAGGCTCTCTCAAAAACTCCTAGAGCTATCTTCTTTCTACCATAGCACTATCTCCCATCGTAAGGTGTTTGATTACTTACAACACCTTATCCACTGATGGCTTGGTACTCCTATACTCGAAATATTGAATGAGATCACCGCCAACTCCTACCAATTACCTATTTGATGACGCATCTCCGAATGAATATACCATGTGCACGCATAGCCTTGTAAGGTGGAATACAACTTATGCACCCATAATGAAGGTGGTAATGCTTTTGTGCTTCCCATCCATGCCTTCTCACATGCTTGGATATGAAATGAGGTGGTCTCTTTACCATGGTAGTCTTGGATCATAGTGGGCGCATTGCTCCTGGAGAACCTTATAGAAAATGTGACCCTTACTTTGCACCATTCTAGGAGGTTCTCCCGATGAGTAGCCCACCAACGCGCTGCAGTTCCGAGTAGGTTATAACTAGCATTCCCTTCTCTCATCCTCATTCTTCCACTGAGCCTCCATTTCTCAAGAAAATTTTAGGGTATGCTCCTCCAAAGTAACTTGGTAAACTTCTTCCCTCCTAAGCGCTTGAATGAATGCCTTTATTACCCTTATTACAGATCCTCTCAATTATCACCCAATCAACTCATAAGTCCCATGCACCCAATTGTCACATGCCATGCTAGTGGTATCACTCAAGGACTAAGCATATTCAAACTGGATAACTCCCTCCGTGGGATGAATTATCTCAAGATCTTTGATGGAGCACACATAGATTCTATCGAGGACTTCCTCTCCCAAGGGCTCAATATAGGGCATTGAATTCCCATCTGTTAAAGGGATAATCACCCTTTCTTCCTTGTTCTTGAAGCTGATATACCCCTTGTTAAACCATAGGTCGACATTGTTCTTATAACACCAAGGGTGCCCAAGTAATGCTAGGAAATTATCCGCCTCGACGAGCGCCAAGACTTCAAAGTCCCTAGTGAACTTAGCCCCTTGAATAGTGATAACCACATCCTTCAAGACTCCAATGGGCATTGCCTTTGTCTTGTTCACCATATACAACACATTCAAAGATGGTTATAATGTGGGTCTTCCCATTTGATGTCAGGCATCCAAGGTAAGAACATTGACCTCCACTCCTGTGTCGATGAGGATATTTCTTAGAAGCCACCCATCAACAACTACATTTAATGTAATCTCCTTATCATAGTCAAGGTTGTGAGGAGGAAGGTTTACATGCAAAACATGCCTTTCGCACTTTGCTCCGGTGCGTGGTACCTTCTCCTTCAGCCATTCTCCTAGCAAGGGAATAATATTCTCTTGCCTTAACATCCTACATACTTCCTTGAATCCATCCAGGTCCTCCTTCGGAGCCTCGACATTCTTCCTTTGCTCTAACTTACTTTGACCGCTCTCCTTTAGACATTGATCTCCCTTGTAAACTCCGAATCACATCCATAGTCTCTTGATACACCTCCTTCGATGAGTAGGGTCTGATACTTCCATGTACCACTTCTTCTCTTGAAACTAGTGTCCTTTGTCTTGGCATCTCCTTGGCACATGCGGCCTCTGCTCGCGTCATCACCAATATAGGTTCTATTCTTGACTCACGCGCCACTCTTGCATCCACTATGAATCGGCCTTCTTTATACTCACCATCCCAATGCCTTTGTCCTTCCTGTTTGTTGGTTCATATGCTCATAAAGCTCTGGACACTCTTTGTACTTATGTTTCTTTCCACACCATGAGCATTGTAAATGCATCGGACACTCACACTTGTAATGCTTTTAGATCCATAGTTATAACAGTTCCTCATGAATTCACTTCATCCTCTACCCATGGTTACTATGACCATGAAATCATCCACAAAAACTTCTTCCATGCACTCCTCCATCTCGCACCCTTCATAACAATGATCATCATCCTTGGAATTGCTTGCAAGACTAGTCTGACACACACCAAGATCAATAACATCATGAATCTGATCAATCAGTCTGTAATCCTTGGTATCATGGGTCGTAGAGGTACAAATCTTGCAATAGCAAGAAACATTCTTGTGATTGCGCATGTTGTAGTAGAGGACACCTACTTGCATCATGATCCCCATGGAAAATCTCACAGCCTCACTACCACATTACATCGCATCCGACTTTCGAGGGTAACTATCCTTTACATGCCCTTCCACTTCATAGTTGTACACACCAAAGCCCACTACGAACCTCATGCACTGAGTTTGCAGACATCTTCTCCAACTATTTGGTCATTACAACAATTTGAGCCTCCAGAAAGGGGCTAACACTAGTATCAACGCTCCCAATAGCCTCAATGCACAGCAAGGCAACTTTTAATGCCTTGTGTGGGTCTGTGAAAGTCTTGTGTGACAATGCCCTTCTAAATGGTGTTATCAATCCTCCAACAAACCATTGAGCATGTTGAGAAGGGTGAATGCCATAGGATAGTTTTGACAAGAGAGTTTTGAACACGTGTCATACTCCCACACACTCTCTACCATTCCTTGTTGGATCTCCTTCAGGCATTGATGATGCTCTTCTTCAAATTCTAGGATATGGAATTCTGCTAGGAAGGCATTCTTTAATGCAGTGTAGTCTACCACCATTTGATGGGGGTCATATTTCCGGTACCAACTATGTGCATGCCCTTGCAACGTCGTTGCAAATTGACTTTCCTTCCACTCTGGGTAGTGATCCCTTTCACACGCCATAGTAATTCACACTTGTGCACATGCTCTGCAACATCCTCAATACCCTTGTAGTCTGGTAAGTGCAAAGACATCTCAAAAAATACTTGTGAGGTGGTTGCAGCCCTTGTCCTCCGATCTGAGCCTTAGTTCCCTCCGGTGTTTCCTCCTCCACCAGATCCACTGAATCCACTAGGTCATGTTCCTCCTGACCCACCAGATCCTCCAAATCCACTAGGTCCACCATGTCCTCCAACTCCTACACCACTAGATCCACCTCCTATAGCCGACAAATGGCCTAAAGTGGTCACGCCTAAAGTGTTCCCATGTCCCACTGAACCGCTGTGCCAATGGTTTGGGATATTATCCCACTACTAGCCAGGTGTGTCTTGCGCCACTCCTAGACATGATACCCAAACCTTGTGTACTTACACCTTGTCCAAAATATCCTCCAAATACCAGAATGGTTTGTGTAGTCATGGATGTTCCAAATGAGAAATTATACCTCCTAGGCACAGATCGGTTACTTCCCCCGATACCAACTAGGTTAGCAATACTTGTTTCTTGATTTGGAAAACCAAGTGCCAATGTTTGGTCACAGGTGGGTTCGAATGCGTGCCTGATGACTCTTCTTTCTCCATGTGATGAACTCTCATCAGAAGCAAAAGGGGTCTCTCTCACTTGCCAAGATGGGGTAGCATAGATTGCTCAGGTTCCACGTCCTCTACGTGAACCTCAACTCCTTCCCGCAACGTCTACCTCCATAAATCCATCACACTTGCAACCTCACATTGTCTAGTCATCTCCCTTTCATGAGCTTCATTATACTTGATTCGTCTCTCCTCCCTTTCCTTTTCAGCTGCAATGTCCGCCATCTTCCTCCACCCTAGCTTCCTCACCCAATGCTCATAGATTCTTTAGCCGGCCATGGAAATGCCTCTAAACTTAGGGTAATGACCAAGATCTTCATAGCCAAAGGAATAACACGTAAAAATGATCCTCTAGGTTCCCTCATAAACTCAAACTCAACAACTTATAGGAAAGAATATGTAGAAATGGCGTATTCTAGAGTATAACTGGTCAACACTCCTTTCCACCAGTGATCAACAACACACGTCCAAGTTAGATCTATATCCTATAACCTCTGATAATCATCTTGGGTCCATATGCGTGATCTAGTAGTACCAACTCGATCTAGATGTATATGCTGAAAGCCATTCATATAGTTCTACTAGAAAAATAACATAAGAATGTCTCATACAACTCATGGTACAGTTCTCTTCTACCCATCTACGTGTGCATTGAGCTCGGGTCCAAGTCAAAACTTTGAGCAAACTTGTCCTCCATGCTCTTGAACCATGGTTCAACACTTTCCAAGGTTAGACATTCTATCATCACGCATCATAGGGACCAAGATGTATGCCATTTCTCACAACAACTTTGAAAAGAGGTCCTTACAACAGAACCAAGATGTAGTCATTTTAACACCCTTAGAGCAATAGTCAAATCCCATGCGCGGCTTACCTATCACCCAACGGCCAAGGCGCTGGGCGCTCACTCGAGGCACGCGTGGGCACCGAGCCCCTCCTTCATGTGAGTTGTGTAAGAATACATCACCTATGATAGATACTTAAGTGCAAAAGAATAGAAAAGAACCATGTGTTCATTCTAAGAGCCTAGGACGAGTTATCATATCAATGCATTCATTTAGATAGCAAAAGAGAAATATCAAACAACATATAGGATTGATTCATAACACAAAGGAAATGTACTAGGCTTATGCTCATGAACACATATATGCTTTAAAACATAATCTTTATATTCATGTTAATGAGTTCGATAACCACATTACATTCACTTGAGGCCATAACAGACCCATATAACAATGCAGAGTAAGGTCATGCATCATGAACTAAACTATGTCCTTCATATTACAAGGATAAACACAAACCCACCCTTTAAATATGCCATCACTCCTATATTTCCTCTAATCCCAACCCATATAATCCTCCATTATATTTCTGTAGAGCTTCGCCTCTCTTTCCCCACCTCTCGCTTCTCTACCCTGCACCAACTTCTACTACCTACACATCTTTATACATAATTTTTGCCTTCACCATCATGCCTTATGAGGTAACATATTGACTTGCTAAGTGTCCAAGTGGTCCTCCAATGGAGCATGCCTCCTTTGATCCGAGCTCTCCACTCTTTGCAATGATGTCTTTCTGGATCCTTCCATCACATGCATGGAATATTCCATTCTTGATCCTATAGCTGTCAAGATGGCACCTTATCCACTCCGCATGCTAGATGGGTCACACTTTCCTCGTGTGTTGTCTGGAACTCAAATATGGCTAAGTCCCAAAATTTGTCTTGTCTTACGCACGCGCGCCGTGTGTTCTGCTAAACCCTGCTAGAACCCTACCCTACGTGCCTTCAACCCACACCCTTCTTTAATTAGGTCTCCTACACGCCCATGCACCTTCTTATACTTAGCCAAATATTTTGGCACCCAACACTTCTAATCGAATCATGATGGCTTGCTCTAAGCAAGTTCCTAATATCCAAACGAACCAATTGACCCATAGTAATAATTACAGAGGTATTTGGATGAATATGCAGATGGTGGTTGAATAGTTTTTCTAAAAATTTCACCAATTACATGCACAATTCACTACGGTAAGTAGGTTTAGATCGAGATACATGTTTACCTAGTGTGGAGTAGTTTGGGGTGGGCCACGAAAATACATATTAAAATTTTAAGTAACCACTAATTCATGAGTCAAATTGTATTAGTTCCCCGTGTGGAGGAAAATTAAGTTACCTAAGTCCATACACACCGAATCAACATGTTTTAAATGTGGCAAAGCTTTTAAACACAACAAAAAGACAAAATGAAAACACATTCTAGAGTAAAGGAGGTATAGGATTAGAAACCATGGTGGTCCTACAAAAATTTAGGTCTCCATGCGCCTCAACATCAAGCCTTAACAGTTCTTCTAATGTTGGTTCCAAGACGTCGGCGGATCGAATCCCATGTAAGTCGATGTCATTTTGGAAAGCACTTTTGTTCCTAAATAACTTGCCCTCGTGGCAATGAAATCCCTTAAAAATTCTCTGCATTTTGCATGGTGTAGGCTGTAGAAGCCAACGATGGGGATCAACTCGAGATCTCGCGAATAGCGCGAGATTCATCAACACGAGGGCTGACACAAAGCCCACGGTTCTGGGTCATGGAAGAATTTGGGTGAAGTGGAGCTTGAGGTTCTTCAACCTTGCCAATTAGGGTTAAAAATCAATAAATCATGGGAACAATTAACCATTTTAAAAACTACAAAAATAACCTTCGGTGTTTAAATCAAAATAGTAAAAATAAGTTGCAGAAAAAAAAAACATGTATTTCTTCTCGAACTCTCCAGAAAGATGAAGTTTCACAGAACTGTGAGGAAATAAATCCTACACACCATAGATATATACCTTTCATTCACCATGCAAGTTCTAAATATACCCTTCATTCACCATGCAAGGTTAAAACTAAAAACAAACTGCTAAAAACAACCATTAAAGCTAAACCATCACCACTCCTATCAAAACCGTCATTTAGGCCATCAAATTTGACATAGTCCCATGAATGTTCACAAAGCCCTTTCCCATAGGGGAACACCTTCAAACGTAATAACATTTCTAAAACCTAATGAGGGTGTAAACATTTAGTGAACCCGACTCTTGAATCAAATTTATCACTAATATCCTAGTTGCCCTAAGATTTATTCTTTTGAATTCTCTTCACTTGATCATGGATCCCTCTTAAGGCCCCATCTTATCTATTGGAGAATATATTTGCATTCACCTTGAATGTCAACTTATTTCACAACTAATCCTATCAAATCTAGTTCCTCGTAATGTCACTGCGATTATGTGCTCTTTATGTTTATTATTGTCAATCTCATCACTAAAGTTCTTTTCCATTTTACATGGTAAACACTCTAATAGTGGTTACTAATTTGGTTATTCTATTGGCAACTTATTGTCATGAGTTTTTGCAAGGGCAAAATTCAACTTGAAAGCATGACAACCATACCCTACTATGAATTTTTTTGCTTGTAAGTCATCACAAGCCCTCCTCTAGATCACCCTAACCCATGTATTAGGCCTATCCTACCCTTATAAGTGGTCATATGTGTTATGTTAACCTGGTCTATAGGTGATTTAGGGATATCAAGTCCATTTAAGCACTTCCAAGTCAAGATCCTTCAAGATGGGCTCTTTAAGAAGCTTAGAATGGCTATTTCTGGTCTTCCTAAGGTTGGCACACACCCCCAAAGTAGAATGAAAGAATCAAATTCATCAAGGAGGTGTATCAAAGAGCTAAGAATGTTGTGCAACTGATTTTGGAAGATTATGGGAAGTTTTAGAGGTTTTGGGACTAATTCTCGCAGAAGTGGGTCCTAGAGGGTGAAACAACTTGTAGTGCAAAAAAATCGGGCCGAGCTTCGGGAAGTGATTTTGGGAGCTCCCTAAATATCTAGATGTCAAACAAAACATCATTGGAAAGGTATTTCAAATATCTAAAGGATGGTGGTTTCACATATTTCACAAGACACAAGAAATTATGCCCACAACCTAATTTCAACATGCATAATCTATGAGCCTGAAGAAAAATCCTATTTTTAAGAGGTTTTAGGAAGAATCAAGGTATGATAACCCTCCCATTGTTTTCAAAAGGCCATTTCTAGTCAATTTCATATAAATAAGTGCATGAAAATACCTTTGGATGCTTAAGTTATGCTTCCGTCAAGTTGTTCCCCAAGGTAAGATCAAGGAGTTAGTCAATTTTTGGGGTGGACACATGTCACTCCTAGGTGGTGGCGCACTTTTTTGCACCAAAAATCCCAAAATTTGGGAAATTTGGAGCACAAAAATGTTCCTAGTCCCCCAAATATCCCCCTAGACCGTGATATGACCTCCTTTGACCCCAAATTGCTCAATTAATCCCCGTGCACCATTTTCTAGCACCCACCTCCAAAGAAACCATGTAGAGCGTCACTTGTTAAGCCTAGATGAGTGCCACTTATTTGCACCAACTATCCTAAATTTTTGGGATGGTTGGGAAAAAAATTCACCCAACCCCATTGTGGCCTTTGGTCTCCCACATGACCCGGAAAGTTGCTTATGAGGCTTTTTCAGCCCCCCTCCCTCTTTGCCTCTCAAAAATGACATCTCGCCACTTGTCAAGCCTGGGTGAGGGCACACTTTTTTGTACTAACCATCCCAAAATTTGGGATGGTTGGGACACTTTTCTCCACCCATGCTCATCCCCTTCCTAGGTCACCCATATGACCCGTTTTGGCCCCTGGTGCTTTAAGTGTTTTTTCACCAATTTCCCAATGACCCGAATCATAGAGCACTACTTGTCCTCATGAGGGTGAGGCAAATTTTTTTGCACCAACCGTTCCATACCTTTGGGAAAGTTGGGACAAAAAATTGCGCCCATGCCAAAGTTGAAGAAAAACTAAGTTTTTGAATTTTTGTGTTGTTTCTACTTCTTCTCGTGTGTGCGCACAAAAATCCTCACTGCTGGAAATCTCCATTTTCCTCCATTTTTTTTACTTCCAACACTTCAAACTTTAATTATATGTCCATTCCACTTCCTGCATTTCTGCTATCACACCAAAACCTTGCTTTTTCAATCGACACCATGTCAAAATTTTGCCAGAAGCTTCCATGAGCGGAAACAGTGAAGTGTTCATATCTCTCAAACCATAAGGTGGATTCCAGTGAAATTTTGGGCATCTCTTCCTCTCCCAATTGCATTCATGATGCAAAATAAAAAAATTGTAGATATGTATCAAATTATTAATGTCATGAATTTCAATATTTGTGCCCTAAACCCTTCTTATACAATTTTCCGTTAATCCAAAAAGTGGGTGAAGTTTCAAATTTTACCTGCATGAGCATCCAAAGAGAAAACCTAGATAAAAATGGTGATTGCACCAGCGTATAAAAATAGTAAGTTTCTTTGGTTCACACTTACTATATTTATTAATTTTCCTAGAATTAAAAACCTTTGCGGAAGCAAACCCTGAAAAATCACTAAAATGAAAAACTAGGGCACATAGGCCAAAAAAGTAAAAAAACAAAAAACAACTTTCTAAACATATAAAGTGCTTAAAATTGTCCATAAAAATTTGTGATATTTCTCCAAATATGGTGAGAATCCCCAAAGATTGATTTCAAGTCAAAAAATTAACGTTTTCCGAAATAGCGAGTCATGGTCTCACATTCCGAAAATAGTAAGTTTCGAGTCTTGAGTGCGAAATGTTGCGAGATGGCTCTATTTTCACTCATCTTTCTACTTTTTGGACTCTCCATGGGATGGTAAGATGACCTCATGGCTCAAATAGAGGAATGAGAACTTCACAAGGGTCCTGGAAGCATCATCCTGAGTTCAATTGTGTTAAAAATAAAGCAAACCATCACGAGACGCAGCGGGTGGATCCATCACCATCACTCGGTGAGTTGGGTGATTTGAAGTAAGTTGGTTGAGGTGAGCTCAATGAGCTAAGGAATTTCATCAATCAAGTGTCAAGGAAGATCATCGTGAGCATTGCATGTGTTTATTCTCGGAAGAGTGTTTATAAACACTCACTTCATGGTCCAGGTGTTTATGCATCATCATCGTCAATTGCTGAAGGTCCTCATCGATGACAGATGTATCTTCATTCTTGGGAGCATCTCTTCTTTCCTCTCCTTCCTCATTCTTTCTCCTCTTCTCTACCACCTTCTAATTATTCGTTGTGAGCAATCATGATGTGTGTCTTATTCATTAATGTGGCTTTAACAAACATAGTAATAAGTTACCCTTAATTAATATAAAAGGGAACTTAATTTTATTCCTAGGAATGTCAAAAGTCACATGTTGTGAGGAAAAACTAAAGGTCATGTGGGGGGTAGATGAAGAGTCCTTTCAATGTCTATAAATTTTAATGACACCCTCATTCTTAAGGCTTTTCGGTTTAGTATGCTCAAGTTGTGGTTAATTTTTGTATTGAAGGAGATTACTACTTGGAGATATATAAAAGAGATAGCGTTCTTATGTTTTCTAAACATACTTTTCCTCTCTTCCTTTACATTTTACAACTTATGGAGATGTCAATCAAGATTTTATTCCTTCTTAGATGTATGAATGTGTGTAATTTTGTATGCATAGTTTCCTCTCATTGTTGGTGTCACAAGCATAGTTTTTCTTTCTCTAATTATGTATGTGAAACTTCTGATTAACTTTGGTAAGAATCTGATTTCCTACTTGCAGAGTTAATCTCTCCCCTAATTTCTCACTCCCTTTTCCCCCACTATCTAGAAAATTCCTCCCTTGTAAGCATTTTCCACATGTACAGTGGAGTGTTCATGTTGGATCCCCGACCTCATAGGCCAATAACAAATTTCCTTTTAGTTCAATCACAATAAATGGAGCTGCATCATTCAAGTAGAGGGACCTAGAGTCTCGAGTGTTGGTGGAAACCCACCAATTTGTCTAACCAAAAAAATTTCTCACCAATAGTTTTTGACACCCACCATGGGGCAGACTTCACGATGTCTGCACCCAAAATATGATCACAATCTACAAAAATAAAATACTCCAAAAATACAAAAAGATAAGAATTGAAAAAAAAAAGGTTGATTGAAATCCATTGCTGAAAATCCCACTTTGTTGATTCATGTGAATGACCCTTCATATTCCATAATGTCCTTTCGTATTCCCATTACAATATTTTCCCAAAACTAGTTGAAAAGAGATATACCGGCTGAATAGGAGAAGAGTTGTTGATCCCACTTTTGAGGCTTTGCAAAATCCACAAGAAAATATCAAAGATAACCCCTACTATTTCTCTCAAGCTTCATCCCCATTCTAATTCTTCAATTGGTTCACCTGTAATCTGATCCAAACTCTTATTGATACCCCTCCTACAAATTCTCCCATCTTTCAACCACTATTGAATATTGAATTCCCTAGTGAAGGAGAACAAAATTAGAAGAATAACTAGGAAAAGAATTTGCAGAAGTTGAAGTGGAAGTTGAATCAGAAGAAATAATGACAAACAAAGAAGGATAAAGACCCCAACCCATTGTTCTATGGGGAAGGAATACATGTTCACTTGCTCTTACACCCCCTCTTCACAATCTACCAATAGGTTCTCGCAAAAACTTTCCAAAGTTCAAAGGTGACGGTATGCAAATTCCTGCATATCTTTTCCTTCATCACATCATACAAAATCCTCGGAATTGAACACAAAGATGTTGTTAGAGATTGTAAATGGAGTCTCTACGAGAAAAGGAAATTGAGTGGTTTTATCTCTTACCTGCTAGATCCATCACTAGTTGGGAGGACATCAAAACCCGTTTTGAAGATAGATTTAAATCGGTTGAGGATTTCTAGTATCTCCTCATTCAATTGGTACAAATGAAGAAAGAAGCTATAATGACCATATATTCAACACCAAAATTATCAGAATAATTTTTTTTACTTTAATTACATGCTACACAACACCACATGGGATCCAAATAAAGAAATTTGACATCACGTAGGACACTTACATAAACATGAACCCACTCATACAATAGGATAACATAGGGTACACATCAATGTCTTACTCAAATGACATAAACTAGGACAATGACCCAATTACAGTAAGAAACATAGGATAGGCATACTCCACGACATGGCCTTTTCATGGTTTACATATTCATTACATTTAGGTTTCCATTGTATGACCTTATAGTTTTCAACAGGATTAAACACATAAGGTTTAAAATTTCCTATTTTTCAAACTCCAATTACTTTATTTGTAGAGCATTAGTCTTTAACGGAGAATGTGTGGTTGGTTCCTTTCTCCAATTCCATTAGTTATCCATAGCTCATTTGTTAAAAAAATCATTTTAAACAACTATGAGTCTCCTAATATTCAATTCTTATGTTAAAGATTTGTTTCTCAAAAATGTTTAGTTGACTATAATTGTTGAAGAACACATAACATGGGACCCTTTGTTCCTTTACAACTAGGTTGCATGTTTTTGTTTAACATTTCACTTATAGTGGTTCCTTTAGAATTCGATCATTTCTCTTGTGGAAATAACTTTATATAACATGATTGTGATTAGGAACGTATATACACACATGCGTCTTCTAGTATTTGACTTAAGGATTTGATTGAAAGAGTTGTGTTTACTAGGTTTGGAAAAATACTCTTGTTATAAGGAGGAAAATTCATAGGAAGAAAAAGGAAGGTTACTAGATCAATAGAAAACCTATCCCAAGTTCATTTCATAACATTGTTTAATACTAACAATACACTTTTTTCATCTTCCAGTTATTACAACCAACTATGTAGGTTAACTAATTAAGTTGTATCATTCTTGATTCACAATCCATTGCTCCTATTAGGAATTCATATTTTCACAATCATATTGTGCATGGAAGAGCACATTACACCTATGTTCCCCTTATAGATATTTTCCCTTGAATCTAAGTGACAAATTTCACATTTCAAACTACTTTTGTTTCATCATCTTAAGGGTTCACTCTCTATAAAATGAGTTAATTACATGTTTCGACCATAGATTCTACTTCTTGAGTGATCCTAGATTTAATATATTCCTAACTACGCCAAGATTTCTGCTAACTTTACAAGTCCAACTAGAGTGCAATCTCCTTATCTCATAAGACCTTGGCTACAGTTGCAGGTATCCCATTCTCAAGGTTACATTTTATTATTTCATTAGCATCATTGTTTGATTCATATTTATGCAAACAAAGCATGTGATCATGCATCATATTTGGGTTTTCAATTTATTAGGTTGTTGTATTAGTTGTGGACCTCTACTTTATTACATTCATTTTATGATCACATTTGACATTTTAGTTGGTTTTGACATCACTCAAAGGTGTACCATTTTTGTAGTGGGCATTCCATAGATTAATCTTATTTACCCTTTTTTACTAACTACATTTACATGGTTACTTTGGTCATGTATAACATCATTTTGGAACAAATTTATTCCTATAACACTTACGTAACACTTAGGGATTTAAGACTACAAGGAGTACAACCTCGCACAAGACAACTCATTTCATTTCTCTTAGACACACAAGTATTAAGTGTATATTGCAAGAGAGATATCCCAAATAATCTTAAGCATTACAAAATCCTCCTAAGGACCTATTTCAAATGTTGGGTAAAAATGCAAGTAATTTGAAATGTAGTCTCCAATCACATAATTTAGATCTCACATGAGATAAATTGTAGGTACAACCACTAACTATCTTGCAAGGCTTTGGCCACCCATTAGGTACCGAGGGAAATTTCGCACAAGGTTGTTAACTTATTCATGATATGGTCAAACCTATAACTCCTAGACATGATCACCTCACTCATCCCAATATGATAGGTTTCACAACATATGTACACCACATCATAAAATATAAAGGAAATGGTCATTAATAAGATATGTTAGGTGTGAAGCATGAAGATGATTAATGAGATTAGAGTATTTTATTAACATGATCAATGTTTTATACCTTGGAAAAAGAATCAAATGGGAGGAGGAAGTACAATAGACATTATAGCTCGTTCTTTTATTTTTCATTAGTTTTTGATGAGAGGAGATTCTACCTAGCATTTTGGTTGTTAAGGAAATAAACCAATAATTAACATAACAAAAGATTAGTTGGATATCTTTATAACATAAGTACAACATTGAGTACAACTTCACATCCATTCACACTATAAAATATAGTCACATTGGTATTCTCTTTTCAAAATATACCAAGAAAAATTCTTCAAACAATAATACATATCATTATTCTATGGTAATACATGTATTGCAAGATGAATATAACTTTACAATAACAACTCATTAATTACAACATATCACATCCAGAAAATTCCTCTTGTTTAGAGTACCACAGAACCAACGTTGCATCAGTCCTAGGACTGAGTATGGAAATCCCCTACACTCAAGCATAAATTCCACGCATCCATTATTTTTAACATTTTCAATCAACTAGAAGAGAGAGAGAGAGATAGGGAGAGGGAAGAAGACAAGGTTTCATTTCTTATGCATTCATGCTTTCACATTCAGTTGCACTTAATATTTTGGTACTATAGAGAGAGTAAGGATGAGAGAGAAAGTTAAGAGACATTTTATTTTCCATTCACAATGTCATAACCATTTGCATTTCATTTCCATTATCATTTCATTTCAAACCAATTCACATTTCCCAATTCATTTACGTTTTAAAATCAATCAAGTAACATAGTTGTTTCTAGAGAGAGAAGAGGGTGGAGAGAGAAAATCACCATACATTTAAAAATTCATTTATATAAGATAAAATATTGAATAAAATTATACATAGCATTGTAATGGTATTATGAGGTCACTATTAATGCAAAATTACAACATCCCCGATTGTTTGTGATTTTGTGTACGAAGTGTCAGTGCGGCTCGCATAACATGGGATTATCCTGTAGTGTGGGACCTTGCAAGTAGGATAATCCTCAGAGAAAGCCAACTTCTTCCTCTAACCTAGTGCCAACTTCTCCAAAGTGCAAAGAATGGCAAGCTAAACCAATCCTATCCTAATGCTTTCCAAGGAGACAAGGATAGAAGATGCATGAAATAAAACTACTCTAAGTGAAGGTGATGCACCAAGAAAGGGTGAGACAATCCAAGTGAGTGAAAGATAGGGAGAAAACCGGGAAGGAGAGGGCTAGTAGAAGTGCCACAGTCCAAGACAATATTCAATTCCCTATATTCATAAATCACAACAAACTACAGACCCTACAAAGAGATAGATACATGCACAATATACTTATAAATATAATGGAAGGCAAAAGATGCAATTCATACAAGTTAGGGAGAAAATGGCCAAAAAACATGAATTTTATTGCTCGAAACATGCACAATCCATTACATCATAAGCACAAGACAAAATCCTTTACAATAAGCCCAAATTTGAGGCCTTTAGCTCACAATAGCTTTGAAACAATTTTGATAGAGTTCCTTGCTTTTCCAAAAATCTCTCTCAAAATGAGGCAAATTTTACAATATATAGAAAATTTGGGTCACCAACTAGAGTGCATTAAAGAGGTATGGGAAACCATTCATTTTGGTACTTTTCCTACACAGGCGGTCATGGGCATCATGCCTCATTAATTCTAGTTGTTGGGATGTCATTCATTCACCTACCCTCATTTGGCTTGTAACTCGTCCATCTTGCGGGTCGTCCAACCGCGTTGGGTTGGACATCGACCATCCTCTTTGAGAAAACTACCTTGGCCTACAAGTTCCTTTCCATATTTGGGTTAGATGGTTGTCTAACCATGATCCATACAATTGTGAGTAGGTTGTCTAACCTAATTTTCGTCCAAATTCATTGGGGTTGGATGACATCTAACTTTGTGACCATACATGCTTCTTTTTTTGGCGACAACCCGGGGGAGTTGTCATCTTCACATTGTGGGTCGTCCTACCCAGGAGGTTGGATGACCATCTATCTCTACCCATATGATGCACTACCTATCTATTCTTGCAGTGATGAACCGACAAGCTAACCAACTCGACACTGGTGACTTGACTAACCATGTCATACAACCGTGAGTCATCCATTTGCATTGGCCATCAACCCCCAAGGGGTTGGAGGACGACTAAATATGTCGACCAACCTCTCCATATACCATCTATTTGACCAATCGTAACCTCTTTGTCTTAAGATGCCATAAAAATCAGCCGATACACTGTCTCACTAACCCATCTAACCAACTTGTCTTCCATACCAAGGTTGGATGTTGACTAACCCATCCGACCAACCTATCTTTCGTACCAGGGTTGGATGCTGACTAACCCATTTGACCAACATGTCTTTTGTACAAATGTTGAACACCAACCAACTTCTTCCATACTAGGGTTAGACATCATGTTGCCGAATAACCAATGTGGGCCATCTAACTCGAGCCGACCAACCTTTCACTTGTCCAACCCACACGTCTAACCATATGTCATCCAATCTGGTTGACTCTTCCTCAAACTCAGCCAATTATCCAATAATCTCGGTCACCAAATCCAAGATTCACTGCGATGAGCTGGGCCGAGCCAAAACATGAGCTACCTTGCATACTGCAAAAGCATTTCCCTTTTTCCATCAACTGTCGATGTTCTAACTTGCTAAGTTGTCCATTTTGTAGGGGGTGTGAAAAATGGATAACAATTGGTGACTTGCGATGATCTACCTACTTGATCTGGAAGACCAGTGACCTTAGGGGATCCATTGGGCATGAAGTCATATTGATTTTTGGACCGGCCCATCACTTGAAAATCTATCTTCCAACTTTTGGAGCACTACTGGGGATTTTCATTTCAAAAGAAATCTTGGTTGAGGACTAGTTGCTTCTTCACCAAACTTTTCCTGAAATTGGAAAGTGCAAGAGCAACAAGGGCACAACTATGTACAAACAAAAAAGGTCATACACATTCCAAATAGAATATGCAAAGAGTGCACAAACACTTATTATAAAAGCAACCTAAACTAAAACAATGCAATGTGCTAAAACACTTGGAGGAATTACAACTCTTAAACTAATATGTACAAGAAGGATATTTCACTCAATAACAATGCTTGAGATAGATTCCATTGATTGGAATTTGTAGTTCTTCTCCATCCAACCTTGATAGCTAGAAATCATTATTTTCTTTGCAGCCTGAAAAATCATATAAGGGCCACTCCATATTGCATCAAACTTAGAGTGCCTTCCCGGTTTTCCCTATCTACATCCCATTTAAGGACCAAGTCTCCCTCTTGGAAGTTTCTAGCCTTTTCCTTCTTGTCAAATCACCTCTTGATCAATGCTTGATCCTTCTCCATGATGTGCATGGCTTGGTTCCTCATCTCCTCCAACTCCATGAGCTCTGCATATCTAGCTTCCATGGGTTCAAACTCAGATAGCTCTAGTTGCTTCATGAGTTCCAATGTAGGAAATTTGAGGGATATAGGCAACCTTGCCTCCCTTCCATAGACTAACCTATAAGGAGAGTTCCTATTGAATTCTTGGGAGTAATCCTATCAGCCCACAAGGCTGATTTCAACTTGGCATGCCAAGTTCTCTGGTTCTCATCTAGAGTTCTCCTTATAATCTTCAAAAGATTTTTGTTGGTGGACTCAACTGCCCATTACCCTGTGGGTAGTAATTTGACGAGGTGCTCAAGTATATCCCATTTTGACTTCCCACTCTGTGATCTTGGCACCTAGGAATGCCAAAGCATTATTTGATATATGGTGGCGGAACTTGAACATCATGTCACTTATCCCTTCATAAAAATATAGTATGTTGGCCTCATTTTCTTCTTTGAGTGCAACTACCTCCATCCACTTGGTGAAATAATATGTGGTTGTGAGGATCCACTTGTGGCCCAAGCTAGAATTTGGATTAATCACCCCAATGAAATCTAGCCCCCATTGCATGAATGGTTCATTTACGAAATGGGGTGGAGTGGAAGGGTTGTTAACCTCTCTTTTCCTATGAAGAAGGCACACTTTTTACACTTCCTAATCCATGCATAACAATCATGAAAAAGGTTAGGCCAATAATAACCTGCCTTCATAATTCTAAGAGTTGTCACCCTTGTGGCAAAATGGCCACCTGTTTCTCGTCATGAAATTCATGTAGCACCTTCTCTATCTGATCTACCTTGAGGCACCTTAGGAGGACACCATTTACATCTTTCTTGAACAAGATACCATCAACCAATGCAAAGGGGATACAATGGAGCCTGAAATACCTTCTTTTGGCCTTGCTCATCCCTTGAGGAATTTGACCTGTTTGAAGGAAATGGACTATATCTTGAGTCCAACAAGGATCGGTGAGGCATCGGTTGATTGCTCTTGATCATCGCATAACACCAAAACAACCTCTCCTTTACCACTTGACTCGACATGTTGTCCCAAAGCTAGCTATTCACATAATCCCTTACCCCTAACCAACTTGGTCACCTTAATATCAATGTCATATTCCATGACCTTGGTTACCCAACCAACCCTTTTTTCATTGAGGTCCTTGTTTAAAAGAAAATATTTTATACCAACATGTGTGACTAGTAGATGAATCCTATTATTTGACACTAAATGTCTAAACTTCTTCAAACTTCTAATCATAGCAAGGACATGTTTCTCAATGAATGAATATCTTACCTCATAGTCCATAAGGCCTTGGCTAAAGAATGTAATAGGTTGTTCTAGTCCTTCCTTACTCTGTTGCACCAAGATTGCGGAGATGGTGTCTGAACCACCAAAGGCGTATAGAAAGAAGTCTTTGGAGAAGTTTGATTAATGAGAGTTGGAGCTTGAGATATGGCCTACTTGATAGCTTTGAAACTCTCTTTTCCCTCCGTTATCCATTTGAAAGCCAAATTATTTTTCAGCATCATCATTAAGTAGAAAAATATAGTACAAACCTCTCGAACAAAGTTTATCCTCCCCAAGAAGCTTTGGAGATCCTTCTTATGACTTGGAAATGGTAGAGCACAAATGGCTTCTACCCTCTCCGGATCAATTGTTAGTCCTTCCTTCGACATGATATGGCCTAAAAGTTTACCCTCATGTGTCATGAATATGCACTTTTTGGGGTTCAAGGACACTCCAAACCTCCTACACCTTTGGAAGACTTGTCTGAGATGAAAGAGGTGACTTTCTACATTTTTAGAAAATATAGTGATGTCGTCAAGATATACAAGCACTATTTTATTTAACAACCCCTTAAATGCCATATCCATTGCTCATTAAAATGTAGACACCCCAATTTCACATCTATTCTAAATCAATTAATTCCCCTTCCTCATTTCCCACAAAAATACATTTCGAATTAATCAAATATAACTTGATTAATTATCCATTTCAAAATCTAAAAAATAACCCAATCCTCACCACATGTCATTATTCTCCATGTTTTTCCACTATTGAATTAAAAATTCAAATTCAAATCCTCACCCACCCTTCGTGGTCCCCACTCACCTAAAATCCTCCACTTATGAATTAAAAATATAATTCAAATCCTCACCCATTCTTCGTGGCCCCCACTCATCTAATCTTGCCCACATTTTCAAACCACTCACTTAATCTTGCCCACATTTTCAAACCATGATTACTTAAATTAATCTAAGCTAATCACTCCTCAGCTATAAATACAACCTTACCCCTCCCCTCTAAACACACGGAGAATAAGCTTGCATGCCATATCTAAGTTCTTGCATCTTTTGAGCAAAGAACATCCTTTTGCCTCGTCCTAATGCCAAAATAGCCTCATAATCCTTTTTCCCATCTAGTGCAAAGTAAGAGGATCGTTGTTGCAGGAAGGTCTTGCTCCGTCTTGAAGAAAAACACCTACATATCACACAATCAGGGCTTAATCCAAGTTTTCTAGCCCATTTCAAGGTTTGCTACGGAACGTGAAGGAGGAGGTATGATTATTGGTATTTTACTTCCTTGTTAGTAGTGTATTTTTCCTAGCTTACATTCTCAAGCATGCCCAAGGTTACTTTCGATCTGTTACCATTAATTTCTCAATTAGTGGTTTTATCATTCTTTGTTTATTATTGTTTGTTATTATTTCCTTTTCTATTCCTTATGGCCTTCTTTGGTTAACCTTCATGCTTTGGGTAGTGTTTTTGTTGTGTGGTGTCTTGTGGTGTATCTACAGGTTATAACAATGAAACTATGACGCTCATCTTATCTTTGATCTCCTCGGTGCTTGGTGTTTAGTTCTCAGTTCTGATTTTGTTATTCACTCATAATCTATAGAAACACATGAACTAGTCATTAGTTTATCATCTTACTATCATGGGACAACCAATCCAGGAAAATGCATTTATTTATTTACTTTTGCTAAAATAACTGCTTTGTAGGAAGTTAATCATTTTTTTCTTTTATTTTAGTCAATCATTTTGTGATCTAACTCTTTATTTCTATTTATTGTTCTTTTTTAACCTTCTTTGTCAAAATTTTAGCTTCTCAGGTGAAGTACAGAAGTCAAAAAATAAAAACTAGCTCCCGAGACGTTTTTCTCACGTTCAAAATTTTCATTCAGAGTGCTACCGTAGCCCATCTTCCGAAGCCATAACTTTTGCTCCCGAACTCGGAATGACTTCATTTTTTTTTAACGGAAAGGTATCAAAATATCTATGCAATGAAAAAATAATTTTTATATTTAGACTTACAGAAAAATTTTGGTTTCATTTCTTCTAACACCTGTCTTTTTAACAAAAACAACAAAATTATAGTTTTTTTAATTATTATTTTTATTTTATTTCACGTAACAACCTCACACATATGCTCTTTCCTCACACTTCAAAAGTGATCTTGGAAATTAGAAATGTGAGGCCACTCGGGCTCTGCACAATAATTTTTTTAAATTTTTCATTTTTTTGCCTTACATTTCAATTTTCCACGACAACACTTCTGTAACGTTTCACACTCTTCTTTTGTTGTTTTCCTTTTTGTGAAAATAATCCTTATCAATATTTCGAGAATCATGATCAATTGCAATAATTATTAGCATTTAAAAAAAAATCTATTCCAATGGTATCTGCGTATGCTCTTTTCTTGCACTTTCGAGCGATCCGGAAAATCGAAACAGTCCACAATTTTTTTAGTTTCTTGTCTAACATTGCGAGGATCCTCTAGCTTTATTTTCCAACTATCATTTCAATCATTATTTTACTTTGTCATATTATTAATATTTGTTTGGTCGTTAGTTGTGTATGCTCTTTTCTTGCGCCTTCGAGCGATCTGGAAAATCAAAAATAGCCACGATCACTTTTCTAACATTTCATTTGCAGGATACCTACTAATTTGTTTTCTGTAGAACCGCGTTGCTGGAATATTGTCAAAAACAAAAACAACAAAAATCCTACAAAAATACCACCATTCAAAGACAATTGCTGAAACAAAAAAAAAGTACGCTCAGGTACGCAATTATTTTCTGCTAGTGATTTATTTCAAGTTGGAAAGAACCTGCGTTTAATCACTTTATCATATTGTTTTTACACGTAGACGAGGTGGATTTCATCACCACCAAAGCTACACCGGTGACGTGGACTTGACTACCATGCACCAACAACATTTGCATCTGCATTGCACTTTGAGACCTAGTCTCATCACAGTGTTCGGTATTTACCTCGCCCTTGCTCTTCACTTACATGTAATCTCTTTGTTGTGTAACGTATGCGAGTCACTCCTAAATAAATTAGAATAACGAAGCTCGGCATCGTCCCCGTAAATCTTCGAGGAGTTATAAGGACACCATACACATTCATCCCTCCATCACCTTCCACCTTTTCACAAAACCTGTTATGGACGTGGTGCTTCACTCCAAAATGGCAAGTAAGAATTGTGAGTCTCCTCCAAGACTTCTAAGGGTTCCTCAGTACCAATTGTCCTTATACAAAATTAGGTATATCAGGACTAGGGTATATCGGAGGATGCATCTTCTTGGAGTAATAAGAGCTGCATCCACCATTTCACAACATACTTGTATGATTGCATGAAACAATGATCATTCCTGAAGAATTTACCTCATAAGCCAAAACAATTGAATCCACATGATTGCTTTTTGTTTGAAAACAAAATAGTTTAGCATTGTTTTATCATAAAACTTGGCTGATATCAATGTGTTCATTGTAAAAGTTCAAACCCTAGTTGTGTTCCACAAAAAAAAATCGGTTCTTGACCAATTCAATACCAAGCGAAAACATCCAAACAATCCAACAACATAGACCAAAACATCACACCAATTTCATTAGCTTGCCTCATCCAACAATACATCTGTCATAGCTTGTCTTCGGCTATATCCAATTGATATTGAGTGACTAGCATTCACTCCCCATATTGTCAATTGTCAAAACATCCTTCATAGCTTGTTTCAAACTATATCAAACTAATATTGGGTGACTTGTTTGAGTTCACTCATTATTCTATCCACCATCACGTTTATCCAAATCACAACCAACACAAATCCTTTCATAACTCATTTTGAGTTATATCACAACCATATCACGATTAACCTATTCAGGTTACTCTCCCCATCAATAGTCCAGAGCTTGTTTAAGCCAAATCTACACAACGTGCAACAAATCCTCTAATAACTCGTCTTGAGTTACATCATCATCATATTGAGATAACTTGTTTGAGTTACTCTCCTTATCAGTCATCACGAGCTTATTCACGATAAATCCAAAGTAATCGAGTTCTCATTTCTTCGATAAATTTCATCATGGTATTCACTCGCAATCCACATCATGAAAATGACGACGAAGAAGTCGCACAACTAGAACTCACCAATGAAGAACAAGAACAAGTCAATAGGGTGATAAAACAAAACAAAAATGAATATCATTACGCATCCTAGCCATGGGGGCAAAACTACCCCCTGACTTTGGGATGGAAAATTTAAACAAACTCATCGACAACGGTGAATCAAGTTATCACAATGAAATACCAAACAATCCAAATGGTTCTTCGGCCGAAGAGTTATTCACTAAAATCCAAGACTTAACAAAGAAACTTGAGGAAGCGACGACTAGAGTTGAAAGATTAAAAGACCTCAATCTAGATTCCAATACTCACGACATGTTTGATAAACCTGTCCCTACTTCTCCATTTGCACAAGAATGGAAACTTATGAAAGACACCATTCAAGAATTTGCAAAAACAATCGAAACAATTCAACTTTGAAAAATTGTCCTTATCCATTTGATACGAAATATCACGATTACCATTTCGACATCCTTTGAAATCCCTAAGTTTGATAAATACAAAAACAAAGGTGACCCCCATGAACATGTCAAGGAATTTTACATGCAATGTCAGGAAGTTACCTATTGAGACATGTACCTTTTACGATTATTCCCCCAAAGTTTAGGAGGACAAGCTTTAGGCTGGTTTTTCCACCTGCCCAAAGGGTCGGTCATGACATTTGCAGACTTATCGGAGAAATTTGTCAAACATTTTTCCTATAACCTAGACTCAGAAATAACTATGCTTGATCTCTGCAACACTAGGCAAAGGCCAAACGAAAATTTTGCCTCCTTTTTACAACGATGGCGCGGAATTGCAAGCCAATTCCCTGCTCAGTACAGAGACAACTAGTTAGTATTTTTTTCCCTAATCTCAATGCCGAATTATCATTCCACATGCAAATGCATTGTCTGAATAGTTTCGAAGAAGTCATTGAAAAGGGGACACAAATTGAAAAAGCCCTCATTTCTAAGGGCTTACTTAAAGCACCCTTTAGAGACCAACCTTATCGAGACACTCCTCAGAACCAGGACAAATCTAAATTCTTTAACCGGAATCAAAATATCGTCAATGATGGCATTACTGATTCCCACCATGTCCGAAATGTCCAAAACCATCCCACCAACACATTAAAATCTAAACAACCCATCATTATCCCTAGAAAGGAAGTTCCTTCTAGGGATCGACGAAGAGAGTTCACTCCTCTCGAAGAAAGTCTATCTAGTGTCTTTCGTCATTTGCAAATGCTAATATGATTACATATCCCATCAGTGTCACCCTTTGAAGGACAACCCAAACCAAATTGGTATAAAGACAATGAATATTGTGATTACCATCGCATAAAAGGGCACTCCATAGATAGATGCATGCAACTCCGCCATTACATCCAAGACCTGATTAAACGTGGAGACATAGAAGTTGAAAATACTTCTGAGACAAAAACACCTAATGAAAAATTTCACATGTTCAACAATCCATTCCCTAACCATGATAACAATTCAAAAGATAAGGGTCAATCATCAAGTAATGTCGAGTATGACTCGGTCATCTCGACCATAGATTATGACCAAGACTTAGTAAGCAACTATAAAGATCGAACCGATCGCTATGCGATCACCACTAGACAGAAAAAAATGTGGGTCCCTACAACAAAAATTTGCCACTTCGTCCCCGACATCACCTCCTAATCCACCATCTAATTCCACCGCCAATTCCTCTCCACAATCTCCGCCGTCATTTAATATTGTCAAACAATTAGAGAAGACTCCCACACAAATTTCAATCATGGAACTACTTAATTCTTCTCCCGCACTACAACGCATCCTTATGCAAACATTGAATAATGCTCGTGTCCCTGAGGACATCAATTCACAACAATTCCAGGATTTAATTACACATCTTACAATCTCGATCCTATTTTATCTTTTGGTCCTCTTGACTTTGCTTAATCCCAACATCACTAATAATCATTCTTTATATGTTGAGGGTTATATAACTCATCGTAAAATCAAGCGCGTCTTAATCGATGAAATGGACCAACATTAAATATTTGTTCCATGAAAATTTTACATTGTCTGCAGGTTACAATTGAAAATGATTTGCAAAAACAATATCATAACCATTCGTGGGTATGATAATAGCGAAAAAAGAAAGTCCAAGGCACAATCATGTTGCCTCTTGAGTTGGACCCATCACTTTAGACATGGTCTGTCATGTGGTAGATGTAGAAGTTGCATATAACATTCTTGTCGGCTGACCATGGATTCATGCCATGAAATCCGTCCCATCAACATTCCACCAATGCATTAAGTTTCCTCATTTGGACAAGGAATTTATATTACGTGCGGATCCCCAACCTTTTGAGTATTGTAGATTCCTCGAAGGACGAGTATCGACATGATCACTATTGTCCATCAACAGATAAATATGCTCCACCTCGTATAATCCCTAATGAAACATGCATTGATCCTGATACACTCCCTAACAATAATCCAAAACCATCATCTCATAACCAAAACACATTTTCCAATCCATTATCATCCGCTAGTCAACCACCTTCCACCAGTCCTCCTCCCACTAATCAATCATCTTCTTCCACTAATCAAGCTTCTTCTTCCAGCAACAATTATTCTTCCACCACACCATCTTCTTCTTCACCTAGCCAATCTTCTTCATCCAACCACACCTCCTCTATTAAGATACCTCCTCCTGTGAACAACCAACCTTCATCCTTCAATCCACCCCCTTCTTCTTATAACCCATTCTCTTCATCTTTTAAGACTACCAAACTAACTTCCCCACCACATGAGGTACCTATTGGTCCCCCATCTCACACATTTAAAATCATTGACACGGGATGCGGTGAATATCAATTTCAAAAGATGGCAGACTCTTTTTATATCACCAAATCCCCACATAGCTATGGCAAACCTAACGCTCCACATCTGAGAATCCATCCCACTTACCAAATGGGTCAGTTAGTTTGGGAAAAAGTTTGGTCATCTTTATAAGCATATTCCAAGTTCTTCGGATCTTGGTTATATAATGATGACTTTGCTCCATGTTATGAGTCCCCTCAATTTACTAAAGCTCATTGAATAATGGAAAACATGCAATAGCGGGGTAAAGGACTCGGTCGAAATGAACAAGGTCGTTTAGACCCTATAATTTGCACACAACATCACGATAAACATGGTCTAGGTTTCAAGGTGTTTGATGTCGCTCCCATAATAATTTCGAGTGACAATGATGACACTAGTTCGATAATGACATTAGATCTCCATGTAGTCTTTTGAGGACCTCATGAAACACATCTTGCCTTTGAACATTTCTCTATTAATGTCATCAATTTTGAGCCTACACATCCGAAGTCTCATAGACCATGACCAACCACATCATGCACCATGGACATGTTCCAAAATGATGAAGCCATCGAAAAATTCCTTGAACTCACGACCAAATACCTACTTCCGACCATTAAAAAAGATTTGAAATCAATCTAAATGAATCACCTATTTTGGCGAAGAGATAAAACATTCGGATCCTTCACCCTCGAAAATTTGGATCAAAGCGCAAATGAGGATTTCCCATGACAAAACCTCACTGCCACCCTATCCAATAAACATGTCAAAAATTTCAACAAACACCCAACACTGATGACCTACATCAACCATTAGCATCGTTCTCTGAAAAGGATACATCTAAAATGCTTGTAGAAGAAACAAAAGACATAAACATTGGCACCACCAAACAACCAAAAATTTTACAACTTGGCATTAGTCTGTCTGACCAAGAATGCATGAAATTCACAACACTCCTTATTGAATTCTAAGATATATTTGCATGGACATATAAGGACTTGCTAGCCTAGACCCATCTCTTGTAGTACACCATCTTGTGGTACATCCAGGATCTGAAAACTCAAAGTAAAAACTACGTAAAATGCATCCCCAAGTCAGTTGCATTACTTGTTAAAGCCGAGCTCGAGAAACTCTTGGAAGTTGACTTCATTAAACCTATTGATTATTCTAAGCATGGATATTTAACATAGTTCTGTTGCCAAGAAAACTCCCGCATCCGAATATGCATGACTTCCATGACATCAACAAGGCTTGTCCCAAAGATGACTTTCCTTGCCAAATATAGACATGATTGTTGATTTTACGGCAGGCCATGAAATGCTCTCCTTAATGGATGGATTCTCTAGTTACAATCAAATACGTATTATTGAAGGAGATCAACATAAAATGACATTTACTACACCATGGGGCACCTTCTGTTATAAGGTCATGCCTTTCGGCTTGAAAAATGCTGGTGCCACCTATCAACGAGCAATGATTGTCATCTTCCATGACATGTTACATGATATCATGGAAGATTATGTTGATGATATATTAGCAAAATATAAGACACGAATAGGGCATCCAAGTGTGTTGAGACGCATTTTTGTTAGATTACGCGAGTATAAGGTTCGTCTTAACCCAAAGAAATGTGTGTTCGGAGTAACCTCTGGTAAATTATTAGGGTTTATTGTCTCACGAAGAGGCATAGAAGTGGATCCTGCCAAAGTCAAAGCCATTATGGAAATGCCTCCTCCTCAAACCTAAAACAATTACGCAGTCTTCAAGGAAAGATACAATCTATTCGGCGTTTTGTATCACAAATGGTGATAAGTGCCATCACTTTAATCGCTTACTCAAGAAAGATGCACACTTTCACTAGAACCACGTTGCCAAGACTCTTTTGCTAAGTTAAAATAATACCTCTCTAGTCCACCTGTTCTTATGTCACCAGTTGTCGATAAACCTATGTTGCTTTATACATCTGCCACTGAACATGCCATAGGAGCTCTACTAGCACAACATAACGATCAAAGAGAAGAACAGGTTGTATATTACCTTATTCGAACACTTATTGAGCACGAAGTCGTTATTCCCAAATCAAAAAGTATACTTAGCATTCACTTTGCATTCCATAAGTTACGTCATTACTTGCTTCAATCACACAACTAAGTTGATTGCCAAAATTGATCCTCTCAAGTATTTGTTATCCGGACCCATTCTCATGGGAAGAATGGTTAGTTGGTCGTATTACTTAGTGAATTCGATGTCGAATTTGTTCCACAGAAAGCAATTAAAGGACAAGCCCTTGCAGACCAACTTGCTGAGGCACCCCTTCCTGGCACAAGAACCACTTCAGTTCTCTTTTCCTGATGAAGATATTCTACACATAGACATCGTGCCAACTTGGACTCTATTTTTTTGATGGATCTTGTAATCTCCATGGCTTAGGGGCTAGTATTTTGCTTATCACACCTAGCGGACATGTTATCCCCAAATCATTTCACTTAGCATTCCCATGTACCAACAATATCGCAGAATATGAAGCTCTCATCGCAGGATTAAAACTAGCTATATCTTGGAATCTTACAGAATTAGCTGTATTTGGTGATTCTTTACTTATCATCAAGCAAGTTACCGATGAATACCAGGTCAAGGATGAAAAACTTATCCCATATAAACGCATGGTGGATAGTCTTCGAAGCTATTTTCGATTAATTAGCTTTGATCAAATTCCCAGAATTCGTAATAAATCTGCCGACGCTATGGCAACCATCGGATCCCTATTAGAAATCGCATCTAGTCAACCCCAGGCACATTTTCTCGTTGAACATCTCTTAATGCCTGCCTATGATCTTCCTGAAAACACTATGGTATGTGAGATCATGGGTCCGAATAACCCTTGGTACCACAATCTTTATACCTTCATTCGTGATAAAACATTTCCTGCCGACATGAAACCAATGCATAAACGTGTTTTAGCACAACGTGCTTCTCGTTACACCATTTTAGCAAAAACTCTTTATAAACGAGGATATGATGACACCCTGCTCTGATGTCTTAATCAGGAAGAATCCTCGAGTGTCTTAGTCAAGTCCATTCTACTATCTATGGAGCACACATAAATGGTATCGCCTTACCCAAGAAAATCTTGCAAGTTGGATATTATTGGCCCACCATAGAAAGTGACTCATGTCATTTTGTCAAACATTGTCAAGCGTCAAAAGCTTGGAAATCTTATTCACGCACCTTCATAGGCATTACAATCGATAACCACACCATGGCCCTTCTCTCAATGGGGACTTGACCTCATTGGTAAAATCAGACCAACATCTTCCGATGGACATAAGTTCATCATTACCGCTACCGATTACTTCACTAAATGGGTAGAGGCTATGCTTCTCACTTATGTTACTGGTAGCCAAATATCAAAATTTATTTTCAATAATCTCATCTGCCGATTTGGTATTCCATCCGCTCACTGTCAGTTGAGATAATGACAAATCATTTAAAAACCAGGATATAAAAGACCTAGCCAAACATTTTCACATCAAACTTAGATGGTCCACTCCATACTACCCTCGTGGCAACGGTGGCAAACAATCAATAAGACCTTAAAATCCATCATGGAAAAGATTGTCAACACCCATGGACGTAATTGCATACTCAAATTTACCCCGCTCTTTGGGCTTATCGTACATCTTACCGCACACCTACCGGAGCCACCCTATTTTCCCTTGTTTATGGTTGTGAAGCCATTTTACCTATTGAGATAAAAATCCCATCCTTGAGAATCTCCCTTAAAGATGTAATTAATGAGGATGAATACCAACAATCACGACTTCAAGAGCTTGAGCTTCTCGATGAAAAACAACTTAATGCTCTCAATCATCTTCAAGTCTATCAAAACCGACTGCAACGCAGTTATCATAAAAAGGTAAGACCCAGAGAATTCAAATTGGTGACCTCGTTTTAAAAGAAAATCAAAAGAATACCACTAAAGAACGAGAAAAACAAGAAAAATTGAGCCTAATTGGTTAGGACCCTATGTTATCACAATAAATTTGGCTCTGAGCCTATAAATTGGCCACTGCGATGGTCAAGATCTTGATGAACTAATGAATGCGAGTTCATTTAAAGAAATTTTATCCTTGAGATGTTCACTATTCCGTGATACAACGTGTACATTGTTCATTTTGTCTTGCTTATTTCCGAATAATTTAAATTTATTCATTTCCATTGTGATATTTTCTTTATCAAAATCACATCTTCATATTTATCATCATGAGACAAGTGCTAGTATAAATCCTATTAAATTTGTGAGTGTCATACTTCTTCCATTTTCTCGCTTTCCTCTATGGTCATACCTAGAAGCTTACCGATGGTAATATATTCCTTCAAATACATTCTCTCTTTCATAACAAAGCTCTAAACTTTGTTACCTGGGCCTCGTTTGGTCGACCATCTCGGTCTTCGGTGTTGAACCTCGCGTCCTACTAGTTGTGTGGAGCCGAGATTGGGACAAACGTTTTCTTCCCAAATACAAAGCACTATTTTAAAAAAATCCATCAATTCAATAACTTATGAATAATTCATTGTCACATCTTTCGTCCTTCATAGTCTTTGGTGTTGAGCCCACACTTCTTACTAGTAGTGTGAGACTGGGAATGGAGGAAGGTGCCCTTACTCGTCTACGTCTTTTCTTCGATGATAAACCCTTGCCTCTTACAAGTGGCATGGGGCAAAGCGTAGATGGTCATTCTCATACAAGCATAAAAATATTGCAAAATATTCAAAAAAAAAAAAAAAGGAATTCACTCGCCTATATTTTACCTTCGGTGATGAGCCCTTACTTCTCACTTATAGTAGCATGGGGCAAGGCATAGGGAGTCAATTCAAAATATAAAATCTAATAAAGATTACGACGATTATAGAATCCCCAAACACATAATTTAGATGCCTAAGTGAAGAGAGAACTATCCCTTAACCTCATATCTTACCCAGGTCAGCAGGAGCCACATAACCTGCCTAAGTCTCAGCATGTGACTCATAAAGTGAAAGCCATTTTTGAAATCGGGTCAAGCACTACTATGAAGAATGAAGTCACAATTTCCCAAAGGGATTGTTGTTAGCATTTGTCTCTATATTCATTATCTACCTCCTGCGTCCTTCTTGATTCTTTCGTGATAAGCCCACACATATTACTAGTTGTGTGGAGTCAAGAATGGAGCCGGGAATTCTTTTCATCATATCATCACCACCATATTCTCGCCAATGGAAAGAGAATTTTTGTTATTCTCGAGCATAAGTTATAACACGGAACCCGATACATATGGATAATATCCATGTTTATCGCCTCTCAAAATAAGTCTCGCACTGGTCCATAAATTGCCAATCACAATGTAAAAATCCAAAAACACTTGAAAATCATCAAAATCCAAAACAATGTAAAAATCCAAAAATCCAAAAACATTTGAAAATCGTCAAAAATCCAAAACAGTGTAAAAATCTAAAATCCAAAAACATTTGAAAATTGTCAAAAACCCAAAAACATTAGAAACAATCATCCAAAATCCAACAAAAAAATTAGAACTCGTCAAAAATCCAAAAACATTAGAAATATTCGTCAAAAATCCAAAGACATTACACAGAATCGTCAAAAATCTAAAACCATTAATAAGAATCGTCAAAAATCTAAAAACATTTGAAAATCGTCAAAAAAGTCAAAAACATTAAAAATCTGATATATATATATATAATAAATAAAAAAAAATCCACAAAATCGCTAAAAAAAAAAAAAAAAAACAACTCTAAAATAACCAACACAATTTAACCTTTGAACTATTATCCCCAACGAATGATCCAATCACCTTATGACTACCAAATTCAAACCACTTCTCCTCGCGTGAATCCTCGCTTGGGGCAAATCCGGCTCTCATTGTTTCCTTGTTTGAGGACAATGACCCAATGCTTTACTATGTCCTCGTACCCCTGCTTGGGGGCACATCCAATCAATCCTCACTGTGGAACACGTTAGGGACATGTTTATTGGTTCTTGTGTTGCATTATTAGTTGTAAATTATTAATTACTTTCTTGCATCTTGATATATTATAGGGGGCATCTTGATTTTATGTATCCTGGTGTTCTCTCTAATATTCTTACGTTATCTGATTGCATGTCGTACTAGGGCATCATACTTTCTTGATGGCCTCTGTCTATGCTCTCTTCCATTTGCATATCGTGATCTTGGGCTATCAAACCTTTCGATGGCCCCTGTCTATGCTTATCATGCATATTACAGGGCTCTAGTCATCTCGATCTTTTATATCACGATGCATCTCGTTATGTGCTATATTAAAATTAAGATTCTTTTCGTCACATGAGTATCTTCCCGCATGATCAACATCTTACTTTGCACCACATCCATTCACCCGCATTTTAATGCATTCTCCACTTGGGAATCCTACTTGACGATCTTTCTCAAGTAGCATTCACTATCTAAAGCAGCTCCTTCTCCCCACCATGATCACCATGTATTTGATCCATTCATCCTCACTCCTCATTTTTACTCCTCCACCGAGTTATACCCATATTACCCTTCTCACCATTCCCGTCCCCTCTCACCCATTTGTATTCTTTCCTTTCACCCTTTTGCTTCCCGCTTGAAAATCTTACTTAATAAGCCCTTCTATATGGAATCCTCGGTGGAGGTTTACCCTCTCCTAAGATCTTCCCGCCGTAAAAGCTTCTTCACCACCTCCCTCTCATCAAACAATAATCAGCACCACACACATCTTCCCATTCCATCTCTCCTGCTTCCATTTTCGCATCATTACTCTTACCACGCGGGCATCCCAATTAAGGATTCCCCTCACACTCTCCACCCTCCACTGCATATATTCCTTCATCCATTCATATTACACTCCTTTGTTTCCTTTTTTTCTTATTATCACCTCATCTCATATCATATACCACTCAGGCATACCTCACTCACTCTTTTCTCATCCTTCCCCAAATCCGTCTTATGCCTGGTCATCCTACTTACATGCTTTCGTAGTATGGTAAATTCACTTGAGGGTTCCCCTTCAGTCCATTTTGTCATACCCTATTCCCACCAACTCTAACATCATCCTTCTTCTTCCTCAGCTTGGCGATCTTACTTAATCATTCCAGCCGCATGACAATCTTACTTAAGACTTCCACTTAAGGTTGATCGCCCTATGGCCTTCCCACATCCCATCATATTTCCCCCATCTTATTTCTCCCACCTCTCATCACGATCATCTTCTTCAACCTACCATTCCACCCCTGTCCCCAATATCATCTTGTCTTTCTCTTTACATATCATCCATGTCGGTTGGGTGATCCTATGAAACCTCTCCAACAGCATATGACGATCTTACTTAAGAGATTCTCTTAAGCATGACATGTCATCTTACACTCGCCCATCACTCTACAATCTCACCATCCATATTTCCTCTTCATTCCCTATCATAACATATTTTTACCACCACTATCACCCTCCTCTGCTTGGTAATCTTACTTAACCACTCACTCGGCATGGCGATCTCACTTAAGAGTCCCTCTTAAGGATGATCTGTCTCCTTGCCTTTCCCCATCACTACACACCCTTCACCCTTCATTTTTTCTCAGCATTCCCCATTATCACATCCTTTCACCTCCTTTTCAATTCTCGCAAAACACCACTTCTCGCTTGACCATTTGTCATCTCCGCTTTTGCTCACATGACAATCTTACTTAACCACTTCCGTCACATGACAATCTTATGTCAGGGTCCTCCCTATACTTAACTTGTCATCGTGAACTTCTCCCCACCTCATTCTTCATTCAATTTGTTGATCGCTTCTTCCACCTGGTATCTCCTACTACCCACTTTTTCCTCCTACTATTATCCTTTCTCCACATATCCTCTTACACCATACATCTAATCTCTTCCGCCTACAATCACATTCTTTTCCCCCATTTTCCCCTTCTTGATCCATCATCCTTCATACTGTTTCTTCCCCTTATTTTCATGTCTTGGTTCTTCATCCTCACCTCGTTCATCCTCATCACCCGCATCCTCTCCTCGCTTTCACTTAGTCCCAACTCATCCCTCTCATCTTCTTCACTCTTTCCACTTCATCTTCTCAAATTCCCCCCACATTTCTACCCACACACACATTCGCCATTATTGTTAACACTCCTATATCATTCTTTCATCATCATCTTCTCTTCCCGAGCTAATAATTGTCAACGGGTTTTCCCTAAAAATCATCAATCCTCATTCCGCACGACCTCATTCACTCCCTTGGACCTTCTAGAGTTTCCCTTCATTCCTTCCCTCCTCTAAGCCCACCACTCATTGTCAAAGGGTTTTCCCTAACGTCCCTTTGTTGGCGTTACCCTTTCCAATCCTCATTAGCTTTCTCCTTTTCTTCATTTTTTCTCTCACCCTTCCCCACCACTCATTGTAAAAGGGATTTCCCTAACATCCTTTCATTGGCATTGCCTCTTCTATCCCCCATTCTCTTTTCTCTCCTATTCTTTTCCCTCACTCCCACCCTTTCTTGTCGCTTCTTACCCATCTCTCCATCTCCTCTTTGCCCTCTTCAATATCTTTACTTGTCTTCATCATACATCCTTTTCCTATTTTCTCGTCATCCTAGTATCCTCATTTCATGCATCTCCACATCTTTTCCAATCGATGTCATTCCTCCCCTCTTTCTTCTTTGAACATTCCTTATACTGTTCCCTTTCCACTTATTACCCCCTTTCTGTATTCCCTTCCTTCTACATCATTTTATTTGTTATCCTCTTCTCTCTCCACCCTCATCCTATTTACCTTCCCCGTATCATCTTCTTCCCCTTTTTCCATCACATTTCCTCCTTACTTCCCCATCGATAACTTTGGCTGTTCAAGATTGCCACTTTTTATCATACCACCCTCCACATGCATCTCCATACTGGTCTGTTCCATATTATTTGCCTTGGTCTTCCTCGCAATGACACGATTCCTTCAATCTTCTCCTTGTATTTGTTCTATCTTCCTTTCCTCTCCCCTAATTTTCACGTTTCTTCTAACCACTTCTCCTTTTCTCTACCACCCCTACCTTTTCGTTCATTCTGTATCTATTTCTCTTCCTTTCTCTCCTCTTTTTCACACTTTCCTCGCCCCTCATAGTTTCTTTTTTTCTCCATTCTACTTCTTCTTTCGTCCTCTTTCCATTTTCCTCCATTTCACCCCCTACTCCCACCTCGTTTTCTCCTTCTTATTTATCCTTTCCGTTTCCTGCTTTTCTCAGATCTATCATTTATGTCACTTCCACGCATCCCTCTTTACTATCTCTGTTGCTTCCTTCATTTTGCACATCTCTCTATTTCATCCCTTCACCCTCTACTTTGTCATTTTCCTATTTTTACCTTGTTTGTCCTTCATCATTCCCTTCTTCCCCTATCATCCCTATCTCTTATTTCTACCTCTTTCATTCCTTTTTTTTCCCCTCCTTTATCTCTCTTACTCTTCTTGTAATCAACCCTCAATCCTATCCAATCCCTTTTCTTTCCCACACACCTCACACCTAGCATTCAAGGTCGATTGAATCCTTTCTTCATTTGCATTGTGCGGTCATTCTAGTCTCTTCCACTCCATTATCGTCCTCTTCTCCACCGAATCCATTTCCCTTCTTTTCGAGAGTTCTCGTCAGTATATTCCATTCTCGTCACCCCTCTCGAGGGGGCATCACCACATCTATCCATAATCACTTCTTCTCATGAATTTTTTGTCTTGGAGAATACTATGACATCCGTTACTCACCACTTTCTATTCTCCCCAAAAACATTCGCTCTACCTTTTAAAAAGTAGATTGAATTCTTCCCCATACCGTCTACTTTCTTTGAAAGGACATTAATTTCATAGTACCTTTCCAAAGAGGGGCAAATGTAGACACCCCAATTTCACATCTATTCTAAATCAATTAATTCCCTTTCCTCATTTCCCACAAAATACATTTCGAATTAATCAAATATAACTTGATTAATTATCCATTTCAAAATCTAAAAATAACCCAATCCTCACCACATGTCATTATTCTCCATGTTTTTCCACTATTGAATTAAAAATTCAAATTCAAATCCTCACCCACCCTTCGTGGTCCCCACTCACCTAAAATCCTCCACCGATGAATTAAAAATATAATTCAAATCCTCACCCATTCTTCGTGGCCCCACTCATCTAATCTTGCCCACATTTTCAAACCACTCACCTAATCTTGCCCACATTTTCAAACCACTCACTTAATCTTGCCCACATTTTCAAACCATGATTACTTAAATTAATCTAAGTTAATCACTCCTCAGGCTATAAATACAACCTTACCCCTCCCCTCTAAACACACGGAGAATAAGCTTGCATGCCATATCTAAGTTCTTGCATCCTTTGAGCAAAGAACATCCTTTTGCCTCGTCCTAATGCCAAAATAGCCTCATAATCCTTTTTCCCATCTAGTGCAAAGTAAGAGGATCATTGTTGCAGGAAGGTCTTGCTCCGTCTTGAAGAAAAGCACCTACATATCACACAATCAGGGCTCAATCCAAGTTTCCTAGCCCATTCCGAGGTTTGCTACTTAACGTGAAGGAGGAAGTATGATTATTGGTATTTTATTTCCTTGTTAGTAGTGTATTTTTCCTAGCTTACAAAATATTACTCTAGCATTTGATAGCCCAAATGGCATCTTCCTATATGCATAGGTGCCCCATTTTGTGGTGAAGGTTGTTTTGAATTGATCCTCCTCTTTCACCATAATCTGATTATAGCCCGAATATCCATCTAAGAGGGAGAATCTTTTTGAACCGCCACTACCTGCAGAATCTGCTCCATGGAGGGCAGCAAATAGTGATCCTTGAGGGAGGCCTTGTTTAAATCCCAAAATCCACGCATAGCTTGATTTCCCCATTCCTTTTCCTAACCGGCACCAAATTTGCCACCCAACTTGAGTGCTTGATTGGGAAAATGATACTCGCCTCAATGAGCTTATTCAACTCCTTCTTCATGAGAGGCTCTATATGAGGGTTGATTGGCCTTTGCTTTTTCCTAATGGGCTTAGCCTCCAGATTCAACTCAATGGTGTGTTGTGCCAATTTTGGGTTAAAACCCTTCAAATCCTCATAGCTCCATGCGAAAAAACATCCAGAATTCCCTGACAAAGCTACACAAAGTCATACTTTTCCTATTCACTACTCATCTTGCCTATTTGGAGTGTCTTACCTTCTCCAACCGAAATGGGCTCAGAATCCTCCTTTTTGACTTGAATGTTGGCCTTCTCTTTCTAGAATTGATCATTTGGGTTGAATATTGACTCTAAAGTCACTAAACCCTTTGGCAATTTTTTTTTTCGTAGCTACACTATTTGATCCCCGTATTGTTGCTCTAATTTCTCCTAATTTTTAGCTGAGAACTCAACCTCCTCCTGTAAAAAATTAATGATCTGTTGATCATTCTCAAATACCTTCCAGCTTGTGTTATTATCTGGTACAATTGGCCTTATAATGACATGAATATGTGGTTGTGCTTTATCTCTCTTGATATTATGTCCACCACATCAAATGTTGCTCCAATTGTTGCGAGCCTGTCTGCGGCCTCATTCTTCTTTTGCGGTATGGCTTGAATATTGAATGCTTCAAGGTCTTCAATCTAATCCCATACCCAATGCTTGTAGGCTTTGAGTAGATCATTCTTAGCAACATGTTGTCCTCTAACCTGGTTGATAATTAACTCACTATCCCCAAGCACTTGCAAGTTTTTAATACCCCTCTTTCTTGCCCAATGCAACCCATGGATTAAAGCCTCATACTTAGTCAGTATTATTTGAACAAGAAAACTGAAAATGAAAAGTTGAGTAGTACTTCATACCTTGTGGTGACAAAAGCATTGCACCTCCTCCAACACCTTGCCTACTCCTTGAACTGTCAAAAATAATTGCCACACTTCATTCTCATCCTTTTTTTCTTGGATTGGTGAGGCTGGGGGTGGGTAGGTTCTCCTCATGTAGATAATAAACTCCCAACTCAGCTTCTTCCATTTCCTTGTATGGATTGAAAGCATGTCTCCTATGAGCCCAATCATCAAGTGTTAGGTCCAGAATGCTCCCAACCTTTGTGTTTGCCTCTTGAGCCTCCAAGCATTCTTCTTGATCGAATATGGTACAATTTACATTGATTGGGCTGGGAACATAAGGCTCAATGTGAAAATTGGCAATTGGCTCCAACTTGATCGTAGCCTTAGCTCCATACCTTGTCCTGAATAACATGTGGGACCAATCAGCTAATAGGTACCCACCAATCTTGGTAAAATACCTCGAAAGGCACAAGGCAAATAATAGTGGCAAATCAATCACCGATACATCTTGTAGAATTGTGACATTCGGGAAAGCATGGAGCATAAGGCTTAGTTCTTTGATCACTCCAATCATTGCCTTACTACTTTCCCATCTAATTGCACTACTCCCTTTAATACTTGGCTCATATTTTAAGCCCAATTTATCGGTGATTTGCTTTGGCATTACCGAGTTGCTCGCCCCTGAGTTGATCATGCAATTGTGCACTAATTTATCCCTAATGATCAATGAGACATAGAACGGTGGAGGCTTCACATTCTTACTTGAATGACATTCTCCTTGTTGCATGGTGTTAGTAAGAACCCTCTCCGATTTTTGGATGGCTCATTATAAGGGGACCAATTTTCCATAGGCTGCTTTGCAATAAATCTCGCTACCCTGGAATTTCCAATGATTCCCACATGGAAATACTAACATTGGTCTTCTTCATCTGATCAATGATATTGAAAGGGGTTGGTTTTCTTTGCTTTCCCTTGATGGGCATGGAATTTTCTGATACCTAGGTTGGTCCATGAGCTACAAAACTGGTATCATGGGTTGATTCTACATTGGGAGCTGCTACAACAAATGCGCCTTGGGCTGGCTTTGTGCATTAGGAGCTAGATTTGGCTTGCCAACTCCTTGTTGAGTGAGAGTGGGCTGAGAAATAATTGACTAGATGATTTCCCCTCCTCTATGTTCCTTTTCTTTGACTATGTATTGGTAGCCACACCCTAGAAAGGAGATTGATTAACCCCGCAAAATTCCTCCGTTTGCTAATTGACCAACATGGTTTCAATTGGAGGAGTCTCTTGTTGAGATGCTTGCTGATTTTCTTCCTCACTTGGCTCTTGGGTCACCCCAACAGTTTGCACCATCAAGGCTTGATTTAGAGTGCCATTGAAGCGCATTATTTGATTATGAGGTAGGTTACAGGGGTAACACCATTCATACTCTTGAGCAATTTTGTTCTGATTAGGAACCAAAGCCATTGATGTTGAAACTACATTTGGGTTATAAGGCTGAAATGGCCTGGCAGTTTGAGACTGCCCTTGGTTTGGATTTTGCTTTGTGTATGAGCGGGAGGCCTATTAGGCTGATATGGAGGCCTATTCATTTGAGATTGAGGTTGGTAAGTTCTAGAGCTCTGAACTATTTTCCTTTTGATTGTCACCAACTCATTCCCCAAATTCTGTAGTTGCTTTCATGACTTCTTGGAGTTCCTTGGAAGTACTAGAAGAAGTGGAGGCCTCATTATTCCTTTGATTTATAGGGGTTGGAATGAGGGCTATTTCAGGTGCTTGACTAGTAGAGGGGTTCCTAATTCTATATATAGAGGCATAGGTGGCCTAGGCACTAGCTTTCCCACTTGAATTAAGTAGTTTTCTACTTTGATAGCTATATCATATGCCCCTGACATTGTTGTTCCCCCCATTGATTGTATCATCATAGCTATGTTGAAATTTAGAGCCCTAAAAAGTAGAGGAATGCACCTTCCACTACTGGCCTCATGACAATCGGAATATGTCCCACGTTTGGTGGAACCTAAAGTTGAAGTCAACCATCTGCTCATTCGGGCCCTCTTGATTGTGGTTAATTGTTCCAACAAAGAAAAATTATCTACCTTCTCTCTAAACTAGTTGCACAGGATGAACACAACGCATCCCAATTTGTAATCGACCCTACTATTAGGCTCCTAAACCATTGCAGATGCCTTACCTTTGAGAGAAGAAGCAAGGAGCCTAACTACAACATCCATCTCGTAAAAGGAACCATAACTAGATCGTACTGAGCCAAGAACACATATGCTAATCAAACACCATGATCAATAAGATGAAAGTAAATTTCCACAATAACTTTACATAAACCTTTGCAAACAAATGAGCAACTATATTATATATTATTATGGAACTCAATGAATTACAATGAGGATGGGCCTTGCTTATATAGGCAAGGAATAACAATCTAAGTTCTAGTCAAGGTCGTAGATCAAGCCATGAATCAAGGAAAGAAGTAGTAATCAAAGAACTAGTCAAGTCCATAGATTTAGGAGAGAACTAGACATCATTTTCTCATTAATACCATAGATCAAGGAAAGAACTATACCTAACAACTAGATAATATCCCCCTAATATCTAAATAAATAAAAATAAATATCCAAACACATAAGTGGGTGAGGATAAATACAATAAAGGTAAATAAAGTACCTAGGTGAACATGAGCTAAGGTAAATACCTACTCTAACATCTTGTTGATCTCATGAATGGCGCAGACATTCACAATGTTGAATATGATCAATGGGGGTCGTATGATTCTCCCTAGTGAAGTAAGGAATTCTCTTCAATGCTACCACCATAATAGGATTATGTGCATTGAGGTGAGTGGACTGCCACCTGTGAAATTGACATAGGGATTCGGTGGTCCTTATGGTAGTGGCAACTAATGCGCCATCCTAATTGGCCTAAGAACCCTAGTTGATTGAAGGAAGGGTTGACCAGGTGGAGGTGTGGATAATGTTTTGTTTGGTGGAGATGGAGAAATTTGTACTCTTCTTCCTCTCCTTCCTCTTCCTGGAGATAACTGCAAGTATTCAAAGACACCTTCTTCTCTTACTCTAGACTGAGTCTGAATCCTTCTCATATACTTGGGCCACTAATATTGCTGAAACCAGTTGAAATCTGACCCTGGGAGTTGCCAGATGTGCTAATAAAAGCCTCTAAAGGCTGAAAGTTTACTAAGATGCACATCCAATCTTGATAAACCTGAAAAGATTGACCTCTGGTCCCATTGGGCGTGCCAAAATTGTTAATGCAAAATTACAACACCCCTGATTGCTTGTGATTTTGTGTACAAGGCAATTAATGCAACCTGCATAACATGGGATTATCCTACAATGTGGGACCTTGTAAGTAGGATAATCCTTTAGAGAAATTCAGCTTCTTCCTCTAACCTAGTGCCAACTTCTCCAAAGTGTAAAGAATGAAAAACTAAACCAATCCTATCCTAATGCTTTCCAAGGAGACATGGATAGAAAGATGCATGAAATAAAACTACTCTAAGTGAAGGTGATGCACCAAGAAAGGGTGAGACAATCCAAGTGAGTGAAAGATAGGGAGAAAATGAGAAGGAGAGGGCTAGTAGAAGCACCACAGTCCAAGACAATATTCAATTCCCTATATTCATAAAGCACAACAAACTACAGACCCTATAAAGAGATAAATACATGCACAATATACTTATAAATATAATGGAAGGCAAAAGATGCAATTCATACAAGTTATGGCAAAATGGCCACAAAACATGAATTTTATTGCTCGAAACATGCACAATCCATTATATCATAAGCACAAGACAAAATCCTTTACAATAAGCCCAAATTTGAGGCCTTTAGCTCATAATAGCTTTGGAACAATTTTAACAGAGTTCCTTTGCTTTTCCAAAAATCTCTCTCAAAATGAGGCAAATTTTACAATATATAGGCAATTTGGGTCACCAACAACAGGATGCATTAAAGAGGTATGGGCAACCATTCATTTTGGTACTTTTCCTACACGAGCAGTCATGGGTGCCATGCCTCATTAATTCTAGTTGTTGGGATGTCATTCATTCACCTACCCTCATCTGGCTTATAACTCATCCATCCTACGGGCCGTCATCTAACCGTGTTGGGTTGGGTGTTAACCATCCTCTTTAAGCAAACTGCATGACCCAAAAGTTCCTTTCCATATTTGGGTTAGACGATCATCTAACCATGATCCATATAATTGTGAGTAGGTCATCTAACCTAATTTTCATCTAACTTCATTGGGGTTGGACGACGTCTAACTTCATGACCGTACATGCTTCTTATCGCCGACCAACCCGAGAGTTGTCATCTTCACATTGTGGGTCATCCTACCCAGGAGGTTGATGACCATCTATCTCTACCCGTATGACACACTACCCATATATTCTTGTAGCCATGAACCGAAAACCGACTTAACCTAGTGACTCGACCAACCATGTCGTATAATTGTGAGTCATCCATCTATGTTGGTCATCAACCCCCAAGGGGTTGGATGACGTCTAACTATGTCGACCAACCTCTCTGTAAGTTGTCCATTCAACCAATCGTAACTTTGCTGCCTCGAGCCACCATAAAAGTTAATCGACACACCTGTCTAACTAACCCATCCAACCAACTTGTCTTCCGTACTGTGGTTGGATGATGACCAACCCATCCGAGCAACCTATTTTCTACGTACTAGGGTTGGATGTCGACTAACCTTTCTTCCATACCGGGTTGGATGTCATGCCACCGACTAACCCATGGGTTTTCCAACCGAGCCGACCAACCTTCACCTATTAAACCCAAATGTCTAACCATATGCCATCCAACCTAGCCGACTCTTCCTCAAACTCAACCAATTCTCCAATAAGCTCGGTCGCCAACTCCAAGATTCATCATGGTGAGTGGCTACCCCCGCATACTACAAAAGCATTTCCCTTTTTCTATCAACTGTAGATGTTCTGAGTTGCTTTAAGTTTTCCATTTTGCAGGGGGTGCAAAAAATGGATAAGAGTCACACGTGTGGCTAAAAGTCAAACAAGACTCAAAAAGGAGATTCTAGCTAAGGTTGAGAACATTGTCCAAAATCGCAAAGTGCTTAAAAATGGGTCCCAAATACACACATTTCAAGTTCGATCACAGAGTTGGGTGATTCCTACTTACTCCCCCTTATATAGAGAATTTATCGTGATGGTGGAAGTCGAATACGCAGAGAAGAGTTCTAGTTATAGGGGTAAATCAGTTGCTAGTTATCGTAATTGAGCAATAATTCTTGTCGTACAATGACCAAAGGGCCCCAAAACCCATTTGCAAAATTAGTTTCCGAAGGTGTTTTCATTGAAATAAAGGTGGGTTATGATTCTCTTGTTGGTAGTCTAGGGGTAGGTTGTAGTGGTTTTGAGTTTTCTCAAACTAGCAGCAACTGTAAGTTGAAACCGATCATGTTTTATTAAAACAAACACGTCACACAAGTGACTGTCAAGCTAAGTGGCTTAGGAATTCGACTTGCAAGGATGCTAAATAAATTCAAATGACTTGGCTAAGTTACCCCATGGTGTTCCATGTTACCATGGGTCATGCTAGGAATTTTGGGTTTGTGGTATACTTGGGTGTGGCGTTCCATGCGTGTCACTTTCAGGTCAAATAATTTATTTATTTTTGTTTTTTTAAACTTCCAAAAGAAGTAAAGTTTTATCATTGTTTGGGGTTACATTTCCTAATAATCAACATTTAATATCAAATTGTAAGAAATGATGAAAGTGGAAATTAGAGCAGGAGAGTAGGGAAAATCCATACCTTTCTCCCGACGCTTATTGAGACATTATCTTGGATATTTTCACCATGGACCTTGACCAACGAAAATCATTTGGTAGAAATTCTCTGATTCCTTCTTAAAAGTAGCCAGATCCTCACGAGCCCCAAAAATTCTCCTTCTACCACACCCTCGTCCACATACCAGTGGACGAAAGCACGCTTGGCATACATGAGATCAAACATGTGATAAATGTGAGGGGACACCTCAACAACACTGGGAGAGTTTGAAATCATGCAAACAACCCTTTGAACCTTGGCAATATCCACTACTAATTCAGTGTGATAGCTCATTTTCCAAGACCGAGTTGGGTCACATATTAACTTGTTATGGTGCTCGAGTTCTAACATTGGCTTGCTCGAGTTTGTATTTCCAACATTGCTCGGGATGAATTCCAATTACCTCGGCCTCAATGGATTGGCCTTTACACTATTCTCGGTGAGACAACAATGAATGAACTAACTCCTTAATGCATGCAGTCAAAGGCTACCATCTCGACACCCTCTTATTACATGGCGTAGTGAATAGTTAGTGTGAGGGGCGAGCTCAACAGTGGAATGAGCGCACAACTCGATAGATAATTGTGTGGCCCGATAAAAGGGACATGGATGGTCTAAGCCACTTTTGAAAACCAACCACCACCTCATTACCACCAAGATGTATATTGCTTAAGATAATCTCCACAGTGAGCGAGATCAAGTTCAAAGCCACATGTTCTTAGGTTTAACCTTCAAACCCGACATACGATGTTGTGGATCATGGATCAAAGTAACGCCTATGCGAGATGGTGATATATCTATCAAATTAACTTTCATCCACATCAAACCAAGAACCTCGGCTCCCGACACCAAGAAAACACATCCACGTAGAGAAATAGTAACAAAGGTAAAATCTTGCACAGGCACACGTGGGGTAGGAAGAAAGACACTTTCACTGTCTTAACCAATACACAAACTACTTGAAATGAAAGACAAAGAACTGGAAAAAGGGCTGCACATGTTACAAAGCACACATCACAGCCACATAGAAGGTAGAAGAAGTCAAAAATAAACAACTAGACATTACACTTGTCCACAACACATCCTTTATCCTCAATCTTTTCTTCTACATACAATAAACAAAACATCGATAGTAGGAGTTTCCTCTTCTTTCCAAACAACAAACAAAACCATGGCAGGTGAAAAATCCTCTTTTGAAAGACAAATTATCTTCCTTCAGATGCAGATATAGATCCAGATCCGTCAATTTGTGTAAAGGAAAAAACAAGGAGATAATAGGACGGCTACTGATAGAGCTTTGTCTTTATCTTGCTGGAACTATCTAATATCTACTAGATCACAATGTTATCCTGTGCTTCACGTGGTTTCATGCCTCCGAACCTCAAATAAAGTGTTTGTATTATTATGCCAGAAATTAACAAGTCTGAAAAAGGTCTTTAGGATCTGTCACTTCCTTTCTCTACACACTTCCCAAGTGGCCTCCTCGAGCACGCAAAACTTCCCCTCACCCACCATCCAACGCATTCCATCCTTTTTTAATTATTATTTTTATTCTTTTTTTTGAAAACATTGGGAAATAGAAAAGTGAATGAGACTATGAGAGACTTTGTGGCCCATTTCAACTGATTACTTTGTAGAATACCGAAGATGCTTCACCATCCAAAAAAAATGTCAAGAGATTCTTCATCAACGCGCAACCTCCTAAAGTAGGATTCTTTCTCTGAAGGGTTCAACAAAGAATCTCACAAAGTGCAAGGAATGGCCATTGAAGTTGAAGATGATCTCATCCTATCTAGAAAGATCAAGAACCCTTCAAAGGGTAGATCCCAACATCCCAAAGATGAGAGAACAAATCCATTGTTGTAGAAATTGGTAAATGAAATGACAATATTGAAGAGGGAGGTTTCTCAATGAGAATTCCATCAAGATCACAATAGAAATCAGATTACAGGGCACCCTAAAGGCTTGCCTTGGAGGCTCCACTTGTCAATGCAAGTTGTAGAACTCAAGGAGATGAAGAAGGACTCAAATAAGAAAATGAAGATGGTGATTTCCTAGAGGTTGAAGAAGTAGAGAATGATGTACAAATAAGATTATGTGAGTATTCTAGAGGTGATGAATATGATGACATAAACACACCAAGCTTCTCATGTCTGATGTTCACCCATTTGTAGTCTCAAAAAGGAGCTACTTCCTCCGCTATTGTTGTTGTTCTTTATGAAGATTGAAGATCTCCTCGTGACAACTCTACAAAAGAAAATAATTAGTAAAGGATCTCCACTTCCACCCTCCATAAATTATGCATTGGAAAACATGATCTCATGACAAGTAAGAGGTCACTTGTTGTTCATAGTAAGTCCTCCAATACCTCTTCTAAATCTAATTTGGCTCCTATGAAATATATTCCTTCAAAATCCTCCAATGTACCTCTTAAATCAACCTCCGTTTCCCAAGCATCTACTTCTACTTCCAAGACCATCTTAATTTCAAAAACAATGTCTCCATCTCCTCTATCCTCATTTGATCCTTTTGACATCATAGAACATATGAACAAGACTAAAGTGCATATTTCTAAATCTGAATATCTACGGACTCATCCCGAATAATTCGATAAGTTTTTCCATCATACCAGGGTAATAGTTCAAATCCCTATAATGTGAGCCCTAGCTATAAAGGCCTATTATCAACTCCACCTAAACCTTCATCACAAAACATGCTTTCTTTGAGTGCATTGAAAATTGATAAGGTAGACCCTTTATATGTCTCCCTTATCATTGGAGGATACCAATTGAATAATTGTATAATAGATTCATGAGCCTCTGAAAATGTAATGTCCATGAAAGTTACTAATGCCCTCAAAATCACTTTGACTTAGGTCAATGACTCTTTTTAATCCATGGAATTAAAGTAAATCACACTTGTAGAAAGGTCAAAGATGCATGGTGGCTCTCATTTAATTTCTAGACAAGAAAGTGTCGATAACTATCTTGGTAGCAGATATTTTGACTTCATTTGGGATGTTACTGAGTAGAAGCTTCTACCAAAAGTTGGGAGAGAAAATCTAGATGAATTGATCTTCCGCAACCATTTCCGGTTAAGGGATATATGGAAAAGTTACTTCCATAGTAGAAAATGAGATATACTGTACAAAAAGAAGGAAACCCGAGAGCCAACATCTTATCCCAAAATAGTAGGAGTATGAATCGTTTGTAATAATAGAAGAGGAGGATGAGCTTCCCATCTTGATAGGACCAAACATCCCTTTTTGAGGAGCTATTGATCTTGAAGAAACATTGAGAAATATTGAATTGCAAAAGGATAACCCCAAGTTTCCTAATGATGCAAGTCATGGGGAAGATGGAGTGTTCCTTGATTAATTTCAACCTAAGAAATTAGCCCATATGCATATCCATAAGGAGGATATATTCTCATTTCCATTTGAAGATGGATTTTATCTTGATCATGTCATCCACGAAGAAACAAATCCAACCTGTGATGAGATCTCGAGAGGTTTGAAGGAAGACTCTATGTAAGAATTTCTAAGAGCTGTGGAAGAAATAGAAGACCCTCAACTTATTCTTGAAATCCTGATGCAAGTTATAGATTTTAAGGATAGGCATGAATCAAATTATAGGTTTTCATCCGATTCAAATACTGGTCATGATGAAATAAAACAAGATGAGAAATTAGATGTCTCTCCCAAGCCAATGCCTACTGGATGCGATAATGAAATAGAAGTATTCTCTTTCCCATTCAAAGAAGAAGATTCTTTCTATGATGAAAAGGATGAAATGAAGAGTTTTGAGGTCATTGGAGTTGAGATTCCTAATGACAAAGAAGAAATGCAATGAACTTCGGGATAATGAATTAATCCCTCCCAATGGTTACCTTGATTTTCAAGGTTCTTCAAATGAATGTAAAGGTGAACTATTGGAAACTTCAAATAAGGACTTCATGCTAGAAATATTAAATGTGGTAGAAGGTGCGGAAGATCTCGAGCTAAGTCTTGACCTCTTAGCTCATGTCATGGCCATACAAGATAGGTATGAGGTTATTTCTAATCCTCCAGTCAATATCCAAACACCTCATAATGGAATGAAACAAAAGGATGAATTCAATGTTTCTTGTGGAAAAGATGTTAGTGAGCATGAATGTGGGAAAGAAGGAAACTCAAGATATTCAAATAAAAATCATCCCTGGGGCAACGATGAGATGCTCAATGAAAAATCAATAGTGTGGGTGAACACAGATGGCAATGGCATTCCGAAACTGATTTCAAAGAGAGTAAAGTCAATGGAATTTCCAAGCAAGCTCCAAACATCAAAGAGATAATGTAGGATCACTCCTCCCAATTATACAAAACTGGCTTTCATAAGCATTTGAGGAAATTAAGCTACTTCCTTGAACCCATCAATGGCTTCGTGGCGTCATCACTTAGTGTTACCCATCCAGAGGTAACCTCTAAGAGAAAAAGTGCTATAGTGAGAGTGGGTTGTCCCCCACATTATATTATAGGTGATTTAGGTTTATTTCCATTTCCTTGTTGTGTGTGTTTTTCCCTTTCAGTGTGGTGTGTTTCCTTTCAGTTGCGTTGTGTGTGTGTGTTCCTCCTTTTATCTATCTCTTACAAGTTGAGTGTTTCTCTAAAGCCCAATGGATAAGGCACTGGTCTACAAAATGAATTGAGATTATGGAGTTCCTCAAGTCATGTCCTCATTACACTCAATTCACAACATGCCCCCAAGTTAGAGCCAGCTTGTTTTCATGAGTTTTTGCAAGGGAAAATTCAAACTTGAAAGCATGACAACCATACCTTACTGTGAAAAGTTTTACTTGTAAGTCATCCTAAGCCATCCCCTAGATCATCCTAACCCCTATATCAAGCCTATCCTACTCTTATAAGTTTTCATATGTGTCATGTCAACCTAGTCCATATGTGATTTAGGGATATCAAATCCATTCAAGCACTTCCAAGTCAAGATCCTTCAAGACAGGATCTTCAAGAAGCTTAGGAAAGGTTATTTCTGGTCTTCCCAAGGCTGACACACACTCCCATAGTAGAATGAAAGACTTAAATTTATCAAGGAGGGCTATCAAAGAGAGAATATAGTCACTTTACACTTTAACAATTTATTTCATGTACAAAACCTTCCATATGCACATTCACCTAGGTCAAGAGAAGACTTTTGTCAAAAGCTTTCTCCTTAAGACTATGAGTGAGATGGACCTTCCTTGATTACATTTTCAACATGCCTCCCTAATAATATTCATAGGAAATAAGAGAGTGACTCAGATAACCTTTCATGTCACAAATTTTAACATGGAGTCCTTCATATCAGATCGAATGTGTAAGATTTACAAAAACAAAGCAGCTTTCAGTACACCAAATCCATGCTTGGATAGCACCAACACTACCCTTTTTTCCTAGAGAGAGTATTTTACACTTCTTGGGAGTTTTCCCACTTGCACAAGTCATTTGAAGTCAAAAACCACATTTTGTGCCTATCACTTCGAGAAGGAGGTCTCAAAACATGAAAATCCTTATCTGAAAAATGCTCATAACTTCTTTGTTTCAAGGAGCTAATAGTCCTACTAGTCCTCAAAGTCAATTTTGGTGAACTTTTGAATTTTGTCTCAAGGAGCTAATTTGAGCCTTGTGATTGCTCATACATTCCCTAGGTAGTGTTTCTAGGCTACTCCCATTCTTACGTGATCTTCCATGCCCTACACCGAGTTCTTACACCTCATTAGGCTCTAGAACTAGGCCTAAATGAGCTAGTTACAATTGTGACTCCCAAAATTTGACCTGTTACTTACTCTAAGCTCTTGCACTTACTATAATCATCATGTATGACCTATATAACACATGAGCCAAGAATTCTAAACACATCCATTCTTTCAATGGACTCCTACCTCACAAACCAAGCTTGTAGCATCCTGAACCTATCCTAGAATCAACTTGAAACCTCTTTGTGAGCTTCAACATCATTAGAAGGCACTACCAATCAACCTTCATGTCCCTTACAGAGCCTCACTTCACCACTCACTCCTTTTCCATCAATGCCACTTGACATCAATGACAACACCAATGACTAGGGTTCAACACAATATTAGTAATCCACGTTGAGTGGTGGATGGAGAAGATGATACATGCATTGAGTAGCTTTTTTACCTCTGCTATGATGGTTCTACGTGATCTTTGAATTATACTACCTCTTCCTTTTCTATAATTCCTTCACATTGGGATTCAAGGGAATAAAATGTTGCATTTCTTGTAGTTAAAATGACTTAAGATCATCATAAGAGTACGTGAGCACATTAGAGTATCTTTTCAACAATGCTTTGCAGAGTTCCTCCATTCCTCGTGTGACAACATTTGAAAATGTTCACCATCCTTGGCTGCTCATTGTTTCCAATATTGAATTTTTCATACTTTGAAGAGGACCTAGGTTGGTTCTTTTCCTTGCATGGGATGAATCGATCATGCTTGTCAAACAACTCCTCTAGAAAATCAACCCTTTCGAATCCTATTTCCTTTTAACCGAATTACTCCATCTTCATCCACTTAATCACTTGGATTATTTTCACTATTATTGTTAGAAAAATCCCATTGGAGTGAGTCACTTCCTTTAAAATACATGGACCTAAATTCCATTGTTTATTGTAGGAAGGAAAAATCAGTAATCATCTTCAAAGACTTTCCATTTTTCTGAGTTATTTGACATAATTAGTCAAAACCATTTCCACTAAAAAGTTATCTCCTTTGAAGTCCGGGTGGAGAATCATCAATTATTATGGACATTTCCAATGAATCATCTTTATCATTTTGATCTCTAGGTACTCCTTATATACCAAATGCATCAAGGCTTCAATGTAATGCCAAACCCTATTCCTATAATGATGAGATGAGAATTTTTCACCGGAAAATGTCTCTCACTCGCTTTATAATCAGCTCAGAATCACCCTGTATAAAATACTTATTTATTCTCATCTCTTCGATGGATCTCAACCCAAGAAAAAGATTCATACTCAACAATATTGTTTGTATTCAAGAATTACAACTTGTAGGCCAATGGGAATAAATCTACTTATGGAGAAGATAGGAAAATGCCTGCTCCTAAACCATTTGTGGAATAAATGCCATCTAACTCCATTTTCCAAACTTCTTCAAATATGTCTGTTGGCTTTTCTTCCAATATGAGAAGCTTATCACTTCTTTTCGAGATCATGAAATAATTTCTATTCCCTTTTTATTCATATGGGATTCTTCCCGATTCTTTGAACAAATATTTCCCAAGCTCCCTTCTCTAAAAGAGGATGTTGTCTCTAGGATCATTTGATTTTTGCATGGTTTTTTTTATCTTCAATTCTAGGATAAGTTTCTTTATTTCTCCCTTTACTGGTATCAAAGATGAAGACCAATCCATCTAAATTTCTCCACCTATCTCTTGGTAGAAGCTTCTAGTGAGTAACATTCCATATGTAGTTGACATGTTTGCTACAAGGATGGTTTCATTCACCCGTTCTCTTGATAAGTCACAAGGGCCATTATTGCATATTTTATTCTCCCAACTAGTGAAACCTCCTTAGTTTCCATGGAATAATAATGGCAAAATTCCTATGAGAGACTCAAACCGAGGGCTTGAGCAACCTTGGTAGGCATGACATTGTTTGAGGCACCCAAATCAATGATACAATTGTTCAACCAATACCCATTTATTAGTAAAGAGACATAAAAGGTTAAATTTTACCAGTGGAGGTAGGAGTAGAGGCCATGATATTATGACTTGTGTTAGGCTTAAGGGTAGGGAGTGTGACTTTTGAAGTGGATCGTACTTTGGAGGAGATGAAACATTGGACTTAGAACCACCACTTTTAATGAACTTAACCAAATTTTCAAATTGCTCAGATGGGTTTGAAGGTACTTATAATCTAAGATCCGAACTTTATATTTTTGACATGATCAATGATATCAAAGTTGGAAGAGGGATTATCATAAATATATGATACATTGGCTTGGTTTGACTTATATGAAGTGGTAGTTTATTATCATCATTCATGTGTTTTACGTATGGGGAACATCATTCGTGGCGAGTTAGACTTACCTTGTTTAGAAGAAGTATTTTGGTGAGGCACAACTTTAGTATTTATCTTAGAAGAATCCAAGGATGGAGGAAGAGGAGACCCTCTCTTTTTATTATCTTTTCAAGGAGTAGAGTCATCGGTTGAGGATATTATTTCTCCTTGTCTTTGAGCTTGGAAGACTTCTCCTTCTCAAGAGTATTTAATTAAAAAAATATAGCACAAGAATGGTTGTTCATGTCTACCACATAGTCTTCATATTCATCCTTTGATGAGGAGGCATATTCAAAGAAACCAAATTTTGCTAATCTAACCTCCTTGATCAATAATTATCCTTCCTCTTATTCACTTTATGAGGCTACTTCTTCATTTTTTTCATCCAGCTTTAGTCCCACATGATGCGTTCACAGGAGGGGCTTCAAGGGAAAGCCTTTGAGGTGGAAGACCAATTCTACTTCTTGAAACATTCCTCCTAGGGGCATCCTTATGCATGGAAGTTTGAGCTAATTTCTTCTTAGAGAAAGAATGTCATTAGCCAATTTTGAGTCTAATGCACATGTGGATCCGAACTTGAACTCTGACATTTCTCCTTTCTTGGACCCTTCTTGATCTTTGTGGACATTATCGTGGTCATTTTCTACATTGATTGTAAGATCTTGACTCAGTTCTAAAGTAGTCTGGTTGAGTTCCACTCAACATGAAACTAACTTTAGGCAAATGCATGTTGGTGAAGAACCATAATTTATTATCCTCCATGGGTTAGGAAGCTTTTGGTATCTTATAGAGAATTTTATTGAATTTAGCCACAAATTCCCTCATAGGCTCTCGGGCTCCTTCTTCAACTAGACCATTGGGTGAGAATAACATGAACATCTTGAGCTGGTTTAAATCTAGATTCAAATCTAGATTTCATATCAGCCTAATTAGTAATGGAGCTTCTTATAAAATGATATAGAACCAATCTACAAAACATCTTGTAAGGATTCTACAAACAAACAAGTGCATTCATGCCTAACACCTCATAGATTTATGAATTTTGAAATGTGATCATTAGGGTGTTTCTTCCCATCTCCTCTAAACTTAGGAAAGTTCTTTCTAGATCCCTTGGGTAAGTCATGCAATGGAGGATTTAAAGCCAATATGCCCATGTTCTATCCCCAAGGTATTGGTGCCTATTGCACCATTTTGATTTCTTACTCCTCTTCTTCTTCATCTCTTTTTTATTCTCCTTCTTCTTCCAAAGAGAATGAAATTTATTGGTTCAAATTTTTTTTCCTTTAATGATATTTTTAAGAGGAAAAGTAGGATCAAACTCCGGAAGATACTCATCGCCTATTCTCTTTATAAGTTGAGTAATGGGAAATCTTAAAATCAAATTGTAGTTGCTCTTCAAATGTTGGGTTGGTTACACCACTAGTTGGTGAAGCCCTCGTGTACCTTCTTTCTACCATTTTGTTAGATGGATGCACAACTCAAAATATAGTTCTTCTAAGATCTTCTTTGTTGTTTTAGATCTTGTCTTACACGTCATAGAGCATGAGCACGGTCTTTTCAAGGTCCAAAACTCTTGAGGTTGTGTGGTAGTGGTTAAATCTCTCTTTTTATTCCATATATAGTTCCTCAAATCAGCAGTGAGATCTTCTTGAGTATCTTTAAATAAAATAAGATTAGGCTGCAAAACAAGAGAATTTTTAGAATAATCATGGAGGGAAAATGTTGAGTAGTCATCAAGAATATTAGTATTTTCAATTTCTAATTTTTAAAGATTTTTATTAGACATTTGATTTTTATGGATTTTGTGGTTTATGAGGTGGTGTAGAGACAACAAAATCTTCCCCATGGTGGGCACCAAAATTGTTGGTAAAATAAAATTTCACAAGGAAAAATTAGCTGATTTTCACTAATGATTTGTGACTATGTCCTCTTGCTTGTGAAAGGAGGATCCCTTTATTAAATGCGATAAAATAAATATCATGGGTGGACGTGAAGTCGGGATTACACATGACTACTCCACTAAGCTTGTGGAAAATTACTTTGCGCACCTAGTGCAAGGGAAAATTTTATTGGGAAGTGAGGTAAAGGGAGTAAGAACTTTGAGGAAAAGGGGTTAATATTGTAAATAAACACTAGCATATTTTTACATTCTTTGACCAGAATTAATCCACATACAATTAGAAGAAATCAATTTTTCTAATAATGAAAAGACACAATATACCTTGAACACATAATTTCATTAATCCATTCATCAAAGGCTCTAACACCTTTCTTGGTTGTTCAAGATCATTACATTCACAAAGTTACACAAGTGAAGAGATGGAGGATACATTGAGAAAAGAAGATCAAGAAGAATGCTATCTTTATTTATTTCTTAGTAGAAAATCACAATTGACAACCCTTTAGAATGATGGATTCATATAATATATATATTTTTAAAAATACTCTTCACCCACCCCCACATGAATTTTCGCTCACCTTTAGACCTTGATACCTTTCATATTCCAAGGAAAGAAAGTGAGTCCCTTTTATTAATTAAAAGAAACTCATTACAATTTTTGACTATAGGTCATATTTAAATGAATAAGATGAAATAGTGAAAGTAACCCCCTAATGAAGAATTAGAACATGAGAGGAGAGAAGAAAGGGGAGGGGAAGAAAGAAGAAGGAAGATAACTATGCCGAAGAAGATGTTGCATTTACCGATGAAGATCCACTTGCTGAAGGACTTTGGGAGAGTGCTCCTAGAAATATCTATTCCTTTGAACTCTTTACTAAAACGAGCCACTATGGGTGCTACTTTCTCTGCTTAGGAATGTGCACGAAGCTTAAGGCCTTGATCCAATTCTCATAAATGTTTTTGATATTTTTGCATTGCTTTAATCAAGCTTCGATGCTTCTTGGCAGTGTTTGAAATAACACCATTGATCTCCGAAAGGGATTCTATGGTGTTCTCATTGAAGGATAAGGGGTCTCCTCCTCTTTCTTGACCAATTCTTAGAATGGATTGAAAATATCATTCACTGAGGTATTCTCATTCACCGAAGGTGTTCCAAGTTTTGTACTTCCTTTCTTATGTCCTCTTGCATTTGTGAGATGAGTTCATTACAATAATCTATCTCATCAAGACCACGATTCAACATCTCGTATAAAAACCAAAGTTCGGGACTAAATTGGAGACATGTTTTCAAATATGGAGTTGAAACATATTTTCCCACTAATACAAGAGAATCAAGGTTGTCCATTTCTATTACCAAAGTGAAAATAATTGATCCCAATTCTCTTTTTACTCTTCAATCTCATCCTTAGTCATCTTTACTTTCATAAAAGTGACAAACATGAATTCAAACATCGAAAGAATATCCGGAAGAAATTTTTACCTTTCTCGAGGATTTTGTCCACCCATTTATCATTGGCTCTCCCTTGCATTGTGTAACCTTATGCCTTCTTGATTGAATTTGGATCAAAGTTGCTGATTGGAGTGACATATTCAACAAGGAGGGATGGGATAATACTAGGATCCATGAATGATTGAACATATGAAGTGAGAGTCTTCACATGTTCTTCTAATTGTTCAATCCTCCCTTTGTATTCTTCATTTCTTACAAGAATATGAGTAGAAGAATATTTGAATAAGTGAGCATCTCCTTCATGTGTCACTAGTCCCAAGGGGATTATTGTCATCTCATAGTCTAGTGGGGTCATCTCCACCAAGGGATTTACTAATTTCGTCGAGTAACTTCTACATATTGGTTTCTTGAGGTGCCACTGAAGAAACAAGAAGTTGTTTGGGATTTCTTTCCTCATTTTTCTTTCACTATCTTTGAAATAGCTTGGAAATATGGCACCACTACTTATTGTAATATACAAGTATCACCTCAGATCAACTCTTGGATCCATAGAAATAACTCTTTTGTTATAGGTTTGAAATTAGGCATGATTACGCTTTCAAGATCAGTGCAAGGGGGGATCTCCTATATTTGGTGATTTAACTCCTCAGTAGTTAAAGTAATTCTTGGAGGCTGATGAAAAATTGGTGGATGAGAAGGATCTATTTCTCCTTGCTCTAGGTCTTCATTAGGTTCTTGAGTAATTTTTTCTTTCTTGTGAAACCTCCTATAGTGGGAAATTTCCGCATCCATATTTTTATTTTCACTAGCTCTTGGGAAGATCTCATAGTCCTCTTAGGTGCCTTAGAAGACAATACACAAGATGCTTTCCTTGTGAGAGTTACAATAACACCCGATTCAATGAGCACATCCTTCTTTTCATGAATCACTCCTAGACTTCTAGATCACTACGGTGGCTATTTCATTGATATCTCCTAACTCAAGAACACTCCACAAGATTGGTGAGAGAGGTGAAACCTTCATTGCTCGGTATTTAGGATCATACAACTGAATTCCATCATTTTAAAATTCTTCCATGAACCAATCAAATATGAATTTCCTCATTTGGCCAACAGTCATCCTCATGTGATATCATTTTCTTATCTCAAAATCATCCAAGTAGTTGACCCAATAATTTTCAATCTGAGGGACATGGTGCAATTTAGGGAGATCAAGGTTTCAGGATTGCTTCAGATGTCAAAATCAGCCCTAGATGTGTAATGAATAGGTAATCAAGGAGGTAAAATAAGCTTCAAGGTTCAAGGCATCCATGACATTCCCGCATGAGAAGATTCTCGAGAGAAATAGGGAAGGACACACCATTCTTCATACAGTTCCTAAGTTTCCCATTATATGAGCAAGCTCCCATATAGTTTAAACATCACTATCTTATTACTGAGGTATCTCGTAGAGCTTGCGAAGAGCTAGTCAAATCTTTGATATAAGAGAAGGTTGAAAATTGAGTGAAGTAGGATATGTAATTTTTAATCAATGTTGCATCTTGGGAAGAAAATCTCAACTCTGGGTTTCTTTCAATAAATCGGATGATGATATAGTGAATGCATCATACTCCTTGGAAAAGTGGTAGTTGATTTCTTTTAGAGTGAGTTGAGGGTACCTTTCAAAAGTCAAGGCTTGTAAGACATTCTAAGAAAGATTCGGCCCCCGATGGTCTTATACTCATGAGAGCATACACTAGATATGATGTCATTGTGAACTTCTTTGTGACCTACAACTAGAGAAATTGATGGTGAATGTTATCACTTATGATTTGTCCCCAATCAACCATCTGATTCCCCTCGATGACAACAGGATGAATTATGTCATCTAATCTTGAAAGTATATTTTAGTTATCCAATGAGATATGATTTAGACTTTGAAAATGAGGATGAATTGTGCCATCCTATCTCTCGAATCATCTATGGAAGTTTATGTTCATGTTTTGGTTGTCCATTCCTTACACTCCGAAAACCCTACTTTTTCTTAGACTGCTCCTAAACCACCAAAAATTTCCTAAATCTTCCTAAACTTTTTCCAACACCCTATTTAATCTTAAATATCACCTTTAATGGTTATAGGCCTTTAGAACCTTCTTAAAGATGCACACATACCTTGGAAAGGTCAAAAGTGACCTTTATAGGCTTGTCGAGAACTAATCTTCTGTTGAACTTTGTCAAATGAAAGAATTGGCCTTGTCACATCATTTCAAACACTTAAAAATGATTATTTAGTCTATTATAAGGATCTACAAGGATGGTGTGGTCATGAAATGGAAGAAAAAATGACCAGGAGGGGGTTTATGAGGATTTGAAAGCATCTTTTCACATTTGGTTTAGTTGTCATGGCTCAAGTTTTGAGTTTTTGGGCTTATAAAAATGCATGAAAACAAGGCACAAACAAGTTAAGAAAAAATGAAAAATAATAATGGAAAAACCATATTTATATCAAATTTTTATCCCATAAATGTTAGAACACTCATAAAGTTCGATTAGGGAGTATTAATTTCTCCGAGTGGGAAAATTAGACTTTTTAGAAATTCCAACTTGAGGCAATAAATTTTTTTCACCTTGTTGACAAGGTAGAAAGTATGACCCAAAAAAATTGATATTTTCACCTTGTCATACATGGTGTAAAGTATGAACCAAAGTAGTTGGGATTTTCACCTTTCGAACAAGCTGAAAATTTAACCCAAGTGATAAACTTAGTTTTTATTAGGTGCAAAAATGAGTTTATCATAATACCGAGTGACTTTCCAAAATGTCCTTATCTTCAAACAACTTCTTGTGAAAATTCAATATGGTTATACCCAAAGTTTTAGTGAAATTAAATTTGGGGATAACACAATGAATATGAAAAAGGTAAATAAGATTTGTTGATGTTATGAAGCACATAGACCTCATTGTTAAAGTGTGGTCCACTCTAGGGAAGTGAGGATTTACATCTCTTAAATCTTTATGTTTTGTGAAGAGTTATAGTTCTTTCTATCTTACAGAGATTACTTTTATGTCACTAATCACTTCCCAATAGATTTAAAAGGAGAGAGAAAAATGTTAAGAATTTTCTTATTACAAAATTTATTTAGTTAATTTATACTAAAATTCCACAATCAAGCAAAGTAGTTTCAATTTTCCATAGGTTCATGCATAAAATATACGACTTACAAAACATCATAAAAGAACCATCAACATAATCCAAAGTACGAACTACAAAAATACACTTTATCACATTTAAAATGAAATTACACAAAAATTGGGCATCCCACACATTAAGGGATAAAGTACACACTCCCATCTTGGAACACAAAGGGCCCAAAACTACAAACATTGGACATAGAGGTCTATATTTGGCACATGGACAACATCTTAAAAACAATACATCACAAAAATATATTTAGAGTTGGGATCACGTGACCCAAAAGTATAATTGTCCTCAATAATAGTGCATTTCCTCAATAATAGTGCCAACATATGAGTCTAACTATAACTAATCCCCCAAAGAGAACTAAAATAACTAAGCCAAAAGTATAAAACATCACAATTACTCCCCAATTGGAACTAGAAGTAAATCAAGATCACTTCCACCAATAAGCATGTAAACTAAGGAAAATCAAGGTTATCGATATAAGTTTTCAAAAAAATTCAAGACCATAATGGTTTAAGGAGGTGATTATTGGAGTATTTGCAATGTTTGGTTCCTTTTTTTATTTCATACTTAACTCGATTTTGAGATTGAATAAAGAGATTTTGATTTATTAATGCATCGATACATGGCTAGGTATAGAATGAGATATTTGAAGGAGTAGTAATTGATGGAACAAGAGAACACAACAATAGGGAAGAACTAAATTATTATATTGATAAAATCTCATAAAAAAGTAAAAATATTCATTGCTTTGAATAATAAAATGTAAATAGATTAATAAGTTTACATGTGGTCGAAGGGTCTAAATACCCAGCCACTCACCCAAACTAACGAGTAAGCTAATTATTTTATCTTATAATTATTAACATACCCATATTAATATTTTTTTATTACATGGGTTTCCTATACTAAAAACAAAACAAAAAATAGCAACTAAATAAATTTTGGATCCAACATGTCCTAAGAAACCTCTTTGATCCAAATGGGTATAGAAGAGGATGATCAAAAATACAATTGTGATGTCTTCAAAAGTCTCTAACTTGCAATCAAACAATGTACATCATGTTATTGATCAATCTATGATGTTTCCTTATAAAGAATGATACTCTCATTAGTTGTGGCATGATAATGAAAACCCTACATGAATGATACACACTACACGATCATACCCATCACCTATGACCATTTGTCACATATCAGTAGTATAAGCACGATCAAAGAATTCTCAACAACATTGATTCACATAAGGTATCACACAAAAAACATGTCTAATGATTCTCCTATACTTTATATGGTAGATCTCTCTAATGCCCAATAATCACTCACAATCCTTTCAACACTACACATGTTAGAAAATCATATATCAAATCATACAATCACCAATGATTGATCAATGCCACTAGTAGTCTCCTCTCCCTATCAATCGAGAGGTAAAAATTCCTTATAGCTACAAAACTTATCACAACAACCTTGTTTACTCCTTATTAAATATCAATGAAAGAAGATAAAAACTAAACACATAACAACTAAAAACCAACCTAAAAAATCACATACTACCTACTCCTACCAAAAATGTTATTCAAGCATTTAACCCAAACTTTGAGTGAATAAAGAAGGGGAATTATCCTCTAGTTTTTAGTGTGTCCTCTATCCTCCAATATAGCCATGTAATCCTACCAAATCCATAAGGACTTGTAACCTATCAAATGTAAATACATAAAATTTAACACCACAAGAAAGTCAAACCATGACATGGCCGCAATTTTGAATCACATTAACTTTCAAGAAAATAAGTTGCATTTTCCATTGAAAATGCACTCGTAGTTTGCTATAAAGCTTAGTTTATTCATTCTTAGTAAAAAAATATCATATGCGAAGATTCTAGAACAATAAATTGACCCTTGAATTCAATTTAGAATCCATTTTCCATGAAAATGAGTGGTTGTGTGAATATTTTAACCACAATGGAAAATTTATGTCACTTTTAAGTTTTGCTCCTTATTTAGGCTAGGCGAGAACCCCTAATTCAAATTCAACAAACTAGACTACTTTTCAAAAATTAAAAATAGTGGAGATTTGAGCAATGGCACCACCAACAAAGTGACCCATGAAGTTCATTCTGAAAGTATTCCACGAGGTAATATTTCTCCTCCTGATGTGGTTTTGTCCATTCTTGAATTTAATGTTGCATGTCAATGGTTAGAGCAATTTTGTCTCATTGGGTATTTCGTGGGCCGCATCCCCTCTGAAAGCATGCTCAAATCTTGGGTGAACACCATCTGGACCCCTCATGGAGTCAGACTGGAAAGTGTTCAAAACATGACCAAGGGTTTCTTTCTCTTTCGCTTTTCCGACCCTGCTAATGCACCCAATATTCTGGCTAAGCAAGCCACTTGGTATGTTCGCAACTTGCTGCTTATATTAACCCCATGACACAAGGACTTTGTGGTATTTGAATATACCACCCTTAAAGTGCATGTCTAGGTTGAATTTCCTAGCCTTCCTTTTTCATGTGTGCCTTTTTTGTCACAAATTGCCACTTCTCTTGGCCGAGTTGTTTGCCTTGAAGCCGAAAGGTTTTACCATGCTCACCCACAAAAGTGAGTTTGTGTTGAGATTGATCTCTCTCAAGACCTTAAGGAATTTGTGGATATCCAGATGGGGAAAAATGCTACTCTCAGTGGGTCATGTATATCAATCTTCCTAACACATGCTTCTGTTTCCAAGCTTCCGATCACAAGATCAAAGACTGTCCTCTCTATGTGCCCCGAAACCGCCTTGTGGCCAAAGCAGCTCCTGAACCAGTCAAACCCCCATAGGAGGAAGGTTGAAAAGTTACCAGAGGCTAGTGTAATAAGAGAAAATCCCAACAATCCAAGGCCTCTAGCTCTAATGGCCACCGAGAATCAACTGTTAAGGAACAACTGCATAACGTGCATGCTAAAGAGCCAACAACTGCTGCTAAAGAACCAACTGTCACTACCAACTCAGCTACCCCATTTCCAAAGTACTCCAACACACCCCTCACACATCGATTCTCATGGATCAGCTTAAATTATTTTTATAATGTTCCCATCCTGCAATCGTGTCATTACTCCTGCTAAGCAACTCACAAGGGCCTTCCAAAATGCCTCAAGCCCTTCTCGCATCTCTCAGACCATAGCCCAACTTCAGAATGTGATTCCATCAAGCGGATTACAACATTGAGTACGCAATTAGAAAAAGTTGATTTTCAAGATTTTTTTATAAAGACAACACTCGCTCGCTTTCTTGAAAAATCAATATGATACTCTTGATGGCTTGGAGGATGGGGATATGGCTCTTGACCATCGTTCCCATGAATTGTCTATCTTGGAATGTTTGGGGTCTTACAAACTCCTGTCATAAATATGTTATGTATGAAACTTGGAAAAAAATGTGTAAATTTGGATGTTTTGTTTTTGTAGGAAGTAAAAATTATAGGTTTTTAGTTACAAATGGTTTGCAAAATCCATCCGCCCGATGCAACCTGGCTTTCTGTAGCAATCATGAAGCAGATGTGGGGGTTTGATTTCAATTTTTACTCCCAAATGATGGCCTTTACTTATTGACCATGACATCAACCCCACTAACCATGCCATATGGGTCCTCTTTAATGTGGACAGCCACCCTTTTGGCCTCATTAATATTTATGCCTCGAACAATGCAACCAAAAGGGCTGATCATGGCGATGATTACCAACTCCATTCTTGATGCTTACTGGGTAATAAGTGGAGATTTTAATATGGTTGAGTCACCTAATGATAAATGTGGCCACTTGCCTATGAGGTGGATGCCTGATGAAAGGGAAGTGTGGTATTTCATGTGTAATAAATTTAGATTTTTTTATCCTAACGCATCTCGCTTTCCCACCTCTAAAGCTTGGTATACGTGGACCAATCTACGTGGAGGGACAGATCACATTCTTAAATGACTTGACAGGGCCATGCTTGTCAACTCAAGATTATTTTGAGTTTGATAGCATTTATTCTATGCTAGTGGAGGTCATGCCTGACTTTGTCCTTTTGGATCATTCTCTAATACGATTTCGTATCAATTGGCATGATGCATGCCCTTTTGTCATAAAGGCCAATTCTTTCTTAATATTGCCTTGATGCATCATGGCCCCACCGTCAATCATATCAAGCATGTTTGGAATTTAATTCCATGACCCATTCATTGCTAGTGATTTCATCCACCTATGCAAGCCAATTGGATTCAGTGGTGGGAGGATGCGCTGACTCGACAACAAGATTTCTTAGAATCTACGGCCGACAATTGGTAATAATTTAACCACTCATACTCCACTAATACCTCAGCTCTCAACTAGATGGTGGTGGTGCTTCAAGGTGATCCCTTCTCTAAAACTATGCAACTTCAAGTTGCAATGCTTTGACACCAAATCCAAATTGTGGACAATTATAGTCCAGGGCGCACAGATCCAAGCTCGGATGCACTGGCTCAAAATTGGAGATCGGGTTTTGAAAGAATTCTTTCTTTCTCTCAGAGCCAAAAACCTTCCCAATAGATCCAAGCTATTATGGATGGCAAAGCTCACATTACTGACCCACAACTTATGTTGCAAGCCTTTGTGCGCCACTACAAGCTCGTGTTTCAAGCTCAACAACCCTCTCGTAACTCGCCAAGTTTCTCTTGATCAATGTTTGGGTGTTGTGCCACACAAATTATCAGAGGCTCAAAAGGTGATCTGTGAGAGAATGCTCACCATTGAAGACCTCCATGAAGCCACCATGTAAATGGCCAATGATAAAGCACTGGATGCGATGGGTTCCCTTGCAAATTCTATAAAACCCTTTGGGATTTGGTCGGTCAAGACTTGTTTCAGGTTTATCTTGAAGGTTTCTAGAAACATTCCTTAAGGCCACACATTAATAAGGGAAACATCAAATTCATCCCTAAACAAGGAGACCTAAAGAAAATTACCTATTGGCATCCGATTACATTGTTGAACATCTCCTATAAAATCATTTCCAAAGCGTTAGCTCTGGTTACGTAATCTTTTAGCAAGTTGTTGTTCAGCCAAAACAAATATGATTTATATAGGGACGATACATCCTAGATAACATCATTGTAGGTGTGGGAAGGCATGGAATGGGCTCGCAGGTCTAATCAGGCCGCCATGTTTATCAAAATTGATTTTGAGAAGGCTTATGATCGAATTGAATGGCCATTCATACTTGCCATGCTCCAAGCCCTTGGCTTTGGTCCCATTTTTATTCAATCTATCAATATGATTTTTACGGATGCTTCTACTCAGATCTCTATCAATGGCCTTAGCTCAGAACCTTTTGGGATTTTTCATTCTATTCGGCAAGGCTGCCCTCTTTCCCCCATTGTATGTGCTTGCATGGATGAAGGTTTTAGCTATCTGTTAGCTCATGCCAAAGCACAAGGTCTTGTTCATGGAATCTCGCTTCATGCTGAGCCCACTTCTCAACTTCTTAATGGGAATTTTATGGATGATTCCTTTCTTACGCTCATTGAAGATGAAACCAACATTCGTAATGCTTATGCAATGTTTGAATATTTTCTATTTAGCTTCTAGCTCATCCATTCAATGGTGAAAAACCCAGTGTTATCGGCAATCTTTCCTTCCCACGCTTGATTGGCTTGCCACTTTTGAATGGAAAATCTTGACACATGGCAATATTTTTAAATTCTTAGGTATTCCTTTTTCTTTTCAAGCCTCCCCGGCCGAGCTTTGGCAATATGTCATTCAATGGGTGGCAAAAAGTTGGAATATTGGATCACCAAACCTTTATCTTTGGCTAGCAAATTCCAAATTTGTTCCAAAGTTCTTGCGGCTACACACATGTTTACTACTCATCGTGTTGGGTTCCTTCCAAAGCTTCCATCCAGAAGTTGGAAAAACTCAAAGCTTTCTTGTGGGCTAATGCTTCTACAGAAAAGGTTTTCATCGGGTAGCCTGGGACATTTGTTGCTTGCCTCAAATATTCGGGTCTCGGCCTTATTCACATTCAACGCCAAGGGCAAGCTCTTTGCACTAAATGGATTATTAGAAGCATTACTAGCCAAGAAGCTTGGAAAGTTCTTATATGACATGATATTGTTGAAGGTTCCCCTTATGGCCGCCCTACGTGGAAAGGATTGGGGTTTGTCAATTTTCTCATTACCCCAACGCCTGTCAAAATTGTTGGCACCTTTGTGCTTAAGAGCATTTGGAAATCTTGGGAATGTATTAAGCCCTAGATTTTGTGGAAGGGGGATGGCTTTCAAATGGGATTTCTGTTAACCAACAATCTCTTTGGTGGTCACCAATTTTTCAATCTCAAGATAAGTGTTTAGTAGAGGTCCCAAGAATATCCGTGCTCAAATTATTCAAACATGAATTCGCACCATCGAGGAATTCTTCTACAAAACTACTCAATCCTGGTTCTCTTGGCAAATTTCAAAACTATATTTCAGCTTTCCAACCAGGACTAGGATACTTTTACTATTGTGATCAATTTGGTTCTTGACCACATGTTGCATAAGATTGTTGTGCATTCCTCTCACCCATGGTGGATGGATTGAAGTGGTATGCAGATACCCCATTATGTAATTACAAAGCCAACAAAGGCTATCGTTGGCTCTTGCCTCATTTACCCATGGTAGATAAACTTAATACACATTGGGGAATTCATTCCACACTGTCTACCTGGAATAGGTGATTTGAAACTATTTGGACTCTATGTGTGGAGCCCAAGATTTCTCATTTCCTTTGGTGTATTCTTCACCAAGGCCTTCCTATCGGGCTCATCTTGTTCAAATTGGGATCCCAACTCCCAAATGTCCTTTCTATGGTCATCTGGAAACAATCTTACATGTTTTTTGGTTTTGTCCCAAAGCTCAAAATGCCTGGAACTGGATACATTCATTTTTCTTTCCTTTACGGCCTCATTGCTTCACTTGGCAGCATATCCTTTTGGGAGATAATCCCAAGCTTCTGCCTATGTTCACCCAAATTTGGCATGTTTTCATAGAGGGAGATTCTATTTTGGATATGGAAAGAAAAAATTATTTTTTTCTTTGCTAATTTCAATATTTCTTCATTTATAATAAATCTATGGTGATCTCCAATGTGCTTCTACAGATACAAATTTAGGCCAACAAGGTTGCGCTGGAGGTGGACCACCTCCAAACCCTATTGCGCCACTGGGGGGAAGCCCCATGTAATGTTGCTCAAGTGCCTTTGTCTCCTACCAGGCACCCCTCACCTTCCACCTGTGGTGGCCGGTGCATCCGGTCTTAGCGTCGTGCTTTCATCATGCTCTCGCCGCTCCTCAGGCTCATTACATAAGTGCAGTAGTTACTCACCAGCTCACCGCCATGGTCAAGGCTCATTGCCACCTTCATCAGTTTGCCACTAGGACCGAGGCTCACCACCTCGCCAACATGGGTGAGGCTCTCCTCTTGCTGCTATTACACATCATGATACTTGGCACCCGTCGCCTCAACCGCCACCACCAAACAAATTCCCCCACCTCAACCTCACCATTCCTACTCGTGGGGAAGTGGACCCGAGGAAGAAGTTGCTGTGGTTGAGAACTTCCAGATATTGGCAAGGAGTTACTTGATTTGGGGTGGTTAGATGATCATGATCCACCCGCCTCGGGCATGTTTTCTCATTCTTTGCTTGATTGTGTTTTTTGTCTACTTTTAGGCTATGCCTATATTTTGTACTCTCCTAGGCTTGGCCTAGTTTGACTCACGTTGCTCTAGGCTCGACCTAGCTTTGTTTATGGTTTTGGGGCGTGCTCTCATACCGCCCGCTTTTTTGTTGAAATTTATCTTGTATTGTATTGAATTAATATAATATAATATATTTTTCATCAAAAAATTCATAGCTTGACATCAATTACTCCCCCTTTTTGTACTCGTTGGGATCAAGGTAAAATCTAGTTTTCTTTAAAAGTAGGTTTTGCAAGAAAATATTCTCCAAAAAAATATTACGACTAAAAATGGTACAATAGGTATTGACGTTCCTAGGTTTATAGATTAATTCAATTGTCCTTTTGCACAAAATAAGAATTGGGACATGTTTCTCAAAATATCCCCAACCTTTTTAAGAATTGTGGACCCCCTATTTGTTGCAATAGAAGTTTTTACGAGTTTAGGGTGGTCGTTGATGAATAACTATTTTACATTTAGAATTTGAAGAAAATTAGTGAACATTAATATCTTAAGATATTTTCTTTGTTTCATTTTTGGATTTTGTTATAACAATTCAATAGAAATAAATATACCAAGATATGTTTTAGGGATATTTTCTTACATGGATTATTTATTTATTTGTTCATGTTTTATTAGGATTTCCTTATGCAAAATACCTTTTTTAACTCATAATAATTTTTTTCTTTGTAGGAAATTCAAATTTTTTAAGTTTCTTACTTAAGAGATTCATATTGTCTAACTATTTACAATCAAGTGTTAGTGAGGTTTAGAAGTACTAAAATCTTGTGCTTTACCCCAATTAGTATTAATGAGTCTTTAAAAGACCTTTTTTCATTTTATCTTATGAATCACTATTTGAGCAATGTAGTGGCTTCGGCATCTTGAAGCCATCACTAAGGAAAGAGCTTTAGACTATATCACTACTACTATGGAGTAATGCACAAAACTTTAGACTTCCACCCAAGATCTTCAAATATAAACATGGATTCCCGTGACTAAATCACCAACGTTATAGACTACTCAAAAGAAGCTCTTAGTTGTCAAACACACATCATAAGGATATTGAAGAATATTTGGTGATCCGAAATATCCTTGTAATGAAACTACTTATATAGATATGAATATCGTAAAACAATAGAATACTAAAGAACACCAAAATATAGAGAAATGATCACAATATGAAAGTAGAATGACTTGGAAACTTTGAGGGGAAAACTCCAAACCATACAATAAGACTCAAGTGCTCATTCCGATGCTAATATCCTACTCTCTAACTCCTATATATACCCTATTATACTATCCAAATCCCTAAGGCTAACCCACTAAGAATATAAAAAACATAAATAAATATGATATGCCATGATAAAAGATTATGTTAGCCATATATCAACCATCCATATCCTAATAAATGACCTAAGGTTAAGGGCATAACATGTCCCTCCCCCTCAAAGCAATATTGTTCCCAAAGTTGAATTTTTTTGGAGGTTTTTGCACACAAGTGTAGTGCTCAATGTTGATGATCTTTGGATGTTGGTACAAGAAATATTCCTCCTCCCATGTTGCCACTTCATTGTCTTGATTCTTCCACTTGATTAGATACTCAATAATTACTCTCCTCTTCACCCTCTTAATGTGCATCTGAATAATTTCCTCATGTTCCAAATTGATTTGGCATTCTTTATCCAACATAGGTAACTCTATTTGGGCTAAAACATTTTGTGCAATGACATTTCAGTATATAAAAGTGGAAAACTCTATTTGAGATGGTAGAGGGCTTTGATTCTCGCAAACAAATTACTCTTACCATCCACTTGAAATTCCTTTATATTATTTTTGATGGGTGCACTCTTCAAATAGAAATATTGAAGCTTCCCTCTTTAGAGCCACACTATATAAAATCTTATCCTCTATTTTTTCTTCAACTTAATCTTCTTCCCCTTCTCCTTCTCCTTATTTTTATTCTTCTCCTTCTTCCTCTCCTCCTCATTATTCTCCTTCTTCTCCTTCTACTCCTTATGTTTATGTTGTAGGCATTACTAGTGAGGTTTTGGCCCATTTTTTTGTTTTTGTTTAGACCCCATTTTCCTTCACCGCCATTTCGCATTTTTCAAGGAGCCCCCTTTTCTTGGTCACGTGGTCGTTAGGGATGGTTCGGTGTTTGCCATCTGCTGTTTTTTGTCATCCAACTTCATCACTCATTGAGATGCTTTTCCCTATTTTCTTGTTTATTTTCCTTTTCTCTTATTGCGATTATTAAATTAAAAAAACATAAACTTCAATGCAACTCCCATGGAAGGAGGTGGATGCAAAGTTGCATACTCGCAAATAATAAAAACACAAACAAATCGCCAACCTTTACCAATATTTGAGCTTTTATTTAAGAGATAAATGCATGTAGTTGTATTTGTGGTATACTTGTATATAAAGTATTTGAATCCTAAAATGGAAGAATGAAAAGTTGTTTTGTATTATTATTATTGATTTATCATGACTCCAAATATCACATTTTCAATGTTTAGTTCTAAGTTTAGATTTTAAGAGTTAACAATAATTAACTTTTAAAAGATTTATAAAAACTTCTTATTGAAAACTATAAAAGAAATGATTAATTATAAAAATAATACTATCCATAAAAATATATATATATATATTCTTACTTTTCATTATAAATTAATGTTTTATAATTATGAGAAAACATTTTGAAATAACACCATGATTGATACTTTAATTCATGTTTCTCAAAATCCTACTATAAAAGGTTTAGAAATTGGAAACCAATAAATCAAGAACATAGATATAATAGAGTTGGTGGTATTTAGTAGGAACATTAGATTGTAAAAAAATCGATTATTTTGTTTATTTTTCTTTACCATATAGTTGGTTGAGAACAAAATATGTTTTCCGTAAATGCAATTAACCATATCTCTACAAAAGAAAGACCAAAACCGACTAAAAATATTTCATTCTACCTCATACCTACACTAATTTGCTCATGGAATACCCGATCAAATGTGATGTTTTCAAATGACTTTCATTTTCTAAAACTCAGAGTGTATGTAATATGCTAGATGATTAGATGCTCCTCGTGCTTTTATTCATAAAATACTTTCAAAAGTTTAAAAAGACTGTCACTTGTGACTCACATATTTAAAATATGAATGTAGTAATTATAACTGTGTCCCACTTTTTTGCATTTTTGTACTGTATAAACATGAATTTTCATTTCATTGAAATTGCAAAGACAATAGCCACAAAACCGTACACATTCATGAAATTTCACGAACTAACGAAATGTTGTGTTTAGAGTGTAAAATACATGTAATTTTTATATTTTTTAGAAAAAAATTTAGCCTTTTTCTTAATTTTATTCATACACTGCTTTTTTTTATAAGTAGAGCAACAATCATTTGCCGTCATTTTTTTAATGAAAACTTATTTTTTCACCATGAAATTTAAGATATCATTCAGATTTGAATATCAAGTTCCTAAATTTTTTTCATATTTTATTTATTTATATTTTTAAATTTTTTTTTTTAGTGAAGATATTTTTAGATTAGGGTGTACATATGTTTATGCTTTAGTGTATTTTCGATTTATATCGAAATTGAATTTTTTCATAGGTATGAAGACTTTCAAAAAGTAATTTTTCAAATTGTGTAAAGTGTACTACTTGATTGTCACAAAATACCATACATTGGGAAAAATAAAAAAATAGCAAAACATATTTTTAAAAATTGAAAATAATAATTTTAGAAAGATAATAAAAAGTCATGAGTTAGCGATGGAGAGAACTAGCGATGGAGAGAACTATGTTGATGCGGTCTCTGCGCTTTGGCTCTGAGAATGTCTGCGAACTACGATTCAAAATGCTTGAGGAAAGGTCATTACGTGAGCCATAACCGGATGTTTGTGGACACGGGGACGAACGATGCAAAAGCTGGAGGTACGGTCAGCAAGTTTTGGGTAAGCTCAGGTCACGTAAAGTCTGCGCATATGTCAAAGTTTACGAGGAAAAGCAGATCTCGAGACCACTGATCGGACGTGGAAAGAAAATGAGGATATAATGGGATCCACACCTTTGGCACTGGAATAAGCTTTTTCGATCCCTAACCTCAAGGTGGGTCCTAAAATCACTGATCATTTTACATGGGAAACGGACAAAGAGGGTGCCACCTGTCTTAAGGTCCCAGATGGATTTGTTGATAGAGCCTTAAGCAAAACAAACCTCTCCCTTGTTGGTAAGTTTCTTGGCTCTAGACCTAATATTGATTTCATTAGAAAATGGGCTTTGAGAAAATGGAAACCTAAGGGAGCCCTAAACATTACTGTTATGCCAAAAGGTTTTTTCCTGGCTAAGTTTAACCAGCAAGAGGATTTAGATTCGGTGTTCTTTGGGAGGCCCACGTGTGGCTGAAATATGGGTCTTTTTTTGAAAAAATGGTATCCGGGTTTTGATCCAAATACTGAAAATATAAACACCATTCCAATCTGGTGTAGGCTTCCAGGGCTGCCATTGCATCTATGGGATGATGAAATACTGCTAAATATTGCAAAATCCCTAGGTGCACCTATTGGGCTTGATGGACCCACAAGAAATAGATCCAGGCTTGCTTTTGCTCGGTTCTGCATTTTCTCAGCCATAGATCAGGAGATTCCGGAGCACATAATCTTGAAAACTAGATTTGGATCCTGGACCCAAAAAATTGAAGTTGAAACCTTAAGATGTAAGCTATGCCATATCATTGGTCACTCTGACAAAAACTGCTCCAAGAAGAAGACCCTCCCTTTGGATTCTGAACAGCCTGGGATAGGCTCAGATCTGAACAAAGTTAGCAGGGATCCAAGCAAGGATAGGAAGATTGATGACAAAGGTCCCAGCCAGAAGGATTTGCAGCTAAATAGAAGGGAAAAAAAAAAGGGGGTTTTAGAACTCATATAAAGAAGCATCTTGTCTGGCGCCCCAAAGCTGCAACTTTAGCTTTGCCTGAAGCTCCCAACAAAGAAGTCTTGGACAAGTCGGTGAAGGCATCTTCGGATTTACCTTTTGAAACATCTGTGAAAGAAGACTTTGTTAAGGTATCCATGGAAGTAAATGAGCATGATGGTTCAGTGATGGACAATTTAATTAGGAATGAAGCTTGTAACAAGGAAGTTATGACAGAGATCGAGCCTTTGGAGATTCTCTCTTCTGGAGAGAATGGTATTGCGGATCCGCTGCCTTGTCCCAGCATTACAACAGTGGCTTCGCCGAGTCTCTGCAGACACTGAATGCGCCTTCGATCACTTGCTGGCAGGTTTAGAACAAGAGAAAGAAATTCAGCCATTAATTAGGGAGGAAGCTGGTAACAAGGAAGATATGACAGATTTTGAGCCTTTGGAGATTCTCTCTTCTGGAGAGAATGGTATTGCAGATCCGCTGCCTTGCCCCAGCATCTCAACAGTGGCTTCGCCGGTCTGCTGCAACGCCAGAATGTGCGACTTCTGATCACTTGCCTGACAGTTTACATAAAGGTCATGAAGAAGGAGAAATCACGCCTGCCAAGGAAATGGAAGATCCAGACTCTGGATTCACGTTGGTCATCTCAAAAAAGAAAAAAAGAATGAGAGGTTTTGAAAGGATCCTGATTCATTGTTTAGTGATAAAAAAGGAAATTGACAATTGGGACACCTCTTCTTCTAGAACAACTAGGTCTTCTGTACTGGGGCGAGCGGCTGATTTTGGAGGAAGCTCAAAAGAGGAAGACCCTCTAAAAAGACTCTCGAGCTAAGAAAAGCAGAGAGGATATTGCAGATGGGGTTCAACGACAAGCTGAACCAAAGCAAGCAATTCCAACTACCAACCATTCCAAATGAAGATTATATCTGGAATATCGAGAGGCCTAAATGAAACTCTAAAGCAAAGAACCATCAGGAGTTACGGGATTCCAAAGAACCCCAAAGATTTTGATTCTTCAAAAACTAAAATGAAAGCAATGACCATGGTTAATATTAAATTTTTTTTTGGGATAGTTCTGAAATGGCGGCTGTCGATTCTCAGGGAGCTTACGGAGGATTGGCTACTCTTTGGGATAGAAGACACTGTACTGGTATGATTCTTAGTGCTAATATTAATCATCTAGCAATTAAATTCGTCACTATTGAGAAAAAGTGTGAATGGATCTTGTCTAATATTTATGCCCCTAACTCTGCTAGTGGTAGAAGAAAACTATGGGCTGATCTTAAAATCTTTAGAAATCAACATAGCTCTGCCAACTGGCTCATTATGGGAGATTTCAATTCCCCTCTAAACCTAGGTGAGAAGTTTGGTGGAACCCCCACCTTCTCTAATGGTATGGAGGACTTTGCTGACTTTATTGCTGAACAAAACCTCATTGATGTGGATCTGCATGGTAATAAGTATACTTGGAATAATAGAAGGCTGGGAAAGGAGTTCATTCAGGTGAGACTGGATAGGGCATTAATCTCAGCAAACTAGATTCTAAGCCAAGACTTTTACCTATCTTCCCTTCCAAGAATTGGATCGGATCATAATCCGATTGCTTTAAGCCTTCTCAATTGGACTAAACCAGCAAAAAGCACATTCAAATTTGAAAAAATGTGGATGGAGCATGATGATATCTATGATAGGATAAAAGAATGGTGGGTATGGAATGGGGAAGGCCTTTGCTTTCGGTTCGATTGGTTCAAAACTCAAAAATGTCAAAAAGCAAGTCAAAATCGGAACAAAAAGTGTTTTTGGAAATATTTTCGAAAAAAAGAAAGAGTTAAAACAGAAGCTTCAGGATCTGGAGTTAAAAATGGATACTTTGGGAAGATCGGTTGAAGATGAAGTAAATGAAAAGAATATTCTTTCTGAGTTGCATACGATCTGCAGTAGGGAAGAGTCTTTTTGGCACCTTAAATCTAGAGCTATCTGGCTTAAAGAGGGAGACAGGAACACAAAGTTCTTTCACATGACTACTCTAAAACATAGAGCCAGTAACAGAATCCTTGAGGTTTCTAAAAACAATGGGAACAGCACTAAAGATCCAAACAGCATCAAGAAACAAGCACTTGAATTTTACAAGAATCTTCTTAAAGAGAACAACGTCGCAATGAACCACTGAAGCTATTTCCTTCATGCTTTGAGGCCATCCTCGAATATCATTGAGGACCAGAAATTGAGACATCACTAAAGCTGTCACGCTTGAAGAACTGCAAAAGGCTATTTTTTCTCTTGAGGGGGATAAGGCTCTGGACCGGATGGGTTCTCTATTAATTTTTTTCGAAGTTAGGGAAATATGCTCTGATGATCTTCTCAAAGCGGTAAATGAATTCTATAGAACAGAAATCTTTTAAAAGAGCTTAATAACACGCACATTGTCTTTGACACCTAAAAAATGGATGCAAAAGACTTCAAGGACTTTAGACCTATCATCTTTGTTAATGCTATCTTTAGAATCTTCACCAAAATCATCACTACTAGACTGCAGCTCATAATGAATGACCTCATCTCAAGGCAGCAGAGTGGCTTTATTAAAGGCAGGATAATACAAGACGGAGTGATTATGGTGCACGAAACTTTACATTCCATGGAAAACAATAAAAAGGCTAATATGATCCTCAAGCTTGATATGAATAAAGCTTTTGACAAGGTTTCTTGGGTCTTCCTTGACAGGATTTTATCTAAATTTGGGTTCACGGAAAAATTTAGAAAAATTATCAAGGCTTGTATATCTACAAATTTGGTTCTCTGTGGTTGTTAATGGGGAACTGTGGGTTTTTCACCAAGCCAGAGGGTCTAAAGACAAGGAGACCCCATCTCCCCCTTACTCTTCATTCTCTTAGCTGACAGCCTTAGTAGAACAATTGGCAGAGCGGTTGAGAACGACCTTTTAAATGGATCTAAACCCGCTTCATTCAGCCAAGCTGTCTCTCATCAACAGTTTGCGGACGACACTATCCTTCTTCTTCTGGCTTCAGTTGTGGAAGCTAAGGCTATTAAGGCTCTATTACAACTCTATGAATCTACTTCTGGGCAAGAGATTAATTATGACAAAAGCACCATTTTCTTCTTCAACACCCCGAGGGAAAGACGACTCAAGATTGCTAAAATTCTAGGCTGTCAAATAGGTGCTCTTCCAGCAACGTACTTAGGCCTCCCTCTTGGCACTAAGAAAGTCTCTCACATGGTGTGGGATGATTTGTTGATGAGATTTCAGAAAAAGATGGCAGGTTGGAAAGGGGCCACTCTCTCTAGTGCTGGTAAGTGCCTTCTCATTAAAAGTACACTCCAAAGTCTGCCCATCTATATCATGTCACTTTTCAAAATTCCTTCTTCCTTCAGAGAGAAAATTGAAAGGATTCAGAAAAAAATTTTATGGCAAGGCATGGAAGAGAAGTTCAAATTTCACCTAGTGGCCTGGGATAAGGTCTGCACCCCAAAATCCATGGGAGGGCTGGGCATAAAAAATATTGAGAAAATGAATGAGGCACTCATCGCTAAGATGGGCTGGAGATTGCTATCTGAGAAACAGCCCTGGATTGATGTTATTAAAGCAAAATACTTGAATCAACAAGCTGTCTACTCCTATCTGCATGAAGAACAACTACCCAATGGTTCCATTTTTTGGAATAATCTGGTCAAGAGTAGAAACTTCATCAAGCAGGGCAGCAAATGGAAAGTGGGGGATGGCAGTGAGATAAACTTCTGGGAGGATAACTGGTTCAGTGACAACCTCTTGGAGAGATTTGGGACAGCTAAGGACAGCCTTATAAGCAAGTATGGAACTAAAGTCAAGGACTATATTGAAGGAAATGGCACCAACAAGACTTGGAAAAGACTTTCTATGGAACGAATTGAGCTGAAACAAACTACTTCCTCCCTTCAGGATCTTTTAGACCTCTTCCCTTTAAGTCAGCTGAATTCCAAGGATGAGCTGGTTTGGAGCAATTCACAAGATGGGAAATACTCAGTCAAATCTGGTTATACCAATCTTTCTCACAGTAACCAATCTGACTTTAACTGGAACAAGATCTGGATGCCTGAGTTAACCCCCAAAATAATTTTTTTCTTTGGCTGGCCATCAGAGGTAGAATTCTCACCACTGACAATTTGATGAGAAGAGGATTTATAATTCCTAATTGGTGCCACCTTTGTAGGAATGACTATGAAGACATTAGTCATCTGTTCATACATTGTGCTTATGCCAATAGATAGATTTGGAGCTTTGTTCTTTCTAAATTTGATGCTCTTTGGGTGTTGCCAAGAACCTTAATCAGGTATGGAATCAATGGAACCCACCATTCGGACATTGTCTTTATCAAAAGAATCGAAATTAGCAATCCCACACTTAATCGGAGGATTTGGAAGGGCAAAATAATATCATATTCGAAATAAAAGCGAAATTATAAAATCGGTATTGGCAAAATTTCTCAAGGTATCAAAGAGGACATGGCGATTTAAACCCCGAAGAACAAGTGTTATCCACGAGAATGAAGAGCACATTTTATCTAATTGGCACATTGGAAATTGGAGTAACCACAGGGAATAGTGTTGATAGATCTTTGATTAAATGGCATCCTCCCCGACTCTAATTGGTACAAGCTGAACTTTGATGGCACCTCTAAGGGAAACCCTGGGACAGCAACTGGAGGAGGAGCTATACGAGACCACAAAGGTAATTTGATTGCTGCTTATGCTGGAAAAATGGGAATTCAAACCAATCATTTTGCCGAAGCATTATCTGCTCTCTGGGGCTTGAGAGTTGCACGGGCTCAAAATATTCAGAACCTTATTGTTGAAGGGGACTCCCTTAATATCATTAAGCTTCTTAATCAGTCCTCATCTCCCAGTTGGAGTATTAAAGACTTTATCTCTGAATCCATAAGCATTTGCCACACCTTCAATAGTATCAGAATCATACATACTTACAGGGAAGGCAACAATCTGGCGGATGCACTGGCCAATTATGGCATTAATATAAATTTTACTGTCTGGGATAATGATAGTATCCCTAATCAGCTTCACAACAGCATCCATGCGGATCTTCACAAGCAAGCAATCTCTAGAGATAAGCCTTAATCTTTGGAGGAAAATCAAAATCATCAATTCTTTCACACGTGCTGCTTTATTCTATATGGCGAGGCAAATAATATCTTTTTCAAATAATAGCAAGATCTATTTAAGAAACTTCAAGTGGAGTCATCCAGATTTGAAAATCATGCACGCGGGAGGTACAACGGCTGTTGATATCCGGATGCCAAACTCCACGAAAACCGATGATAATTACAAAGTGATTGTTGACAGGAAAAGGGTTTTCACACGCGACTTCCCGCAGGCTCAGTTCAGCAATTACGCAGCCGTTCGTGAGAAGACCAACGGCTACAGTTCCCAGTCTTATGCGATCTTCAACAGTAAGAAACGAACTGTTCTTCACGCTCAACGGCATTCTGGAATTTGTTGTAACCTGCACACCGCAGAGAAGATGGGAGGACCTCCCTGTCAAATTGAGCCGTGCGCGGACCCCGACTGGAAGGAAAACACTGAGCTTTGGAACATTCTCAGCATAGGCGGCTTCACCAACTTTGTTGATAGGGTGCAGGGACATGATCAAAGTATTTGATGCGCTTTGCTAAGGAGTGGAAAGAGAGGACCTTTGCCGATATGGGGATAGAAAATTCTTGTCGATGAAGAGCTCATTCTTTGGCGACCGTCTTAGCTCTGGATGGGTACCGCTTCTTCAACAAAAGGGTTATCAAAGAAATCGAAGAAAGAAGATTTGTGGAGGAAGATGAGAAGCTTATTTTTAGCACATGGTCTACTTGTAAGCTCAATCCCATCACCGTTTGATGAAGTCACTCGCATGATGATTCGTTTCATCTCCTTGGAAGGTAGGTTTATTCTTGTCCCAACTAAGCATCTCATCTTTTAAACCACTTCCATAGGAATAGATTGGTTTGCTTCCCTCATTATCTTTTAAACTCTCTTGAGCGCTCCATTTTGGAGTTCCGTAAGCATACCTGGCGATTCCCTTACATCAGGGCTTATTTTGCTAATTCACAAATCTTTTGCCTTCTCAAGTACCCCATTCTTCCTTCCTCTCTAGCTCGGCTCCGATGGGCTCCGCTGCCGCGATCCTGCTTCTCCCGCGCCCTTGATGCCCTCGCTCGCTGCCCTTGCCAGTGCTGCTACCCCTTGCCCGTGCACATGTTTCTCCTTCTATTCCTCCTACTTGCTCCTCCCGCCACCACCTCGCCTCTACCTCTAAGCGTCCCACTCGCTAGGGCTTCAGGAGACTCAACTTTGAGACTCTTGCAGCGGAAAGAGCCTCTTGATCTTGACATTGCACGTGACCTCGCTAAACATAAGTAGTGCCGGTCCCAGGAAGCACGAGATGGATAACTCTTCCAAGAGACTGGAGGCCTTGAGGCTGAGATAAATATCTTTGAAGAATGAGGTCAAAAACCTAGCTAAGTAAAAAGGTAAGAAAAGCATGGAGGGGAAGGGAGCATTGACAATAGTCAAATTGAAGACATATATAAAAGTGACCTCCTTGGACTCCCGCCTTGGGAAGGCGAAGACTAGGCATGATTACAACATTGCGCGCCTTTAGGGCCATTGAGGAATTCATCGTGGGGCATGCCAAAAGTGTTTCCACCTCGGTGTCATTTGCACTTTGGGGCAATGAAAAGAGAGCAAAAGAACCATCGAGGAGCTCGATAAGACGAGATCTTGCCCACATGACCGGACTTTGTTTGATAGTTCAAATTTAGTTTTTAAAAATAATTTTTAATAACTATAGTTTTAAAGCAAAGTTTTTTCCAATATTGTTTTTATTTTATTTTTAGATTCAATTTCAATGGTTTTAATTTTAAAATATACTTTTTCATATTATTTTTGTTTTTTTAATCAAAAGTATATTATATTTTTTAATTTATTTTAAAAAAATTAAAAAACCATCTATTATTTTATATATAATTAAATTAACTTTAAAACATAGTTAATTTTATTAAAAAGACATTACAAAATTAAATAATTGTATATTAGATTTAAATTGTTTTAAAATTAGAAAAATAGTTTTAAAGTTAGAAAAACATCTAATTAAAAATAACCCAATTTCTATTAAGATTTCTATATAATAAGAGTTACATGTGTATAGTTTTCCATTGAATTTATTCTTAGATCTAGATCTAACTCAATTTGTGTGTGTAGGTGAAAATTATCGAAGTGGAGGAATCATGGGAAATGAGAAGAATAACAAGCAAAAATATACCGAGGAAAGGAAAGCAGAGGATAATGTTAAAAGATCACTTCGTAGGAAGAAACAAAAAGAGAGAGATGGCTGCAAAAATTGGTACATACATACTTGAAACCCTTGATATCGTAATTTTATTTTTCTGTCTAGGGTAAATCTAAAGTTTTAGCTTTAGCATGCCTTCTATATAGAATAATATTATATTATAAATACAATAGAATAATTAGTAATGTGAATTTTTATTGTGTGTTTCAGAATACGGTCTATGATTAGTATTGTGTATTTAACTCTGAGCTTGGTATCCCCTACACAAGTTTGGCTATAAACCTATCCTCCTACTAACAAATCTAGCTTTCACATAATTATAAATCCTCATATTTGTTATAAAATGATTAATATTGAATTTCTTAATAATACATATCGTACATGTTAATTTATACATGCGTAGGGGAAATGTGGAAGACCAATAAACATGGTAGTTAGACGGTCATGGAATGTGGAAAGCTGCAGAAGACAATGGAATACTCCAGCATTCCCCCTTATTCCATTGTTTTTATAAAAGTAACCGAAAAACATCATCATCTTCATCTTTTGATTTTGGTACTTTTTCTTCTGAGGCATCATCTTGTTGAGTCACGACATGTCCATTCTACTTCTTGTGGGGAGGACATCATATTCCTATGAATCACTATGACTAGATGTGCTCTCATTTCTTGAGTTGTGGATGAAGAGGTGAGCTCGGTATGCTCGTGCAGTGAGATGTAAATGCTTCTGTGGGATTTCTATCTCGCATTCGTCATTTGAATTGTAGCCTTCTATAAGCTTAACAAAACTATTTTCTATTTTAACGTCGAATAAGTCTCAATCCATTATGTCCTCAAATTACAAGTTTTGGAGACTAGTGAGGAGTAGATACCGACGCTCTCACAAACTTGACTTCAGCTCTCTCAAATGCTACAAGTTTCTATGGTTACTTGCAATGTTGCTAATATCTCTGGGCTTGAATATCATGCTCTTGGACTATTGCACGAGATCATGGGCTGGTTGTTCACATTCATATTTGATAGATTTATAAAAAAATTGATGAATGAATGAAGGGGTTTGTACTGAACTTGTGTTTTCTCCTATTAAAGCATTTTAAAATTATTTTCAAAATACTTCCTCATGCCCTCGAGCATGCCAAGTATCTCCTTTTGGTGGTTTCTATAGGATTCTTTACATTTTCCCATGGACGGATCATCGTTTTCCTTCACATTTCCTCTGCCAAACAATAAAAATAAAAATATTTAAGCATGGAGAAATGACTCCTCTACAAATTTCCTAACATAGATCTGTGTCAGAAAGGATGCAGGTAGGCCATTTTTATATGTTCCTCCATGCCTTTTCTCCTACGTCTTCTATCTCTGCCTAGAATTTTCTTCTGAAACTTCTATCTCTACCAAGGATTCTTTGAAACTGCTAATCGAGTTTCGGCCATGCTTCTAATTTCTCAATACATGTTTGGGGTCACAAGGATTTCTACAGCTGGCAGGTTATTTTTTTGTTTCCTTTACTCAATGTTGGACACCAAAAAAATCTCTCCAAAATGCCACACAGTTCTATTTTCACGCATGTATGTATAACCAAATGCTTTGAGAGAATAAGTGATACCACGTCCAAGAAAAATGGGTCTCCAGATATTTGCACAGGCTGAGAACATGTCAGGTAGATATGATGCCACCGATAGAAAATGAATAATCTTAAATTTATAATTGATACATATCATACATGTTAATTTATACATGCATAGAGGAAGTGTGGAAGACCAATAGACATCATATTTTGACAGTTATGGAATTTGGAAAGTCATATAAGACAACGAATACTCCAACACTCCCCCCTTATTCCATTGATTTTATAAAAGTAACCCTGATACATCATCGTATTCGTCTTCTAATTCTAGTACTTCTTCTAAGTCATCATCTTGTTGAGTCTCAACATGTCCATTATGCTTCTTATGGTGAGGATGTCATCTAGATTCTTGTGAATCAATACAACCAGATGTGCTCTTATTTATTGAGTTACGGATGAAGAGGTGATCTAAGTATTCTCATGCAATGATATGCAGATGCTCCTATGGGCGTTATATCTCCCATTCGTCATCTACATCACATCCTTCTACAAGCTTGACATAGCTCTTCTTCGTCTGGATGTTGAACAAGAATCAATCCATTATGTCCTTGAATTTCAAGTTTTGGAGACTAGCGATGAGTAGATACTAGCACTCTCATGGGATTGAATTTAGCTCTATCAAATGTTGCATGTCTCTATGGTTTCTTGCAATGTTGTTAACATCTCTAGGCATGATTATCATGCTCTTGGACTATTGCACGGGATCATAGGTTGGTTTTTCACTTTCATCTTTGATAGCTTTATAAATAATTTGATGAATGAATGAAGGGGTTTGAATGCACTCCAAAGCAAAATCTTTGAATGCAAGTCTGTAAATATGGTCTCTATGGACTCGTCCAAGCAGGTCCATGCCAAGGTAAACCATGTGCTTTCTTTTTGGAAGTTATGATGCTCCTCATAGGTCAACAAATTTTTCTGGTCTTCATTTCCATTTTTATATATCCACACTTCTGTTGTTATACACGTCCTGATGTAAATGGGGATCCAGATTGGTGTAACCAAGTTCTCTATTAACTCATACTCCAAGAAAAATCATTTCTGCTGCACCAAAATAAGTTTAGTCTACACTCAGGGTGATACTGCCAACTAGTAGGTCAGAGGTCGAAGATTTATAGGTACATGTGTCATGAGTCACTTGCACAACAAGAAGCCACTTATCCAATCCATTATCTCCATTAAAATAGAAACAAGTCACTTTGCACATAACACACATACCACAACAGGTTCAAGTCGAATCTCCAAAGGAATAAACAACACTGATAGTTATCAAATACTCCATGCAAAAAAAATTTGTTAGGAGACAAAGAATGGAACTATTGTGCACGTGTAGGGAGGCCAAGTCACATGTGAGAAAACGTGCATGTTAGGAGAGAATTGAGCTGGGAAGATCACATGTGAGTTCGTCCACTCATAGCAAAGAAAACATACCTCCTCTGAACCCTTGTGCATAGGTCGCTCCAACTGCTTTGATACCAATGTTATAAAATTATTAATCTTGAATTGCTTGATAATACATGTCATACATGTTAATTTATACTTGTGTAGAGGAAGTGTGGAAGACCAATAGACATGGTAGCTGGAAGGTCGTGGAATGTGGAAAGTCATAGAATACAATGGAATACTCCAACAATATTATCATAGATTTGTATAGTTTCAAGACATGTTTTCATACCTCAAATTTTATATTTTCCTAGAAAAACTAGAAAACATTAATCTTTTAAATTATTTTCAATTTATATTTACATAATGACGATAATCCAAAATAAATGGGTAAAATGATATCCTAAAAGTGGTGTAGAAATATTAAATTTTATCAAACTCATATGACCCTTTATTAATTCCAATATCACATTAAAATATTATATTTCCAATAAAAACCATGTAACACCAAAATTCATAACAATTCTTAACCTCCTTTTAAAATTTTAAACCAAGTACCTTATAGACTACCCATCTACATAAACACATACATTTTTTACTAGATAAGGTATTATATCCTTACTTTCAAACCCTTTAGGTAGATATCCCTCTTCTTTTTATCTCTACCCTCCCACCCTCTATGATTAATGTTTTCCAAGATATCCTTCCTCATATTTCGATGAGAGTGAATGAATTTATGGTGTATGCATTTTATGATATCCATAAAAAAGTATCTCATGTATTTGAAGAGATGAAAGACACCATAATTCATACATGTTATGATATTCAATGATACATTCATAAGGTAATTGAGGAAACTTACAACTATGATCTACTACACCTATTTTGTCTTCATCAACATGTCCTCATAATACCCTTTATTTTCATACATTTTATTTTCATAATACTTTTTCTCACACTTCTCAATTATAATCCTTAGTTTAGATAGCCCAATTAGTATGTTATTTTATCTTCTCCTTACATCTTTAATCTATAAAGGTCATCTAGTCTAATAATTTGGCTACCCCTAACATCTATAGGTTATACAAATCAATTTAACTCATTTTCTAGCTACCCATTATAATCTATAGTTTAGACAAGATGGTTAGTCTAATTATCTTTGCTACCCCTTAAAATCCTACATTATCTACTTATTTCATATTTTATTTAGATCACACATGTTGACTATGCCTTTACATATTATTTACAATTTACATACTACTTACAACATCCTTTAGATATAATTTTACCATTTATTTATTCCTAGATCTTTTGGCATGTTGTTTATACATATATAAAATAATAGAATCATTGTGACATGATTTGGAAATACTTTACTAAATTCGCATTTATTGATATTAGTAATATTTATCAACTTACGTATTCTATATTCATGATTTACATAGTCCTCATGAAATCATTTGGGTTTATCTCTACTAGATTTTTTCTCACTTGATATTTTATAAATTCATCCACCTATTTTGTCTTCATCCACATGTCCTCATACTACCCTTTATTTTTGTACATTTTATTTTCATAATACTTTTTCTCACACTTTTCAATTATAATAATTAGTTTAGATAGCCAAATTAGTATGTTATTTTATTTTCTCCTTACATATTTAGTCTAGAATGGTCATCTAGTATAATAATTTGGCTACCCCTAACAAGATCTACATGTTATACAATACATTTTAAATGATTTTCTAGCTACCTATTATATTCTACAATTTAGACAAGATTGTTAGTCTAATTATCTTCACCACCCCTTAAAATCCTACATTATCTACTTATTTCATATTTTATTTAGTTCACACATGTTGACTATGCCTTTACATATTATTTACAATTTAATTACTACTTACAACATCCTTTAGATATAATTTTACCATTTATTTCTTCCTAGATCTTTTGGCATGTTGTTTATACATATGTAAAATAATAGACTCCTTATGACATGATTTGAAATTCTTTTACTAAATTCACATTTCTTGATCTTCTCTAGTACTATTTATCCACTTACAATATTTTATATTCATGCTTTACATACTCCTCATGAAATATTTAGGGTTTATTTATACTATTTTTTTCTCACTTGATATTTTGATATGTTATTTATCAATTTTATAATGTTATACATTATATTTCATATTATCTCTTTCCATGTTTGTGATGGAACTATCATAGGTTTACACTTATATACTTTTCTATCTCTAGTTAAGTATAATTTCTATAATACCTAGTTCGTCACTTTTATCTATCATACCATATGAAACACACTATTATATAATTTTATGATCATTTACTTTATTTATCCATCATTGCGTAAATATTACATCCTTTAAACCTTTAGTTATCATTGTCCTTCACTCACTAAAGTCCCACTTAGGTTAGAGATGAGATCAAACTATTTTCTTAGGTTAGGTCTATAGGTACCTAAGTAACATGATTTTTATGTTCTCCTTTATAGATATTATGTGTAATATCTCTTATAACTAATATTCTTCTCTAATTCACATTATATTTTCACAATGATTTTTATTCCTTTCATAAACCATGTCACGATGGTGAACATCTACCCTTGAAACCCAAAATACATTAGAGGTCGTTTGATTGAACACATAGGATTTACTTGGAAGATTGGTTCACATTCTTGTGTACATGACACATGTGTATGATCTTCAAGAGTGTAAGAGTTCAAATTCACATTTAATATAGGAGGCTTCAAAATATGTCACATGGGTAGCATATCTAGTTGAGAGATAAATATTGTAAGTAGGTGGTGATTAAATCTATAGAACATGTTTTAAAATTGAGTGAGGTAATTCATAATCAGTTTGGTGGTGCTTTTGGGAATTCATTAAAATTGGAGTAGTTATAAACTATTTATTGTTATATCTCCTCAAAGATTGTGTAATGTTTTTATCTATTTTTGATCATTCGTAGGAATCTAGTAGTACCTTTACTCTTAGGATTGACCTTTACTCTTACATCCTTAGGATTCTAGTAAGACCTCACACCATTTCTTAGAAATATGATTTGTGGTCCTACAATTTTGTGCAAGTACCAAAATATTTTTCATATGTACTAGGTCACTACTATTATCCATCTTAGCACTTTAGGAATCACTGCACAATTTATATAATAAATATATAAACTATCCCCTATCTCAAAGCTAATTCCAACTTTATGAGTGCATGTTTCATTTATTTCTTGAACATGAAAGTATTTGATTCATAAATATTTTCATCATTAAAAATTAGAGTGTAGATTAGATTGCTCCTAAATTTTTAGATTAACCCATTTTGAGTGCTTACTTATGCGCTTTTGGTAATTTAATTGATGATATTTTAGTGTTAGTTTATAAATTATTTCTCCAGAGTTTTCACTTTGTTTGGAGAGGATTGATAATAGTGTAGATTAGTTTGTGTGTGCATTTTTTTTGTATTTTTAAATTTTCCTATCTCTATCCAATACATTTAAAAAATCTATTGTATTCCTTATTTAATTTTAGTTCTATTTGGCCTAATGTTAAAATAACATTCACACTTAATTTGAATCTTTAGTTTCTATGATAAAATATGGTTTGATTCCACCTTAACCATTTGCAATAAGTGACAGGGTTGATTATTTTTGTTACAAATTTAGGAAAAAGTCATGTTTTCTAGCTTCATATCCTTGTAAGAATAGGAAAAAGTCATGTTTTCTAGCTTCATATCCTTGTAAGAACTATGCACCAAATGGTCAAAATCTATGAGACTAATCTAATATGATAATATGTATGGTGAGAAAATATCTACATCTATTAGATGATCTACATTCTAATAAAATAGCTAAAGGATATATGCATGACAATAAGAATCTACTAAAGATAAAATTAATCAATGTTCCAAAACAAGCTCTTATATATTTTAAATCATTCATGAATGGTGTAATCATGTATGTTATTTTTTTGCAATGTTTATGGACACAGATGATGCGAACAGAAGCCCCCCTCTCCTAAATCATATGTTGATTTGATAACAGAATTTATGAAATTAATTCCCAAGAAAAATTCAAACACTTGGTGAAGATGGATTTCAACAAATTAAAAGAATTTTTCCAACAAGAACCACTATCAAGAAAGAAAACAACAAAATATATTGAGAGATTATATAGTGAATTTGCTAATTTGACTACAGTTGATAGAGTACACTTCATTGGTCATGTTGATATGAAGGAAACATTACAATTTTTGGGTGTCGATTTTGGATGGGGAAAGTCACAAAATTTGGAACAAGAATTTGTTGCAAATATTTCTAAAGGAATAAGTTTAGTGGGTACAAAAACTAGGTTTGCTGATAAGAGTATTTCTCGTAGAGAAATATTAACTTCATGTGTAAGTGAAGATACAACAAATAATCGTCATATTAGCGCTACTGCTCATGCCTTGGGTGTTTCTAGAAAGACTATCAGTAGGTATAGAAAAGGAGGACATTGGATGATTCTACTGTGGAATAAAATTGGGCACTAATGTGTAGAAATCCACATTCTGATAAAATTGAGGATAGTATTGTGAAGATGGTTCTCGATTTTTAGATTGAGAGGACTCGTGCTTCTCCAAATGTGAGGGATGTTTTGAAACACATGATAGGTTGCAATGAGTATGAAGAACATCCAAAACATTGGATAGAAATAACTCAACATGAGATGTACATCAGGTTTAAAGAAGAACATCCACATGTTAAGATTGGAAAACAAATGTTTGAGATTTTGAAGCCTTGGTATGTGCGAAGCGAGATAAATTCCTTGAAACATGTTGTTTCCACTATCACATCGAGTTTGATTATCACTATTAGGTACACAAAAAAATATTACATATATTGAGGTGTGCTTTCATTTATAGGTTTATTAGAAATTTGATTATTTTGTTTTATGAGATGTGATTTAATTTATGTAATCAAAATATATGTTTTTTTAGGTGTATAGAAAGTTACGAGAAACATCAAATGGTCTAGAAAATTGCCCCTAGATGTGTGAGTGAATTCATAACTTCTATTATTTGCACAATATCTCGATGATAATGTGGATGGTCCTATGGCTTGCATCAAAGGTGTTTGTGACAAGTGTGGGGACTTAAAAATATTTATAAACAAATGAAGACTTGGACATAGTTCAAATGGTGACTTGTAAGAGGTGATTATTTTAAATAAAATTTAATTAATTTTAAATTTAGATGTATATATATTTTATTTTGATTTTTATGTTTATTGTAAATGAATATAACAAGTTGTCCATTATGTATTGATTTTGTAGGTTTAAATACATAAAATATTCAACAAGACTTGGAAAGAATGTAACAAGGTTAGACTTGGTAGAAGAGGAAATCCCATTACAATATTCATGCATAGTTTCCAAAGTTTGATTAGTCCATACATCAAACATTCTCACTATGAAAAGTGGTAGGCTATGCAATTTAAGACCAATAGAGACACATTCCCTGTTAGTTCCATATTGTCCATGGTTGATTTTTCTAAGAATTACTCATTTTCTCATCAAAAGAGATTCAAACACAATATTATCATACTAATCAGGTTACCATCATGGTTCATGTATTTTATAGGAATGCATAATTGGATTTGGATGGGGTTGAAAGTACATATGAGAAGCACACAATTAAGGAGAAATATCATTTCTATATAAGTGATGATGATAAGGAACATGAAACCCACTTCATACAACATTGTTTTGAATTGTTTTTCTAATATCTTAATCAATGAGGAGTACAAATAGATCAAAATTTTGTTTGGTTGGATGACCATGCACATCACAATTCAAATCATGATGCCCTTTCTTTGCACTTAGTTGCTATCAATGTTATCTCAAAATACCTCATTTATGGAGTTTTTTTAGAGTGGTCATGGGAAGGGAGAACACGATGGTGTGGGTGCATAGATAAAATTTTCTCTAAAAACAAAGATTTGATTATGAGGGAGATCGATTGATTTATGCCCACACTGTTTTTGAATGGTGCAGAGACATTTTGCGCCTCAAACTTCAACATCACATCGAGTAACATGCCCGCACACATAATGTTTTGGGAGATAACATGTATGCACATTGATAATAAAAAATAAAAATGAGGCAATATAATAGTTTGATCACTTTGATAATACTAAAAAGTCTATTAAAAAACTATGCCTTCAAGTGATTGTTGTTATTTATCGTCAAATCCTTGAGCCGTGTTAGTGGTACCTATTAGGTCTTGTATAGTATAGATGAGATATATAAGAAGTTTCATCATGTAAAGATTGCAGGTAAAATCATTGTCTACCATAAATATTTGAATTGGTTTTGAATCAATGTATGTGCGAATGAAGATGGGTTAGGATACATCATTCTCATCAAGATGAATCTATGAATTGGAAAATATAATTGGTGGTATAGTTGATTGTATACTATGTGTAACACTAATGATAATAATGAATGGAAGAGTATTAGATGCATAGGTCAGTGAAGGAGAAACAATGTGATAATCCATGTGAACTGTTTGGCCTTGTTTTTTCAACATGATTAGGTAATGGATCAATAAATAAACACATGCATGAATTAGGTTGAGAAAATATTCTATTATATAACGACTCAAGATATTATTTGTTGTCAAAAATTTCTTGGATTTTCTTCATAGTATAATACATTAATTGTAGAATGTCCACATCATTGATGATAATTGAAAGCATAAAATTCATCAAATATAGAGCCTTTTTCTTAGACATGTCAATAATATTAGGCGAAGGTATTTGTATAAGATTACACTTGAATAACTTGTGTAAGATAATGCATGGAGGTTAAAATAAATTTTTTAGCATTGAGTAGTAGTGATGATAGGTGTTAAAGTAGTATATATGATTTATCCGGTCTTTAATATTGTGAAATTTTATTTCTATTATTGGAAATGAGAGAGTACTCTATTTGTATATATGCTTGATAGGTGGATGGGAGATCCAGACGTGTTTTTAATATGTAGTAAATGAGAGGTGTAGGTACATAAATATTTTATTATAAAATGATATGTAGGTGAAAGACAAGTAGATTGAAGATTGGAAAAAGGACACACATTTAATATGTAGTATAAGAGTTATTTATTAAGCAATATTCACCTACCATGTAACAATTAGATCAATAATACATGTGAAAGCCATGAGGGGAAGTAGTTTTTTGGTTTTCTTTTCCTTTTAGGGGGCGAGCCATTGTATGTTTTTGTGAAATTACAATGTCATGCTCGCTGGGTGCATGGAAAATGTGGAAACATATAAATACAAGGAATTTAAAAGCAGCTATTTACTCTCCATTAATACTTCATTGATTCTTTATTTTTGTAAAATCAAGAAAATCATTGTTTATTATTAACTACCTTTACATCCACTTTTTTACATAATATTGCTTTGTAGAATCCAAATTTTTCAAATGAATGAATCAATCCATACTAAATACATGTAAATCCAAATTATACATGTAAATCCATTGTCACAAATGAATGAATCAATCCATACTAGCTACTATTATTTGTTTACAATAAACTGAATTCAAGATTTTGATTTAACAAACCCTAAACCCTATTTAATTGAATTTGATTTTGATTTTGAACAATTTTCATTCATCCACAATAAAATTTAAACCCTAATCTGTTAAAATTTCATGTTTTTTCATTTCTTTTCAATTTTTTTTTAAATCACCCCTTATTTTTTAATTTTTAGGAAAAAACAAAACAAAACCAAAAATGTCGAAATACCGAAATAAAATCTTGGGAGGATCCTAACAAGCTCATTTGGGTGAAAGCTCGTGGCACATGCTAGTTCAGCGAAGAGTTGTCGGCATGCGGAGGATAAAATGGCAAATGGCGTACTATGCCACCAAGTATATATAAAGGGGGTGTTCGCGCGAACACCCTTTCAAGCGTGAATGAGGCGTTTGCACACAAACCATTTTACATGGCTTATGTGGTAGTTTGGGCAAAGGGATTCACGTGAATGGGGTGTTCGGGTGAAAACCCCTAAATTTGTACCCCGCCTAAATTCCCACTTTCATTTCTAGGACAACAAGTGGTATACACTATTATGCTTACACCCAATAATAGTGGTTAATTAAATTAAAAACTATATATTTTATTAACACTATAAATAACACACTACAACCTAAAATGTTAGATATACATAGGTTTCCATCAAATTTAACCCTGTAAGGAAGACACGTGGAATGCATGTACAATCCTCAATTTTTCTTTCAACACTTCACCGATTATGTAGTACTTTATGTATACTACTTATGGAGCATGTCATATTTATTTTGTTGGTACTTTAATTGAGAGGTGTTATCATCAAGAAAATAAAACAAAACACATATTGAGGGGTGTTATCATCACGTAAGAAAATATTAAGGGGTGTTATTGTTTATTTATTTGATTTTTGTTTTAAATAACTCTTGTATGTGTAGGCACTAAATCACACAATTTGGGTATTTATCTAGTCCCGATTACATACTACTATTATACTATTATTCATATGATTCATGAGCGAGAAAAGTATTAATTCACTATTTTTGGCCATCTTTGTTTGTTTTCTATTGTTCTTCTTGGTCTTACACTCCTTCTAACTCAGTTTGTCTTTTCATACTTTGACATTTCTCACTTTGGACACCAGCGCTTCAACAACGTAAACTCTCGGGTGCTCCCATGCCTCTGGGTGTCCCCGACCTATTTGTACTTTTCTTGCATCTTTTGGGTCCTTTCTAGTCGTTTGGGCATCTTATTTTCTTACTAGTCGACCTTTTAGTGATTAATTACAAAATTCAACCAAGGGAATCATATAAATATAAAGTTATGTGATCATAATAAAGGACCAAGCACTAAACATATACTACCACCACCTAAGGTTGCATCCAAAGGCATTTACAAGAGCATTCAAGCATATATATATCAACCACACAAGGGAAAGGGACTTAATTTTTCTGTATACACTTCATAGGAGGGGAAGTTAATTCTTTCATGCACACATCTATTTACATTTCTACATCTAGCTATTACTCCATCAAGTGCGATGCACACAAGAGCCACCTAGGGCACAATTCCTTCATACACATACATAAAACTACATTGGGTTTGAGATGTAGTACAATGTTCGGTCATAAGTTCACTTTTTTGAAATTTGAGGACAATCCGACCCCTCATTTGCATTATTTTTTTAGGATTTGATGTGTTTGGGGTTTTGTAGGCCACTTATTCATTACATGTCACAAGCGAGATTTGTGAACTTGATGCGACATACTGAGATAAGAAGATAAGGACAACAAACACCTTGCGACCTTCAAGTTTTCCTTTTGAGATTACGAGCACTCACAAGCACCCATGAGAGGTATACAATGCCCCATGTGCCCTCGAACCAATCTAGACACTGGAATTCCAAGAAAATCCTACGGTCACACAATTTTTCAAATTTATTGCAACACCTCCCTCCTTTTATTCATCAATTCGTCACTTCAGAAAAGTCCAAATTTAATTATGTGAATTAACTAAGTACTTTATCTCTTTCATTTGCAACTAGGGTTTCATACTTTCTAGCTTAATTTTCTTGAGTCAATTATGTACTTTAATTATTTATATCATATAGTTGTTAGATATTTATATTAGCATCTATTAATTTCAATATTTTCTTAATCATTTGGTGAACCCTTTGAATACTCTCTCCTCTATGATTTCACCATGGCTCAATCTTATGGTGAATTTATTGAAGCCCATCTTTAAGAGCTTAATGATCATCTCGTTGAACATCCTCAAGATCTAGATCTGATTTTATTCGCTACTCATTAGGAGAGTCAGAAATCTTGTGGACCTTAATATTCCTACATCCATCCCCACTTCCATGACCATTCTTTACTCAACCTCCCGCTTCCACACTTTCACCTACTTCCACCGTGCCCGTTTATATTCCCTGCTCCAACCAACCATTTCACTCCGCCTCTTGTTTCTCATACATGACAATTTTCTTCCATTGGCACTCAAAATTTAGCCTCTCTTTATCGGGATGTTCAAGTGAAAATTCATCAATTACAACATGATACTTCTCGTGCATCTCCATCTTTGGACTCCACATGACTGCTTCATTCCCCTTTTGCACCCGCCATTTTTACTTATGCACTTCCACCTAATTTTTTCACTCCCAAGTTACCCATTTTCAATGGTCATGGTGACCCTCAAGAACCTCCAAGCATTTCATGTTGCATGCCTAGATTTTGTGGATGATCATACTCTTTTAGCTAAACTCATTCCTTACAGTCTTCACGATTATGCAATGCGTTAGTTCTATGATCTACCTATTCACTCGGTAACATCTTTTACGCATCTAGCCAATTATTTTCTTTCTCACTTCTCCATCAATATTGGCTCTAAGATATCCTATGCTCAACTTGCACAACTTAAACAAGGATCCAACAAACATCTATTCAATTATGTCTTATGATGTAAGAACAAATTAGCTAAGATGTCTAATGTAATCATGAAATCGAACTTCAAGATCTATTTGTCCAAAGTATATTACCACCTCTCTAGAGTGTTTCTTTTGATACATCTCCTTCATTCGATCATTTATGTCATACTCTTAAGCTACTCAAAACTAAACTCTTATATACGGAAAGCTTAAGTATCGTGAACATGATACATCCTCTACGTCCTTTGAAAATAAATCAACTTTCAAGCCATCTACGAAACTTGCTAAAGCTGAAACCACCACAATCGATGTTGTATCTAATACTAAAGAGCTTCAATGACAACCACCTAAGTGTACATATACCAAATTAACCATCGCTTTGCATCTTCTATTGCCACAACTTATTGAGAGAAATCTTATTACACTCCTCCACTCAATCGTAACTGGATCCATCTTGTCTTAAATATCATAATTACAATGAAAATTTTAGATGTGGCTATCATCAATGTGTTGGAAATTCTACATCAATGTTTTCAAACTTCATAATGTTATTGAGCTTCATGATCCCCCGAGGAATCAGTGCCGGATCAACGAAAATCATAAACTCAAAATATTCAACAATTCTCTTCCAAATCATGATAAAAAAGTGACAAATTCTTCATCTAATCATACATATCTTGCAGTTCCTCCTCTTGCATTAAAGGATCTCAATTTTCTAGTTGCTCATGCTAAGGCATATCTACGATCATTACTTTCTCCGATTATGACTATCATGCTACACTCTCTTATAATCAATTACACATCAATGTTTCTATTGGATCCACTTATATTAATAACACTATATTTGATCCATTATTTGGCATCGGTGCATGTTCTATTGCACTTATTTTTTCCATCAATTATCCCCTCTTACAAATTTCATATCCTATTCCTAAATCATAAGGTTTTGTCAAGATTCCATTCACTCGTCACTCCTCTTACCATGCTTGTGCATTTTCTTGTGGCACCATCAATCAAAGGGTGTGACATGCTCTTAGGTCTCCCCTAGCTCTACATAACTCGAATATTGTCTCCACAAATCACTTGTGCCTAAAATTCATTCATAACAGGTAGGTCATTACTATCAATGGTAATTCTCCATCCACACCATGGCCACATCCTCCTAACTATAGTATCTAGGTCCTCGTAACCTCTCGAATCTAAAACATGATATGCTCCTAGATCTCTCATGTACACAGAGCCTCATCAATTTACTATTCCATAAAATTAGTATAGGTCCCTCATTTAGACCACTCCTTCACATATGTATACTTCACCTCCTCGGGTTCTTTCACATAAGTGCTCATCACCTCCACACTCTCCTACACATAAGTATTCATCGTCTCCATAGTCTCACTTACATAGACATTCATTGCCTCCACATTTTCCTTCATATAGTGCACATCACCTTCATGATATCCTCCTCATAGGCATTCATCACCTCCTAGGTCTCAGGTGTATAACTCTCATCCAATGGCACAACATTTGCCTCACACACCCCCAATCTTAGAGTATGGTCACACACCTTCATCTCCGCAAGCATCGGGTGGAGGACCCTCGTCCCTTCTCTTTCATTGGATATCACACTCATTGGTATACACATAGTGGGCATCATAATTATTATACTCCCCTTATTAGATGACTTACATAATACACACGTCACATCTAGTCTCTCACATACAACATACAAATATTGATACTACCTTGTATTATTATTACCCAATGACTCACTCTCATACTACGGTTCACACTTGACTCTTGAGGGCATCCGATACACATGAACCTCATGCACATGCACTACATTGCACACTTGACACATTCATGACACACTACACATTCGATGCTTTCACGAAACATCTCTCTCATACACATATAACACAACACACTACCCTATGATGCACTCTAGTTCTACGGTTCATACTCAACTGTGAGGGTTTATATTTAAATGAACCCCACCACACTCACTTGCGTATTATCTATGCTATACAATTTGATGATCATATGTTTCTATCACACACTTAAAACCATTTCTTGAAGACACACTCTTTCTACGGTTCATTCTCACATGCCGAGGGTGCATGTATAAATGAACCTAATCTCATACATATTCATTCACATTCATTCGGGGAATGCAGATCCTATCACATTAACTCTTAATTCCATTCCATCTCACTCATCCATAACATACTACATATCTTGGTCACGAATTGTGATCACTTATACTCACATGCTATATCTTGCTTACTATGTTAGCTAGATACAATGTATGTCGTTAGATATTCCATATATACATGCATGTTCACTTGCTTTCTAGTTGTGATCACAAAATTTATATAGATCAATGCACACAAAATGAATGTTTGGCACAATACTTATTATTAGGCCCACAACGTCTCCTAGGGACATCCACTTTTATACACTATAGGTGCTAGTGTTTTGATTTATACTACTTCTTATTCATATTAAGACACCGTATTGTATCGAATATTACATGTTCGACATAATTTTTATGTTTTTAACATGCTAATGGGTGATTAATGTGCAACCTTTGTCTTGCAAGAACACTTTTCCATCATGGTTGTCTATTCTTATCATTGTATGCCATTGTGTGTGGGCTTTGCCTATGGCTTGCTTGTTCTCTCGATTTCATGTATGCTTGTGGCCACATCAACATTGCATGTTTTTGACATCGTGAGTGATGTCCCATTTTTGTAACCCACTTTTCGCGGTCTACTATTCCTTGCTTACATTGTTTTATTGTGTATTTAGCTTACATTGTCTTTTACATGTGTGTTTATCTTTCTTGTACTAAGGTTTTTATCCTAGCCACTTTGTTTATGTGTGCCTTAGTTTATACCAAGCACACTCCCTCCCTCAGTAGGGCATTAGTTTCATTTCGGTGGTCGGTCCTCCTTTGGGCATCATACTCCTCAACGCCGTTGCATGTACCCCAAATGAGGGGGATCCATTAGGTGAATCCATCACCCCATACAAAATTATATAGTCATAGTTTAGTATAATTCAATACACAATCAACATAGTCTTCAATATCGAAATGGCCTAGAACTTGACTTGGGTCTTCAACACAACACATAAATAGCACCCCTGAGATAGAAGTAGGTGCCTCAGGTGCCCCTGACCCTTCCTAGAAACCTGTGACCATGAGGTAGTTACACAATATTTTTCAGTTCAACAAAGTTTTTGGCAGTCTACACATCAAATTTTACAGACACACTATCCTTCAACACTTGACATGCATGCACTACATCGCCTTTTATACTTTCGTGTTGGATCCAAATTGTTCGAAATGGATAAGATTTTTACACATTATATGCAATGGTATTCAAAATTTGGAAAGTAGTTAAAGGTTAGAGGATGAAACTAGAATTTTCTCCTTACACTTCTTCCATTCTTAGTGTAAGATCACCTAAAACAATTGTATTCAACGCACTGGTGTGTGAGATCGCCCAAAACTCGTTCTTCTACATCATCTTCAGTATCCTTTCTATCTTTTTTTCTCATCACGCATTAGGTACACATGTTCCTTTTCATATTTTTACAGCCTATTTTCATGTTATAGTGTGGTACACCTTCTATGTGTTACACTGGGTATTTTTACTAAGGGCCCCCTCACCCAGAGCCGGCCGGGGTTCGAGGTAAATTTTCATGGGTGGTTTATTAACCCATGGGTAATGGGTAAATCATTATGGGCTGTTTTTGGGCCCATGGTTTTTTTCGGTACCCATTGTTTTGTAAAACCGCCTCTTCAAACTACCCATAGGTTTATGGGACGGTTTTGTTTTTTCCCATTGTTTGATACCCATGGTTTTGTAAAACTACTTAAGCAGTTGTCTATTTATATGGTCTTATGCATATGATAGAAAGACAAGCAAATGTATTACAGATGTGTTTTGAATTCGGTGTGAATTCTCAGAGAGTTTGTTGAGCATAGCTCCAAACGGATCCGGGTATCAGATTGAGAGAGTGGAGGCTTGTAATAAAATCTGAGCAAGTGATTCTTGGTGGACGTAGCCCAAATTGGGTGAACCACGTTAAATCTTGTCTCTCTGTGTTGTGTTATTTATTCTACACTTTTATTTGAGATCTGTAATATTTTCTACATATTAGTTTCTACTGTTGTGATTCTGTAAGGGATTATTCCGCATATTTTATCTCTTATTTCCTAACAATTGGTATCAGAGCCTGGTTTGGTTTGTTAAGTGTTGAATCACAGAGAAAGTTTTATTTTGAGTGGGAGCTATGGCAGATGATGGAAGATCTAGGGTTGATAAATTCAACGGGCAGAATTTCACCTTTTGAAGATGCAGATGGAAGATTACCTTTATCGTAAGGATCTTTATACTCCATTGTCTCGAGAAGGTGAACAAACCTCGAGTATGACAGATGTGGAATGGGATTTGTTGATCGGAAGGCACTTGGAATGATCCGCCGTGTGTCTTGCATCTTCGGTATTATTTAATGTTTCAAAGGAAAAGACTACAAAAGATCTAATGGATGCATTAGGAAGTCAGTATGAAAACCCTCTCCTCTAACAAGATATTTTTAATGAAAAAGTTGTTTAATATGAAGATGTCCGAGAATAGTTCAAGAGTGCATCATTTAAATGATTTCAATATGGTCATGAATATGCTAGCTTCAAGGTTACAATAATAGAATTTGATGAAGAAGTTAGGGCTTTATTAATTCTTGTGCTCTTTACCCGAAAGTCGAATAGCCTCGTAATGGCGGTAAGCAACTCGGTTCCAAATAACTCAAGTCAAGTTTGAGGATGTCAGTAGGGGTGATTCTAAGCGAGGAAATGCGAAGAAAAAGCTCTGGGAATCTTCTACTTCAGGAATGCTTTGACAAAGGGAAACTAGAGGGAGACAAAAGAATAGAGGAAACCGTGGAAAATCGAAAGATCGGCAAGGTCAAAATCCAAGAGCAAGATTGTATGTTGAACTGTGGGAAAGTCCGGGCATGCAAAGAAGGATTGCATTGGGAGCTTCAGACAAGAAGAAACAACAGAAGAAAACAAGGAGGCAAATGTGGCATCGGGTAATGTATGTCGATGCTTTGATTCTTTCTTTGCATAATATTATCAATCTTGGGTTTTAGATTCAGGGGGCTTCTTTTCATGCTACTCCACATAGGCATTATTTTGTTGATTATGTTCAAGGGATTTTGGGCATGTTTTTCTTGGTGATGATGAGCCTCAGAGATAGTTGAAAAGGTTCTGTTCAAAGTTAAGATGCGTAATGGGAATACATGGCTATTGAAGGATGTCGACATGTGCCTACATTAAGGAGAAATTTGATATCGAAGGGGCAATCGGGAAGTGATGGTCAGACCGTGATATTTACAAACTAACTCTTGAAGGTTACCAAGGGTGCTCTTGTGGTGGCAAGAGGTAAGAAGGTCGAACCTTGTATTTAACCACCGATAGTACTAATGATTGTAATCTTGTGGCTTCAGATGCAGATACAACATTATGGCACTATAGGCTCACCATATGAGCCATAAGGGCATGAACATCATAAAGAAGAATTTTCCCGGATATACGTAAATAGGTTTGGATTTCTGTGAGAACCGCATATATGGGAAACAAAGTGAGTAAGGTTTCTCAAGGTCGACCTACGAAGAAAGAGAGTAAGTTAGAGCTGGTACATTCTCGATGTGTGGGGCCACTGTATCATCTCTTGGGGTTCAAGTTATTATGTTACTTTTATCGATGATGCAACAAGGAAAGTTTGGGTTTATTGTATTAGAAACAAATCTGATGTATTTGACACTTTTGTTAAATGGAAAGCCTTGTAGAGAATGAAACAGTCTTAAGCTAAAATGTCTCAGTCGATAATGGAGGGGAGTATCATGCAACAATGAATTTAATGATTATTGTTCTAAGAATGGAATCCATAGTAAAAAGATGGTTCCAGAACTCCACAAAGAAATGGGGTATCGTAAAGGATGAACAAAACAATAATGGAACGTGCTAGAGCATGAGGTTACATGCAGACTGCTTTTTCTTTTTGGGTAGAAGCGGTGAGCACAACTGTGTACTTGATAAACAGAGGACCCTCAAGTGCCTTGGATGGAGGCATACCTGAGGAGGCATGGTATGGTAAGAAAGTTGATTATTCATTTCTTAGAGTCTTTGGATGTGAGGTGTTTGTTCATATAGACAAGGATGATAGACCAAGCTAGAGGCTAAATCAAAAAATGTACTTTCATTGGTTATGGTGGTGATGACTTTGGGTTTAAATGTTGAGTATTAAGGACAAGAAAATCATTCGGTCTAGGGATGTGGTCTTTAATGAGAAAGTCATGTATAAGCAACAATTATAGGAAAATAGGGAAGAATCCAAGAAAGAATATGCAGTGGTAGAGGATCTTCCGATGGGAAAGTGACCCATGAATCAGCCTCAGAACCTACTCAACAGAACCCCAAACTCCTACAGTGAGGAGGTCTTCTAGGGTAAGAAAAGAACCTGAACGTTTTCTCCTTCTCTTTATTATTTATTACTCACTGATAGTGGAGAGCCAGAGAGCTTTGATGAAGCAATGCAGTAGATGCCAAGAAGAAGTGGGAGCAAGCCATGGATGAGGAGCATAAGTCTCTCATGGAGAACCAGACTTGGGATTTGGTGAAGCTACCGAAGGCAAAAGAGCATTGCAGAACAAGTGGGTGTACAGAGTTAAAGATGAAGAAGGAGGAAAGAAAAGATATAAGGCCCGATTGGTGGTCAAGGGGTTTGCATAAAAACAAGGTATAGATTTTGATGAGATATTTTCTCCTGTAGTAAAAATGACTTCTATTAGAACTGCTTCTTGAATAGTGGCAAGAAAGACTTGCACTTAGAATAGCTTAGATGTAAAGACCGCATTTCTCCATGGTGATTTGAGGAGGAACTATATATGCAAAAACCAGGGCTATGAGGTCAAAGGTAAAGAGGAGATGGTGTGTAAACCGAAGAAGAGCTTGATGGCTTCAAACAAGCTCCACGTCAATGGTATAAGAAGTTTGATAGCTTCATGATGGAGCAAGGTTATATTAGATGTCATTCTCACTATCATTGTGTGTATACAAAGAAATTTGAGGATGGAAGTTATATTATCCTCGTGCTCAGATGTTGATGACATGTTGGTCAGCAGTAAAAACATGCAGAAATAAAAGTACTCAAGAAACAACTAAGTGAATCCTTTGATATGAAGGATTTGGGGGCAGCCAGACAAATCCTCGTATGAGGATAACTCGATAGAAGGAATGGAAGTTGACTTTATCTCGTGAAGAGTACATTAAGAAGGTATTGATAGGTTTAACATGCAGATGCTAAACCGGTCGGGACTCCTTTGCAGTGCCATTTTAAGTTATCAAAGGAGCAAAGTGTCCCAAGACAGAGCAGAAAGAAACCAGATGTCCAAGGTACCTTACTCATCAAGCAGCTGGCAATTTTGATGTATGCTATGGTGTGCACTAGGCCTCGATATTGCCCATGCAAAGTGGGAGTCATGAGTAGATTTATGAGTGATCCAGTAAAGAGCATCGGCAAGCAAGTAAAGTGGATCCTTCGTATTTGAGAGGACCATGGGGACAGCTTTTGTGCTACAAAGGATCGACACCACTTTACGTGGTTATGTAGATTCGCATATGGCTGAGATGTGTATGAGAGGAGCACGACAAAGTTATATTTATACCGTAGGTGGGACAACAAAGTGAGCTGATTTCACGACTACGTAAGTTGGTGGCTTTGTCAACCACGAGGTTGAGTATGTTGCACGCCACAGAGGCAAGCAAAGAGATGATTTGGTTACAACAATTGCTTGAGGAGTCAGGGGCAAAGCAGGAGGAATGTAAGTCGCATAGTGATAGTCGAGTGCTATACACCTAGCTAAGAACTCGCTTTCCACTCCAGACGAAGCATATACAAGCTGAGATATCACTTCATCAGACAACTTTGGAGGAAGATAAGTTGAAGTTGAGAAGATTCATACCACTTAATCCTCAGAGACATGATGACCAAGGTGGTCACAAGGGATAAACTAAAGCTATGTTCAGCTTTGGTTGGCCTTCATGATGATGACAAAGGAAGGGTCGAGAAGCTTTCTCAAGGGAAATCTCCCCCAAGTGGGAGATTGTTATGTTCAGGAGCCTATTTTCATGTTAGAGTGTGGTACACCTTCTATGTGTTACACTCGGGTATTTTTACGGTGGTCCCGCCACCACGGTGAGCGGGTCAGGGGGTTCGGGGCAAGCCCCAAGCAAATTTTCATGGGTGGTTTATTAACCCATGGGTAATGGGTAACCGTCGTATGGGCTGTTTTTGGGCCCATGGTTTTTCGGTACCCATTGTTTTGTAAAACCGCCTTTTTCGCTACCCATAGGTTTATGGGACGGTTTTGTTTTTTCCCATTGTTTCGATACCCATGGTTTTGTAAAAACTACTTAAGCAATTGTCTATTTATATGGTCTTATGCATATGATAGATAAGACAAGCAAATGTATTGTAGATGTGTTTTGAATTCGTGAATTTCAGAGAGTTTGTTGAGCATAGCTCCAAACGGATCTCGGGTATCAGATTGAGAGAGTGGAGGCTTGTAATAAAATATGAGCAAGTGATTCGGTGGACGTAGCCCAAATTGGGTGAACCACGTTAAATCTTGTCTCTCTCGTGTTGTGTTATTTATTCGCACTTTTATTTGAGATCCGTAATATTTTCTACATATTAGTTTCTATCACATGCGATTCTCGTAAGGGATTAAATTTATGTGATCATAATAAAGGACAAAGCATTAAACATCTACCACCACCACCTAAGGTCAGATCCAAAGGCATTTAGAAGAGTATTCAAGTATCCATTTAAAGATCCACATAAGGACAAAGGACTACATTTTTTTATACACTTCATCGAGGGGAAGGTCATTCTTTTATACACACATATATTTACATTTCTATATCTAGTTATTGCTCGCTATCAAGTGTGACATGCACAAGAGCCACCTAGGCAATGATTCCTTCACACACACTTAGAAATACATTGTCCGAGATGTAGACAACTCTCATGCTTGTAAGTTCACTTGTTTGATAGTTGAGGACACCAACCCCTTATTTACATCATTTTATTTTTAATATTTGATGTGTTTTGGGGTTCTACAGTCACTACTTCATTACAGTCACATCCGACATCTACAAATTTGATGCGACATACTGTAGAGACTAGAAGTGAAGTAAAAACACCTCACGACCTTCCAAAGTTAATTTTATGAGGTTCTAAGTATTCACAGTGTGCCTGGGAGAGGTCTCAGAGTGCCCCGTGTGCCCCAATCTAGGTAGATCATGTAGCCGCACAATTTTCTAAGCTTTGGTGTGACACCTCCTCCTTCGTTCATCATTTCATCACTTTAGCATAATCCAGATTTAATTTTGAATCAACTAAGTACTTTATCCCTTTCATTTGCAACTAGGGTTTCATACTTTCTAGCTTACTTGCTTGGGTCAATTTTGTACTTTAATTATTTATATCGTAGCGTTGTTACATATTTAGATTAACATCTATTTATTTCAATATTTTCTTAATCAAGCATGTGTGAATATTAAAGGTTAGAAAGCAAGGTCAATATTAGAGGACTTGATTTGGGGGCCTATTTTCGTAGTCTATTCGAAGTTTGAGTTAATTAAAATGTTAGTATTTAAAAATTTGATGGGCATTTCAAAGAGAATTAGGTGCCTCTTTAGATGTGTGGCTCGCAACCTATATATATGTGGAATCTCAAATAATCCAAGAAACAACTTCACAACCTCGTACTTCTTTCTCTCTCCTCCTCTTCCTCCTTCTCCTCCTCCTTCTACTCCTACTTATTTTTTATTCCACCTAGTCAGGAATTTTTTTCCAATTTCCTCCCAAGACCAATCTAAACACTCTTGATTCAATTGAGAGACCCACCTCTTTGTTAAACCATCAAGCGAAAATGAAAACCAAAACCATGTCTATGTAGATAAAAAATAAATCTTCTTAAATTTGACTCATCATTCTATAAAGATCAACGTTACCCTTTCTATATAAAATCATCCCCATGATGTATAAAAATCAGGGTTTCATGAATAAAATCCTTTAATCAATATTTAAGTGTCCAATTTATGAATTATTTCGCCCTAATTCAAGAAAATACAGAGAATAAACCCCTTTTCATTTTATTAGAGCTTTTCGAAAATGTAAATAAATTTGAAAATTCAAAAAATTGTGGCTAGTGGATTGAATTTAGGGAAAATCCTAAAATGATGATAAATTTTGAAAAATGGACAAAAAATTCTAAAATTTTCCGAGAATCTTACTTGATATGTGTCTCTACTTCTTTAAAAATGGCCGAGCTATTCAAAATTGTTCAAAAGATATGGATGAACCAAAAATTAGGGGTTTTGACCTAATTTTGGCTGAGATCAGATAGCTTTGATGCCACTTGTAATGAAACTACTTAGATATATTTGAATATCTATAGGAATTGAACACCAAAGAACGTTAGAATATAGAGAAATTTGATCACAATATGCTAATATCCTTCTCTCTAACTCCTATATATACCCTACTATATTATCCAAAGCCCTAAGGCCAACCCACTAAGCATATGAAAGCATAAATAAATCGATATGATGTGATAAGAGATTATGTTAGCCTTAGATCAAATATCCATATCCTTATATATGACCTAGGGTTAAGGGCATAATAATCATAGATGAATAGTTATTTTCTTGAATAGATTAACACATGAAAATAAATGCCCTTTATTTAATAGTTAGTAAGAAATAAGAAATAGACATTCTCTCATTGTTTTGTGTGGAAAGTCCTAGTTTTTAATTCTTAATAAGTTCCGATTGATTTAGGAGTAGTAAATTAGTTGTAGTATCCACTTGTGACTTGGTAGGTTGGATTCATAGTCTATTCATATTAGGAATTACTCTACAATAACCGGTCATAAATGTAGGAAACAATTCTATATTCGGGAGAGGTTGAAAGTTTCAAACTTTGAGTATTTCATACTAAAGTATCATTGTAAACTCAAAGGAAGGATGTATGTAAGTGCACCCTCAATTGTGATGTTTGAAACTAAAACAAGAGTGAGTCATCGTGTAATAAGGTAACACAAGAGCTATCATATAATAGTGTCAACATAGTGAGGGGAGAACCATATAGAGTCCAAGATACCGACCGCACGAGTAGTAAGTGTAATGACATAAACAATAAATGCGTGTCCATTATGAGAAACTAAAATAGGTGGAACATTTATAAGTAATAGGTGCAATTCAGAAGATAGGAAGCATTAAAGTTTATGTGCTAGCCCCTATGACTATAAAATAAACCATAGACATAAATTTGGAAAGAGGGGGATTGATTTCCCCACGAATGCAACAAGATGAGGTGTATCCATAACATATGATTCATGCATAGAAGTTTGGAAAGTGGGTAAGGGAAGAGCATCAAGAATCATTATCAAATCAATGTACTATGTTTTTACTTATGGTGGGAAGTTGTAGCAAGTGATGGAACATTATATTCTAAACATAGGATCATTATAATTACATCGAGAGTTGTTCCAAGAAACAAATTTGAAATCCATGGTCATGGTGACATTGTGAAGGGCACGTAAGTGTCTCCCAACACATTAGGTATTGTAGATGTAACAACGACCGTAGGGACAAAGATCTAGATATAGGTAAGTGTGAAACAAAATGCTTTAGGGATTGAACACGAGACATATTGGGAGAAGTATCATGGGTGTCAAGAAGTTCATCATGTAAAGAAGTAGCAGTGTAGTCCATCATAAAGAGGAGAATGATGTGTGATGTAAGTAATGTCTTCATTATCATGTAGGATAGGAATATAAAAATATTAGAAACACGAGGTGCGGAATCTATCAGTAGCATTATCCATGAAAGGACGTATTGCAAGGGCCTTCAGCATGCGCTATGGTATGTGTGAAGGGATTGCATGCATAATATGTAACCAAGGATGGCCTAGAAGGATATTATAATTGATATTATTAGGCATAACGTGAAATAGAACATTAAGAGTGAAAGGTCCTACAGTAATGGGTAGAGTGATTTATCCCAACACTTGTTTAGGTGTATTATCAAACCATGAATACATAGAGTAGAGGGAGTTAAATCGATGGTAAAACCCTATTTGATGGAGAAAATAAATGTTACATATATTAAGACCAGATCCATTATTAAATAAAACACACTTAACAAGCACATTATTAATGCATACATAAATACACTATGGGGGAACATTGTCAATAATTATTTGGGAAGGGAAATACATTATAACATGCAATGAAAAACATATCTAGAATAAAGCAATATGCAAAGAATACAAGCATATATAGAATGTAGACACTATAAGGATCCTATGGAAAACTAGGGTTTGATCAATAAGCAGTTCACCAAATGATTTAAAAAATAAATCTTCATCAAAGGGCTGTAGTAAATCGATGTATCAAAAACACGTAATATATATCAACATACAATGATGAGAAAGTAAAAAATGAGAGGATGTGAGTGAATTAGATGATATTTGGACATCTAAACTAAATCTAGGTTGGACCGAAGGTAGAACAAGATCAGGGCTTTGAGCATTATATGTTTTTCCCGGAAAAAGTGATTTGAGATGTTATTCTAGTACAATATCACCCAAAAAGGGAAAATATCTCCAGGTGATAGTTTATAAATCAGTGTGTTAATTTCCTAGTGATGGGTGTACGATGTTTCTTTCGGTGTCTAAAAATTTCACCTTCACTTTGTTGTTTCGTATCCACTTCACTATAGGGTTATCATGTCACACCTGTTCCTACAAAAAAACCAAATTTACCTCGCACAAGATTTAAACATACATTATACAAAACAAAAGATGAATATGCTTTGAGTCGATTAACCTGAGGTCATCCCAATGTGATTCTCATGGATATTTTCACTACATTTCATACTCGATGTGTGTGTGTGTGTGTGTGTGTGTGTGTGTGTGTGTGTGTGTGTGTGTGTGTGTGTGTGTGTGTATGTGGTATGTGCATGCATGCGTGTGTGTATGTGTGATAGAATATGTTTCCTCAATCTAGGTTTCCCTTGTGCAAGTTTCCCTAAGATAGTGGATACAACCAATTTTCCCCAGTAATGTGTGTCATGGAATTCAGAATTTGACCCTTCCCATGTAGTGAATAATGTGGTCCCGCCCAATAATAGTTACCTTAGTTACTAAATAGGTCCTTATTAATAGCTTGTTTGGTTTCTTCTTTTTGTATTTAATCTATAAGTAGGATATGTATATATATGATTCCTTTTCTTGAATTTTGACATTAACAACCCTAAAATATGACCCAAAGTAATCAATACAAGTTTAGAAAAGATAAACAAGTGGTGTGTAATTTTAAAATATAAGAACACAAGCAAAGGGACAAAATTCCCACAAGGATGACAATGTTGACCACTATTATTTCTTATCGGGTGCTTATGTCCATAAAGCTCCAAAGATGAATCAGAAATGCAAAAATGAGTAAAAAATTGTGTGATGCCCAAAAGAAAAGGTATAATTCTAGAAAAGTAGAGGATGAAAGCATGGAAAGATAAAACAATGTTGATGTAAAGCAAAATAAGTATTATTAATGTCTAGATCTCTTTCTTAGGAAACATGCATATAATAACATACTTTAGGACATAATGTAATAGAAATAAATGCATATTTTTGTGTCTATTTGGAGCTATTTTGGATAATCCCAATGTTTGAGTAGTTATTTTACTCCATCGGTATGAGGAAGTGTGGTGTAGATCTTGCTTTTATGTTTCATGTTTTTCCTTGACATTTGTGCTTAGTTTATGGGACACCATTGTTTTCTAGTAGATAAAATTAATTTTTGTGATTATTTTCACTATCAATGCCACTTTTTATAGTATCCTTAAGTTAGTATTTAAGATTCCCCTCCTTTTTAATTGAATATATTCTAAAGTATTATAGTGTCAGTTGTTTGAGTTTTGTGATCAAGCAATGGATCTCATACCATATGCGCCAAAAAATATTCTTTCATAGTAGCGTATGAGTTTTGATATGTGATTTTTGGGATGCATTACATAGGATATTGATCTCTCAATTTGCTATTTTATACCTTTTTTTGGGTGCCTCAGTAGTGACACTTTTTCACCATGGTAACTTTTTTCCTGCGCTTGTTTATAAACGGGTACCTTTATTAGGCCTAATTTTTGGGACCCTTATTCATATCCATCTCCTATATTTTTGTATCTCTCCCAATTTTGTGCTTGAGGGAGGGTGTTGGAGTTTTTAATCATGTCGTGCTAGTTTATCTAGATATTATCTATATAACTTAGTTTAGTATTAATGCACACTCACAACTAAAAGTTCAACTTACTTTGGGAGTTTTTTGTTATTATTGGAGATAATCCTCAAATGTACATGAAGTTTGTTTCATCCAAATTCTTGGGAATTATCCTCTTTTGAGGAGTTCACAAATATCCATTATTTATTATGTAACCACCCCTCAAGCCTATAATAGGCACTCCTTTTTGTGTTTTACATCCGAATTGTACATTTGAGCTACAATAATGAGGAGACATTATCAATCCATTTAATTTTCCCACAATATTGTCTTCTCTATGCAATGTTATTTTGAGGTGTTGTTGTCGCCCTCAAAATCCCCCTCTTTGAAGTCAAGTTTTGTGAATTTTGAGTTGGTGCCTTGGAGAAATCCATGCTTTGAAGTTGTGGGTGATCGCTTTAAATCTTGCCTTTTCGCTTGAAAATTCTTCGCCTTCGCAGCTTGAAGTATTTTCTATTTCCCCGTCTAGATGCTTGAAAATATTTTCCTTCTTTCAATGTTGTCATTAATCCTTCTCTTTGGTCAGTGGATCGCATCGAGCCCTGGTATTATTTACGCTTCTCATTCCATGGAGAACAATTTGAAATTCGGGCACAAACGGTGGGGTTTTCCCTTTCATTTTTATTTTTCCACAGTCGTGAATGACGGGCATCAAATTTTATCTCGACGTCCACGGATACGTGGACATCTCTGATTGGATGTGGCGTGGCGGGTTTATCTTTTAAACTTGTCACTTTTGTTATTTTTGCAAAGTGTCAAATGGCCCCTTGGCCCGAAGGATCCTGATTGGCTGAAACAAGCGGTGGTGGAAAGGCGGGTCCTTTTTGTGTTTTGAGGCATTATGGCGAAAGGCATAAAATGTAAAAAGAATGCCTAAGGCCCGCAAAGGGACACGTGGCCATTTTAAAGTCAAAAGCAGAGAGGCGGGTTGTCGGGACACTTTAGGAATTTTACCTTTGTTTCCAAAAGGGTGTAAAGTTATAAAGTGAAGTGTAACCCTGCTAACGCCTAGGTGAATCCATGTGTTGATGCCTGCGTTGAAAAGTAAAAGTGGGAAGGCAGATCGTTGGAGTGATTTGGGAATTTTGGTGTTATTTCCAAAAAGAGAGTTAAAAGTTATAAAATTATCCATGACTCCGCTGGGCTCTTGAGCCCACATTGAAAAGTCAAAGCAGAGGCGGGTCAATGAGAACTTTGAGTTTTTGAGCTTTTCTTTCAAAAGAGTAAAAATTCTAAAAGTGAGCCGCGACTCCGTCCCCACTCAAGTAAAGCTATTTTTCAAGCCCGTATCAAAAGCGGATGGGTGGGCCAAAATTTAAAAACAATGCAAAATCTCTACAAAGTCACAAAATACAAAAGGCACCCTCAAGCCTGCTTCAGTTTAGATCTTTTCCACGTGGACGACTCATATTTGAAGTTACAAAACAGTTTAACGGCTGCATTATAGAGCATCATTTTTTGCCACCATTAAAGAAACTGAATGTAACCATTTTTGAGGATTATTTAATGGCTTCTCCATGTCATTATGTGGGTTGGATCTTGGTACTCTGTAGATGTAATAGATTCGAAAGTAATCAATACAAGTTTTTCCCTTTCTTCCTCTGCTATTCCTTCTTTCCTTGTTTGAATTTACGAATCATCCATCTTTGCATGATAAGAAACTTTGTGTTCTTGTTAATATGATTTTGGGAACTTCGTGTCTATGAAATTATATCTGTTATAAACCCGAATGATTCTATTTTGCATCTCCTTTGATCAATACGTATAAGGTTATACTGCTATCTATATTTCCCGAAATTATTGTTATGTTATTCCTCTCACATCTCCTTAATTCTTCCATTCTTTCATATTGATGATATTTGGGCATAAAACATTTCAAAGTATCGAATCCACACTTTGAAAGTTGTACATTTGTATATAAGTTTTGTCACGCTTGCTTTTAATAAGGGAACCTCTCCCAAGAAAAGGAGGGACTTGTTGTCCCCGACAGTGTAGTTTGTTAAAGTACCATTTAAAACCCAATAGTGCATAAGGGTTCATGGTTGTGGTGATGATAATGCTATTGGAATGATCCTAGAGAGAAATTGATATCCAATTCATTAAATTCCACTTGAAGACATAATTCCATAAGAAGCATTCTTAATGAAGAAACCATCAATATCTCATCTTCTATTGTTAAAAAGAAATGCCATATAATATTCCCAAAATAGAAAAGGACAGATTTTTCCATATGAAGTCAACTACATACATCTTTATGGGATATAATGAAGATTTAATGATATACAAGTTAATTGATCCAAAGAAAAAAGAAAGCCTTTATGTGGATGGTGTGATAAACTAAATGTCATCCTTGTTCCCTTTCTATCCCATAAGGTGTTCTATAAATGACCTAGGAATTTTTATCTCTATCGTATACCATGCTCAATGTCAACCCATGCAATACACTACGTATTTAAAGAATAAATTTTCTATGCTCAATGCATAACTTCCCTTCGCATGCAATAATATGTGTCATTTGTGAAAACATGTTGACTACCAAAAATACATGGAGCCATTTACCCTTTGTATTCTCGGTATTCCTAGCATAATTTCCATGTTAATATTCTCCCATTTGTCTCCTCAATATAGGTAACATGTAATACAATCCCATTCTTTTCTTACGTCCTTTCGATAACTTGAAAATTATACACCTTTGTATATACTCATGCATATCCACACCCATCCTTGTCCAATAATAACACTCCTCTAATTTTGCTAAAGATTTTTCACCTCTAAAGTGACCTCTTAAGCCTCCACTATGCTTATCTTTGATTAAATTATTTCTCATTGAATCTTTAGGTATACACAATTACAATCCTCTAAACACCATTCCTTTCTATATGAAATAATCTAACCAAAACATCTTAGCTACATGTTCCGGTTATGATTATGCTTCTCATGAATCTTATAAATATTTGTCTTGTGAATATAACTCTTTCATGGTGTCAAAACCCATGAATTATTTCGTATTTTGTGTAAGCACCAACACTCTTTTGCTTAAGGCATCCAAAATTTTGTTCAACTTCCCACTTCTATGTCTCAATAAAAATGAATAAATATGTAAAAACTCCACCCATTCCATATACCTCTGATTCATCTTCACTTGATTATTGATAAATCTCAATGCCTAATGATCCATGTAGAAAATAAATTCACTTGGAAACAAGTAATGCCTCCACTTCTTAAATGCTTGCACTATATCATATAACTCCTTGTCATAGACCAGATATATTATTTTGGAATCTTCCAAATTATCACCAAATAGGCTATGATTTTCCTTTCTTGGGGGATCCACTTGCATTGAATCACTTGAATTACTTTTTCAAAGTTTGAAAACATTAGCAATTCCTACAAGTTTTTCTCTTCTTCTTCATTCAAAAAAATTATTTGCAATTCCCTTTATAGTTTTTGTGATCGTTATGCACATCCCGATCTAGAACAAAAATTCTAAAAATATATTTTTGGAAAGTCATGAAAATCTATTTTTAGCAACTTTCAACAGCTTCTTTAGTATTTTGCATTTTTAAGGTCTTCGAGTATTTATGCATTTAGAACTATATGATGATAGCCAAAGTGTTATTATGTGGAATTTTTCTCGATTTTGTTATGACATCTTTCCAACAAATCTCGTGGTTTGTAAAATGGGTCAATGGGATAGGAGATATGACCCCAAGAAGCAACACTAAATAAATAATAGTTATAATAGGATAAATATCATATTGTTTTTACTTTTATCTTTTTGAATCCATCCCTAAGGTGGATACAAATGATCTCCATGTAGGATGAAATTTTGGTTCCCCTCCGGAACCCTTCATATTATATTTTTAGCATTTTTTTCATATTCTCCATCAGATAACTATAAAACACCTTGTTTTGAATAAAGAAATAGATTTTAGGGCATACATTTCTCTCATGAATTTTTCTAGCTTGTATACATTTGGAATTGCAATAAAATTAGTTTGTGTTTACAACTATTTCATTGTGAATTGATTGTTATAACACATTAAACACCATTGTTAGTGTATTGTCCATTAAAGTTTCTAATGGAATTCCTATACAAGCTCGAGAGTTCATGAAAACTTCATGCCTCGCTTACACTCCTCAATGACATACACCCTATTATTGTGCACACCTTCTCTCGGCTATATTCACTATCCTTTTTAGGATACTATAAATCCCTAATATACCAAATCTTCACGCATAAAACTACACTTCTTTATATTCACCAACAATTTTTCATCTCGCAAGCACTTCATCACTCTACGCCGATGATCAAAGTGACCCTCCTTAGTCCTACTAAAGACAATATATCATCCAAATATATATTCATAAATTTTCTAAGGAATGGATTCAACACTTCATTCATCAACCTCATAAATGTTCTCGAGACATTTTCAAACCTAAATGACATGATCAACCATTCATAAAAGCCTTTCTTTGTCTTAAACATTATTTTTCACTCATCTCCTTTTGTGATTTGAATATGGTGGTAACCACTCTATAGATCAATCTTGGAAAAATAGAACATGTCATTAAGGAAACCCATCAAACCATCCATCCTTGAAATTGAAATCTACACTTGATTTTGATCTTGTTGATAGCCCATGAATTCATGCACATGCACCATTATCTTCCTTTCTTTGGTACTTAGTACTCCGTATCGCACATGGGATGAAAATTTATTTGACCCATCCTCTATCTAAAAATTTTTACACTTGGTGTCTCACCTCTATAGTCTTTTCTATATTCATCCTATATGGAAATTTTTCTCGTAAACTCAACCCCGATATCAAGTCAATATGGTGAATGATACCGCACACTAGTGGTTATTTTTGTGGAAAGTATTTTGTCACTATATATGAAAAATTGCTCAATATTCCACGCAATTATTTGGTTACAGTAATTTCCTCCTCCTTTATGCCATTTTTTCTCACTTCCTTTGACACTAAGCACATAACACATTTTATCTTCTTCAACCTATCATATGAACTCTTTATGTGACATAACTAAAAATCTCATGTAAACTCCAGTGTGTACTTCACCTTCATCATTTTCCTTCAAAGGTGATAAATTAAAATTTCTCCCATCATTTTCTATGTGAATAATATTTTTACACCCATCATGGATAACCTTTTGATCATATTTCCAAGTCCTTCCTAGCAATAATGGAAAACATCCATCATCATCATGTAGTGCCCACTTCCCTTTGACACTTTTTGATACATCGATTTTGATACGTTGATCATATTATGGACACTACTATGTTTTGTTTTAGTATGATGGTTAGATGTTAGATCATGGGTTATTATTGATCCGGATTCGGTTATTATGCATGACGATTACTAGAGACATTTTCTATATGTGGTGGATGATATATTGTTTGGCATGGACATATTATAGATGTTGATATGGACTTATGATATTGATATTTTGAGTAGATCTGGTATGGTAGATTTTGATGATGATATAGTTGATTTATTTAATTAAAAATAATAATGTTGAAATTATTGATATTGTTGTGATCTGTGTGTTTGGATGATTTTGAGATATTGTTTATATCATTTTGATGTTCTGATATGGCCACAAGGCCGAAGGAGGTATTTGCATTTTGCAGGTTAAAAATCACAACAATGTTGGGGGACTGGAGACTAACCATATTGAAATTCCAGGTGAAATCAACAAGGTCACCATGGCAACTGTGTTATGAGTTTGTGTGTTGTGTTATGTTAGGAATTCCCATGGGGGGATTTCCATTATTGTGACCATGGGATATGTGTTTTATTTATGTGTTCCTTTTTATTATTGTTGTATGTATTTTTATTTGTAATGTGTTCCTTTTTTTAATTTAATTTTAATGTAATAGATTAATGTGAGAGTCATATAGTTAAACTTTATTTAAATTTAATTGGGACATGGAATGTAATTAATAAAGTTGTTGAGTTTAAATAATAATGTTGGAAGAGTGTGTAAGTTAATATGTAAGAATGTGTAAGAAATATGTAAGAGCATGTAAGGCAGATTTTGGAATGTTAAACACTCCATCTTTTATAAAATTCGAATTTGACCTTGGAGGCCAAATTTGGAGGCTTGTGGGACAAGTTAAACTTGTCCCACACCTCTTAAAATGATCCACCAACCATGCCTATGGTTTGGAGGTTTAATGTAGGCATTTTTAATGCTTTTTGAAATGACATTTGTAAGTTTTAATTGCACTTCCCTTACATAATTTTAATTCAATCCTTTTTGGAGTATGGGTCATTTTGGAGTGTGTAAGTCATTTTGTCATTTTATTTATTGTGATTTGGTGAAGGATGTTGACTTTCCTCTTGGGGTTGAGGAAGAATGATGTGGCATCCCACATGGATCCACATCATCCTCTTCTCTCCCCTCTCCTATAAAAGTAAAACTCCTTGCTTGTTTATGGTTGTTGAAACTTTGTTATTTCCTCTTGGGGCGCATTTTTTTGCTGTTTCTTTTGGAGCTTGTTTGAGGAAGAGCTTGGAGTCTTTTTTCTTGCTTATACTTGCTAGTTTTGGACTGCACTTTGACATTGTGGAAAGCTTGTGAGCTTGGAACAAACTTCAGTATGGAGAGGTAGGATCTGAGCTGTATTTTAATTGTCTTTCCTTCTCTTGCATGCATGCTTAAATGGTGTTTGTGTTTACATTCTTGGCTGGTTGGGTAGAATGCTTAGGGCATGGTGTAGGAGAAGGCTGTGGGGATTTCATATGGGGGCATAAGGGATTGCCAATGGCACAGTTTTATTGTGGAGGGAGTTTTGGTTTGGGATCCACCTTGGAAAAGAAATTGCTTGCATTTCTTACTATGGGGGGGCATAAGGGATAAACTTGGGGGCATAAGGAGGGGTTGGGAGATATAAGGTTTATGGGGTTGATATGATTATTGGTGGTATGCATTTGGTGGATGCCCAATTCCAAATTGGGAGGCATAAGGAGTTCCCCATAGTCCTTACTCTTGTTGGCTTGCTTGATCAAGCCTATGTGTTGTATGAATTATTTCAAATGCAGTTGGGAACTCCGTCCTATTTTGAATCGTGCTTTTATTGATTGTATGCAATGTGAATGTTGCTTGTATGTGATAGAAGCCTTGTTGCCATGTGTTGATATTCATGCTCCATTTCAATATGGTTGGGGCTCGGGGCCAATGGAGAAGGATGAATTCTCCTTTCTCATTGGATGTCTTGGTTGGGTGGAGAGCGTTGCCTTTCCCCTTCCTTGTTGTGATCAAAGTTGCAAAGAAGAAGAAACAAACATGCTGCTATTTGGAGAAGAAATTACAGTTTGACAGTCTTTTCCTTTTGAGTAAAATTCAATGTAACCTTTCCCACTTCGAGTGGATGAGTGTATAAATGTTGTAATGTGAAGTTATTGTATTGATAGTAGAAGTTTGAATTTGAATTGAGAAATGTAGAGAGTTGTATCCAATCTCTATTTTGTAAAGAAATGAGAAGAATGTATATGTATCTTGTAAACTATATTTTGAATTCAAATTGGAAAGGAGATCAGTTGTAAATTTATTTGAATTATCAATAAAGGATGGCATTGGTTCTTTTAAATTTGTATGGTAATGTATACTAGAACTGTATTGCTGTCCAAGAATGAGACTTTGTTTGTAAAAGAATAAGAAACAATGTTGTTATTGTATGTAATGTATTTGAAATCAAATAGAAAGGAAAGTTGTAAAAGTGTATTGAGGATCAATGAAGAATGCATTCCCCTCTCAAAAGTGTATTGCATAATTGATTTGAAATTATTGTTGAAAATTGATTGTTGTTTGAAAAGAAAAGAAAGAATGCGTGGAAATGAAAGATAGTGTTATATTAATTGCAAAATTGTATATTAAAATTGAAATCAGAGATGCATTTTTATTTAGAATTGAATGGATGATCTAATAAGCATTGTATTTGACTAAGTTAGAATCATATGCACATTCAAAAGACAAATTGCTAAATCAATTTAAAAGAAACAGTTCACTGATTTACAACTTCATTATGACAATTCATGTTTTAGTAAAAATGAGCAGTTCAGACTTATACTCAACAATAAGTTATGAAACTTTGAAATTCACATTCAGGAGGACCTAAGGAACTCTAATTCACTCTAACAAATAAGAATGAACCTCCAAAACTTAATAGGATTCAATTCGAGCTTAAGAAGGGCGTTTCCCCGTCTATTTTCGAAAAAATGCAAACTTGCATAATTTGAAAAATTGACTTCACTAAAACTCTCTAAACCCTCCTCAAACTGATCCTCCATGTCTGTTTGACATGTGGAGTGAAGGAGGAGTTCAAATTTAATCAAATCAAGAAGTTGGAAAAATGCCAGTTTACAAATTAAAAGCCTGTAGATATTTTTACAAAATTGACCCTCAAAACTTCATCAAAATCCAAAATTGATGATTTTTGTGTAAATAGGACTCGAGATATTTTTGGAAATTCCTTGTTTTCCCAAAACTAACTTTTCTATCAAAAGTTATGGCCATTTGAAGTTTTACTTCAAAATGACCATCCAAAAATTAATCTAACTATATAAAAATCAAAATTTAACTTTTGGAAAAATTCCCCAAAAAGTCCACGGCCCCACAACCCTTACAACTAATCATATGTTGCCACGTGGCACTTTGGAGGGGTGGACCCTTTTTAAAACTTAACTTTTGAAAATTTGACTTTGGGAAAATTCTCCCATTTTTCCCCATGACCCCACGGCCTCCGCAGCCAATCACGTGTTGACACGTGGCTTGGTGGGCGTGCGGAATAAAATTGAAAACTTAACCATTTAACTCCTTTGGAAAAATTTCACTTTTTCCTCTACGGCCCCACACCTCCATAGCGAACGAGGTGCCGACACGTGTCTCAGTGGACGCCACTGGCCCGCATGTGAAGTCTTTTTGACTTTAAAACTCTTTTGGCACAAAACCTTAAATCTATCCACTGCTCCGATGACCCACGACCAATAGGTACTTGACATGTGGCATGGGTTTCTCCTTGGCGGAGGCATGCATCCATTTCTGCCCTTGGGCTTTTGGCCTAAAATCTCCAAAACCTAAAGTGCTCCGCCACTCCGCATTTCCCCATGCTAATCGAGGCAAGCGACACGTGTCTTCCTGTCGCTCGACCCACGGGCACGCGGAAGCGCCACTCTTGTGCTCTAGTAGGGAAAATTCTCAATTTTCCTCCCCACCCCGGTGACCCACTCAATGGAAAAATTTTCTCCTAAGCTGCCGGCAGACTCCCAAGGAAAATTTCTCCCCAGAACTCCACCGGGCCATAACTTGAGATTTATAAGGAGTTAGGAGGACTTCTTTATATGGTTGGAAAGGTGAGAGAATTTCCTATCCAATGGGAATGATTTAGGAAAGTTTTGATGGATCTAAGTGTGTGAAAAATCAAGTTGAACCCTGTAAGCCTGTTAGGGCAGAGATGAGTGAGATTTCACTCTCCTAACCTAAGTGATGAATTTAACCTCTTGTTTTGACCTTGTGCCTTGTTGATATTAGTTGCTTGAAGTAATTGTTGCAAGTCAGTCTTGCTTGTTAATCCTTATCTGGTTTGTGCTAACTGTGATCTTGTAACCCTCTTTGCAAACACTCTAAATAAAAAAATTATTCCATAATTTTCCTAGCTAATCCTAGTTTGTTTCTTGGTCTCAAGTGGTAGTTTGAAGCGGGCATTACACATCACGTCACACAAGACTTGGGGGCCTATATACAACAATTACACCTTGTAAGGTTTGGGATGTGAAATAATTTTCATTCCCAAATTCTCCACCATTTTGGAGGAAGCTAAAGTATCCATGATGCCAAAATCAACAACCACTCACTTTCCTCCCGACTTGTATATAGTTGGACAAAATTTTCCTTTACAAAACTTCATCCTCCTTTTTTTTGTAGACTTTAGAAACACCTTCCTTATCATTAGATGTTATTTTCACTCACAGTCAATCATAATGATTCACATATCCCACTGATTCTACATATCCATGTTCTACATGCGTGCTAGCCTTGATGTACCTACTTGTTACTTCACTCTATGAAATTGACACTCGCACACATGAAATTGGACACTCAATGTACCATTCCACACTTGAAACTTGTTTTGAAGAATCATATTCCCCTATCTTTACTAAATCTTATGTTCCCTCTCAATGAGTATGATACTCTTTCCTCTCATACACTTCCTTGCATACATGTCTATGCACTATCATGCGCTCATCTTCTTATGACTTGTTATATCCACAACCTCTTGCACCTATTTTATTTATATTGTGGCTTCCTGTATAGGATGCGCTTTGACTCTTGTGTGCCAAATTTTATTTGAATTACAAGGTTATATGATAATCCTCCTCCATAATTTAGATGCACATAATACTTAGGTCATCTTGGATGCGAATATTAGGCCATTTATCGATGCATCTTGAAAATGACTAAGTACATGCCGTGCACGGGAATTTGGGGCGTGCGCAAGGCAAGTATGAAGGGGTGCAAGCAAGATAGAATGGATAACGCATGAAGGATCATGACTAAGTAGAAACCTCCAAGACTTAGCCAATTTTTTGGACCACGAGGATAAAAATAGACAAAGACGAGTTAGAGTGTCGATCAAGCAATGTTTCGATCTGGAGAAAATGAAGAGACTTGAAGGAAAAGGAAATTATATTTTTGGGATAAAGCACATGTGGAGCAAAGATGAAAGGTCATGCAAGGATCAATCTAATAATAGGATTAAAGTAGAGTTTATTTATAGGGTTAATCTATTATTAAGATTGATAGAAAATTATGCAAGCTTTATGGCTATACGCATGACTATTTGTAGCATGTGGTCTATTTTGAGAATGCATAGGTAGTGAAGGGAAAGTCCTCACCCTTATATATATGTTACATGTCATTGTTTAGGTACCACTTTGTAGTATGCTACAGTTATGTGGTTCTGATATACTTACGCGCATGACTCTGTATTTACTATTACTGTTTATTATGTGATCATATTTAGTTATGTAAGACTCTATTATTAATGGATAATTGTGGTTGGATTATGGTAATTGATGTGTCTAAATATGGTGATTATATGGTGTAATTGATATTAATTGTTATCTGATCTGTATGTTTGCTTATTAAATGCATTTCCATTTGATTATATGCAATGGTTAAGTATTATTGAATGAACACTTGGTTATTTATCATTATGTATCTCATTGGTTTCAGATTTGCACTTAAAATGAAAGAAGGGGAAAAACCTATGTACAAATACACAATATTTCATTCAATGGTGGTTTCCGATATCTTAAAATGTGTTTAATGCCCGAAAATTTATCAATACATAAGGATAGAAGAATGAAGAGAGGAGGGAGGTAAAAGAAGACAATACTTTCAGGGAAAAGAGATGGCAGAGAAAACCCTTATATGTATTGAGCAAAATGAGATATAGAGTAGAACCATTCATGTTTATAACGGGCACAATCCGCAGACTCAAAGTTCTTGAGATTGTATAAACTAGAACACAAATTTTCTAAGCATGCAAGGATTAAATGATTCTCGATTAGAGCAAGAAGGAAAGAGAAAATAGAGGAAAAAGGGGAAAACCCTTGTATTGATTTCTTCATATTCAAAATTACAGTTCCAGAATCTCAAAATTCCCACCCTTTACAATGGCTTTGAAAGCCTATGAAATAGCTTGTAAGAGACGGTTACAACTTCCTTGAGCAAGCAAGAAATGGTTACAAATCATTCCAATCATTCGTGCCCTTTTGAATTCTTGATTCACAAAGAAACGTTAATGGCGGAAAAACTAGGCTTTCCAATATACAACCGTTACATTATTTTGCTAGTTAAATATGGGCCATTCGATCTACTTTTATAACTTTAAATTTGGGCCATCCACATGGGAGAGATTTAAATGAAGCGGGCCTGCAGATGCCTTTTGCATTTTTTGCCTTTGAAGTTATGCCAAGATAACATGTGGAGAGATGGTGCTCATTTGGAAACCTACCTTTGGTTTCACTTCTGAAATCATGCTCGTTGAGGCATGTGGAGGCTTCCGCCGACCCACTCATACTTAGTCAATTTAAATAACCGACTCTGTCCCTTTTTGGACCTGGGACACGTGGAGGATTGGTGCAAGTTTGAGAACTACCCCTGGCTTTAACTCTTGAAGTTGTGTCGATGAGGCACATGGCACTGTCCACTGAACCTTCCATACTTAGCCGATTTGGGCTTGTTCTATCTTAATTTTGGACCTGGGACATGTGGAAAGCCTATGCTTATTTGAGGATTGTCCCTTGGGCCCTACCCTTGGATTTGTGCCATTTGGACACATGGAGGCTTCATTGTTGCTTGAAACATGGCCATGCCGCATCCAATCAGAGATGTCCATGTACTACCCATGGATACTAGGGAAAAAATTAATGGGGAAGATACGCCTATCATTCCCAACTACGGGAAGAAAATAAAAAGAAGGGAAAAAACTCCACTATTACACCCGACTTTCAAATTGTTCTCCATGGAATGGAAAATTGCAAATAATACCAGGCTTGACGCAATCCAATACTCCAAGGTACCAACTCAAAATTTGTGAAACTTGACTTCAAAAGAGGGGAATTTTGAGGGTGACAATAATCGGTTCTTTCAGGGATGACTTGAGGAACGAGGCAAGATCAAGAACCACATAAAAACTCGTGGAAAGCAAAACAAAGGCCTTATCCATTAGGAAAATAGAGTCAAAGGTAGAACCAATACAAGGCAACACACACAAGATAGGAAAAGAAACAAAACACACCACACGACAAAGAACAAGAAAGGGAAATGAGCCAAAACTAAAACCAAACGCAATGTATAAAAGGACCGCCTAGTCACCTAGGACTTGAACAATTTCGGATACTCCCCACTATGAGGAAGTGGGAGAGGAGAACCATCCATGTAATCCAAATAAAAAGATTTCTCTCCAAAGAAAATTTTTGATTCTAAAAGGACCAAGCCAAAGAGAATCAAACTTACCATGGCTTCCTTGTGGCTCATGTATTTTGTCCCAAAGCAGCACAATGTCTCCCACTTGGAAAACTCTGGGTTTGGCTTTCTTGTCAAACAAAGCCTTCACTTTCAATTGATGAGCTGCTATCCTGTCAACCACTTGCAATCTATCCTCATCAAGCTTCTAAAGGTACATGATCCTCTTGTCCAAGGAACTGGAAAACTTGAATCTTCAATAGCCTTCATTAAGTGCAAGGTTGGTAATTCCACTATTACTGGTAACTGGGCTTCAACACCATACACCACTTGAAAAGGAGACATCCCAATTGCTCTTTTGGGTGTAATTCTATCTTCCTAGAGAGCATCATAAAGTTTCTTGTGCCAATTCCTCTGAGAATCATTTACAAGCTTTCTAACTATGTTCACCAAGTTCTTGTTTGTTGATTCTTGCCTGTCCATTCCCTTGGGGGTAGTAATATGAAGAATGAGCAAGGGAGATCCCATACCCATAGCAGAATTCCATCATCTCAGTAGAAGAAAAGTTGGAAGCATTTTCAGTCACAATTTTGTTTGGGGTCCCAAACCTGATCAATATGTTCTCCTTAATGAAGTTGCAAACTACCTCGGAAGTAGTGCTCTTGACTGGGATGGCTTCCACCCACTTGGTGAAGTAATATGTGGCAGTCAACACATGGGTATGCCCAACACTGGAAGATGGATTGAGTGCTCTAATGAAGTCTAAACCCCATTGTTGAAATGGATCTTCAATCACTACATGCTTGAGAGGCAAAGCAACCAACTTAGGTCTTCCAACAAATGTTTGGCACGCTTCACATTTACCAACCCATTTTGATGCATCTCTAAACAAAAGAGTGGGCCAATAACAACCAACACGAAGTATTTTATGAGCTCTTACAAGAGGAGAAATGACCTCCATAAGCCCGGTCATGAAAAGCAGAGAACAACTTCTTTTTGCTCCTTGTCTACACACTTCAAAACCTTCCATCTATGCCTTGTTTGAACAAAGCATTCTCCCATAACATGTATTGTGTAGACCTCGCTTTGATGGCTCTCTTCTCTTTGTACTCAAGTGAGATGGACATTTTCCATAGGTCAGAAAATGAGCAATGTCGCATACCATACATCTGCACGAGCCGAGGAACAGAACATCGGGACATCAACTCCATCTTTGACAACTCCTTGGAAGCTCCCTCGCAATGAGTTCACACAGGCCCTTACCTCGAACCAGCTTTGTTGTCCTGATGTCAAGATCATACTCTTGCACCTTTGCTACCCAATTACCTCTCTTGGTTCCAAATTCTTGCTGAGTAAGAATGGATTTGATTATTGTATCAAGCACCAGCACCACAGAATGAGAATTAAGGATGTAAAACCTAAACTGCTTGACAACTTTGACAACTGCAAAAGCATGTTTCTCCATCATGGTGTACTTCAGCTCATGAGTTTTCAAGACATAACTCATGAATGCAATTGGGAGTTCATGATCTTCAAGATTCAAAAGCTTTTGTATTTCTTGAAAATTGTATCAACTATCTTTGGATTATATTGCCTTTGCTTCTCGTTTGAAGGGTTTGATCCCGTGATTAAGAGGAATGAAATGTTGCAAATCAAAACCCAACAGCTTTTGGCGACTCTATTGGGACAAGCAAGTACCTCCTCTTTAATGGGAGAGGTTCCCTTATTAAAAGCAGGGGAAAACCTATGTACAAATACACAATATTTCATTCAATGGTGGTTTCTCGATATCTTGAAATGTGTTTAATGCCTAAAAATTTATCAATACATGAGGATAGAAGACTTGAAGAGAGGAGGGAGGCAGAAGAAGACAATACTTTTAGGGAAAAGAGATGGCAGAGAAAACCCTTATATGTATTGATAAAAATGAGATATAGAGTAGAACCATTCACGTTTATAACAGCACAATCCACAGACTCAAAGTTCTTGAGATTGTATAAACTAGAACACAAAGTTTCTAAGCATGCAAGGATTAAATGATTCACAGATCAGAGCAAGAAGGAAAGAGAAAATAGAGGAAAAAGGGGAAAACCCTTGTATTGATTTCTTCAAATTTGAAATTACAGTTCCAGAATCTCAAAATTCCCACCCTTATAATGGCTTTGAAAGCCTATGAAATAGCTCGTAAGAGACAATTACAACTTCCTTAAGAAAGTAAGAAATGGTTATAAATCATTCTAATCATTCACGCCCGCAAAAAGAAACGTTAATGGCGGCGAAACTAGGATTTCCAAAATACAGCCATTACATTATCTCACCAGTTAAATATGGGCCATTCGATCTGCTTTTATAACTTTAAATTTGGGCCATCCACGTGGGAGAGATTTAAACTAAAGCGGGCTTGTGGATGCCTTTTGCATTTTTTGTCTTTGAAGTTGTGCTAGGTGACATGTGGAGAGAGCCGGCACTCATTTGGAAACCTCGTCTTTGGTTTCACTTTTTGAAATCACACCATTGAGGCACGTGGAGGCTTCACGATCCATTCATACTTAGTCAATTTAAATAACCGAATTTGTCCCTTTTTGGACCTAAGAAACGTGGAGGATTGGCACAAGTTTGAGAACTACCCCTGGCTTCGAATCTTGAAGTTGCGCTGATGAGGCATGTGGCACCATCCACTGAACCTTCCATACTTAGCTGATTTGGGCTTGTTCTATCTTAATTTTGGACCTAGGACACGTGGAAAGCCTACACTTATTTGAGGACTATCCCTTGGGCCCTACCCTTGGAGTTGCGCCGTTTGGACGCATGGAGGCTTTCGCTGTTACTTGAAACATGACCATGCCGCATCTAATTAGAGATGTCCACATACTACCCGTGGATACTGGGGACAAAAATTAACGGGAAGATACACTGTCATTCCCAACTACAGGAAGAAATAAAAAGAAGGGGAAAAACTCCACCGTTATGCTTGAATTTCAAATTTTTCTCCATGGAATGGAAAATTGCAAACAATACCAAGCTCGATGCGATCCAATACTCCAAGGTACCGACTCAAAATTTGTGAAACTTGACTTCAAAAGAGGGGAATTTTGAGGGTGACAATGATATCTACATGCTAACATGTTGACAAGAAATTAAAAGGATGGACCTGGTAGCTTTGCGTGCTTTGGGTGAGCATTTAGATCTCTCTGAATGAGGTGCTAGAGCACATAGTAGTTAGGTGAAATAACAAGACTACATTTTTGTTCCATTTTTGGGACCTCTTTTCAATCCTTTTTCTAGGATGTTGCTTATAGATGGTGTATCGATTGACTTTGGAGAGCATTGAAATTTGGGTAGAGAATGGCCATAATCAGCCAGTGCGAGAGATATAACACTGGACTTGATTTTAATGCACATCATTGGGTGGAAGATAATATTTATCATGAGCTCTATGAGACATTCTTCAACTTCTTTCTAGTAGAATTGTATGAGTGGTGATAGCATATGCATTAGGGAAGTGTTGGGGATATAGACCGAGACTTTAGACACAAAAGGATTACCAAACTCTTGCTAATGCTGATGTGGAGTGGACTAGAGTTGTAGATTGTTGGTGGGTTGGAGTGTTACATAGTTACACATTGGAGTACACTATTTCTACTTATTTGTGCCCGTGAGGAAAATGATATCGATTCTTACGCAGCCTAGAGGATCATACTTGCATGCTATACCATTATTAATCAATATTTTGATTATATAATTGGATTTAGAGCACCTACCCATGGCTAGCTAAACTCCCACCATGTGTAAGGGAAGGAGTAGGTGTGGAGAAAGATGGAAGACTTGGTGGCAGAAAGTCGAGAGAGAGGAAAGACAACTCAAGTTTAATGAAGTGCGAGAGAGGGATATGACGCGTGAACGGGAGATTCATGAGGTGATAGAGTTGAGGAGGATGATGGATTGTGAAGGTTTTAAAGATCTTGTTAAAGATGAGGGATGCATCATCATGATCTCCCACCTTTAGGAAAGCAAAAAGAGAATCCCTTTCGGTTTGAAATAAGAGTGCATCAGAGGAGAGAATGAGGACCCCAGGTGCACATCTGAACCCACCTAGCCACCTATCCCTTATGCATGGTGTTCCAAGTCTAGAGGTAGTCATTGAGAAGCAGGCTAGTGCAAGTAAGCAAGCAGAGATGAGTAGATATCGCTTTGTGTTGAATTCAGGAGATAAAGTTAGTAATTCACCCATGGTGTCACTATCAACACCGTTATTTAGGAGTTCAATGGTAGGATTGTTTTCAAGTACTACATCAAGATAGAATGTTGGTGCATGTACCTTTGGAAGTAATATAATTGTTGCTATGACCACGAAGAGCATTGGTGTCCAGTCTAATACCATCACTGGGACACAAGGGAATACGTCAACTAGTCCACAACCTACTGTAGGAGGATCATGGGGATTGGGTAGATCTGTGGATCAAGAGGAGGAAATACTAGTGGAGGTTCTAGTTCTAGATCTGGAGGACAAGGCCCACATCCCTAGTAACCCCCACATCAACCTCAACAACCATTACATCCGACACCTCAAGTTTAATATGAGATGTCTCTCTACTTACTAGAGTATAGGGGATTGAAGATACAACAAAACATGTGCATAAGTGTGAACTACTATGGCGTGCTAAGGCAATTACAACTTCAAATAGGAAGGCTAGTCATTTCGCTACTACTCTATAAGGGCGTGTGCGTAGGGGTATGGTGAAGTATGATCCACATCAGACTATGGTGGCTTATGATGATTTACATTCTATGTTTCTAGTAGATTTTTACATTCCAAATTTTGAGCATCGAGCATCAATGCACTTAAGGACATCAAACAAGGCTTAGCCAAAAGCATAAAGGGGTATGACACACATTTTAAGACCATGTTATCTAAGTTGTCTTATGACATTCATCCTAGTCAACATGCACAATGGTTTTTTGAGGATTTCTAACTCCATTCTAAAGGGACCTCTCTCATAAGACATATGTGGATTTGTGTGAGGCTTTAGAATCCACTCTACACACTAAGGTTGTTATAAATTTTGATATTGGAGTGAGCACATTCTTAGAAGTGTGGATTAAAGCTATGGAAAATAGTTGGAGAATATTTCTACCAATTTAGCTCATGAGATGTGTAATGGAATATGGTGCAAAAACTGGCGGGAGGTGGAGGGACACACTAAGGATAATTTCCCACGTAAATCCATGCATGTGCTATTACTAGATTGTAAAGTCTCATCATCCGAACCTTGATGTTCGAGATCGTCCTATTTTGTAGCACACGATCTAGAAGAAGGCTTCCTATACTATAAGATTTGTAAGTCTCATATTTACAACACCGCTCGACTAAATATTGATTGATCACATCCATGAAGCCATTAAGATAGGAGTGTGCCGAATGATGTGGTGAGTAGATCTAAGGAGTAAGAAGGACAACATAATGAAGGGAACAACCATGGAGACAATAGGAATGGAGGCTTCCGAGGAGGATATCGTGGCCGAGGTCATGGTGGTGGTAGAGGTAGGTTTTCTTGAGGAACTTGTTATACTTGTGGATCACCTAATCATTACCAAAGGATATTGCCCTCATAATGCAACATGTTCATGGTGTGGAAGCTGCATAAGTTGGAGGATTTCTCAGATTTATATGAACATATGAGTAAAAACAAGAAGAAAGATAAGGGCGCTAAGATGATCAAGGTGTAACGTGCAAATGCTGATCAATGGATGCCTAAGAAGACTGATCTAGAGTTACAACCCATGTTGGTTATGATGTTCGTTGAGGTAGCATGTGTGCATGAGCCTCTAAAGGCCAAGCCACTTATAACGAGGGAGGAAGTGATACATGCTAAGTATCCAGATGTGGCACATCAGAAGGAAGTCTACTAGGAGACGATGAGAGTCATTAGAGATCTGCAGGGTGAAATACAGTGCTTAAAGGAGCAGACGTGTGAAGAGAAAATGCAAAGAGTGTTGAGATTCTGTAGAAGGGCATGGATGATCTAAAGGAGGAGTGTGAAATTTTGTGATAGGAAAATATCATCCCATTACTAGGGGAATGGATCCAAGAGAAGGTACCGTGCACTGGAGTTGAGTGTGAGAGGTAGATACTTCATGAAAATATACCACCTCATGACCATAAATTTGACAAAGAAATTACACTTGATGCGGTAATTGATGGTTGGTTAGTAAGCAATATCTTGATAGATATAGGTGTTGAGGTAAATATGCTTACACTTGAAGCATGGAATCAGATGGGAAGACCTACATTGTAGCCATCTTCAAATGTGTTATACATGGCAAACAAAACTAAGGTAATGCCTATTGGGGTACTAAAGGATGCATCTATTATCATTCAGGGAGCTAAGTTTACTAGAGACTTTGAAGTATTGGATATTGTAAAACTAGACAAATTTCCAAAGCATTACTTGGATGACCCTAGTGTTATGTAAACAATGTTGATTTGTGCTTTAACAAGAGATACATCAATTTTGAGAAAAAATATGAGCGCGTGATTATACATTTGTTTGAAAAGAAGGCAAAGCCTTATGTTGAGCCCAAGTGAATAAGAACTTAATATAATCCATGCTCATATGATGCGCGATACAAAAATCTATAACCATCAAAGTAAGATATTCTTTAGTGGGAAGACGCATAGTTGGTAAGTGACACTACCAAGTTGTTGCTTGTGATAACTTAAAGCACATGACATGTATGAAATGGTCGGGTGTGAAGTTAAAGGGTGAGTCACAAGGATGCTTAGGCCGTGTATGGTGAGGAATTTGGGCTTAATTGAGGTACTAAGATATACCGGCAAGGGGAAGCTCAATACATTCTTGTGGGCTATGGAGAATCAAAGGAAGAATGAAGGGGATAGGAGAATTATGCTTTGGTTTATACTTTACGCGGTTTTGGTATCCAAATTTACTATCCCTTTCAAGCCGAGCAGCAACACGATTGGATGTGGATCTTAGAGGTAGATAGATCATAGTGTGTGTTGTTTTGTAGCCGGGATGAGATCTAACTGGCTCTTTGTTACTCGGTTTGTAGAGAGATGGATAACGCCTTTAAGAGGATTTGACTGTCCTCACTACTTTAGGCTATGCCTCTTCGAACCAGGTGAGAGGACCCTTAGTGTAACCTCTGCTTGATGAAGGGGATGGAGGTATCCTTCGTTTGGACAAATTTTATGAAGAAAACCTTGGGAAAATACAAATAATACTCCATAATTTAGCTCTTAAGAGTTGTCACTTCTAAATGATGGAGACACTTTCAACACAAGGCTAAGGTTACTAAAGACATTAAGAAATCCTGAGTGTTCTGCATATTTTAGTAAGTAGATTTTGTTCCTTTGTTGATATATAGGAAAACAGGGGTAGTATTTCAGATGGATCAATGGTGTTTTGAATGATTTTGGTGGGAAATGAAGTAGGATAAAGTTGATTATACCATATCTTCAAGGAACTTCAACAATAAACAACTCAAAAATAGAATACTTCAAAATGCTTAAGATGTTCCTTCAACCAGAAGGTGTGCTTCAATGGAGGCCCATATCAACACATTTTTACATAATATTTGAGACTCTAACATGAAGGATCGAATTGAAAGACTCAATTAAACACCAAAGTCTTTGATCAATCATGCCTAAGGTACACCTGAAGACTTACAGACAATCTTTATCAACAAATGACAATGAATTGATTTTAAATTTGTTTATCTCATCCAAGATGAAGGCTCTTCTTGAAATGAAATTGCAAATACCATTAAACTGACATAGGGACGAGATCTTGTGTGATTTCACAAAGATTTCAATGTAATATTGCAATAGGAACAAAAGAAACTATTTGCAGAAATTATGAAACAAAGCAGACACAAATTGCTAGAGATTGGACACAAATTAATTTCAAAATTGCTTAAATTCATCAGTAGGGAAAGCTTCCAGAGAAATCTTAGTGCTCTTCAATGGCTATATATCTCAGTAACTAACTCGACACCATAGAAAATCTAAAATAGAAGAAAATAATAGCTTATCTCAACTTTGGTCTCTCACGAAGACAACTTATCGAATTTTCTCTTAGAATTCAAACTCGACCATTTGCAAAGAGTATTCTCATTGCATTTATACATTTTACTCACTCAATTTTCCCCAAAAAGAAATAATATTCGAGGGACCTTTAATTGTTAACCGTTTGCTTCAAAAAGTGACATTTTAACAAATTCAGATCCGAAAGTTGCTAGTGGACCAATTTTGAACCGATCATATTTCTTGGGCCCTCGACTAATGATGACTAGGACGCCATGCCACAACTTCTTGGCAATCCTTCTAATCATTCTGATTTTGTTATGTGAGAAATCCCCCTTTTAATCATTTTTCGAGATTTACACAATTGAATATGATAGGTAATCCTTTTCGCTCTCGAGGAAACACCTTTTTCATCTTTTCACGCATGCACTTTCATCATTTCATTCCTTTTCCCTCTTTTCTCTCGTAATTCGCCCACATCCATTTCCTCTAGTAATTCCCATTTTTGTGAGTGCCTGAGCAATTCCTACTTCAAAATATCGACCATTAACAATCCTTGGACTCATAATTTAAGTTTTAAATCCATTCAATGGCACTTACAGACAGAGATGACAAGGAATTTCATCAAAGAACGATGAAAAATAGTGCGTATTTGTGTTTCCAGAGTCTTGGAGCAAAAATGGCCAAAAAATAGGTGAATGCACAACAACCGCTGATTCTCGCCCTTTTCCACTTTATGTCATAGCCGTCCACATGTTTCCCTGGCGCAAATGCAAAGGAGAAGCACAAAGGCAAGTGTCAAATAAGCGCGAGCCTTCCATGTGCCCCTGGGCCAAAGAAAAACACATTTTGGCCTTTGAAAAGTCTTAGTGTAAAAAGGAGCCAGCAGAAGCCTCCACGTGTCTTCATGGCACTCTTTTGATATGGTGCCCAAAAATAGAGACCCCAAACGAGTGCGGACTCACCATGTGTCTCAGTCAGCAGAGTCCCATTAAAAAAATTGAAGGTTTAGCAGAAGGCACCATGTGTCTAGGGTCCGAGACATTTTTCTTTGGCCATTGAAAAGTCCAAACAAAGGGAAGAGTGAGTGGAAGCCTCCAAGTGTCCTCCTGGTGCTTCTTCAAAATAAAACTTAGGGCCGGTCCCCAAATAGGTGTGGTCCCTCCACGTGTCCCAGGCCTTTAAAAATTTGCTTGAAAAGTCTAAGTATGGGAAGACCCAGCGAAGCCTCCACATGTCTTCATGGCACAACTTTGAGATGGTGCCCAAGAGTGGAGACCCTGAACAAGCGGGATCACCACATGTCCCAAGCCTTAGAAAATTACTTTGAAAAGTTTAAGTACAAAGCGGAGCCGACGGAAGCCTCCACATGTCTCCCTGTCGCAATTGTTAAGGTGGGACCCTGAGGCAGATCCTCAAATGAGCACTAGCCCTCCACATGTCCATGGTCTACCAAAACTATACCGATGCATGAAAATTTGTCTAAGTCTAGGAAAAGTAGTGGAAACCTCCATGTGTCCCCTCAGGCGCAACTCCAAGGCCAAACCAAAAGGTGAATTTTCAAATGAGCGTCGTTCCTCCACGTGGACAAGTTTTGGGTTGAAGCAAGCCTTAGATTTTTTAAAGTGCCCCGTTGAGCCGCATCCAACTAGAAAGGGCCACATTTCCATTGATAATGAGATGTAAATTTGACCGAAAATACACTGTCAAACCGTAAAATGTAGGAAAATTTCCATTTGAGCCCGGAAATGAATCTTTCTTCAAGGACAAAGAATTTGGAAATGTTATAAGGCTCAAATATGATCCTCTCGAGCTACATCCAATCATGTTTCCACATGTATTTGGGACAAAAATGACAGGGACAACAAAATGTGACTGTGGAAAATAGAAGGAAAGGAAAAACCCGAGTTTTACACCCAAGTTATAGACTCTTTCACACGGATAGAGGAATGAAAACAAATTCTGGAATTTTAAGTGATCCTTGACCAAGGAAGGGACTGATCATGGAAACCAAATGGAGGAAAGAGTCTTCAAGCATCAATATGGGAGATAGAAAACATGATAGAGGCCGCAAACTGAGGAATTTCAATGACAAACGGGGTGAGACTAATTTGAGCACCAACACGCGGGGACAACAATGTGTTGGTAGGCAACACATAAAGATAGCCTTTTGGAATGGCAAGAAGTGAGAATCACCTTTTCTATTAGATTTAATCAGAGAAATTTACCTACAAAAACATTCAAATTTCATGGTAAGTCTTCGCCTCTCATCACGTCCATGAGTGTGAGAGATCATGGGCGCATGGTAAGGAGGACTTACCACCATCACTTTGGTACACAAGTTCTAATCCACATTGCATGGATGCATATGCACCTTATATGTCCATGCTGAGTTAAAAAGAGAACAAAAATTGGCAAGAGATGACTGCATGTATGATTCAAACTTTTGATTATTTTTCTATTAAGCCTCCAGTCCATGAAGCATTGTAGATAATGAAGCATGTCACTCGGGGATAACAAAAAGGCTAAAGAGATCATATTAGAACTATTTGGTGAACCTGATCTTGAGGTGCACCTTGATCTTAAGGAAACATAAGAAGAAAAGATGGGCCACACTTGGAAGGAAAAAGAAAAGGGTAAACTGGTATATATGATTGATGATGAGGAAGTTGACAATTTGGATGTTAGCCACACTGAAGGTGCATGCGAGGTAATGGATTTTGCATATGAAAAGGTGCACATGTACCATGCTCTTATGAAGACAAAGAAGGTTAACATTGGTACATGACCGAGCCAAATGATGCCCTAGTTCACAAGAGCTCTTCAATCTCATAATAGCAAGGTAAATAATAACGTGCCCGACTTCATACTTATAGCTTTTTCCCCCTTTCTAGCAATAAATGCTACACCACCTACTAATGTACTTAGCATTAAATGTGGCTTTTTCACTAAATTTGACCTTAAGTACCCTTACCCATGCGCCCAATCCTATGTGAAACCTTCTACAACCTTCTGGCACGCAAAAATCCTTATCGACCAAAGACTCGCGCATGTCTACAACGCCGAAGGCACTTCTTCTATCCTTGACCTGATTTTTTCCCTTGCCTACCTCATGTTGTTCCTGCACTTCTTATCCTTTGTACATGGTCTTTGTTAAGCTATCTTGACACCAAAATTTCTTGTCCGTTGTTTCCATGTGCATTCCTTCTTTATGCACTTTTTATCCTTCAACTGGGCCATTTAACACAACTTCCACCGCCAGCTAATCCTTCACTTCGCACTACCCCACCCCACACTAAAATGGATGCATGGTCCTCTATGCATACACAACCTTTTTGAAAGTAATAAGTGGTTACGGTGCACAAGGTGCAAAAAAAAAAAAAAAAGAAAGGAACAAACAACGAGAAAGGGAAACACAAGGAAAGGAAATGCATAAAGGGAAATCCTAAGCTACTTGCAAATACTTATTTACAAACACAAGGAAGACTTATTTATAGTAGGGATTCAGCCTACTCCCATTGAAATGGCCAGGTAACCTTGTCCCATCCAACGCTTGTAACTAGTAGGTGCCTGAATCAAGGATGTACGAGATGATGTAAGGGCCCAACCAATGGACTTTCAACTTCCCAGGATGGCACAGAAACTTGGAATCATACAATAGAACCATCTTCCTAACCTCAAACTACTTATTCTTGATATGATGATCATGCCATGCCTTTTGTCTGGCCTTTTCAGTCTTCTAACTCCATCTAGCAAGTGATCACCTTTCATCCAACTACATTAACTTGTAAATCCTTTCCTCAAGTGCTTGTTCATCAGCTAATCCTCCCGCGCGCACTATACATAGTGATGGTAACGTGAATTTGACTGAAAATCAGCCTCCACGCCAAACACTAATTGAACGACGTGACCTTATTCAACCTTTTGTAGGTTTTCATGTATGCCCATAGAACCGCCAATACCTTGTCATCCTAATATTGTCTTCCAACATCAAATTTTTTTGTTAGAGTGTGACTTAGTATCTTGTTAAATGCTTCAACAATGATTCGCTTGAGAGTGATAAGGGTAGTCTTGTGATGGGCCACCATAAATTTTGCTAATGTAATCCTGATCGCTTTCATTTAGGAAATGTATACCCCTATCACTTGTCAAGCACAAAGGACATCCATACCTTCCGATTATGTTTTCCCATAAGAATATAGCAATTGAATCAAGTCAGTGCGCAGTCCTTTATAGGTGATGTCTCCGCCATCTTGTCGCTTAATTGGTATAAGTAATGATATACGCTGAACTACCTTCATATGGTGGTGAAATTAGTCCTAAAATATTGATTGCCCATTTTTCAAATGGCTCTGTGTTATTATCGAACTTAATGGCATCTCATCCCTCTTCCGTGTTCGCAAGGTGCCGACAATGGTTGTAGGCCTTACAAAACTTAATGCAATTCTGTAGATGCTTTCCCACCGATCCCTACGAGTAGAATCTTCTATGTAATTGCATTTCCTGCATAGTTCCCTCCTAAAATCCCACCACGCACTTCCTCCATAATCACCACACACTCATGTTATAATACACATCGGCGTAGAACCTCATCACGACCTAACTTGTATAGATCTCCACTAACAAACATGTAGAGCGTGACACGTATTGCTAACTATTTTCTCTCCAAAGATTTCATCCCATCTGGACGCCACACTTGTTTTAAGAAACACAACAATATCCTCCAAGTCAGAGGGCATGTGCCATAACCTAAACAATTGCACATCTGGCATGGTATCCTCAATGCTTTGTGTGTCCTCTCCCAAGTCAATCCTTGATAAGTGGTCAGGTCCTGAATTAATTTTTCCCGATTTTACCACAATTGAAAAATCAAATTCTTGAAACAACAAGACCCAATGACATATGCGCCCTTGCAAAATGGGCTTATTTATCAAATACTTTAGTGCCATGTGATCTGTGTAGAATATAAAAGGTGTTACCAGGAGATACTACCTTAACTTATGCAATGCATAGATCATCGACAATGCATCGCGCCGCGGTAGTTGTGTAATTTTGTTCTCGCTAGTGTCAACTTCTGACTTGCAAAACAAAGGGGTGATCAATAATCCCCTCACCCTGTTGGGCTAGTACTGCTCCAATGGATGTCCCTGAGGCATCAACATGCACATGGAAGGGATTATACCAAGAAGGAAAGCGTAGTATGTGTGCATAACAAGCCTATCCTTTAAAGTGTCAAACACCTTCACCAGTGCTTATCCCTGGTGAAAGGCACTCTTTTTGCTTCAAAATTCTTCTAGGGGCACAACGATCTTTACATATCCTTTGATGAACTTCCTATAGTACCCCATATGCCCAAGAAACCTACGCATCGCACCTTGACTAAGTAGGCTCTCCCAATCCCATAATAACAACAACTTTGGCGGGATCCACTAACAAGCCTTCCTTACATATAATATTTCCTAACAAGGTTCCAAATGGAGCAAGAAAGACACACTTCTTAATGTTGAGGATATCCTCAATTGTTGACACCACAAACATCAACCTTAAGTTATCACAATGGTCCTTCACTAATCTAGACACAAATCCAGTCATCTAGGTAGACTTGAAGAAATTTATGGATGAAGTCCTGAAATTCTTGTACCATGATGCGCAAGAACACAACAGACATTCTTCACCCAAAAGGCATGAATGTGTATGAAAACTTCCCCATTTAGTGGAAAATGTGCCATAACCTAAACAATATCCTCCAAGTCGGAGGGGGCATGTGCCATAACCTAAACAATTGCACATCCGGCATGGTATCATCAATGCTTTGTGTGTCCTCTCCCAAGTCAATCCTTGATAAGTGGTCAAGTCATGAATTAATTTTTCCCAGTTTTACCACAACTGAAAAATCAAATTCTTGAAACAACAAGACCCAATGACATATGCGCCCTGCAAATGGGCTTATTTATCAAATACTTTAGTGCCATGTCATCTCGTGTAGAATATAAAAGGTGTTACAGGTAGATACTACCTTAACTTATGCAATGCATAGATCATTGACAATGCATCGCGCTCGGAGTTGTGTAATTTTGTTCTACTAGTGTCAACTTCTGACTTGCAAAACAAAGGGGGTGATCAAAAATCCCCACCCCGTTGGGCTAGTATCGCTTCCAATGGATGTCCCCGAGGCATCAACATGCACATGGAAGGGATTATACCAAGAAGGAAAGCGTAGTATGTGTGCATAACAAGCCTATCCTTCAAAGTGTCAAACACCTTCTCTATTTGCTTATCCCCAGTGAAAGGCACTCTTTTGCTTCAAAAATTCTTCTAGGGGCACAACGATCTTTACATATCCTTTGATGAACTTCCTATAGTACCCCATATGCCCAAGAAATCTACGCACTGCACTTTGACTAGTAGGCTCTCCCAATCCCATAATAACAACAACTTTGGTGGGATCCACTAACAAGCCTTCCTTACATATAATATGTCCTAACAAGGTTCCAAATGGAGTAACAAAGACACACTTCTTAATGTTGAGGGATATCCTCAATTGTTGACACCTCAAACATCAACCTTAAGTTGTCACAATGGTCCTTCACTAATCTATACACAATCCAGTCATCTAGGTAGACTTGAAGAAATTTATGGATGAAGTCCTAAAATTCTTGTACCATGATGCGCAAGAACACAACAGGCACATTCTTCAGCCCAAAAGGCATGAATGTGTATGCAAAACTTCCCCATTTAGTGGAAAATGTTGTCTTCTTCTGGTCTTCCTTTGCAATCCTAACTTGGTGGTACCCTAAGAATCCATCTGTAAAAGAATAGACCTTGCACCCAACTACTCCTTCTAGAATTTCTTCAGTGAAGGGGGTTGGAAAAGGGTCAATGACACATATTGCATTCAAGTCCCTGTAATCAACACAAATCCTTATCCTCCCATCCTTCTTAATGCTTATAACCATTGGACTTACCCATTCTAGATTCTTCTATAGCCTCAATGATACCAAATGATATCATCTTGTCTATCTCCTCCTTGACTCTTACCGCAAGTTCGATTCATTCGATAATGTCTCTTCCGAATCGGACATGCACCTCTCTTCATATTAATCCTCATTTCCCCTAAGGAGTGGTGAATTCATTTTAGCTCATGGTACCCACAAGGGAATAAGTCCTGAAATTCATGCAACAAATCAATGATATTTGAAACTTCTTTCTCCAACCAATAATCCCCAATGATAGCTTCCTTAGGTTCTGCCTCTGACCCAATGTTAACCTTCTTCATTTTCAAGGGCTCATGGTAGGCGCATGCTTGCTCATCGGTGCTATCCATGACTTTGCATGCACCCTTAGAGTGGCTAATATCTAGATTTTCTATTTCTCCACCATTAATTAAATAGACCATTTTTCCTTTTTCCTTTTCAATGCACGTGTGCTCAAGTTGTATCTCTTTTGATTCTTCTTCATTGAGACGCATATCCAAACTAGGTTCACCCAAAAATCCAAAGAACCTGCCTTTTTTCCATGGCACTATCTCCCACCGTGAGGAACTTGACAACTTACGCAATGCCTTATTTAATGATGGCTTGGTACTTTGATACTCAAAAGCTTGAATGAGATAAGCCGTTAACTCATGTCAATTCCTTTTCTCACGGCACATCTCCGAGTGAATGTACCATGCACGCGCACAACCTTGTAAGGTGGAATATAACTTATGCACCCATAATAAAGGTGACAAAGCTTCTGGGCCTTCCATCTAGGCCTTCTCACATGCTTGAATATGGGAAGAGGTGAGTTATTTGCCATGGTAGTCTTGGATAATAGTGGACGTGTTGCTTTTGCACGAAAACTTATAGAGAATGCAAATCTTACCTCGCACCACTCTAGAAGACTCTTGCGATGTGTTGCCCACCAATGCATTGCATTCCTAAGCAAGTCAGTATCGAGCATACTTCTCCTTTTGTTCTCATTCCTCTAATGAGCCTCTATCTCTCGCAAGAAATCATCGAGCTTGTTCCTTCCGTAGTAACCTGGTAGCTTCTTCCTTCCCAATGCTTGACTGAGTGTTCCTTTGTCACTCTTGTTATAGATCCTCTTAACTGTCACCCAATTAACTCATAGGTCCCATGCACCCAATTGTCACATGCTATGCTTGGTTGTATCACTCATAGATTGAGCGTCTTCAAACTAGATAATTCCTTCTGTAGGATGAATTACCTCAGGGTCTCTAATAGAGTGCACATAGATTCTGTCAAGGACTTCTTCTCCTAAGGGCTCAGTATAGGGTGTTGACTTCCCATCTATTAAATGGATGATCACCCTTTATTCCTTATTCTTGAAATTGATATACCCTTGGTAAACCATAGGTCGGTGTTTTTGTAACGCTAGGGGTGCCCAAATAATGTTAGAAAGTTATTAGCCTCGGCTAGTGCTAAGACTTTGAAGTCCCCAGGTGAACTTGGCTCCTTGAATAGTGATAACTACATCCTTTAAGACACCAATGGGTGTAGTTATTTTTATGCCCTCTCAAAGGACAAGGAAAATCCCATCTGCGTCGGCCTATCACCCGCCGAAATGAGCGCTGGCGCTCACCCGAGGCATACGCCGGTGCAATAGAAACTTAAGTGCATTATTTACAACAGAAACTTAAGTGAATAGATTGAAAGGAACAATACATTCATCTTAGAGCTCGAATGACTTTTAGACCAATGTTTTCATTCATATAAGAAAAGCATTACAGAACATAGATCTGAATCATAATAGAAAAGAAATGCACAGGGGTTTACACCCACTCATATGAAATGTATATATGACCTGATCCATACAGATGAAAGTAAAACTAGAAATACACATATATTCATATTAAGCATGTTGATAACCACATTACATTAATGGGGAAGTCACAGATCCATATGATAGTACAGAGCAAGGTCATGCATCGGAACTAGATTTAGGCCCTTCATAGTACAAAGAAAAATTGTTCAAACCCATCCCCTTGTTATAACCTACTCCTACAGATCCTCTAAACCCAACCTATGGAGCTCTCACAGCATTATTGCATGGATTCATCTCTCTTCTATTCTCAATCTCTCCATCTGTCTCTATGTGTATCTCTATATCTCCTTTTCTTCTACCGAGCGCTCATATATATAGCCTTATCAAGCACCGCCATGCCTTTCTGAAGTTGTAGATTACTTGCCATGTGTCCAAGTGGTCCTCCATGGGAGCATGATTCTTTAGATGTGAGCTCTCCATCCTCTCGCCATGATGACCTTCTCGGAATCTTCTATCACAAGGTATATTCCTTCAGGCACCAAGTTCTTGCTAGGATGGCACCTTATCCACTTTGCATCCGCAAATCAAGTCATGCTTTCCTTGTGTTCTACCCGATATGCCAAATATGGTTAAGTTATAAGATCTTTGTTCTACCTTGTGCACACGCCACCGGGTTCTACCAAAACCCTCCTAAAACCCTATCCTGCGTGCTTTCTCCTTGCGCACCTCTTCTTCAAATAGGCCTTGCGCACCCATGTGCCTTCTTGTACTTAGTCAATAGTTTAGGGGCCTAGCATCACCCCACACTATGCCTATTCTCCGCCTTGGGGAATACCTTCTTAAAGAATAAAGAATGAATGTCCTTGAATAGTTTGGAGAAAGAATAAAAGAATGAATAATTTTGTGGAAGAATGAAAGAATGGGGAACTATGATTATTTCTGCAAGAGAAGAAGGAAATTTTTCATCAAGTCTCTTCCCAACTTATTCCGTATTGACCTCGCTCTATGCCTCGTTGACAGAGGTCACTGATTAAGGTGCTCACCTCTTCAAAGCTTAGCCCTTCTCCTTGGGTATTCATTGTCTCCATGATTCCCTCCAATTTTTACCCAAATCCTCGAGCGCATCCATCCTTCAAGTGATCCGACAATACAACTCTTTCAAATGGTTTTGATTGAGCCCTACAAGGTCTCAACAACCTATGATTTCTTCTCAACCTCGTATAGAATATTTGACATGCTCCACCCTATTCCCCTTGTTATTCTCTTGAACTACTTGCGCTCTACCTCATGGATGGTGACCAATGCTCACCACTCTATCTCTATCGCTGTAGTTGTCATAAGTGGCCTCAATGAATTGAGTGGTAGATTTCACATCTACAAGGAATTTCTTATACCGAGCCACAATGACCACAACATTCATCTTTTCCTCCTTTTCTTTGCGCATTGATGCCTCCTCTCGCGATCTAAGGCCAATGGTCGTATTTCCATTGTGAGGACGTGGGTCAAGTCCTCTAAAACTCCAGGGTAGATCCATACTTCTATGCTTTGGTGGCCTTAGATCTGGATGCTTCATGAAAATGGCATTTGTGATCATCTCTCGCTTTCTTATAGACCTCATGCACCATTTCCTTCTCTTATTTGAACTCATGCCTTAGCTGCACACGTTGATTAGCTCTTCCCACTTTAACTCCTCGTTATCTTCTCCAGCTCCTCTTCCCTTTTCTCCGTTGTTTCCTCTAGGAACTTTACCTGTTGTTCCCCCGAAGAATCTGGCCTCTACTTCCACCAAAACTTTATTTAGCGCGTTGCATTTGTTTTTTTGATAGCCATTGAGCGCCATAAAGGGGTCATTACCTTTTGACTTTGGTACCTTCATTATTGCCCCTTGGCTTACTTCAAATTCTGGTTTGTCAATGTGGGACTTAAATGCCCAAGAAATCATTTTCCTTGTCCGAGGGTATGCACCTTCCTCATCAAATGATGCCATAGCCAAGAGTTGTTCCATTAGTATGGTGCTTTAAAAGTGTGCACGCAACACTTTGTCCGGTCTTCAATATAGACCATCCTCTAAACCTATAATGCCTCTCGTGCTTTTTCTCCTTACGCGTGTGACCTTATGAAATCTTACAGCCAAATTGGGATCCCCTCCCATGCTGCCATATTCCTTTTCTATGCTTTCCTCCTTTGCTTCCTTCATTACTAGGTCCGCACTGCATTCCATCTCTTGCTCTACTAGGTCTTCAATGATATTTTCTACTTCCCTCTCTATGGCCTCGTCTATCTATTCCTTAGTGAGGCTTGAGGTCCTTTGTTCTTTTATAGCTTCCTCACTTACCCCCTTTCCTGAGTATCTTCTTCTTCCTTGTCATTCTCCCTCTTAGAAAAGATGTATTCATTTTCTTCTTCCTCTCCTTCCTCCTCCGAGTCAAGAACATCATGGATAGGATGGTTGTCGCCTCCCGGTTCATCTTAATCATCATCGCCTCTCTCTCCTCTCTATAGGCCTCCAAGCTCTCTATATCCTCCGAATCATTTTCTTGTCACCTTCTGCTTCTTCCTGGTAGGAGATTATGCTTCCTTCTCCTCCTCCTTTGGTGACCTCTCCTAGGTGATGGGTTCCTTGTGCTTCGGTGCTTCTTCCTCTGAAGTATTTTCTTTCACCGGGGACTTCTTTCTCCACGTATAAGTACTGGGCTTAGCGCTTGTCCCTAGCGTGCTTACCGCTTATGTAGCCTAAACACTTGGTGCTTTATGCACCTCTTCCCTTTCCCTCTTCTTTGGCACAGATTCTTTCTACCTGTGGGGTCCTCAGGGATGGATACATCATTTTCCAAGTATGTGCCCTTTTCAAATTTTGGCCTGATGCAAAGGTATATTCTTATCTGCATCCCTTCCAGTGATTGGCAAAGTCACTGGTTTCATCATCTGTATCTCGTGGGAGACATATCTCTCCATGTATGCATGCTTCTTGGGGTAAACCAACTTCCTGCGCAATTCTTTGTGGTCTTGATCCACCTCACTAAGGTCGAACCTTAGTCTCTTGGCCTCTTTGAATCTGTTCACCCCCACTTGGAAGTATTGTGCGGTGAAGGAGAAGGGAAGCTTACACCATGGGCTCATTGTTTCATCTATCAACCTAAATTTTCCAATGCAGAAGTGTTGATATACCACAAATTCTACTTCTCCTTGCACGAGCGGGTAACTGCATGGAATTCTCCATTCCACCCTCACGCGTCCCTCATGCACTTGTACCATTTCTCTAAATGCACCTTGTGAGTGGTTGTCATTGTCTCACAAGTATATTTTGCGAACCACTTCGCGAGCGAGGGATCCTCTTTTGGGTACTCCCAAATAAACCTTTCTGGCCCATCGGGCACTCTGATTTTTGAGAAGACAATTGTGAGGAGGACATTACCAAATAGTATCTTCTCGCCTTCTTATGCGCTGCTAATGATTTCATCCGTGATGAAAGTGGACAAGTTGTAGATGGTCCCCTTAGATATTTTTCGACACACATTCAGCCATGCCTTGTTCACTTGAGTCCATCTCTCTTGGTCATTGAGCTTGGTTACCAAGCATGCGGCCATCCTCATCACAGTTCCGGGATCTCGTGATGTCAAAGTATCGCAATACTTTCTTATGGTCATATGTAGCAAATGTTTCCTTGATAGCCTCATTGTCGCTTAGGTCATCATCAATGCTATCCCTTCGCAGATAAGGCATGTGAACTTGGAAATTAACTAGGAAGTTATGTGCATCTTTCACCCCATGAAATAAAAGTGGTCTTCGTGAATGCGCACCATTAGCCACTGGTATAGGCACTCAGGTTTTCCGAAGTAGGGTAATTCGTAAAGTTGTAGTAGTCCTGCCTTCTCCAACTTAACCTTTACTTTGTCACTGTAGATGGGCATGCCTTCTGGTGTCCTCTTATTTGTTGGGTGAACCAACTCCAAAGCCATTTATTTTTCTGTCGTGTTGGTGCGGTGATTATAGTCACTTACAAACATCTTCCGTAAATGATATTCCCATTCTTTTCCTAGCAATACCCCATATAAGTATTGCATCTCCGCGTACCATTCTTCATTTGTGCTTATGACGACAACCATTTGCTTCCCCTTGCCCTTGCCCTTCTACTTTTTAGGTGAGATGGTTGCTTTCTTTGGTGCCATTCTTCTAGTTAGGTTATCACTTCAAGCATCTTTTCCTTTCGATGCTCGCCACTTTATCAAACCCTAATGCACAACCTTACGAAGAAACCCTCCTGCACGTCGTGCCGTAGCCGGCCAAAACCTAACTCGGAATAATTCTTCCACAACTTCCTCCATGCCCATGTACTCCTTTCCTATTAGTTTGTGGATCTCCTCTAGTTACGTCTGCTCGCCGATTTCTTCAAATTTTCTTCACACAGATCGCCTTTGATTCCTTAGTTCGCAAGAGCTCTTTTCTCTTTGTAAAATGCAAGGTAAATAATGAAGTTCCCATCTTCTTATTTATAGTTTTTCCTTCTTTCTAACATTAAATTTTATTTGACCTACCACCATAGTTAGTATTAAATGCAAATTTTTCCACCAAGACGACCTTACGCGCCTTCACTTACGCAACCCAACCTTGCACTAAAAACTACTACAACCTTCTAGCGCAAAAACAATCCATCCTGACGGAAAGAATCTTACGCGCGTGCATTAACAACACCAAAGGAACTTCTTCTCCTCTTCACTTCTCTCTCGTACATGGTTTCTTTGGTCTTATCCACGACACCAAAATTTTTCATGCACCTCTTCTTCCACGATCTTCCTTCATCCTCAGTGCACTTTATATCCATCAACTAGACAATTCACCGCAATTTCTATTGCCAATTCAATTTGTATTACAGCCCATATTTTGCATCACTCCACCCCACACTAAAAAAATGCGTGGTCCTTCTGCGCATGCAGAAACTTCAAAAATTAATGTGGTTACTGCTCCCAAGGCAAAAACAAACAACAACAAACGACGAGAAAGGGAAACACAAGAAAGGAAATTTGCATAAAGGGAAACTTATACTAAATGGAAAAACTACCTTATTACAAACACCAAGAAGACTTATTTATAGTAGGGCTTTAGCCTACTTCCATTGAAATGGCCTGGTAATCTCATTCCATCCAATGACTCTCAACTAGCACACACCTGAATTAAGGATATCCAAGATGATATAGGGACCCAACCAATGGACTTTCAGCTTTTTGGGATGGCACAGAAACTTAGAATCATATAACAATACCATCTAGCCCAATCTCAAATTGTTTGTTTCTGATGTGGTGATCATGCCATGCTTTTTGTTTATCCTTTTTAGTATTTTGACTCCACCTAGCCAATGATCATCTCTCATCTAATTTCATCAATTTTTCAATCCTTTCCTCCAACGCTTGTTCATCGGCCAATCCTCTTGCACGCGCTATACATAGAGAAGGTAACATAAATTCAATGGGTAAGATAGCCTCTGTGCCAAACACCAATTGAATGGTGTGGCTTTATTCAACCTCTTATAGGTTGTCCTATATGCCCATAGAACTGCTGATACTTTGTCATCCCAATCTTGTCTACCAATGTCACAAATTTTGGTCAGGGTATGACTCAGTATTTTATTGAATGCCTCGGTAGTTCCATTTGCTTGTGGATGGTAAGGGGTAGTCTTATGATGAGCCACCATGAACTCTACTAACAAAATCCTAATGGTCTCATTTAGGAAATCCGTACCCCTATCACTGGTTAAGATCAATGGGCATCTATACCTTGTAATAATATTTTCCCATAGAAACTTTGGCTCAGTTGTAGCCGTAGTACAAGCCTTGGTAGCAGCACTACTTCTACCCATCTTGTCAAATACTTCGTGCAAGTGATTACATAGCATGATCCTATCCTATGCACTACCGGTGAAATGAGGCCTAAAAATCTATGGCCCACTTTTAAAATGGTTCTACACTTGGAATAGGCGCAAAGGAATTTCATCCCTCCACCCTAGTTTTCCAAGGCGTTGACAATGATCACATGCCTTCGCGCAATACTCTTTTTAAATCTTGATATAGGGTTTCCCACCATAACCCATCTTGTAATATATTACGCGTAGTGGCATCCCCTACATAGTGTCCACATGCACTTCCTCCATGTGTCTCCTCCATAATATCTAGGTGCTCATGTTCTAGCACACACTAGCGCAACACTTCATCATGTCCTAGTTTGTACAAATCACCACTAACCAACATGTAGGGTGCAACGCGTATGGCTAACTACTTCCTTTCTAATGCTTTCATCCCTTCTGGTGCCATACCTATTTTGAGAAACACCACAATATCCTCTAAGTTTGAGGGCACGTGCCACAACCTAAACAGCTTGCACATCTGGCATGGTCTCCTCAATGATTTGCACATCCTCCCCTGAGTCAATTCTAGACAAGTGATCAGGCCCAAAATTACTCTTTCCTGGCTTGACAACCACTATGAACTCAAATTCCTAGAATAGTAGGACCCATCGACATATGCGCCCTTGCAGAATGGGCTTGTTTACCAAGTATTTTAATGCCATGTGGTCTATGTAGAATACAAATGGTGTTACTAGTAGATATTACCTAAACTTGTGCAACGTCGTAGATCATGGATAGTGCTTCGCGCTCAGTAGTGGTGTAATTTTTTTCTATGCTGATGTTAACTTTCTACTTGCAAAGCACAAGGGATGGTCAACAATTCCTTCACTAGGTTGTGCCAATACTGCTCCAACGGTTGTACCAGAGGCATCCACATGAACATGAAAAGGTTTATCGCAAACATGGAAACAGAGAATGGGCGTTGTGACAAGCCTATCCTTTAAAGTGTCGAGTGCCCTCTCTGCTGCGCCTCTCCTAATGAAAATCACTCTTTTGTCTAAGTAATTCCTCTAATGGCACATTGATCTTGGCATATACCTTGATGAACTTCCTATAGTAACTCCGTATGGCCAAGGAATCCACACATGACACTTTGGATAGTCACTCCCTAAACCCACGATGGTATGGTGCAACCTTGGCGGGATCTACTAGTAAGCCCTCTTTACATATGATATGTCCCAATAAGGTTCCAAATGGGGTAGCAAAGACACACTTCTTGATGTTGAGGGATATCCTCAACTGTTGACACCTTTCAAACATTAGTCTTAAGTTATCACAATGGTCCTTGACTAGACCATACACCGTCTAATCATCCAAATAGACCTGAAGAAATTTATGGATGAAGTCTTGAAAGGCTTGTACCACAATGTGCAAGAACACCATAGGCACATTCTTCAATCCAAAAGGCATGACCGTATAGGAAAAAATTCCCCATTCAGTGGTGAAAGTTGTCTTTCTCTGGTCTTCCTTTGCAATCCACACCTAGTGGTACCACGAGAACCTGTCATGAAGGAGTAGACTTTGCACTGGTCAATCCTCTAAGATTTCTTCAATAAATGGGGTAGGGAAGGGATCAATGACACATACTACATTTAGGTCCCTGTAGTCAACACAAATCCTTATCCTCCCGTCCTTTTGATGCTGATGACCATTGGGCTTATCCATTCTGATTCTTCTACGACCTCAATGATACCTGACACTATCATTTTATCTATCTCCTCCTTGACCCATACGCACAAATTTGGATTCATTCGGTATGGCCTCTTCCGGATTGGGCATGCACCTTCCTTTAGTTTTATCTTCATCTCCCCTAAGGAATGGTGGACGCCTTTGAGTTCATGATACCCGTGAGGGAATAAATCTTAGAATTCACATAATAGATCAATGATCTTTGAGACCTCCTTTTCTGACCAATAGTCTCCAATGATTGCTTCCTTGGGTTCTTTGTCCTCTGACCCAACATTAACCTTCTTCATTTTTAAAGGCTCATGGTAAGCACACATCCTTTCATCAACGCTATCTATAACATCGCGCGTTCCTATAAAGTGGTTAACATATAAAATCTCCATTTCCTCTCCATCTATGACATAAACCATCTTTCCTTTTTCCTTTTCTATGCATGCTTGCTCAAACTGCATCTCCTCCGACTTGTCCTCATTGAACGTACCTCTAAACTAGGCTCACCTAGAAAATCTAGTAGCCTATCTTCCGCCATGGCACTATCCCCCATCATAAGGCACTTAATCACTTGCAATGCCCTATCAACTAATGGCTTTGTGCTCATATTCAAAAGCTTGGATTAGATCAGTTGTTAGCCCCGCCAATTTCTTATGAGTCGACGTTACCCATAATGATGGTGGCAAGGCTTCTGCATCTCCTATTTGAAAGAGTTGGCGAGAATTGTATCAAAACTATGCACCATGATAAAGTTGCACTCAAGGAAAAGTAATAGCTCTAATGTAATCACAAGGAGGAATTGATCAATCAATGGAAGAGGTTGCATAGCAATGAACAAAGCTTGCACATAGAAAAAGATAGCGGAGTGTCTTAGCATACTCATGATTGTCAAATGAAGGGATACATATAGGGTGCCGAGTAACCCTAGTGCAGACACACAAGCAAACCCTAAACCTAACCCTAAACCTAAGCCATGTGAGATGACCCTCCATATGTGTGTGGAGGACATATAGGATCCCACAGATCAACACCCCCTTCATTGAAGCTAGGGTAGTGGCTATGATGCGTTAGAAAAAAAAGGAAGACACTCTAAACAACTAAGAAATATGTGTTAATGGGGGTTGAAACTAAAGGCTTGATAAGGTACCCATATACAAACAACATCTTCCTAGAAGAAGAAGAAGAAGAGAAGGACTATATATCCTAAAGAAGATGAGCAGCTACATAATACCTCACCCTAAGAAGATACTGCAAGTGAAGAAACTTCACCTTAGTGAAGTGCTTAGTGAATATATCTCGCAATCTAATCAAATTGTACTCGAATGTATCTTGAATGTTGATGATACCATCATGAATAAGCTCTCGTATGAAGTGCATATGGATCTCAATGTGCTTCATCCACTAATGCTGAATTGATTTCTACAAATTGAGATAGTGCTCGTGTTGTCACAATAGATAATGGTAGGGTCATTGTCTAAAGTGGATTCTAAACTCTATTAGAATACCTTATAGCCAAACAACCTCTCGTGGTAGGGTTAATTGCTCCTCTCGTATTATGCCTATGTAGAAGATATCACAATTGCATTTTCTTCTTGCTAGACCAACTAATAGGATCTGAACCAAGAGAGAAAGCGTAGCTAAAGGTAGATTTCGATGATCTAAGTCACGTGCCTAGTTAGAATGTGAACCCAATCAAGTCAATATCCAACCCTCTAAAAAAGTGAATGCCATCGAGATAGGTGCCATGAACATAATGAAGGATCTACTTAGCTACTTTCCAATGCAACTCATGTGGCTCCCGATGAATCTGGACACGATCCCAAAAAATAAGGTAAATCCGGTCCGAGTGTGAGTCAAGTAAATCAAGCTCCCCACCAACCGCCGATAAAGGGTACCATCAATTAAGGGAGTAGAGCAATCGAAACCAACCTAACCCCGAAAGAAAAGGAGTAGGAGAAGAGTTGCAATCGGACATCTAAAAATGAGCAAGCAAGTCAAGAGCATACTTAGGTTTTGAAATAAAAATTCTGAGTTAGATTGTGAAAATCGGATCCTAAGAAAGTAGTGAAGCGAGACCTAAGTCGAGTCATGGAAAACTATTGGCCAAGGCGATCTTCATAAATCAATGATAGAGGAAGAGTTGCCTTTGATAAAAATTCATCAATATAGAGAACAAGAATGAGTATGAAGTCATCTTGCCATAGAATATAAACATTTGGATCAGAGTGACACCTAGTAAACCCTGATGTAAGTAAAAATGAGTCCATCTTGGCATACCAAGCCTTGGGGCTTGTTTAAGGCCATTAAGAGACTTCTTTAACTTACAAATGAGGGAGGGATCATGGACATAACCCAAATGTTGTTCCATGTAGATCTCTTCCTCTAGGTCACCATGAAGGAAGGCACTCTTAACATCCATTTGATGGACTTTCCATCTATTTGTTGCGACAATGGCTAGGGTCAGTCGAATAGAATTCATCTTCACAACTAGAGCAAAGGTTTTAGTATAATCAACCCTGGTTATCTAGAAGAAACCCTTAGATACTAATCATGCTTTAAAATTTTTGACATCTCCATCTACTCCATACTTTGTTTGGAACACCCACTTACACCGAACAATTTTTCTTCCTTTCAGAAGAGGGGTGAGATCCCAAGTATTGTTCTTCATGAGAGAGGAATGCTCCTCATCCATGGCAGAATCCCACTCAGGAATACAAGAAGCCTCCTAGAAAGACTGTGGATCAGAGGTAGAGGTGAAGAAAGAGTGGGGTCCAATGAAATATGAGTGAGTATGTCTCATATTTGAAGTATCTCCAACTAAATCTCTAGCACTTTGTAGAGTTTTCCTAGCCCAAAGAGGACCAGGAGGATCAACCTCTGAGTCAAAAGATTCATCACTCGAGTGAGAAGGGACATAGTCCTCATCATCACTACTTGTTAGAATTGGAAGACTCAAGGGTTTGATGGTCAAGAGGATTAGGAAGAGGAGCATGCTCAACAACATCATCATCTGATGAGTCGAATCTAAATCAGCAAGCTGAAGAACCTCAATAGGTAGAAGTAGAAGTTGACGAAGACTCATCGAACTTAACACTTCTCTCAATATAAAGCTCATGAGAAGTAGGATTCAACAATCGATATCCCTTCACACCATCAGGATACCCTACAAAGATACAAGGTTTGGATTGTGGTTCTAATGCCTTGCATTTCTTCTTAGGAATCTGAGCCATAGCCTTGGATCCGAAGACTTAAAAGTTCTCAACATCAGGATTGCGTCCAAACTAGGCTTCAAAGGGTGTCATCCCTTTTACTGCTTTGTGTGGAACACGGTTCTGAATGTAATTAGCACAATTCACTACTTCAACCCAATACTGCGGAGGAAGAGACTTCGAGTGAATCATACAAGTGGCCATCTCTTTAAGAGTATGGTTCTTTCTTTCTACTACTCCATTCTGCAAAGGGATGTAAGCAATTGTATGCTTTGTAAGGAGATCCCTTCAAAAGTACATAAATCCATGAACCTATTGTTTACATATTCACCTCCATTGTTGGTTCGAAGAACCTTAATAGACCGTTCCACCTATTTCTCAACAAGAGCCTTAAAGTCCTAAAAATGTTCAAAGACTTCAGACTTAAGCTTAAGAAAATATACCCAAGTATATCGTGAATAGTCATCAATGAAGGTCAACACATAAAGAGCTCTAGTAAATGAAGGAGATGGAAATGGACCAGAAATATCACTGTGAACAAGATCTAAAGGATGAGTAGCTCTCTAGGATTTTCCTTTGTCAAAGTTCTTTTTAGGATGCTTTCAAGCGTCTACCCTCACAAAAACCTCCTTAGAAAACTTGACAAGATGTAACTCATTGACCATTTTGTTTTGGCTCAATTGTTCAAGGTAGCAATAATTTTGATGTCTAAAACCCTCATTCCATAGCTTACTAACCTCATTTTCATGAGTGAGCAAGGTAATGGGCGTAGAATCAAAATTAAAGTGGAAAAAGGTATACAATTGTGAATGGTGATCCGCCTTTCCCTCGGCCAACCGTAGTGTCATCGTTAAGCTCACAAATAATCACCGAGTTAGGACCAAATTCCACTCACATTCCTTCACCAAGGTGAGTAATTTGGTAAACCGATAGGAGATCATGAAAACTCAACACTTGGTTTAATGTTCCCCATCCATCTCTATCGATCCACTACCGAAACTCGCACAGCCGACCATGTCATTACCCATCGTGATTTAGCACATACCACAAGGCTTGATGTTGGAGAACTCAACGTGCGAAGAAGCCATGTGGTGTGAGGCACCAAAATCTATAATCCACGTCAATCAAGGAGAAAATTTGGCTACAAGGGCCTTTCCTTTCTTCTTATCGATTTAGAACCTTTTACGGTAGAAGACTCGTCCTTCCGGAGCATTTTGTTTGATAGACTCGGGAATGTTGGTGTGTGTATTTTCCACATCATTAGGTGAGTCATCTCACTTAGGTGAGATCGTAGGTCCATGTGTCATTTAGAGCTCATCATGAGATTCTCTTACGCGTCAGTGCGTCATATGCGTCATTGGGAGTTACACTTCTATTCTCGGGAATGTAACTCCCCTCTCTTACTTAAGTTGTCATGATTGCGGCAGCTTTGGGGTTACTCAGCACCTCCTATATGTACACCCCATTTTGATCTATGAGATAGAGGAGAGTTTTATGGCTTAACCAGGTTCTTCCCATGTTTCAAATCTTTGCATGCACATTCGGTTGATGCTCGCTCCTCTCGAGATCTCTTCATGTTGTCATTCAGACGTCCATTGATGTGCACGTCATCCCTCATGATCCCCGCTTGTGGGTTTTAAACCCTCTTTCATGGTATCAGAGTAGATCTTGTGGGTCCGTGCACTCTTTGGTGTTTCTGTGCGTGTTTTCCAGCTTTCGGCGTGATATATAGATTTCGTGTGTGTGTCGTAATGGTTATTCCGTTCATGCACTTCTTGCATTGATTCAGGCGTTATACCTATGTTCCAAAATGTTTGTGGTTCATTTTTGGGTGTTCGTGGTTTTTTCTGCCTTGCATGTGGTTTTGAGGTGCTTCAGAGTCTCTGGTTGTAGTTTTGGGTATTTTATAGTTTCAGATCTGAGTTTTTCACGTGTTGGTTTTAATCGAGTCTCGGTTGTGGCGATCCTCCTCCGAACAAGCTTAGTTTCTAGCTCAGTTTCCGACTCACTCGGCCTGAATTTGTAGTGAATCGACATGTTTTCCATTCACCGCTTTGGTCTCTAATAACATTTTCCGACTTGTCTTCGACCTTCACTAATCTTGTTATGAGTTTTTTTACATTTGGGGTTGTTACATTGGTCTTCGACTACGGCTTGCGGTTTGCATTGTTCACTTCGGCCCGGCTCTGCATTTATTTTACTCGGTCTTTTTAACTCGTCCTCGACCTACGTGTTTGGATGCATTGCTTTGGGTTTGAGTTTCAATCTTCGATGATTGGTTGCTTTCATCTCCTTCGTTGGCACTTGGAAAGCTTTGTGTATGGCACTTTGTACACTATTCCACATCATTCATGCATGGTCCTTAACTCGCCTTTTAACTTCCCCGACTTTAGCACATTGTTCTATCTAGATTGCATTGTTGCATTGTTCACTCGATCCTGGACTACTACTCTCCCGCTCCTGCACACGTTGATCTTCCCGTCTGCCTTCACTGCTCCATGCCGCATGAGGTTTCTTCATCCTTCCGAGCTCGCCCTCTCTGTGTTTACAACGTTCAACCCAAATCTCCAACCTTCGTAGGGAGTGAGATCGTAGAGTAGTGAAATTGACATGGACGTGTGGACGTTTTTACATTCTGCTCCCTTCAATTGTGCCTCTGATACCCGCTCGGCCTACATAACTTACATTTTGCCGACTCTCCGACTCGCTTTTACACTCTACACTTTGCATTTTGATCCTTGTTCACACGTTTTTTCCTACAACTATGTTTTTTTGGGGACGTAGTTCTGCGGCGGCCGGTTCACTGGCTCACCTCTCTAGCACTGCGCTCTGCTTGACATTACAACATGACATGTAACAGATCTCCAATTTCCTCTTCCGCAAGCTCAACAACTCCCTCTAGCACGTTTCACCTCTGCGCACCTGCAATCAACCCTCTCGCTGCTCCATGTGGGCTCCAAATAGCTACGCCGCCATGTGCTTGAAAACATGGGCCCCTCCTTTCCTCTTTTTTAATGTTTTGAGGTAAAAAAACATTCATTATTCAAAGATGGCATGTAATTGAGTTTTAGACTATTTTTGGCTTGTTTTATTAACCCTCCTACGAGCGTCGAAGACGGAGGGTGAGGTTCGGGGTTGGCAGGAGGCTAATACCGCCTCGCAAGCAAAACAGACCCTACTTAAAATTCGATGCCATTTCCAATGAGTATACATATGATAACCTTTGAACCCATTTCATGCACTTTTTTAATGCGTTTAGGCGTTTATTACATTTTCCATCGATTGCTAAGGGAATCATTTTAATGCTATAACTTTTGACTCACTACTCATTTTTGAGTGCTTCTTTAGTCAAAGTTGCATGATTTTTCACATTTTACATGATGAAATTGTCAATTTTGTAAACATACTACTTTATAAAGTGCCACATTCTAGGGGGTTGACTAGTACTCTTGGGCTTTCACACGCAGACGCATTATCGGTCGAGTCTGACGTCTTACTTTTGTGCATCTTGCATTTTTCATCATGGAGAGTGCGCTTTCCAAAATGAGCATCGTAGGATCTCTTTACCTCCACCACTTCTCACCGGAGAGAGGGAACTATTTAACTCGGCATGCTTCCATGGAACGTTACTTCACCCACGAGGTCTTTTACCCTTCTTGCTGGGCCGCCTCTGCACCCATTGATCATCCTCATCTAGAGGACTTCACTTGACACTTGTGACCACATCTTTGGTCACATGATGATGCATGTCTCTCGTTCTCTTTGGTTTCATGTGGTAGACTCGAGATCCACCCCACCATGTCTCCTCCACTTCTTCGTGTGATGGCAATTCTCATTGACATAGAATCGTTTGTTCTACTTCTCGATGACGAGGATTTTGCACCTAGTTCGATGCGAGAATGCATTACAGAGGACTTCTCTCCTCTTTCTCTCTCTATTCCAGAGAGTGTTGTCACCCCTCCCATCTCATCGATATCAAGCAGCCTCATACGGTCATTACACCCGCCTCCTTTCCACTTCCAGTGTACGAGGCCCACTTCACTCCTCTACCTTCATTGGATGACTCATACCTATCTGACATCACTCTTCTATTTGTTGAGCCCCCTCATTGGGACGAGTATCTGCCTAACTTTAGTCGTCTTTTTTCACAGAGTCCACTTGTGATGCTCTATAGGTTTCTCATCCATCTACAAGTGTTTCAGAGGAGTTCATCATCTCTGTTGTTGGGAGTACCCTTCCGGGAATCATGTCACTTCCACATATCCAGAGACCTTCATTGATCCACCTCACCGTTTGTGGATCTTTTTTTTGTGGAGGATGTTTTGTTCCCTTCACATCACTTGGACATCCTTTCTGTGGGTGTTCCTCTTTTTTACTCCGACAGATTACGCACTTGTAACATTACCTTTGGTTGCTTTGCACTCACTTGCTAGACCTATGTCAAACTTCGAAGCACCAAACTTAGAGTTCTTTGTGTTGCTACCTTCAGCCTTTGTGGAGTGGGTAGACTTTCGACGTCATTTCTCGTCCTTCTTAAGGCGAGGCACACCGTTTCGTTGCGGTGGCTCTTCTTTAGTCCAGAGGCGAGAGGATCTCATCATCGACATTCTTCTCGGGAGACTTCCTAGAGAGCTCAGTAGAGTTCGATCCGTCCATGGCATCTTCTGCATCCCTCTCGCCTCCCTCTTCTTCTCTCTTCTTCTTCTTTCTCGAGAGATTGCCTCTTTGTACATGGGTACCTTTTCGGGCTCGCTCATAATGGGACCCATCTTTGGCATCTTTTTAGATTAGAGAGTATGTTTTGTTCTCTTGTGGTGGATTTTTTTCCCACTATGGTTTCCTTCACTACTTGGGACCTTTTTCTTGTGCGTGGGTACCTCATTAGGTTTTGTGCCGAACCCATTTCTCATTTCGACTTGCCACCTCATCCTAAGTTAAGGGGGATTGGTGTGTGTATTTTCCACATCATTATGTGAGTGATCTCACTTAGGTGAGATCGTGGGTCCATGTGTCATTTAGAGGTCATCATGAGATTCTCTTACGTGTTAGTGCATCGAGTGCATCATATGCGTCATTAGGAGTTACACTTCTATTATGGGAATGTAACCCCCTCTCTACTCTCGATTTTTCATGATTGCGGCAAAGACTGGGGTTACTCAACACCTCCTATATGTACACCCCATTTTGATCTATGAGATAGAGGAGAGTTTTATGGCTTAACTAGGTTCTGCCCGTGTTTCAAATCTTTGCATGCACATTCGGTTGATGCTCGCTCCTCCCGAGATCTCTTCACATTGTCGTTCGCACATCTGTTGATGTGCACGTGCCCTCATGATCCTTGCTCATGCGGGTTTTAAACCCTCTTTCAAGGAACACCTATTTGATTTTTTCCAAGTAAATGAGTAAGGTGATCAATTTGTTTTCTACCACGTATGCTCTTTATGATCAGGCTTCTTGTAATAGGAACACAAATACTTGTCTTTCTATGCTCTAGGCTTAGAAGTCGAAGTGTTCATGTTAATTTTAGTTTTGGTCTTGGTTTCCTTCTTAGGTTGATCCTTTTTTTCTTTCTTCTTTTCAATCTTCTTTTCCTTACTAGTACTTTCTATAAGGGCATGTGACTTGGACTTGAGAGACCCCATTTGAATGAGTTTGTCCTGTTCTCGAATGAGTTGGGACGAAAACCAGTCAAAGGAGGGCATATTCCATCTTTTCCCAATGTAACTTTTGTAGCGTAAAAGTTGACACAAAGACAGAATATTCGTGACCTAACTTAGAGAGAATCGACAAGATCGAGTTGAGAATCTTTCTTCTCTACTTGACATTCCTTAAACAACAATCTAGTGTGGACAAACTTAGAGAAGAATGTTTGTAGAGTTTTCAAAATCATTAGGATTTAACCCTAGTAGTTCATTTTCCAACTCATGCACTCTCATGTCATCTTGTTGTCCAAACATTCCATCTAACGTTTCCATGTAGAATTAGGTGTTTCGTAAGACTCAATGTGGAAGAGCAAGTCAAGAGAAACGGACATGCAAAAATGCCTAAAGCTTCATCACTACGGTTTAACCACTTAGATTTTTTAGGTCGTCATCCGGTTCACTGGGCCTCTCGGTTCCCATGGTGATGCGGAATAACCCTTTACCCCTTAGTTTCATAATTATTTTCGATCTCCATTTGAAGAAGTTGAATGGCGTAAAAAAGGAATTGAAAGTGCATCCATAGTGAAGAGAGAGAAATAATGTAGAAAAAGAAACACAAGAATCACAACCACCTAGGACAATATAATAACCCCCCTGCTTTTGGCACTTTATAGTTTAGTGCGTTGAATACAATCGGGTCCGAGCATGCATCTTGAAACACTTGGTAACTCACCTTGCAATCAACATAATAACACACAAGAGAGGAGACCACAATCGTGTTTTGTGGAGCGCAACAAAGTGACACCGTACACAAGCACAATTGCAAAAAACTAGGAAGGAGGCAAAATCAAATCCTGGTTGTGAGAAAAAGTGTCTCACGTTGCGAAGGATACCCCCTTGCTGCAAACTGTGGCGGATGCGCTCACTAGTCACAAGCAATAATAAGGGTAAAATACAATGTTTTGAATGAACTCAAGATGAGTTGGAAGGATCTTCAGAATGCCAAAAAGCACGCGGAAGAAGACAAATAGAGGTTAAAGTGTTATTGCACACTTGAGCACATGATTAGTAAAAAAATCGACAATAACGCTTAAAAAATTATCGTTTAGAAACGTCCAATTTAGCTAATTTTAGAGCTTTAGGAGTTTTAAAAAATGATAAAAATGTTGATTTTAAATTATTACTAATCGAAAATGAAGAGACCTAATTAAGGTCATAATTAATAAAACTAGATTTAATTAAATCTAATTAATTATGAATAATTAAGATCTAATTAAAATTAAATCCTAATTAAATATTTAAATATACTTCCCTTTTAAAAGAAAGTCAAATTTCCACTTACAATTTAAAAAAATTGGGATAAGACCTAATAAGATCTATTAAAGAAACTTACTAAGATCTAGAAGATCTATTAAAAAATCTTACTTGTTAGTTTAAATAAAGCCACCGAAATAAAATTTGAAAAACTTACCAAATATAACTTATTGTTATATAAAATTACCAACTCATGGGAGGATCCCGAGTTGTGTGGTAGACCGTTGGAGGATACGGTGGTGTATCCCAAGTTGGGCTCAGAAGATGTGCCAAGAACGTCGTGGGAGGATCCCGAGTTGGATGGATCGGGAGTGGGTGTTTCAAGCGTGGATCACATGTTGAAGCCATTACCGTAAAGGGCTCGGGAAGGATGGGCTTGGGGCACGTGCGGAGCTGAGAAAGATCACGGGATAAACACACGAAGGAGCAGAGAGCTCGGGAAGGGGATGAAAACTAGGGCGAGAGAAGACATAGTGAGGAGAGCCATGAGGAGAGGAGAAGGCTCAAGACAGAGGTAACTCGTTGACGAGCAGCATGACCTCGTAGGGAGAAGGATGGCTTGGCCACACAGATAGGAACGACTTGGCCAGAGTAATAAAATGATCCGCCAGGGTTTGAAGATGACTCGGCTCGCAAGAAACGGCTCAGCTAGGGAAGAATGAGCTAGAAAAATGAGTTTCGTGGCAGGTTGAGAAAAGACCAAACTTTCCAGGTCAAACAATAAACCCGCAGAGCAAAACAAACTCACCGAGCTCTGGTCTGAGGAGTTGTAGCTCGCAGGTGTTGGTGGTGAAGGAGCTCGACCATGCAAGGTCAGTAGCTCATTGCGAGTTCCGGAGGAGCTCGGTGGAGAGCAGAGAGCTCATGGGTGAATGGGGAGAGCTCTGGTGAGCACGTAAACACCAAACACCGAAAACCGTAATTTTGAAAATGTACTGTAAAACACCATGAAAACACAGAGAGAGCCAAGCAAAACAAGGATTTATAAAAATTTCTAGTTTAGTAAAAAAATTTAAAAACTAGAAAATAAACAACCTCTATTTTAGCTGATCTGCTAAACTTATCCACAACTAGCTAAATGTAGCTGTAAAACCCCTGAAAGCTCAAGGAGATGCCTCGCACATGTACGAAAAATGCACAAAACCAAAAACTTTCCAAGAACAACTTGTTAAATACGTTAGCAATAAAAATCTAGAATCTAATGATCGAAAAACTTGCACGAGGAGTAAAAATAACGAAACCAAGAGTAATCACAACTCAGATGACGAATGCACGTTTACTCTGATCTCATCTCTGATACCATGAAAGAGTTGGTGAGAATCATATTGAAAACTATGCACCACGATAAAGTTACACTTTGAAGGAAACGTAATAGCTCCAGCGTAATCACAAGGAGGAATCTATCAATCAATGGAAGAGCTTGCATAATGTAACAAAGCTTACACATAGAGAAAAGACAATGAGTGTCTTGGCATACTGATAAATGTCAAATGAAGGGATACATATAGGGTGTTGAGTAACCCTAGCGTATGACACACAAGCAAACCCTAAACCTAACCCTAAACCTAACCCATGTGAGATGACCCTCTAGAAGTGTGTGGAGGACATATAGGATCCCACACACCAACACTATCTAGGCCTTCTCACACGCTTGGATATGGAATGAAGCGGTCTCTTTACTAAGGTTGTCTTCAATGACCGTGGGCGCATTACTTCTAGAATACCTTATATAGAACATGATTCTTACCTTGTGCCACTCCAGGAGGCTATCTCGATGTGTAGCCCACCAGTGTGTTGCAGTCCCGAGTAAACCGTAAGTGATGTATCTCTCGCAAGAATCTTATGTTTCAACTCGGAATCTTTACTCAAGTATAACCTATCCTCGTACTATATGGCATTACCTTTCCACTCAAATTTGTTAGATGTCATAGATCCTTGTTTGATATTTTGTATTAGAGATTGTGTATCCTTATCTTGATTCCATTCCAATCTTGCTTCATCCACTTAATCGTCAACATGGACATTCCACATAAGTAAGGCATATGCGGATGTATCCCTTTTGACAACGCATCAACTACTACATTTTCTTTACCCTTTTTGTATATGATTTCAAAATCATAACCCAACATTTTTTTACCCACTTTTGTTGTTCCTCAGATGATAACCTTTGCTCCAAAAAGTATTTGAGACTATCATGATCAGTTTTTACCTTGAAGTGTCTACCCATGAGATAGGGCCTCCATTGCTTGACCGCATGAAGAATAGCCATCATTTCTTTCTCATAGACATGTTTGAGTAGATCTTTTCCTTTGAATTGGTGACTCTCAAATGCAATTGGTCTTCCTTCCTGCATTAGAACTGCTCCCAATCCTGATCTTGAAGCGTCACATTCAACAATGAAGGTTTTTGAGAAGTTGGGAGTAGCCAAAACTGGGGTGTTGCACATGGCTTCCTTCAACTTGCTCAAAGGATTTAGTGGCTACGTCTATCCAATGGAAGGCATCCTTCTTTAGCAATGTAGTGAGTGGGGTTGCTATTCTACCATATCCCCGCACAAATCTTCTGTAGTACCCTGTTAGTCCTAGGAACCCACAAAGATTTTTGAGATTTTGGGCCTTGGCCATTCCACCATAGCTTTGATCTTCTGAGGATCAACTTTGATGCCTTCATGGGATACAATATGACCCAAGTACTCTACCTCTTGTACACCAAAAGAACATTTGGATGGCTTTGCATACAAATTATGTTTCTCCAAAATTCCAACACATTATTTACATGGTGTAAGTGTTCTTCCCATGTCTTATCAGTAATCAATATGTCATCAAAGAAAACTAATACAAATTTCCTTTAAAACGGCCTAAAAATAGTGTTCATCAAGCTTTGAAAGGTTGAGGGTGCATTTGTAAGACCAAAAGGCATTACCAAAAACTCATAATGGCCCTCATGAGTCTTGAAAGCCATTTTATGAACATCTTCCTCTTTTATCCTAATTTGATGGTACCCCGAATGAAGATCTAATTTTGTGAAATAAACAACACCATGCAATTCATCAAGTAAATCATCAATTACTGGAATAGGAAACTTATCTTTGATGGTGTACTTGTTGAGTTCTCGGTAATCTGGACACATCCTCCATGTTTCATCCTTCTTACGTACCATGACCACTGGTGAAGAATATGCACTCTGCTATGCCTGATGATACCTACCTTCAACATTTCCTCCACCATTTTCTCGATCTCACTTTTCTGGGAATATGGGTATCTATATGGTCTGATGTTAGGTGTTTGGCTCCCTAGAATCAACTGAATGGCATGATCATGATCCCTAACTGGTGGTAGTCCCTTTGGAATTGCATCAAAAATAGATGAGTGAGCATCCACAATCTTCTGAAGATCGGGTGGCATTGAAGACTCTATATTTTGTACTTCTATGGAAAATAGCTTTGTTATAAAGCCATCCACTCCTTTTCTAAGAACCTTCTGCATCTGATGAGAGCTAATAATCTATGGAGACTTAGCTACCATCCCATTCAATTGTATTGTCCTTCCATCTGAATGAAATCGCATGAACAATTCTTGGAAATTCATCTCTATAGTACCTAAGGTTGTGAGCCATTGATCCCAAAAAATATCTGCCCCTCCCATAGAAATAGAAATCATAGGTGAGTCTAACATGTAGTCTCCAATGGAAAGCTTGATACTATGGCACTTTCCTGTGCACTTGAATGTCCCACCATCCACAATCATAACTTACATTTCTAGAGCTAGGTAAATAAAACAATTGAGGCGGGCAACTAACTTACTATTTATGAAGTTATGAGTACTCCCCAAGTTAATCAACACCGTCACCTTTTGTTTTTTGAGATAGCCAATAACCTTGAGTGTTTGAGGAGTACTAATACCTGACAATGCATGGCAAGAAATTGTAGGTTGGTGATCCTCTACTTCATCTTCTACTAGTTCCTAAGCCTCTCCTAAGATTTTAGCTTCCTCATCATCCTCATTACCTCTCTCAATATAGAATAACTTCTTCTGAGCACATTTATGTCCCGGTCCATATTTGCTATCACGGTTAAAAATAATCCTTTTGCTCTCTTTTCTTCCATTTGTTGAGGAGTCACCTAATTAGGCTAACAAATGAAGGGGAAGAGATACTATGGTCTCTGGTGTTAATGAAAGGTGGCCTCCTACTACAAAGAAATTTTTCCTTTGCACAACGTGCCATGATAATAGAATCAGAAAGCTTGATTGGATTAAACATACGTACCTCATGCTTGATGTGGTCCTTAAGACCCCCAAGAAACAAGTCATTCAGATTCTCTTCTGGAATATTCTCCACCCTTAAGGATAGGTTTTGGAATTGATGCACATAATATTTGACTGATCCTATTTGCCATAACTTTGCTAATTGACTAAAGTAGTTCTCTAAAACACTGGAACTATAGTGTAATTGCAACTCCTCGGTAAAAAAATTGTCCAAGTGACACCTAGACCATTCTTCTACCTCTGAGCACATAACCAACAATACCAAACAAATTGGTCGGGTTCAAGATATAGGGATGCCAATGTCACCTTTTTCTTGATGGTGTTTGATGTAACTCAAAGAAGTTCTCCATTTGATTTATCCAATTTAGGGGATCCTTACCATCAAATTTGTGCATATCCACTTTCGACATCATGTTCCGTGGTTGCAAATAAGTTTGATTTTGATGGGACTGGAAAAGTGATCCAATATGGTTAGTTTGTCCATGATTTTGAACTAAAGGTCCTCCTTGGTTGATATGGGCCGATTTGGGCCATACTGGTTACCCTTTACATGTTGCATGATATCATCCAACCGATGATTGATTTGGGCTATGTCTCCTTTAGAGGCCATCTCAGATTGTACATTTCACAACTCATACTCAAGTTGGCTCACCTTATGATCAACTGAGGTAAACCCTAGTGTTGAGGAATCTGTATTTACCCCTTCTGACTCCATCTCTTCAATCACTACCCCATCTTTATCTGGGGTTTTACCCGGAGTAACCGGATTCTTTTTTGCTCTTGTGGAAGGCCCCGCCATGATGTCAAACCTTAGGGTTTAGGGTTTTGATACAATTTTGGCCGAACAAGAAAAACACAGAGAATATACTAATACTATTTTTTTGAGCTTTCCGAAAATGTAAAGAAATTGAAAATTTTCCACAATTTGCACCCTAGGGAGCAATTTTATGAAAAACCATAAATTTATAACAACTTTTTCAAAATAAATCAAAAAGTCTAAAATTTTTAGGGAACCTTACTTGAAATGCTTCAAAACTTTGGAAAATTATCTCCCACCAATTTGCTCTGGTTTGCAATATGTGGCGGAAACAACAAATTAGGGTTTTACCCTAATTTCGGCCTAGATCATCGCAATGGCTAATACCACTTGTAATGAAATTACTTGTATAATTCACATTAAGAGAAACAATAGAACCCCAAATAACACAATATTTCAAAAGAATGATCTCAATATGCAATTAGAATAGCTTCGCCACTTCGAGGGGCAACCTCCAAACCATATAAAAAGACTCAAATGCTCAAATGATAATGAAATACTACCTATAATCCCCTATATATACTATTCATATGCTATGGCCATCACCAAGGCCGACGTATTAAGCATGAGAAATTATAAATGATATAATACAATGATATGGTAAGCCACAAGTCGGCTTACTCATATCCTAATACATGCAATAGGTTAAGGGCGTAGAAGAAAGAGGAAATGCCAATGAAGGGATGTTAGGAGAAGTCCACTGATAATGATCGGTGTACATGGGGAAGGAAGGAATGAAAAGAATGGAGGAGGTCAAAAGGAGTGAACAAGGCCATGTAGAATGGGGATGAGTGAATTTTAGGAGAAGTCCACTAATAATTATTAGCGCGGAAATGGAAGATGATGATGAAATAATGTTAGGGAAGACCATCAATAATGGTGGTTAGACATGGGGGTGGATATGTGGGAGAACTTGAGAAGATGGAGTGGAAAGAGTAAAGAAAGGAGGGATAACGATTTGTGCTAAGATGAAGGCAAGGAGAGGATGCAATGGATGAGAATGAATGAGGTAAAGATGAAGAAACAAGACATGAAAAAATGGTAGGAAGCGGTATGAAGGATGATGGATCAAGGAGGGGAAAATGGGGGAAAGGAACGTGGTGATAAACAGAAGATAGGAGATGCATTATGTGATATGATAGGTTGAGAAAGGATAATGGTAGGACAAAAATGTGGTTGGTAAGGAAGACCATGAGGAAGAAATGATCAACGAAGGGAATGAAGAATGAGGTGAGGGAGAAGTCCAAAATGATAAGTCTACCTTAAGGGAAATCCTTAAGTAAGACAATTTTACGCAACATAAGTGGTTAAGTAATATTTCAAAGCAAGGGGCCGGGATGATGGAGATGAAAAGATGGTAAGTATGATGTAGTGTTTGTGATAATGAAAGAGGATGTGAGAGGATGTGATGATGGGGACCGACAAAAAAATGTGGACGGTGAGAATGTGGAGTGATGGGGGAGTGCAAGATGACAGATCATCCTTAAGAGGGACTCTTAAGTAAGATTTCCATGCCGCAGAGTAGTTAAGTAAGATCATCAAATTGACAGTGATGATACAAAAGGTGAAAGACAAGAGTGTATTGGGTACAGGGGTGGAATGGTTGGTTGGAGTGGATGATTACGACAATGGGCGAGAGAAATAAGACCAAGGAAATATGATGGGATGGGGGAGGGTCGGATGAAAGATCATTCTTAAGAGGGGATCTTAAGTAATATTTCCATGTTATGGGGACGGTTAAGTTGGATCACCAAGACGAAGAAGAAGAATGATGGGAAGAAGTAAGTGATTGATGGAGTTGGTGGGGAGAGGGTATGACAAGATGGACTGAAGGGGAACCCTCAAGTGAATTTTCCATACTACGAGCATATGTAAGTAATATTACCAAGAAGAAGATGGTGTTATCACCAAATCAAAACACCCTATGGTTTGCACAAGTGTGTGTGCTTGAGCTCACGGTGTGATTAGATAACATGGGTACTATCTCCAAGTTGTGGGACTTGCTACTTGAGATAGACCTCCAAAGAAAGCTGGTTCTTGCTCCTAAACTACCTGCCACAATCTACTCTAATGTAGGAAAAACTATCTAATCCTAATCTAACCTTCCAAGGACTAGGGAAAGAGAGTGCATGAAAACAAAGCATACACCAAAAAGATGATACACCAGAAAAGGAGAGTATGAGAGTAGTCTTCCAATGTGTGGGAAGTAGAAGCAAAGTGCATACTAGAAGGGGTGATAACAGTTCTCCACAATCTATAAAATTCATTCACAAAAATATTCCATACATGCATAATAAAATGAATCCTTGCAAGAGTATAAGATAGACACAATATATTTGTAATGAGTTTGAAAGGGCAAGAAGAATGCAAACAAACACAACAGGGGAAGAAGCATCCATAAACTTGTATTTATTACTTCATGATATGCACAATCCAATCTATTACAGAATAGGGGCCTAGATCACCATGCAAGGAGTCCACTACAAGGGTGTGCAACACACTAGCTTCACAAATTTTTTTGATAGAGTTTTGCTACACAAAACTACCTCTCTTATCAATGAGCCCAACACTCCAATTTATATAAATTTGAGAAGAGAGAGAGAGAGGGGGAAATGGAAATCTAGAAATCTATCCTCTCACCACTTTCAAGATGTCATAAATTGATTGAAATGATGGTATGTTGCTTGCAAAAGCCCCCCCATACTGTCCCATAACTTGCAGTAGTGAGAAATGTCATCCCATGCTTCATTGAATGCATCCTAACTACCAAATAAAATAACTATTCTGAACTGGGCATGATTTATGAAAAATCACCATTGGTTCCTCATCAAATTCCAAATTTCTTGATTTTTTTGCATCGGGCTTGGAACCATGATTCCAACGGTACCAATTTTGTGCGTTTTTGTTGAGAAATGTAAAATTTATGGCCTTCTGAGTGCGAGTAACTATTTTGGGTCTGCCATGACATTTTTTTTGTCATTTAACTTTGGACTCGAGTGTTTAATTAACAAGAAATCGAGTGTTTAATTGAATGGAGATGAAGAGTGTCAAATTTCATGAAAATTAGAGCTCTGAGTCAAAAGTTATGGCCATTTGAAGTTCGGGAGGGTCAGGCATTGAATTTTCCTTTTGATGCGGCTATTTCGGTTATTTCGGGTCTTGTGTCCCTAATGTCCTTGTGCAACTTGGGCTGAAAACATCTCGCTTCATCCACATCACATTTGACCCACTTTGCAAATCGGGCAAGTCATATTTTCAGGGAACTCATGTCCCACGTGTAACGACATTGATCGGGACGTGAGGGCCGTTGGCTTCTCGCTCTACCCACATCCCTTTATGATCGGCTATTTTGGCATTTTAGTGAACTTCGTGTACTAATGTCCCGTGGACCGCTCGAGCCAAATTTATCTGACTTTTCCAATTTGAACTTCCTGTGGTGATTTTGGCCATATGGGTCCCAGTTGTCGCTATGTCCCATGTGCGGTCTGGGACATTTCGACCCGACTTAACCGATTTTCACTATTTTTGGCCATTTTGAGAAAATTAGGTTTTCGTCCCGACTTGAACTGTACGGCATGGGACAAAAATATCTGATTTTTCCGCATTTCACTAGAACAGGCCAATTTTTTTAGATTTTCTCAAATTTGTCTAACTTCTTGGATGTTTCTTGGATAGGGGAGTTAGAGGAAAGAAAAGGCCCCCAAAACCTAATTTTTGGGCCTTAACCAATTCTACTTTCTCAACATGAGGAAATTATGCAAGTTATCCAAATTACCTTGAGGGGTGAATTTTGGGATAGTAATTTGGTGACTCAAAGTGGGGTCATCTACTTGTCGGATGAAGTATGGCCAACTATTTGTAGCACTCCATTTGGGCATGGAGTTTATTCGGTGATCTCAAATCTGATCTAAAACTCAAAGATTTGTATCCTTGAGTCAGTTGAAACACCGCTTCTCTACCTCGAACTACCCTCCGCATTGTACTTTCATCCTCATTTTTATAAGAAAATCTTGGATGCAAGATTTGTGAGTAGATTTTTTTATTTGGAGGATTTTCTCTCACTTGCAAAATCTCGATCCTTTCACCCACAGAGATGATTTGAGTTTCATGTGCCATATTCTCTCGATTCTCATCAAGAGTTCTTCGATGATCCTTGAGGTTCTTGTTTGTGGATTTTGCTTGGCCATTACCCTAGGGGTAATATTTTGAAGAGGTTTTGAGGTATATACCATTCTTGATAGCCCATTCAAAGTGATCTTTGTGCCAAGAAATGCCAATCCATTATCTCGATATGATAGTAGTAGCGAGGAGACAAAACCTTGTGACTATCCCTTCATAAAAATCTAAAATGTTGGATTCATTTACCTCTTTAAGTGCCACTTGGAATGCTTGCCTCAGTTTCGCACCAACTTGGTGAAATAGTTTTTTTCCATAAGGCTCCACTTATGGCCTTGAATTGAATTTAGGTTGATCACTCCAATGAAGTCCAATCCCCATTGCATGAATGGCTGATCTACTGAAATTGGACGAAGGGGCAGGGCTGCTAACCTTTCCTTCCTTGTGAAGAATGCACATTTCTTGCATTTCTTGATCCATGAGTAGCAATCACTAAACATCATAGGCCAATAGTAACCAGCCTTCATGATCTTGAGAGTTGTTACTCATGGAGCAAAGTGGCCTCCTGCTTCTCCATCATGGAACTCATGTAATATCTTCTCAACTTGACATGTTCCAATGCATTTCAACAAACACCATTGATGTCCCTCTTGAACAAAACACCATCAATGAGCACATACGGAATGGCTTGTAATCTAAAGTACCTTATCTTTGATTTTCTCATTTCTAGAGGGCATAAACATGTCTGGAGATAATGCACCAAGTCTTGAGTCCAACATGGAATGGGTGAATTTTTCGTTGGTTTCTCTTGATCATTCTTTGCAAAGAATAGGACAACCTCTTCTTGATCCGTTGATTTTTCTTGTTGTTTAGAAGTGAGCTGCTCACACAACCCTTTGCCACGAACCAAATTTGTCACTTTGATTTCAATATCATACTCCATTACACAAGTGATTCATCCTGTTCTCTTCCCATTCAAATCCATTTTTAGAAGAAAAGCCTTTGACACCAACATGAGACACTAGAAAAATCTTATTGTTTGAGACCAAGTGTCCGAACTTCTTTAAGCTCCTAATGACAACAAGGAAATGGTTTTCAATGAAAGAATACTTTACTTCGTAATCTTCCGTGATTTAAATGAAGAAAGCTATGGGTTGTTCTGAACCTTCTCTATTTGGCTGCACCAAGATAGCTGAGATTGTGTCTAATCCTCCAAAAGCGTACAACATGAAGTCCTTTGAAAATTTTGGGTTAATAAGAGTTAGGGCTTGTGATATTGCATGCTTGATAGCCTAAAAATATCTTTTCCTTTTGTCTTCCATTTGAATGCAAGGCTCTTATTCAATATCATTGTTAAAGGCTTCACAAGAGTGGAAAAATTAGGCACAAATATGCGGACAAAGTTTATCCTTCCCAAGAAACTTTGGAGATATTTCTTGTGGTGTGGAAATGGAAGTGTTCGATGGCTTCAACTCTTTCAAGATCAATTTTCAACCCTTCTTTTGAGACAATGTGGCCCAAAATTTTCCCTCGTGTGCCAAGAATACACACTTTTTCGATTCAATGACACTCCAAACCTTCTACACCTTTGAAATACTTTCCTGAGGTGAAAGAGGTGGTTTGCTGCATTCTTTGAGAAGACGATGATATCATCTAGATATACCAAAGATTATCTTGTTGATTAAGCCTTTGAATGCCATATCCATAGCTTGCTGAAATGTTTCTCCAACTATTTGACAATCCAAATGGCATCTTCTTATAAGCATATGTGCCCCATTTCGTAGTGAAGGCTATCTTAAACTGATCTTATTCTTTCACCATTATCTGATTATAGCCTGAGTAGCCATCTAGCAATGAAAACCTTTCTAACTAACCACCACATGTAAGATTTGTTCCATTGATGGGATTGGATAATGATCTTTGAGTGATGCTCTATTTATATCACACAAGTCTATGCACAATTTGATTTCTCCATTCCTTTTCCTCATCGGCACCAAGTTTGCAACCCAACTTGAATGTTTGATAGGGAAGATGATGCTAGCTTCAATCAACTTATTCAACTCTTTCCTCATGAGAGGTTCAATGTGATGGTTCACCGGCCTTTGCTTATGTCTGATAGGCTTGGATTCTCGGGTCCATCTCAATAGTATGTCAGGCCAACCTTGGGTCAAACCTCTTAAATCCTTATAAGTCCAAGCAAAAATATCTCGGGAATTCTTGACAAAGTCAACAAATTCAAATTTCTTTTGGGTGCAGGTTCATTTTAAGACACCTCTATAAAATGGTAGGCGGAAAATACCGCGAACATCCCTGAACTAGTTTCAAATGAAAGGTGAATTTGATAAAGATTCCAAAACCAAAATTTCACCTAGTTTTTCCCGGCCGCATCATTGATGAGTGACAACAAGATGTCAATAACAACTCGACGCCGCTAATAGAACGCCAATGGTTTTGTTGATGCACATTAATGAACCCAGCTTGTCACGAGTCAACCAAGTCTCATCGACGCTGGCCAATAGGTTTTATTGATGTGTGTCAACAAATCATGTTGATGCGCGCATCGGCCAATAGAATCAATCGACGCGCCGATACCGGAGCCATCGACGCTACGTGCAATCAATCTTCGACGCGCATCAATAAGTATTTATTGACGCATGCAGCACAATACCCTGCTGACGCTGACGCAGAATAACACTTTCCACGACGCGCGCAATAACAAATTGATGCGTAAAAACGAATCGCTGACGCGCATCAATCGGGATTGCTGACGCGTGACAACAGGCCGCTGACGCGCGCCAATCGAACTATTGACGCATGCATCAATCGGGATTGCTGACGCACGTCAACAATATCTGCTGACGCATGTCAACAGCCTTAGTCCCGATTGACGACGCGTGCCTAAGGCCATCGACACGCGATTTAGCTTATAAATACCCTTTGACCGGTCATTTTCTCGCTTACACCTTCCCGCTTCTTGAATTTTTGCAGTCTCAATCATTGTCAAAGAAGAGAATCCAAGCACAACTATAATGTCAACTTCACATGCTTCCCATACGCAAGCTCTGGGAAAAAATCAAGAAGAGAATCCAATTCAATCCTCGCCAAGATCATATACAGAATCCCTTATGCCCTCACATCCATACTGCTTTTAAAGATGTCTTCAGAATATAAAGATTTGATGGATGCGTGTGAATTTACAGGGCTCGTTAATATGCCCCATTTCGAAACAGATCCGGATATTTTGAATTACCTTCTGTCGTCCTATAATTCAGAGGATGGCCTTTTTTATGTGACTCTGAACGATGGCCGAATGTTCCAATTCAGTATCGAAGCAAATGACATCCATCGGTTTACGGGCCTTCCGTTTAGAAATTTACCAATTGTTACAACCAAGGCAACACTCCTGGAAGAAGACAAGAAATTTCTCGAATCAACGTTTGGTTTCCATGTTGATTGTAAGTATAATTAGTTTTAATTCATATTTTTATTCTTGTTTTTTATTCTGATACAATTTTCAATGTTTATACTAATTTTCACCGCTTTCGCATTTGTAGCCCATGTCAATAAATCCAGCGTGGTGTGGATACACAATCAATCGCACACCACTTTCTTGCTCGCAGCTTATTTCATTTTTCAATCCGCATTGTTTTGCAGGTCGCCAAACAAATATACCAAATTGGGCAATCGATACATTGTTGCCACTATCTCAAAACAAAAATTCGATCGGTGCACCTATCTATCCAAAAAAATAAGAACTGAACTAAAAATTCAAAACTTTCAAAAACTCGTCATTTATTCAACAAACTATCTCCTTGGCCTTTATTATGAGGCACTTTTAAATTTAAAAGATAAAAAAATTCGTACTTGACCGATGAGGAGTCAATGAAGTTATCAATTCCATTTTGAAGAACAACAGTATAAAGTATTTAGTTTTTATTTCAATTTTCGACATTACACCGCATAGTTATTAACACTTAAATGTTAATTTTTCATAGAGAAGATTTATCAAGCCCTTCCTCGAAAAAAGGCGTTATCGAGAGGAAGAGGCCAACAACACGCCGAGGCTTCTGGGACTCCCAATTTGAAATGGAAGCTCACTCCTCTCCAAACCCTCAATAGTTTGAACTCGTTAAACGCCAGAGAAGTAATACCTTCTCATATATTATTTACAAATCAGTGTAAAGTTGCATATTTATTTTTCAATTTAAAATTTAACCAAATGAATTGACAACATTTAATATTGATGAATCACAGTAGGACTTTGGAACATACACTTGTTTCAAACTCAACCTTCTTCCCCAACTCACTCCATACAACTTGCAGCATGCATTCATATCTTCCGAACAAACCCCGAATACAACTCTTACAAAGCCACCCTTAAAGACCGAGAAAAACTACCCTCGACAAGAAGGTACAACTTTTCTATAAGACGTTTAATTTTGTAGTTTTTGCCTTTTTGAATTGTTTTCCTATTTTTCATTTTTTTCTTGTACTTTTTAGCACATGTCACTCCGGTCAAATCACGCTGCACCGACACCCACTCAACCAATAATTTTTAAAATGCCAACTAGAGGAACAAAGAAAAGAACATTGGTAAACTCATGCCACTTGCCCGGCCCCTAGGGACACTAAACATTGCCTCCTCCTTTCGAATTCCAACTCTCTCACTGGTGGCTTACCCAAAGCAACGGCATATCAGTTTTGAACAATATAAATTTAGATGAAGATTATTTGGGCATTGATAGCAAGAATGACCCAACTGGTTTTTTCAATACCCGCGAGATGATTCAAGGCCAAGCAGGTATACTTCAAATTTCAATTTAAATATGCTTTACAATTTTGAATTACATTTTGATTTAAATTTATTTATCTAAATCTTGATTTATTTTTAACAAACAGATCAGCCCACCCAAAGGCGTAAACAAGTAGTCAGTGATCTTGCTTTGAAAGCCCCCATACTTCTCCAGCAAGATCATCTTCATCAGATTCAGATAGTGAACAGTTGCCACCTTTTCCTTTGGAGAACTTAATTGGTTATGATTGTCAATCCCATGTCAGTGAGTTTATTCTTCCTCATATCAATCAGCTTATAGAATGGGAGAGAAGGGCTAAAGTTCTTATCAATGAGATTATTAGTCATTATGAAAATTATTGGCAATGGGATAGTTTATACGCTGCAGTCCAGAATCAACCTGCGAAGATGGATTCCTTACTTACCCAAGTAAGAAGTGGGACTGTCACGTATAACAACAACTATAAAGATGACATTTTAGATAAGTCATTAAACAAATTGGAAAATATAAGTGCCGAGGCCTAGGCATATTTTAACAAATGGTCCAAGGACAAGGATTTGGTAGCAATCGCAAATGCCGAAAGAGATAGAGCGGTTGTAAGTACTATTACATTCAAACAATCATTCTTGTTAATTTGAAATTTTCATTTTTTAGTAATATTTTGAATTGACATTACTCTTTTTGTGCAGTTGAAATATGAAAATTTGAAGAGTCAAAGGTTTTGCAAGTTCACTTGGAAACAACAAAGAACAGTTTATCCGCAGCAAAAAATTTGAAGCAAAATATTGTTTTGGTTAACAAACAAAACAATACACTAAAGCGGATAATTAAAGAGCATGGTTTTGACCCTAACATATTATTCAAAGCTAAAGCAACAGCTGATCCAAATTTGCTGTCGCATGGAGATGCGACAAATCAAGAAGAAAGAATTTTAAAAATCTGACAAAGGTTGCGGAAGATCTTATAAGTTCAAGGGGTTATTTCTGGTGTTGGGGAAAGGGTTACAATCACAAAGGGAAGAAGCCGTTGGGGAAGAGAGCAGAGGAGTAGAATTGGATAAAGAAAAAGAGGGTTTTGAAAACTAGAAACTTTTATTATTGAGGAAACTTTAAATATTGAATTTGAAAACTTCTACTATTGAGTATGTACTATGGTATTTGAATTTAATTATATGGATTTATATACAATCTTTAATTTTAATTGCATTAGATGGTGATTATCATGAATTATATGTATGTTTCTTGTTTACTTGCATTGTCATGAATTGTATGTGGACGTAGATGATGAATGATGATAATTGATAATTAATGATAGATGATGATGAAAGACGATGAATGACGATAATGATATGATATATATGGACGATGATCAATTTAATGTGGACGTAGATTTATCATCAAGCACAGTAATTCTTCTTCTCTAGACTTTTGAACTTGTTTTAAGATAATTATTCTCTATACTTGTAACGATATGATCATAATGTCATTAGAATGGATATAGATGATAAATAAATGGAATGTGTTATAATGGATATAGATGACATTAGAACGAATATAATTGTAATGATATGATTATGAATTATTTTTAAAAAATGGAATTGTTTTAATAAATTTAAATTAGATAAATAATTGTGTTAATAATAATTGTAGTGTCGTGGACTCGTGATATGATAATGATATGGTGATGATATGATATATATGGATGATGAGGAATTTTATGTGGACTTATATTTAAAATTGTATAATGTATTGTTTATCCCACAGTTAAAAAATATATCAAAGGATTTTGCACATATAAAAAATAAATTAAATATAATTTTAAGAAATCAAGAAAGAATCATCACTGGTAAGAAATTAAACATAATTGCAAATATGATAGGGTTTAGCTTACCTCTTACATATTAGATTGTTGTGAAATCATCAAGGGTAACGTGCTAGATCTTTGTTTTACCTGACATTGTAGATAGAGGGGTGAGTTGCCTGACATCATCGTCACCCGAGAAGTGCCAAGAACATCTTTAAATATATAGACCAACAATATCTTTAAATAAATGTAAATATATAGAATTAGACTCGTAACATTTTAATGATAACAAGAGCTGAAAAATGTAAATTAACAAACAATAAGATTATGTTGAAGAAGATACCTATTTAAAATTGAAATCATCACCGTAATGTGCTAGATCTTTGTCTTAAAAAAATTCAACACAAAAATGGATTAGTAGATAGATGGGTGAGTTGCACTCGACATCAAGTAAGTCCCGAGAAATAACAGCTTCCTGATGGATGTCAACCCACGTTTAAAAAAATAAAAAGATTGTATTTAACTAAATGTAAATACATAGACCAAACATCTTTAATGATAACCAGAGCTGAAAAAATGAATAAGTAACAAACAATAAGATTAAGGGGAAAAAGATACCTCCTTAAAGTCAAATCATCACCGCCACGGTAATGAGCTAGATCTGTGTTTTAAAAAACCCAACATGAGAAATGGATTAGTAGATAGATGGGTGAATTGCCCAACATTTTTAGTATATAGACTCGTAACATCTTTAATGATAAAGATAAAAGATAGATAAAGAAGATACCTATTTAAAGTTGAAACAATCCATTATCAATAAACTTCATCAAACTCAATGTTGTCTTCTCTAGAATGTGACGAAGAGACAATTACACTCTCAAGGTTGGGAATATTTGTACTTTTAGTTGTATTATTCACACCTCTTCTTTCGCAAAGGGAATTCCAATGCACAATTGCTCTGCTTCAACGGAAAGGTTTCGATGGAGTATCGAGAAACATAACACCTCATGCAACTTTCCGCATTTTTATCCAACTCTGTTTCTCGCTTTGATTTTATAAATGACAATGCACCAAAACCCTTTCATCCTCCACAGACCCCAAAATCATTGTTTGGCATAACTCATATAATCTGAAATATTCACTGATATCTTCTTGTAAGATAGAACTTTGATAGATTCCTCGCCACAGCCTTGTAATAGCACCACTTTCAGAAGGTTGATCTAAATTCTTATATTGGTTCCTCATTGTTGTTGCAAAATTTGTTGACTGAAACTTTAATAAATCAACATTCAAGATACCTTTTAATTTCCATACCCTTGAGCTTTGACGTCTTTGTAAATTGTTCCATTATTGTATCCATTGATTTATGGAAATACTTTCTCGACAAAGTCCGCATTTACCACCTTCAGTATTCCAAAAATTAGGATTCATCACACCCATGGCTTCTAGAATTTTATCTTTACAGAAACGTTCCCTAATTTCTGATGACAAGGTTTCTAAATTTTTTTAAGCTTTATTCTTGTTTCAACTATAACAGACTCAAACAAATTACGTGTCACGGGAACATCTTCTCGTTCCGATCCTGTAATATCTTGACATTTTTGCAAAATGTGCATTGGTATTTCCCTCCCATTAACAGTGATGCAGAGGTGATCGTGGATATTAAATCTCAAAAAGGTGTTAGGATTTTTAAGATCTAATAAATCTTTCCAATTTTCAAAAACAGGTGCATCAAAACTATCCTGGGAACAATACAATATATCAAGACTTTGACATACCATTTTTCTCATCCGTATAAAATCCACAATATAGATTAATCTCCCTGCGCGCATGCTTCATCGAAGTATTGATCTCCTTTAACATTGGAATAATACCAACCAATGTAAGCAATGTCTCCAAATCGTTAAACGGAACAACAAGTCCTTGCCTATCAACTTCATGATGGTATTTGTGCATGAAACCAACCAATGAAGGATACTCCTAATGAACTCGCACGCAGTTCATACAAAGAGATCCATCTAGTCTCCACATCCTTCGTAAGTTTTTTACCATCTGTAATTCCAATTGAAAATTTTTGAAACTTGAGAAAACGCTTTGGGCTGCTTCACATATAGGCATGAAGTTCTCTTATAAGGTCTTCTAATTTAGCAACATTTTTGTGGTTTGCTTACCATTTTATACGCTAAATTCATTCTCATGTGGAGCCATACAAAGGTGAATTGGTAGATATATGGGGCCACCGTTGTTTATAATCTAACACAGAGCCCTGTTCGATGACCCCGCATGACGATGCACCATATGCTCCAACGCATACCAACTTCGTAGCAATTTCATAATCAGTCATTCCAAAGCAACATCTTTCAAATGAGAAACAACTATTTTATATAGGTTTTCGGCATTGCTTTTTTCAACCATTTTCATAACACCCAATGATGAGGTGTCCTTATATGATTTTCTAAAGATAGATGTGGACACATACCCATGCGGTGTTTTCGATCATTGTCACTTCATCAATTGAAAGAGAGATAACGTTTGCTTTTTTTTACATTCTCTTTCAAATCTTCCTTCTCTATCATCAAGAGGCATTTTGCCATTTCCCATCCACTACTTTCAGGACACTAATGAGACTGAGGTACATTCAACATTCATGTTAAATTGTTACAAAACTTTGAAATTGAGGAAATCCAAATCGCTTCTTCCTTTTTTTTAGTATTTGAAAAAGAGTAGAGAATTGTATGAATTTTGCATGTAGATTTGTTTCTTTCATCTTACCAATATGCGATGTGATCGTTCCTCCCTTTTCCAATAGATGTCTGTGTTTTTTCTGCTCTGCCTCATATTCCACTGCGTATCTAACATGCATGCATTCTTTTTCAGTTTTCCACCTATGTGTTTTGATTTTCTGGCCATCCGCCCTCACATAGCTTAAATATTGTTTTCCACAATGTTTTTCTATAGTGTCCAAATTTCATTGCAATTTTTGTTGCTTTCCTAATTTCCACGTACATATTGTACATGTACATTCAGATGGGATCTCTTCATAATTAGATGATTATACAGTTCAATAAACGAAAATTTAGCTACCCAATCAAACTTGTATGTCCTACCAATGGTCCACATATTCTTGTTCATTTTCAAAGCTTTACTTTTTTGAGTAGAATTTTGAGCAATATCACAATCACCTGGTTTCCTCTTTCTTGACCCGAGTTTGATTTTGATTTCTGTCTTCCATTTTGCTGAGTGTTTGTATCTATGATATCTAGCTGCACTTCTGGTTGCACCCCAACAGGAACAATATCTTCAAGATCTGGCATATTATCGTAGGTTTCATTTGTTTGACTTTGATACTATGCAGAATGCATGTCCACCTCAATAATACCTTCCACACAGTCAATATTTTGATTCTTTGTGGTGGCATCTATATGATTGGTATTTACAATATCTGTATCCGCAGAGTTTCCAAAATACTTGAAGAGTGATTTCTGAGATTTCTTACTTACTTTTAGGTTATTCGTATTCTTTGAGCTGGCACCTTCCATTATTCTGAAAAGAGTCCTACATCAGCAAAAGAACCAAGTAGCGACTCTATCTAGTGTCTGAGGTCTTGTCGCGCGTCCCCTATCTGAGGTCTTTGTCACGTGTCAACTCGCACTTGCCGCACGCGTCAACACCGCCTTGTCATGCGTCAACTTCTTTGCCCAAGTCGCGCGTCAACACTTCCTCTATCACGCGTCAGTACAGCTCTTGTCGCGCGTCAACAATGCCCTTGTCACGTGTCAACACTGCATTTGTCATTGCCAACAATCACAAAGTTAACATGTCAGAATCTCTCTCGCTGCTTAAGGGTATGCAAGTTCAAATTTCACAAGATTGGTAATTTGTTGAGCTACTTGAGGTATACTACCCGATGAATTAGCTAGGTTTTTATAGGATATGTTTTCAAATGAAGGCGGTTTACACCCCCAAAAAAATATACTATATATTTTAGGCGAACAGACACCGACCCACTCCGAATAATTCACCTTTTCAAATTTTCCTAAAATGAAATTTTTGCCATATTACGAATATTCGCCACTAAAATTATCCTGGTTGGGTGCTTACTTTGCAAATTTGTAATGCCTTGCCTTCACTTACTAAAATGGGCTCAATCTTCACCCTTTACTTGAATGTTTTCCTTCTCCTTCCTAATTGATCATTTGGGTTAAAGATCGACTCCAAAGTTACAAGTCCTTTTGGTAATTTATTAGTTCTCACCGCACCACTTGGTCACCATACTTTGTTGTTCCAATTTGTCTTGGTTTCTCGGTAAAGAACTCAGTGCTTCTTGTAGAAAATTAACAATTTGTTGATCATTCTCGAAGACTTGCCAACTTGTATTGTTATCTGGAACAACTAGCCTCACAACCACTTTGATATGGGGCTAAGATTTCTCACTTTTGATACTTTCTACAACATCAAATGCTGCCCCAATCGCTGCCAGTCTATTCCTGCTGCCTCATTCTTATTTCTTGGGATGGAATTGATGCCAAAAGCTTCAAAATATTCAATGAGATCCCATACCCGATTCTTGTAGTTATTCAACAGATCATTCTTGGCAGCATTTTGTCCTCTGACTTGGTTCACGATCAACTCGCTATCACCAAATACTTGTAAATTTTTATACTTCTCTTTCTTGCCCAATGCAATCTGTGAATTAAGGCTTCATACTCAGTTGTGTTATTTGAGCAAGCAAACTGGAAATGAAAAGTTGAGTAATATTTTGTGCCTTGAGGTGAAACAAGCATAGCTCCTCCTCCTGTACCTTTGCACCTTGTCTACTTCTTGATCCATCAAAGAATAATTGCCATACCTCATTATCATCCTTGTGGTCTAGCTTGGTGATGCTAGGGAGAGGATGATTCTCTTCATGCAAACAATAAAATCCTAGCTCGATTCCTCCATTTCTTTATAAGGGTCAAAAGCATGCCTCTTGTTTTCCCATTCATCAAGAGTCAAGTTTGGAATGCATCCTCAAGTTGGCATTTGCTTCATAGCACTTGGAAGATCTTCTTGATCAAATGTTGAACAATTCACATTGATTAGACTCGGTGTGTGAGGCTCAATATGAAAGTTTGTAATAGGCTTGGATCTGATTGTAGCCTTAGCTCCATACCTTGTTCTGAATAGCATGTGTGACCAATCACAGACAAGTAGCCTCCAATTTAAGCAGTGAAGTTCCTTGACAAACACAATGTAAAGAGTGGTGGCAAGTCTATGACTGACACATCTTGCAAGACGGTCATATTGGGACATGCATGTAATGTGAGGCTCAAATATTTGATTACTCCAACCATTGTTATTGCTATCCCATCCAATTGCACCACACCTTTAGAGATGAATTCATATTGAAGACCTAATTGATCAGCTATCTATTTTGGCATGACTGAGCTACTTGCTCCCGAATCAATCATGCAATTATGTACCAACTTATCTCCTATGATCAATGAGATATAGAATGGTGGTGGCTTCAAATTCTTACCTTGGTGGCCTCCATGACTTCCTTCTTGCTGAGATGCATTGGTAAGCACTTTTTCTTGTTGATTGGGTGGTTGATTTGATACTGACCAATTTTCCATAGTATCCTGCAATAGGTCTCTTTGTCCTGGGATAGCCAATGAATCCCACATTGAGATGTTTACATTAGTTTTCTTCATCTGCTCAATGATTTGAAGGGAGATGATCTATCTCTCTAATGCCCCTTACCTCGCACATTCTTCTTTTTTGCACTTGGGTCAGAACAACCCATACTTGAGTTAGTTTAGGGGGTGGCTTGGGATGGCTTTGCATATTGGGAGCTACATTTTGACTACTACCACCTTATGGAGAAATAGAGGGGTGTGTGTCATCCGAGTTGGATGACTTTCCTTCTCCAATATTTCTCTTCGACCGTGTATTGACAAATTTCTACACTTTGAGAAGGTGTTTGATTTATACCATAGAAATCTTCAACTTGCCAATTGACAAGTGTGGTCTCATTTGGAGGTGCCTCTTGCTGAGTTGCTTCCCTGTTGCTGATTTCCTTCTTGGCCTATCTCTTGTTCCACACCAGTTGTTGTCACCATAAGGGCTTGATTCAAAGCACCATTGAAACAAATTGACTGGTTATGAGGTTGATTGCATGGGAAACACCAGTCATATTCCTGAGCCATGTTATTTTGCACTGGTACCAAGGCTCTAGATGTGGATGTGGCATTAGGATTGTAAGGCTGAAATGGTCTATTAACAGGAGGCCTGACTTGGTTCTAATTTATAGTTTGAATGGGTGGCCTATTAGGCTAATATGGAGGTCTATTGGGTTGAGTTTGAGGTTGATATGATCTGAAATTTTGAGCTTTTTACCTCTTAAGTGTCACTAACTCATTACCCAAGTTTTGCAGTTGCTTCATGAATTCTTGGAGCTCATTTGAGGTGCTAGAAGATGAAGTAGAAGCTTCACCAAATTTTAATTTCTTGGGTGAATAGAGAGCTAATGTAGGTGCTTAACTAGTGCTTGGAGCTCCTAGTTCTGATATAGAGGCATAGGAGGCCTAGGTGCAAGTTTTCCAGCTTGAATTAAGTAATTTTAAGCTCTAATAGAAATGTTATAGGCTGCATGGGTAAATTTATACCTCCCATAGATTGAATCATCATGACAATATCAAAATTTAAAGCTTTAAGGAAGTATAGAAAACACCTTCAACTATTGGTCTCATGGCCAACGGAATTCTATCCCATGTTCTCTAAAATATGAAGTTAAAATCTATTAACTCTGCTCATTAGGAGCCCTTTAATTATTGTCAATTGTTCCAACAAAGATATATTATCTCCTTTTCTCCAAATTGATTGTGAAGGGTCATAAGAAATTGTCCCAACTCTAGATAGATCCTCATTGTCAAACTCCCGAACCATTGCAAATCTTTACCTTTAAAGGAGGATGTTGGCAACTTAACAACAATGTCCATTTCAGTAATTTCATGGATTGCACAAACATTTGCAATGTCCTGGATGTGATCGATTAGAGTTGTTTGGTTCTCTCGTAGTAAGTATGGAATGTTCTTCAATGTTGCAATTGAAATTGGATTTTGTGCATTGAGAGTAAGTGAGATGATACCATTGAAATTGACAAGGATTGGGTTGCACCATTATGATTGGTTAGAGAACTCTTGTTGATTGAACGAAAGACCTTCTAGGTGGAGGTGTTGATAAGGTTCTATTCGGTGGAGATGGAGACCTTTGAGCTCTTCTCCCTCTTCTTGCTCTATCTGGGGACAAGTGTAGATAGATAAATAGTCCCTCTTCTCTAGTTCTTGATCTTGTTTGGATTCTTCTCATGAATCTTCCAAGCTTGGATTGCTGAAACCAGTGGATTCTGCCTCTTAGGAGTCACCAGATGTGCAATTCAAAGCTTCTCACAAGCTGGAAACTTACAACAAGTGCACATCAATCTTGTTGTAATTAAAATAAAGACCTCTTAGTCCCACCACACATGCCAAAACTATTATAAAAAACCAAAACACCTATGGTTTACACAAGTGTGTGTGCTTGAGCTCATGGTGTGATTGGATAACATGGGTACTATCTCCAAGTTGTGGGACTTGCTACTTAAGATAGACCTCCAAAGGAAGTTGGTTCTTGCTCCTAAACTACCTCGCTACCATCTACTCTAATGCAGAAAAACTATCTAATCCTAATCTAACTTTCTAAGGGACTAGGGAGAGAGAGTGCATGAAAATAAAGCCTACACTAAAGTGGTGATACACCAGAAAAGGAGAGTGTGAGAGTAGTCTTCCAATGTGTGAAAAGTAGAAGCAAAGTGCATACTAGAAGGGGTGATAACAGTTCTCCACAATCTAGAAAATGCATTCACAACAATATTCCATACATGCACAATAAAATGAATCCTTGCAAGAGTATAAGGTAGACACAATATATTTGTAATGAGTTTGAAAGGGCAAGAAGAATGCAAACAAACACAACAGGGGAAGAAGTATCCACAAACTTGTATCTATTACTTCATTGATATGCACAATCCAATATATTATAGAATAGGGTCTGGATCACCATGCAAGGAGTCCACTACAAGGGCGCAACACATTGGCTTCACAAAAAAAATTTGACAGAGTTTTGTTACACAAAACTACCTCTCTTAACAATGAGCCCAACACTCCAATTTATAGAAATTTGAGAAGAGAGAGAGAGGGGGAAAATGGAAATCCCAAAATCTGTCCTCTCACCACTTGCAAGATGTCATAAATGGATTGAAATGATGGTATGTTTCTTGTAAAAGGCCCCCATACTTGTCCCATAACTTGTAGTAGTGAGAAATGTCATCCCATGCTTCATTGAATGCATCCCAACTACCAAATAAAATCACTATTATGAACTTGGGCAAGTTTTATGCAAAAGCACCATTGTTTCCTCATTAAATTCCATATTTCTTGATTTTTGTGCATCGGGCTTGGAACCACAATTCCAACAGTACCAATTTTGTGCATTTTCGTTGAGAAATACAAAATTTATGGCCTTCTGAGTGTGAGCAACTATTTTGGGTTTGCCAGGCATTTTTGTCATTTAACAGGACTGAGTGTTTAATTAAAGGGACTGAGTGTTTAATTGAATGGAGATGAAGAGTGTCAAATTTCATGAAAATCGGAGCTCTGAGTCAAAATTTATGGCCATTTGAAGTTTGGGAGGGTCAGACATTGAATTTTCCTCGTATGCAAACTATTTTGGCTATTTCGGTCTTGTGTCTCGTGATGTCCTCAGTGCGACTTAGGCCAAAAACATCTGCTTCATCCGCATCACATTTGACCCGCTTTGCAAATTGGACAAGTTGGGTTTTTGGGGAACTCATGTCCTACGTGTATTGACATTGATCGGGCCGTGAAGGTTGTTGACTTCTGCTCCACCCGCATCCCTTTATGATTGACTATTTTGGCATTTCGGCGAACTTGTGTCCCAACGTCCCCGCGACCGCTCGGGTCAAATTTATCTCGATTTTTCCAATTTGAACTACCTCGCGCGATATGAACCATGCGGTCCCGGCCGTCCCAACGTCCCATGTGTGGTCTAGGACATTTCGATCCGGCTTAACCGATTTTCACTATTTTTGGCCATTTAAGGGAAATCGGGTTTTCGGGTCCCGATCAACTTGTGCGGTTTTGGGACAAAAATATCTGATTTTTCCACATTTCACTATAACATGCCAATTTTTTTTCAGATTTTATCAAATTTGTCTAACTTCTTGGATGTTTCTTGGATGGGGAGTTAGAGGAAAGCAAAGGGGCCACCCAAAACCCGATTTTTGGCCTCAACCAATTCTACTTTCTCCAGCATGAGGAAATTATGCAAGTTATCCAAATTACCTTGAGGGGTGAATTTTGGGATAGTAATTTGGTGACTCGGTGGGGTCATCTGCATTGTCGATGAAGTATGGCCAATTGCTTGTAGCAATCCATTTGGGCATGGAGTCTATCTGGTGATCTCAAATCTGATCTAAAACCCGAAGATCTCGTATCCTTGAGTCGTTGAAACACCGCTCTCTACTTGGAACTACCCTCCGTATTGTACTTTCATCCTCATTTTTACAAAAAAATCTTGGATCCAAGATTTGTGAGAGTAGAAAATTGTTTTATTTGGAGGATTTTCTCTCACTTGCAAAATTTGATTTCTTTGGCATGTAATGATAACACTTAAACATGCCCCAATATTGACACCTCGCCGATTCAATTTTCTTATGGCTGCAAGTTCTCTTCCAGGAGTGAGATGAACTATATACAAGCATACACTACACTATAAGCATAGATCATGTGCACCAAAGACTTAGGGAAATGAAACCTATTTTAACAACAACAACAATGTGCACAAACACTTGGAGGAATTGAAATCCTAGACTAATATGTACAAGGGCGAAATTCTCCTTCTAGTAGCAATGTTTGAGATAGATTCCACTGAATGGAGTCTACAATTCCTCACCATCCAACTTAGCCAAATGAAGACATTGTACCTTTACATTCAATTATCATTGCATCGAACTTGGAATATTTTCCTCGATTTGCACGATCAACATCCCATTACGATATCAAGTCTCCGACTTGGAATGTCCTGGCCTTATCTTTCTTGTCAAAGCTCTTCTTGATCAATGCTTGATCCTTCTCCATGGTCTCGCACCGCATGCTCTATTTCTTCTTCTAATTCCATCACTCCGCATACCTAATTTCCATGAGGCTCGAACTCGCTAGTTCCAACTATTTCATGAGTTCCAATGCCAACAACTCAAGTGATATAGGTAGAACTACTTCTTTTCGGTATACAAGCTTTGAATGGAGAGTTGTCTGAGACCTCTTGGCAGGTGTGATCCTATCAGCCCACAGAGCTGATTTGAGTTTTGTGTGCCACATTCTCTGATTCTCATCAAGATTTCTTCTGATGATCCTTAGTAGGTTCTTGTTTGTAGATTCTTCTTGGCCATTACCCTAGGGTAATAGTTTGAAGAGGTGCTAAGGTATATACCATTCTTGATAGCCCATTCAATGATCTTTGTGCCAAGAAATGCCAATGCATTATCTGATATGATAGTAGCAGGGACACCAAACCTTGTGACTATCCCTTCATAGAAATCCAAGATGCTGGATTCATTTGCCTCCTTAAGTGCCACTGCTTCACTCCACTTGGTGAAATAGTCTGTTTCCATAAGGATCCACTTGGGCCTTGACTTGCATGAATGGCCGGTCTCATCAAATCGACGAAGGGGTAGGGATGATAACCTTTCCTTCCCTATGAAAAATTCACATTTCTTACATTTCTTGATCCATGAGTAGCAATCACTAAACACCATTAAAAGCGGAAGAGTGAAAAGGGGAAATTAGAAAGAAAGGAAAGGAAGATACACATAGTGATGAAAGAGGACAGAATGGTGAGACAGGTGATGTGGGGATAAGTGGTGATGAGTGGAAATGAGGAGCAAGGATCAATGGATCAAAGACATTGTTGATCATGGTGGGGGATAAGAAGCTACAGGATAATGAACTCACCTTGAGAGGGATCCTCAAGTAGGATTCACAAAATGCAATGGAGATCAAGTAGAATTCCCAAACCAAAAAGTGTATTAACGAGAGAATATGGATGATTGTAAGATATGTCATCCTTAAAGGTAAACATATAGATATAGATTTCATGGTTTGAAATTTGATCTGTAAGAATGTGATCTTGATAAAATGTGACTTTAATGAGATAAATGACACATAATCGTAGCAAGGGGCATACAGGGAAACCATGCTTCAAACCAGATTAGAGGTAAACAAGAAAGAGAAGCACTTGTGACATTGTGCACTTACATCGATAATAGTAGGTGTTAACACATAACCAACAATAGTTATTTATACCAAAATACAAAGAAGGAAATATGCGCATAAACCTAATGTCTATATGACCAGGGATTCTAGATGTAATTTGTATGTGGGAAGAGGGTTCTCCATAGGTGGGTGTTCCTAGGACTATGCCCCATCTCTGGGTAGGGAAAAGAGAAAACTGATCAATGTGAGAAGTTTGCTAAGAGAAAGCTGATCAAAGCGGGAAGCTTTTTGAGGATGTTAATACAGTAGAAGGCTAATCAATGTGGGAAGCCTTCACTGCCATGATAAGAGAGTAGCCATCCTTCGAGGGTATGGTCTAATTTTTCCTTTTGCTTTGAGATTTTTGAATTTTTCTTTTAGATGATAGGATAAGATATGCATGATAGTTGTCCTTCAGGGGAGCAATCTATACTTATTATATGGTTTTTATGAACAAATGTCCTTTGATGGATTAGTCTGCTTTTTGGATAAGATAGTATGAGACAGGAGCATCCATAATTTTTACTTTTTTTTTGTATTTGATGGGGAAGAGCTAGGTATAGCTAGGTAGACCACTTAGGAGGGGACGATGATCATACAAGTGACACCCTTGAACCCTTTGTGTGGTTTCGATAGGTAGATAAGAGGGTGATGGATGTAATGATCATGGAGTTCTCACTTAAAAGGAAGAACCTATCCATAAGAACAATGCTATGGACAGATCCGTGGTGCCCATATTTAAGATTATGGCTAGGAAAGTGACAACAAACCACATAAGTTCAAATCATTATAGTGATAGATGGAAGGGGCTAACGATGGAGGAATGATATAAGGATATAACTAAGTGCTCATTGATAGGTATGCTAACAATAGAATGGTCGCAAGTGCAATGCATTAAGAGGTTCTGATCTCTAGTTTACCATCAAGGGAAGCCAAACGATAGACCCCAGACCCATACTTATGTGTGATAATGTAAGGTCCAATCCAGTTGGGAGAAAAATTTCCACATTGGCTCCTTTCTAGAGTGTGATCGAAAGATAGGATAAAGTCTTAGGGGAGGAAGATAGGATACAATGATATAGATGAGCGAAGATAAAAATTATGCGCTATCCTTGAGGAAGCGAAGAAAATATGTGCCCCTAATGAGGCAAATAAATGGCCACAAAGGTGGGCTTAGGATGAAAATAAATGGTCCCCCAAGAGGGGTACAAATGTGATCACAAAGGTGGGTCTTAGGATGAGGAGAAATGGTCCCCCAAGGAAGGGAGAAATATGGCCATGATAGTGGACTTAGGATGAGAGGATAGATTGGATGAAATCGGATAAGGTAAAATATGTGCAAGATCTCAAAAACGAGGAAGCGAGAAACATGCATATTAGAAGACAAGAGAATGGCCACAAGAGTGAGCTTAGAATGAAAATAAATGGCCCCCCCATGGAGAAACAAACATGGCCACAAAGGTGGACTTTGAGATAAGAGCATGGCCACAAGTGTGGACTTTGGAATAAATATGGCACCCCAAAGGAAGGGACATGTATGGCCACAACGATGGAATTAAAATGAAAAACATGGTCCCTCAAGGGAGAGATGAATATGGCCACAAAAGTGGGCTTTAAAAAGAGATGAAGATTTGGACAAGATTAATTTGGATTTAAGATTGGATGAGATTAAATAAAGCAATGTCAAAAGTGAAGTCCCCGATCAAGGGGAATCAGTATGGACAGATAAGAGATGAATTGATGCAGAAGGGATGCTAAGGACGAGGGAGGATGTCCCCCTAGCGAGGGAGATTATATTAGATGCGGATGAGTTAGTGGATGTCGAAGGAGTTTAGATAGGATTTTTTGGATTTGTATTGGATAAACGGTCGAGGCCACAAGGGTGATTGCAAGATAAATAATATCGATGAACAATGAAGGACCTTCTCGTAGGAGGAATTTCGTGTGCAGGAGAGATGTTAAGGGATGACGTGGATGGAGGAATCGTGGGAAACCCAATGGATGGGATACAAATTGGATTAGATGTAGATGGAGAAGGATGTTCCCCTGAATGAGGAAATTGTCTTTCTCAATAAGGTTATGGATGATTGTCTGAAAGGCCTTATAATGTTCAATGTCATGGCCTGGGTACGATGATAAGCACAAATGCAATTGGGATTGAACCACGATGGCTTTGGACTATGGGGATTAAAAGCTTTAATGGGAGGAAGCGTGATGGCAGATATTCGAATTAAATGTTGACCCAATCGAAGTGTCATGGGGAAGGTAACACTTGTGGGTTTTGATAGAATATTTTGGCTTGGAGTTAGGGAAGAAGTGGACATAGATCGATGGGTGAACTAGATGTCTTAAAAGATGAATCAATTTTGAGAGGAGGGGTAGATTTTTTTAGATTGGAATTTATCGTTACAAGATGTATTAGATGAAGGGACCGACCTAAAATAGATGTTGTAACATTGGATTTCTGAAAAGAGGGAAGATCTGATATCTTAGAAGGATGTGCAGAGAGATTGTTGGGGATGTTTACCACGAGCCTTAGATATTGATTGAGAAGATTTACCCTTAGTAGGGATGATAATAACCTCAACTGGAGGATCTAAATATTGCGGTGTAGGGGTGGATATTGATGGAGAAAGAGGTGTTTGTATGATGTGATTAATAAGGTCTATGTGAGATTTGGATTGTGTAGGTTTTGGTTTGGTCAATGTGGAAATAGTTGATTTTGTAGAGGGAGAACGGATCCCCCTTGTGTTTGTCTCAAGTGGAGGTGTTTGTTCCATAAATTTTTCAAGGGGTATCATTGATAGAGTTTCCAATCGAGAGGATATGGTCAGTGTGATAGAAGGATTAAGTAAAAATATTGGGATAAAACAGTGATGTGGCCATGGGAAAGGATATAGGTATAGGTGACGAAGATGTCAAGGTAGGGGTAAGTGGATTTGTTGATATGACATATATAGGGGTAGTTGGGATTGATAGGGAGGTGGGCATAATTGGGATATTTGGAGATGTAAGTGATGTGGTGATGGGTATGTTTGATGTAGATGTGGTTAAGGGGTTGAATATGACAAGTTGGGGCATGATAGATGTGGATAAAGTGGTATGTATAGTCAAATTCGATGTGGATGTGGTAAAGGTAGTTGGTATGGTTGGTACGGAAAAAAAAAATGGGAAGGAGGAACTGGGATTGAATCTAAGGATGGTATAATGGGTAAAGGTGGAATGGATGTAGGTAAGGTAGTCAAACCCAATGAAGTGGATGTGGTAACCGATGGAGTAGATATGATAGGTAATGAAGTAGGTGTAGGATTAATATCGGGTGTAGAAGTAGGTGGGAATGGTTGTTTCATAAGTGTCTCGAGGGGTAAGAATGATATGTTTGCGAATGGGGTTGATGTGGTAGGTGTGGATGTAGGAATAGGTTTTGAGATAGATGTAGGTATGATTGGTGTGGTTGTGGGTATAAGTGTTAATGGGTTTTTAGATGTAGGGACAATGTCCAAGGAGGTGGATGCGATTGGTGATGAAGGAGGGGAAGTTGTGGATGGGATAGGATCTTGGTCCATGGTGTGAAGAGTGTTTATAGTATGAGCATTGGGCGCTTGGGTTGTAGTGGTGGTGGTTTGACTTATCGGTGTGTGGTTAGGGAATGGTTGTTTAAAGACCTCTATAGGTTGATTTGAGGTGCATTGGGGTTGTCTACTGGAGGTCACCTTGATCAATGAGTCTTTGGACCAAATATTTAAAAGTTTGACATTTCTCTATGTCAGTGTCCTTGACTTGGTGGTATTTGCAATAATGGTCATCACAATACCAAATAGGCTTGGGTCATGAGTCATCCACGGGTCGTATGGGAGGAAGTTGGATGGAGTGTACTGCCATCAACTTGTCAAATACAAAACTATAGGATTCCCCCAAGGGGGTATAGTTGGGCATTGGTCTAGGGGCTTGTTGTTGAGGCCACATGCTAGATGTAGGTGTGGATGAGGAATTAATAACCATGGCGTTGGCCACACCCTTAAATGTGTCGTTATGTGTGGATGGTTTAGTAGATTCAATTTTAGGTTTGGTCAATCTAAGTTTAAGATGACCTTGCTCAATGACATGGGTTTTGAGTTTGTGAGCCATGATGAAGGCTTCGTTAAAGGTTCAGAATGATTGGATTTGCAAGGTAGATGATATATGCTTCACACATGAACGTGAGAAGAGCTCAATGAGTTTGGTTTCATGGGAAGAGAGAAGGATAGTTGGTTTATAACATTGCGCCATCATGTGACAAAGTCCATGATGGACTCATCATCAAACTGTTGGATGGCATATAGGTCAGTGATAGTGATTTTGCACACAATGTTGATCAAAAAGTGTTCTAAGAACAACTACGCAAGTTGGGTGAAGGAAAATATCGAGTATTGAGGTATATTATTGTACCACTAACGTAGGACTAACCAAGGACATGGGGAAAGTGCAAAGCATTAGGTCTTGATCATGTGCAATAAGATAACATGCGTGTTTGAATGCACGAAGATGTTACTAGGATCTTCCTTATTTGTTGAACTTAATGAACTTGGGAATCTCCCAATGAGGAGGGTAAGATTTGATAGAACCGACGGATGAATCGGTTTGTTATAGATTTTTCGTAGGATAAAGTAACCTTGGGTGCCAAGGTAGCACCCACTTCTAGACTAGCCAACCTATTCATAAGAGCACGAATATGATCGCTTAATGTGATGTTATGTTGAGATTGGATTGATTGTGTGGCATGGTGGTCATGTAGCTTGATAAGCTTTTGGGTGGGATGTTTGTGGAATCGTTTGATAATACAGTTGATTAATTTGCGGATGTGTGGGTGTTTGGGGAATTGTTTGATAAGGATTAATATGTGTCATGGGTTGAGATTGGGTAAGTTGTTGCATAGGATGATGTTGAGAAATAGGGATGTGATGTGATTGTTGAGATTGGGTAGGTTGTTGTGGTAAATGAAAAGTGGGGATACGAGTGTTGATAGATTGAGATGGTCGGAGCATATGGTGGGTAGGAATGTAAGTGTTAAGAGGTTGAGATGGGTGGATATGCATACTAAGTAAAGCAGATGGAATAGAGTTGGCATAAATTTATGTGGGGGAATATGATCCACCGATTAAGTATATTGATAGGATTGAAGGATCAAAGGGATTTACTGAAATAAAAAATCATATATGGGGTTAGGAGGAGGTCCAAGAGTTTCTAAAGGAGTGGGAGATGGGTGTGTAAATGGCTCTAGAAAGGTTAGATTGATGAGAGATACGAGGATTGGTTTCAAGATATGGAAAATTTTGGATAACATGGTCCTCGAAGCGAGACCATGGAGACAAGGGGTCAGTGGGTAATCAAGGTGTGGTCTAAAGTGTGGAATCTGTTGGGAGAGATCATTAGGGAGGGGATGTCATCGATGGAGCGGATTGTTGTTTTGTTTCGATGAGTGACATTAGGCATGGAGTAGACGATCATTTATTTATGTAATTTATTAACAAACAAATTATGCAACAAATTTCTTATCATCATGATTAATTAGAAAATGTGTAAAGAAAAGGAAAGTGGATAAGCGAAGACACCTAAGGAATGAAAATCTAAGGTTGGTTTCTAGTAGTTTTGGCTAGGAAGAGTCTCAAGTGCAACTTCTTGTTGGGTGATGAAATCCCAAACAAAGGAACTGTAAGGAGATGTTTTGATGTGTTGATTTTGTTTGTGAGTCTAGGTTGTGTGTGGTAATGTGAGATGCAGAAGGTTAAACCCCAATTTAAACTATCTGATCGAAGCATGATGTAGAAAAGAAAGGTTCTTTTAAAACCAAAACGAAGTGTGATCTTTCGATGAGGACACACACATGAAAGAGAAATTACAATGCAGAAAGGAGGAAATAGGGAAAAATGAGGAATACCCAAATAAGGATTTTCCTTTTATCCGGTCGCATGACAGAGTGTTTGAAAGTGGTAGTTAGTGACCAGAACGCCCAAGGACCCTAGATTTGCACCATTCATGATTACTAAGGGTTAGTGAAAGATATTTCGGCGTGTTTATCTTTCAATAATTGTCTTTGACATCATAATGTTGGTGATTGCAAGTTTGTAGAGTTTACTTGGAAAAAGAAAATAAAACAATTAGTTGATGTTGTCAAGAAAAGCGATGTAGATGTTGTAAGTATTTTGTTTGCAGAAAGTTCCAACGTTGAAAAAATAAAAATAATTAATCTAATTAATTATTAAAAATCGTAGCCCAACGTGTTGATTTGATCGCTGTAAATAAAATGTGAAAATTAATTGATAGGTTATAATCGAGAAACAAACTACGAAATGATAACTTATGAAATAAATGATCAAAGAAACTATGAAATGCTTTGGAATTAACTCAAAATGAGAAACTAGAAATAAACTATGGAAGGATATGAAATTAGAAATGATAAAAAAACCTATAAATGATAAAGTTAATTTACGAAATAAATTATGAAATATTTGCTAGGAAATGCGTTAGTGGAATTGAAATGAGAAATTATTGAGTGGAAGTTGGGAAATCTACAAAATCTAATACCAAATCGAAGGAAATGAATGCCGACGATAGATTATATATAAGTGAAAACTATACCACCTATGGATTAATGAAATGATAACCTATATAGATGATAGGATCTATAGATGCTAAACTAACGAAATGATAGATTTGTTAATCGAGGCGCTCTATAAAAGCTAAACTACTGGAAATGATAGACTATCTAATTAAGTCACTAATTAAATTAAGTGAACTAAATTAAAACTAACAAATATTAACTTAATAACAACTAATTAAATACTAAAATAAAAATGAATGAGTGGGCCTAAATATAAAGGTGAAAGCTAAACCGACAAGGAAAATTGTTTGGGTCGAAAATATGACGATGTGTTTTTGTTCTTGTTGATTTGGTTGTTTTATCTCGTTTGCCTAACCCACACACCAAGATCAATGGAGACCCACGTGGGAGATATGGGCGCAAATGCAATCAAAAGAAGTTCCAAAACCCTTTCAAATGGAGGCCCATGTGTATAAGTTGAGAACGGACAACCCAACCGCGGTCAACCTAACTAGACAAGGTGTACGATTGGGGGGAGTACATGGAGGAGGGACCTAGGAGCGAGGATGGGTTGATGGGGAGATGGATTGTGAGTGGGGTGGGTTGACGAGGGAAGGAGATCGGGATAGGATTTTTGTGTAAAGCCGAGGTGGGTGCAAATTAGGGAATAACTCATTTAGATGGGGGTTGCTCGGGTGCAGATGGGTGGAAGCTTGGTTAGGGTGTTGGTGAGGTCTTTGAGGGTAGGTAGGGATGTGGCTCTGGTGAGAGCACGAGACGAGTCAAGGCTCGGGGTAGGGATACAAAGAGTGTGGAAGTCGAGGGAGGTGTGGAGACGAGTTGGGGAGGGATGTGGTTGAGTCGGAGAGAATATTAACGGTGGGGGAAACTGGTGGCCGAGAGGAAGGGAGATGAGGTAGCTCGACCGAGTTGGTTGAAATGGGGAGAGAAGGGACTAAGGGGTAGTTTAGATAAAAGTTTAGTTTTATTTTTTATTTACAAAAAAATTAATTTATCATTATTATTTAATAATAATAAAAATAAGGCTTTATACTAACTATAAATCACAAAGACGACAAAATGAATTACTATAGACCACAAGATGCAAACAACAAACTAAATTGATTTTAAAAACGAAAAAATAAATGACTATAAGCCACAAAAAGTACCATAAACCACAAAATGCAAACAACAAACTAAATTAGTTTTGAAAACAGAAAAACTAAATTACGACAAATCCCAAAAGGAAAAAGAACAATTCCACCACCGTAACAATGCCGTAACCCTACAAACAAGTATTAATATGATGAATTGAGTGGGTAATCAACACGAACAACCAAAATTCCGAGTTCGCGATAAAGCAAGCATGTATCCACCGCTACAAGAATTTGCACACACAACATAAGATAACACAAAACAACAAGATTTCCCACAATGCAAGGGTTAACCAAAGCAATCCATACGGTATAGAAAATGAAATTATAAAAGCAAAAACAAGAAGGAAAATAACCGATAAGATAACGAGTTGTGAAACCAACAAAAAAATCGTGGAAGGTCCCACTGGCGTGCTAAAATGTTAATCAAATTTTCTTCATCCCTTGTCTAGATTAGTGAGCTAGATGACAAAGAAATCAAACAACCTCAAAGATGCAAGGGTTTAAGATACCTTGAGAGAAGATGGTGACAAATGGACTGGGTCGTAAAGTGAATGTCCTCACTGCGAGCTAGATAGACCTATGAAATAGAGGAAACTAAGAGAAAATGGATTACATTGTATATGCGGGGGCTTCCCAATGAAGTCAGGATGAAGTCGGTTCCAGAAGTGTTACCTTCCTTTCAAAGATGTCAACCCCCATTAGATAAGACAAAATGATATAAATGAAATATAAATAGATAACATGTAGAAACTGATGAATAATAGAACCCGAAAATGCTGATGTATAAAAGAGCTACTGATCTAATCAAAATATATGTAAAGCAAACCAAACTCGCATCAATCAACGAAAAATTGGGCTCGATGCAATGAACCCGCAAAACGAACCCCGCAAACTTTCTTGTCAGTAGATGGAAGGATACCAAGAAATGGGCTTACTAAGAGAACTACAAGGGCATGAGGATTATATGATGAAAAGTGAGGAGCTATAATGTTAGAGGTTTACTATGACTTATTACTTGTTTGAAAGAGGGGGAAGGCCTGTATTTATAGCCTGGAGATGGGGTTAATTTAGGGGTTATTAAGTAATCCGGGTTTGAAAAAGTAACCCTGATTAGGTGAGTGGGGGACATGATTTGAGTGATTAGGTGCAATAATGAATTTGATGTGAATTATTTTGCTTTATTTAATTTATGAGTGGGGCACATGATTTTGGAGTATTTAATTATTAGGTGGGGTGATATGAATTAGTTTAGAATATTTAATTATCAATTGGATATTAGCATATAACGAGGTTTAGGGATTTAAAGGGGATCAATTAACCAATTAAGATTGATTAATTGAATATGTATTTTTGGTGGGAAATGGGATTTATTCAAATTTAGGGGGGAAAAGGGATTCAAATGGGTAAGCCTAATGAAAGAGAGCAAATGTGGGGTGAAGGGGAGGAACGATACCAAAAACTGGTGTCTACACACCTCCGAAGTATGGTTCACTTGGTCCAATCTCTGAGGTGGATTGGATCAGGTTCTCAAATGGCTCGACAGAGCTATGCTGTCAACTCAAGATTTTTTTGAGTTTGACAACATTTATTCCTTACCTGTGGAGGTCATGCCTGATTTTGTCCTTTCGAGACCACTCCCCAATTCGATTCTGTATCACTTGGCAAGATCGACATCCCTTTTGTCATAAAGGCCAGTTTTTTCTCAATACCACCTTAATGGAACATGGGCCCACTCTCAATCATATCAGGTATGTTTGGAACTTGTCCCCTTGGCCAAGTCATCTTCAATGCTTTCATCCACCTATGCATGCCAGCTGGATTAAATGGTGGGAGGATGCTCTGACTCGAGACCACTAGATTCCTCAAAATCTATGGCCGACAATTAGCTAAAATTCGTCGCCGCTCATACTCCGCTACCACCTCCGCTCTTAGCCGGGCAATGGTGGCACTTCAAGAAAATCCCTTCTTCGAAATGTTGCAACTTCAAGTTGCAAAGCTTCGTCAGAAGATCCAAATTATAGACAATTACAATGCCCGAGGAGCTCAAATTCACGCTCACATGCATTGGCTTAAGGTAGGGGATCGGGTTTCTAAAGAATTCTTTCATTCCCTCAAAGCCAAGAATTCCTCCCAAAGAAATTCGTGCCATCTCCGACGATGGAACTCGGGTTGCTGATACGCAACTCATTCTTCAAGATTTTGTCAAGCATTATAAGTAGGTGTTTCAAGCTCAAGCTCCCTCGACGAGCGACGCGCAACGATCGATCAATGCCTCATTGTTGTGTCATGCAAGATTTCATCCGCGCAAAGGGTAGCCTGTGATCGCATGCTCACCTTAGATGACTTGCATGATGTAGTCATGCAAATGGATAATGATAAGGCCCCGGGTTGTGACGGTTTCCATGCGAGTTCTATAAATCGTTGTGGGACACCATGGGCCCATACCTACATTAGTTCTACTCCGGGAGGATTTTAGAATCAGACGCTGGGCACGTAGGTCAACAAGGGTAATATCAAATTCATTCCCAAGCCAGGGGATCCCGAACAAATTACCAGCTTGGCGGCCCATTACCTTGCTCAATGTTTCTTATAAGATCATTGCTAAAGCCCTGGCTATTCGGTTGCGCCATATTCTTCATGTTATCATCCAACCCGAACAAATTGGATTCATTCAGGGGCGTTTCATTCTTGATAATATCATCGCAGTTTGGGAAGGCATGGAATGGGCCCACTATTCTAACCAAGCTACCATGTTCATCAAAATTGACTTTTGTTGTCTCATGCAATGTGCAAGTAGGGAAATTGACAATTTCCAAGCACGACAACAATACCCTTGTGTTAATTTTTTCAAGTCCTATCTTTCCAAGACACCTCAAGTCTGTCTAGTCAGTCTAAGTGACCTTCCAATTAATGTTATCTCATCCTCATAGGTGATTTAGGAAAGTTTATTAATTCCCCCTAGGTGCTTTTAGGAGCTCATTTACGAAGCTACAAGCGCCAGGGGAAGGGCTGTAGTCGACCTTCCTAGAGTTGGAGCAACCTCACTGAGTATAGCAGGAAGAGCCTAAGTGGACATAGAGGTGATTCAAAGGTACTAGACATTATGGAAATAATTCAGGAAGATTTTTGAAGGGCTTGGAGAAGTTGGGGTAGTTTCGCTATAATTAGGGTTCACAAGCCTAGTTAGTGCACATGCCAAAACAACCATTGAGCTTCAAGGTGATTCCGGAGCTCCGGATGGAGTTAAGAGAAAAACGAAACATCTCCAAAAAGAGGATTATAAGCCCTACATGATGGTGAAATCATATTTTTCACAACACTTTGGCGCATCGGTCTTCAAGTAGTTTTTCTCAGTGCTCAGTGAAGTGCCAAATCAAAAATCTAATTTTTCAGGGATCAAATGGAAAAATAAAGACATGAGACCCCCACCATTGGATTCAAAAGGCCATTTCAAGTCAAGATCATATAAAATTTCACTAATAAATTCCAGCGAGCTCAAATTATCACCGCCCAAGTTACCCTCTTGGAGATAGTTCGGGAGTTAGTCAATTTTCTGGGAGGACACGTGTCAGCACCAGGAGCCTAGAGGGATTTTATGTCCCCAAAGTCCCTGAGGTCAGGTACATCAACCTTGGAAAAATGTGCCCAACCCCAATGGGACCTTTGGGACCCTCATGTGACCTTCCGACTTGACAATTCAGCCCCTAAGTGCATTTTTGGAGCTCAAATTCCCATTGTCGGATCGAGGACACGTGTCAGCTCTAGGACCACCGTGGAATTTAATGTCCCTCACGTCCCTAAGGTCAAGGACAACGTGACATGGAAAATGTGCCCAACCCCTATGGGGAGTCCTTTGGTCATCCACGTGACCGACTTTCAGTCCCAATGTTTTTTCAAGCAAATCCTTATCGTCGAATCAAGGACACGTGTCATCCTCTCGCTCACCGTGGAATTCGATAAGTCCTCGTGTCCCCGAGGTCGTGGACCTTAGATAAGAAAAATGTGCCCCACCCTTGCATGAACATTTTTGAATATTCAAATCCGATACTTAGTCGTTTCTTCCCCCTCATTTCTCCTTCACAGCTTCTCACCATGCCATGGCTCCGTGCATGATTGTCCAGACACCTAGGTCCACCATTGTTGCTCTGAAACCAGCTCCGCCATGGAAACATAAACACCCAGTCCATGAAAATACATAGGTTTTAGGGGAAGGAATGATCAAAAGTGTTGAAGAAACGAAGAACAGAAGAAAATGAAGGTTTTTTGCCAGATAATCGTGAAGTCACCCGATTGAGAAATCTTCATATCTCACAAGATACAAGTCGGATCAAGGTGCCATCTTCTGCATACTTCCACATTTTTCAATATGATCACAATGCAATAAACCAAGAGGTCAAATGGTGCCCAAAATTATTTGTTCCAACAAAATCCTCACTTCGTGCACCGACTCACATTCGTTGGATTTTTCATCATTCCTAATGGAAACAAGCTAAAAACTTACACACGAGCTTCAAATGAAAAACCTATCGCAAGAGAGAGTTGTTTTAAATGCATGAAATGCAGAGACAAAAATTAGACCTGCAAATTTTGAGCTCCTTTAATGGCCACCATGATAGCTTCGTGCTCGAAGCCACCGCCAGTGAAAATTTCAAATTTTATTTCTTGGCATTCTAGCCACGGAGGAGTGTCTCTCCCCCTGCTCCTCGCCGGTGGTCTGGGCTCCCCATCTCGTCGGCTTTGACTAGGGTTCGCCGGTGGCCTTTGGACCACACATGCAAGACGGGTGGAATTTGCCACCTCCGCCCCGCTACCTTCTAATAAGTTCCCAGGTTCCGCTTGCCATCTCTCCCACATTGTGGCAACTGAAGTTGAAAATGAGGCCCCATCTAGCTTGGGTGGGATATTCCTGATATGGGCAAGGACCTCGCCGGCGGCGGCCGCCCGATGATCATGACCCTCCCTCGGCTGGAATGTTTGCGGCGGCGGCTTGATCTCAGCTCTTTCCTTTTTTTGTTGTTCTCCTAGGCGTTGCCTAGTGTTTTGTTGTTCTCCTAGGCTCGGCCTAGTTTGTTGGTATTTTTGGGGCGTGCTCTCATACCGCCCACTTTTTGTTGAAAAGTTATCTTGTATCATGTTGCATTTAATATAATATAAGATCCTTTTTCATCAAAAAGATTGTAATATAAATTTTAGCATTCATATCCCAAGTGAATGGCTTATGTAAAACGTATTGCACTTCAGGTTGTGTTCGTTTATAGACTGATAAGTTGTGTGTTAGATGTGACTGGCAGGATGACAGATGAAGTATCCAATGCACATTTACTGAAATTTCGTTCCAAAAAAAGTGTAGGATGCATCTACTGCCGCAGCTGTTAAAGTTTTCACGGGCTAACATTTAAAGATATCAATAGAATGCAAGAACTTAGGGTTAAAACAGGCCTCGTCCTGTGTTCTGATTTTGCCAAAAAAATCCATAACAGAATATGTCGAAGCAGGGACAACAAAAATATGTTAAGTATACTAAAATGCAGGGCTAACAACAGCAAAATCACAGGAAAATAGCGTAAACGAATTCTGATCAAAAGAGAGACCGGTAAATACTGAAGCATTTATGTTTGTAAAAGATAGGATAAACAAATTTTGATTATAAGAGATATCGGAACATTCAGCAGCATTTAGTCAAACAGGCCCCCAAAAACCTTAAAAATGAGGTCGATCGGCAACCCAGAAAACACCGGTGCAACATTTTAACCAAACTCCAAAAATCAAAGACCCTAAGAAGCAGAACAGTGAAAGAATCTACGCAACAAATCAAAACCAGCAAAGCAAAACCAAAGAATTAAACAACATTTTCCATAACTGGCAGTGAAACATTGCATGGAAAGCTAGAAACCCTAACGAGAACGCCGATTAGTACACTCAAATGCATTCTTCTGCAGAAAATCAGCAGCAGAGCCGATAGAGCATAATCCTCACTAAAATCTCTACTAATTAAACGTAATAAACCCCTAGGCTTCGAATCCGATCAAACAGTTTCAACATAGCATAAAATTCACCAAAATGCACCAAGAAAACAGATCAATCAAACCAGAAAAACACAACAAATTAACATCACAAGCTACATTTTTCCGTATAGAATCCAAGGGCATCAAACTTACCTCCACTTTTATCAAGATATATCAGATCGAGCACAGAATGCAGATCAGAGTAGCCGGTTAAGTGAATATCTGTAGATTTTCGTTTGTGTGGCTACAGTGGCATCAACAGACAAAACAATGAATCTTGCACAAGTTTATCGGATTATCCTGATTCCTATCTATCCTGCTCTGTTCTGCGTTAATATTAACGACAATAATGAGAAAGCGTTCCCTTGTTAATATCTAGTTGACTATGTAGAGCCCTTTCAAATCAGGAAGAATTCTCGCCGCATGTCGAATAGTTGTATGGCAATTGGGGCAAACCCTCGTTCCAACCATTCGCTGCAGCCATTCCAAGTGGTGTGGGTCGTGCGGAATAATGGTGGTGTTTCTTCCTGCAAATTGATGCACCCACGAAGCTCTAGTGCAAAAGGGCTCCGTCTTTGCCAACGGACCGCCGGCTCACTAAGTTTTTCTCCTCCAACAAGACCAGCACAGAAACTGCGAATAAAATCTGGCAAACTATAATTATGCCAAAAATCTCAGAAAATCTCGAGAAACTGCGAATAAAATCTGGCTGCGAAAATCCCAGAAAATCCCGAGAGAAGGAATGATGACCGTTCAGATGGTCATTGATTGGGAGGATTTACATCGTTGGATGTTATCAGTGAGAGGGCTCTTTCTCATAGAGCAAACGTGTTTCAAGCGTAATGATAAAGAATGGTCATCATCTTCAAACATTAGATTGACTGTAAGTTTTTCTCTCACATTTCCTTTTGGTGAGCATCTTTCCATTTCCTTCAAGCATTCCTCTCATTTTTCTTTTCCATGTTCTCCAAACATTAGATTGATTGTAAGTCTTTCTCTCAAATTTCCTTTTGGTGAGCATCTTTCCATTTCCTTCAAGCATTCCTCTCATTTTTCTTTTCCCTGTTCTCCACCTTCTCCAGCTTGTCATTCCAGATATGTGCAAGTTTCCTGAAAATTGTTCAATGTCATGACACCTCCATGGTATCTTAAAACATAGGTTCAACAAATAATCCATCAGCATATACAGGAAGCGATGCACATTGCATAATATACATCAGATATTTTGAAATCAACAGAACGATCCAGATCTCAAACACTTAGAAAAAAATGTTTTTATAAACTGGATATAAATCTGCTCCCTTATTTATCGCTGCAGGTTTGAAAAACTGCATTTGTTATAGTGCCTGCACATTGCATAATATACATCAGATATTTTGAAATCAACAGAACGATCCAGATCTCAAACACTTAGAAAAAAATGTTTTTATAAACTGGATATAAATCTGCTCCCTTATTTATCGCTGCAGGTTTGAAAACTGCATTTGTTATAGTGCCTGCACATGTTTACAGATTGCTTCACTTGGCTTTAGCCTTTACCAATAATCCCTGTAAGAAAATTGTTCTTGTTAGAAATAATGGTTTGCATCTCTCACAACTATTTCTCTTGAAACAATCTTGGAGATATATTTGGTTGCGTTGTGGCAGTCAACACATGCTCTTAAAGTTCTTGACTACTCATAGTTGTTCGAAGGGGTGCATTTAACAATCTGAATGAAATTGCCAACTTTTCACTATGGTGGCAAATGATTTTTTTCCTCCTCCACATCATCTAGAACATGTTTTGAATCTATCCTGATGCCTTCATCTGCCAAGACATTTTCCCCAACCTTGCATAGATTTTATATATGTGGGTATGATCCGTCTCCTCCACAAAAGCATGTACCATTTTATGGCTTTCAATCCAACTACACCCAGGCATCTTTGTAATTTCTCTATCTTTCATCATTCTCCTTACCATTTGAACCTCACCCCACCTGCCCACTTCTGCATAGATGTTTGACAGAAGAACATAAGTCGCAGCATTTTGAGGATCTAGCCCAAAAGAAGAGTTGCTGTAAATAATCCCAACCCTTTACTCTTGTGTGATCTACAAACACCAAGCAAACACATCCACACAACCACAAGAGGCTTGATTGGCATTTTGATGATAAGGTTTAGAGTTTCCTCAAGATAGCAAGCACGGCCAAGAAGGTCAACCATGCATACATAATGATCAATTGTAGGCGTAATGCAATAAGAGTCACTCATGCCACTGAAGTATTTACAGCCCTCATCCACTAAACCTGCATGGCTGCATGCTAATAAAACACAAGTGAAGCTTACATGGTCAGGGTATATTCTAGAGTGCTTCATTACTTCAAAGAGTTTGAGAGTATCCTTGCAAAATCCATTTTGTGCATATCCTGCAATCATAGCATTCCATGAGATCAAATTTCTTTGAGGCATTTTATCAAACAGCTCACGTGCCTTGTGTATGCTTCCACATTTTGCATACATGTCTACCAAGGCACTTGTTACTACCACATCCGACAAAATCCAGTTTCAATAATGCTTTGATGGATGTTCATACCCTGTTTTAAAGCTCCCATTTCAGCACAGGCTGGGAGGATGCTGGCAAAGGTTGCAGAGTCTGGCTTTACACCTGCCAATTGCATTTTCTTAAAAGTTTCCAAAGCCTTTTCAACAAACCCATTTTGTGCATATCCTGCAATCATAGCAGTCCATGAGACCACATTTCTTTGAGGCATTTCTTCAAAAGCTTTAAAGCCTTGTCAAGAACACCATTTTGTGCATATCCTGCAATCATCACATTCCATGTGACGACATTGCTTTCGGGCATTTTTCAAACAGTTCATCTGCCTTATGCATGCTTCCACATTTTGCATACATATCTATTACGGCATTTGCTGTGTTAACATCTGACAAAATTCCCTTTCCGTTAAGCTTTGATGGATGCCCATACCAAGTTCTACAGCTCCCATGTGGGTACAGGCTGGAAGGATGCTGACAAAGGTTGTGGAATTTGGCTTGACACCTGATAATTGCATTTGTTTAAAAGTTCCCAAGGCTTTTTCAAACAACCCATTTTGTGCATATCCTGCAATCATTGCAGTCCATGAAACCACATCTCTTTGAGGCATTCATTGAAAAGTTTTAAAGCCTCATCAAGAACACCATTTTGTACATATCCTACAACCATTGCAGTCCATGAGATCACATCTTTCTGAGGCATTTTGTCAAACAGTTGACGTGCCTTGTGTATGCTTCCACATTTTGCATACATATCTACCAAATTTGCAACTACATCATCTGACAAAAGTCCCTTTTCCATTATGCTTTGATGGATGTCCATACCCTGTTCCAAAGCTCCTATTTTGGCACAGGCTGGGAGTATGCTAGCAAAGGTGAACTGATCGGGTTGGATACATGTTCGTTGCATTTGGTGAAACAGTGTCAGTGCCTTGTGAGGACACCCATGCCTTGTGTAAGCTCCAATCATGATATTCCATGAGAAGAGGTCTCGTTCAGTCATTTGGTCAAACACTTGGCGAGCATCTACTAAACATCCGCACTTGTCATACATGCGTATAAGGGTGTTTTGTAAAAGTTTGTGTGTGGCAAACTGAAATCCCGTCTGATTGATGTGGGAATGGATTTGCTTACCCTCTGAAAGGGTTTTCTTGGAAATGCAGGTCTGCAATAGCTGAAAGTAAGTAGAAGAGTGTAGGGGGGAATTGTGTGCTGTAAGCAGAATGTGTAGCGCCTGTTTCAACCGACCAGTTCTACATAATACTGTAAGATTGAAATTGAAATTGGCAGTGGATGGCATTGCCTGCCTTTTTGGTTGCAGTCTTGTTGCATTGCTCTGTGGTGGCATTGAGGTGGTTCACAATTTTAAGGATATAATGTTTGATAATATCTAAAGATATGCAGAGGAAGTGTGTTCCGATGGCAGCAAAAGGACGCGTAGGACTTGAAGCGTAGAATTGTAGCGCCTGGAGACCATCCTTAAGAGGATGAAGCTCAGAATCCACCTGTTTTAGCTAAAGAGAAGAGTGCAGAGACAAACGTATGTACGATATCCTCCATAAGTTTCGCTTTTAACTAATAGCAATTGTACCCAATGAAGATTCCGATAGAGAGATATAGTAGAACATAAAATGGGAGGAGTGAAGTGTAACATTAGAGGAGAAAGAGGGGTGCAACACATGGAATGAACGACACGCTACAATGTTGTTCAAATATGGAGTAGAGGCTCTTGATAGAAAATGTGATAGTAAACTCCAGGGGAACTAAACTAAGAGAAAATAGGTCCATTTCCACTAATATACTTGAACCGATAGATGGAAAGGACAAACAAAGACCGAACCATTCTAAGTACTATGAAAGTTGTTTAGATTTTTGCAATTGTATTGGTTAGGGTATTCTCCATGCTTGCCAAGTCAACAAGAAAGTTCATATGTAAGAGTTTTTCTTTTGGATTTGTATTTGGCACCACCTCCTCAACATTCCAAGTTCTTAACAATCATAAATTTGGAGGATTGTCATGTGTATATCTGGTACTCCTATTATTTTAAACATTTGATATTGCATGGCTCTATAGTACAAGGAGTGGTTAAAGAAGATGAGAGAGGACCAAGTGTATGGGTATTCTCATAAATTTTGTAAGGATTATCAAAATGTGATCAAAGAAGTAGATGTAAGGACCACATCTATAGTGAAGGACATATAGCAAACATTGTTGGCATTGAGATTAATAATCAAGATTCTATACATCGTCATTCTTCCTTCAAAAATGAATGACAAAAATGGATTTCATATTATTATTGATATTCATTATACTAATTGTCATTCAAATAATTTGGAGTTGAAATTACATGGAGTTGTTTTTAATATGGGACTTGAAATTATATGAAGTTGTCATCTCGATGTAGGACCTCAAATCACACAACAAGAATTTTGATAACATAAACATTTCATTGACTTCTTTGGTTATGTGAGAGCACAACAAATTGTGGGATTCATCTTCAACCTCACATAATTTTGTCGAATCCAATGTAGAAAGAAGCGACAACTTATCAAGACATGATGGAGATAAATTTTTCAATGAAAGGATTGAGTATTTGTGCCTCCAATTATATTTTTAACAAATCCTCTCATGCATGGCACAAGGCAAGCACAACTTGATTGGATTCAAGGGGATCTAACAGTGAAGCGAGGGAGATGGTCAACCTAGTTGAAAACCTCGACAACTCAAAGCCCTCCTCCTCCATCTCTCAAAGACCATGTAAAGACATAATCCTCAAAAGAATACATTAATGTGTAAACATATAAACAAGAGTTGTGAGGTTATCTAAACATATGTATGTTCAACGATTAAAACTTAATATTCAAAATATAATTTTAATTTAAAATATTTTAAATTTCCAAAAAATACAAATTTAAAAAGCACAAAAATAAAGACACAAATGCATCACAAACAAGAAGTATATTGATAGTAAATTAATGTATGTGTCCATACACCAATAATAAAAAACAATCGATTCATAAGTTGGACCAAAAAATTGACTTAATCACTACCATCATCAGATCGAGTCTTAAAATAAACTTAAATATAAATTTAATTTTTATAATGACTCAACCGTATGTATGAGTTTTAACAATAAAAACATCCAATATCATGCCTCCAATTATAATTCCAATGAATCCTCTCATGTGTGGCATGATCACCCATAAATGCGGTGTTATAAAACTAACTTACTTTCCCATTTTCCTCAAATAATTTTAAATTTTCTAATTTAACGTGATTTAATTTTAATTTGGATTGATATGATACAAAATAAGTAGTAAATGAAAATACACCACAAAATGAAATACTAGAATTGTAATGAAGTTCATCCCAAATGGACTACATCCTGGTCCACACAAATGACGAATGATATATAAATGATGTAGAAAATATAATTCTTACATCAATTCACTACTCTTAGTTGGTAAGCATCGAGATAGAGTCTAGTTTTGCCTCGGGCTATTATGGCTTTGATCTCGAACTTATTTGTCTCAACATTGCTTCGCTCCATACTACGGGCCCTCAACACGACCAATAATATAGCCTTTCAACAACGCCTCGAACCTCTTCGACAATATGTCATTACAAATATGACTTTTTAATCAAAAATGACAAAGACTCGATGGGCTCTTTGCACTCGGATCTCATCATCAGCAATGCCTGGACTCATAATGGCCTCACAATGAAAATAAGAAGGCTTAGAAACAATTAAGCCTTCATTACAATAAGTTGAATATTCGCTATGAATTTATAATCATCTCTTACAAGATTCTTGAATAGCCAAGATCAAATAGATTGAATGAACTTTTGAATGCCTCGCATAGGAACTTTTGAATGCCTTGACATAGGCCTAAAGGGCCTTTATATACTTGATTTCGGCCTCAAAATATGGGTTAAAACTCATATCATCTAATTATACATAGTCGTAAGTGATGTGGCTCGACTTAAGCCACTTGAGTTGGGTGTGATAAGTGGAGGAAAATCCCCTCATTTGCCTCCATTTTATGTTGTGACTAATCGTCATCCCAAGGAAAAATGTCGAGCCATCAGTCTTTTCTCGACGATTCATCATCTCCAACACCCACCGCTCCATCGATTTACACACCTTGAGGTCAAAAATGAAGAAGATGAAATTACAAATGTTGAGCCGTATGTGATCATTTCCACCTAGCAAGTCAAGAAGATGGATAAAAGGAAATGTTATTTCACTCTAAGCTTTGGGTAAAGGGTAAGCCTCTTAATTAACTAAAATTGGACTAAGTGCAAGGAAATAGTAATCCTAGTTAATCTAATTAGGAGGACTAAAATGTTGTAATAAAAGACTAAAACAATATGAAATAAATGCAAGTAAACTATTCTAAGTGAAATAAAACCCTAAATGTGTAAGAGAAGGGAGAGAAATAGCTTAGCTGATTAGGTGACTGCATGTTGTCGTAGGTCTGAGAATAAAATATGGAAGTGCAAACGAACACTTAGGGACCCAATGAAGGAAAAATTTGAAGGATCTGAAGTGACTGAGGCACCTAGGAGTGTACTGGGGCGCCTCGGGCACCCTGGTCTGCAATCTACCACTGCGAACACCAAAATGTTCAAAACTCGCAAATGGTATGGTCATAAGTTGTTCCGAACCTTCCTTGTTTTTCGTGTCGGATCTTGGATCAGCCGTGAAATGACCTACAATGCAAAGAGAAGTATCAAACCCTAGAAAAATAAAAGATGCATATGAATGGGTCGACTGAACTCAGCCACCAAGCTAGTGGAATTATCACTGAGCATTGCACTACATTTCAGACCCGAATGTAGTTTTGGTGTGTGTGTGCATGTTGTGCCCTAGGTTCTCTCGTGTCAGTCACACTTTTTGAAGTAGTGAGCAATAGTAACTATAGAAGATGTAAATAGCATGTGTGCATGGAATAAAATAGAATCCCTCCCCCTATGAAGTGTGTGTGATGCAGATCTCCTAGCCTTGATGCATGGCACTATGTGGATGTAAGTGATGCAATGGATGTAACCCTAGATGGAGTGATAGTAGTGTGTAATGCTATGACCTAAGACCCTCATTATGGTCTTATAACTTTATATTTATAGGGCTCTCAAGCTTAATTTCGTAATTAATCCCGACAAGGTCAACTGAGAAAAAGATAAAGATGACCAATAGCTAGAAATGACCCAAAAATGAGTGAAAGGGGATTTCATAGATCGGGGCACCCAGGGTGGGACCAGGGTGCCCCAGTACAGGCTGGGGCGCCCTGATTTAGGGCTAGAATGTCGAGAAGCTTGTTTGAAATGGGTGGATAAGTCTTGGAAAATATACGGGAAGCTACGAAATAAAATATAAAATAAAGATGGCCAAAAGGTGGGATTAATTAGTACTTTGTACACTTGAGAACCTTCTAAATAGTAGTATAAGACCAAGCCAAATTATGTGTAAAGTGCATAATTTTGTGTCTACATTTTTCCCCCACTTTATGTTGGTGAGCGGAAATATTGGTAACATAAAGTAGATAGAGATGCATACCTGATATCCATGTAGAGTGTAGAAGAAGACATGTCGATGGACTAGACTCAAGTGTGGAATGACAAAAAAAATGGAGGAGCGTGAATTCTAAGGATGAGAAATGCAGATAAAAAGTGATGAGAGTGAACCTCGGATGGAATGTGTGTGTTGTTGTGGTGTGTGGTATACCCGCATGGTTAGTATGGCATGTATCATTGTGGTGTGTTGTCCTTGTTGTTATTGTTGTTGTCGTTGTTGTTGCCCCCAATTTCCCTTCCTGTTTCTCATACGGCAGACTTGCAAGAAGAAACCGATCAAGTAGTCAAATATGTATGTATGTAAAAACGTTGTGTAAAATATGCATGTGTAAAAAAGTACACAAATATAAAGTATGCTAGAAAAATTTAAATGAAACATGTGCACCTAGTCCATGTCAAGAAAAAGGGTGTAGAAAGATATCTTGTATTGTAGCATGTTTTTCGGGCGTTGTCACACCACCCTAGCTGAAGAAGTGTAGGGAGGAAATGCTTTGTGTCCTCCAACTCTAATTGCTTCTACTGAAATTTGTTGAAGATATCTCTGTATTGTCTTGGTTTTTTGGGTAATCCGACACCACCTGGACGGAGAAGTGTAGAGAGGCACACCCACTATAACCCCTAAGCCTATAACCACTCCGCAAAATTACCGAAGGACACCATGTCCTGTTAAGGCCATTGTGTATGGAGTTCGTAGACTGGTCTAAACTCACTCATTATGTCTGAATGAATGTAAATACGTTGTGTTAGTAGAAAACCCTTAATGATGCCCCCTCTTTTTGGGTGCATGCAATGACCCTAGAAGGAGAATGTGGCCCCAAAAGAGGACCAACCAAACTCTGACCTGTAGAAATTTTCCCTACAGGGGAAAGGGAAGCGCTTAGTAGATACCAAGATGCGCACAAAAAGGGATGGCTATCCAATACAAGTGTTAGTTCAAAAACACATGCATGTAATAAGACAAGTGTAAAATATGTAGACAATGTAGAAAACTACCAAACAAAGTAGTGTAATCATGCAAGAAAACAAACAGACCACACAAAGTGGGTTTCAAACATGGGACATCACTCACGATGTCACAAGACACACAATGCCATCAAGGCCACAAACAACAAAAAAGTGTGCACACAATCAAAGGGAAAAGCCCACATACAATGGAAAACAAAGTAGACAAGTAGAAACAACAAGTAGTCATGGGAACATGTAATCCTACAAAAAAATTGTTGCACATGGAACACTTATTAGGATGTTAGAGTGATAACCAATATGTCAAAGCGTGTATGAACAATTAGTATAAGATGCTATATACAAAATGAAACAATAACACCTATAAAATATGAATGTGAATGCCCTGACGACCAGATAGGAAAGGTAGAAGGCGAGCATCCATGCCACTTATAGAGTCTTGTATTTGTGATCACACTAGATAAAGGCGTGAATGTGCATGTGTGTATGATAATGACATATAAGAAAGCAAGTTAGCATGTATAGTAAAGTGATAATGTAAAACACTAGTAAACAAGAGTAAATTCTACCAAGACCATGCAAGATGATGTGGATGGATGGAATGGAATGATAAAGTGACATACCCCCAGTGGATGGAATTTGTATGCGATGACGTTCATTTTGTTTTCCCCAAGAGCGATCAATAATGAACCGTGAACAAGAGTGCATCATCGAAATGGTTGAGTAGTGTTGGTTGTATCTAGCACGTTGTGATGAGTGTGTATATGTGGTGGTGTGGAAATGCAACATGGGGAGAATATGTGCGTGGACCCTATAACGTAAGCATATACCATGACTTGGTTGAATAGATGAGTGATGATTTATCCCTAAGCATATATCACTACAAAATGAGTGTATGGTGGTGAGATGAATGGAAAGATGTGCGTGGACCCTATAGCCTAAGCGTATACCATGACTTTTTGAATGGAAGAGTGATGATTTATCCCTAAGTGTATATCACTATAAGGTGAATGGATGGGAATGTGTCATATAGAAAGGTGTGCGTGGACCCTATAACGTAAGCATATACCACAACTTGTGGGAGGTGTGAGTGATTTAGCCCTAAGCGTATATCACTACATGATGGAAGAAGAAGGTGACAATTTATCCTATAGCGTATGTCACTATGAGATGGGTGATGAGGGTGTATGAAGCATATATGAGTATGTGGTGGATAACAAAAGGTGGTGATTTAGCACTAAGCGTAGACCACTACATGATGAATAAGAATGCGGTGGTGATTTAGCCTAAAGCGTATACCACTAAGTGATGAGTAGGATAAATGATGATGTAATATAATGACTTAGAATAGGATAATAGAATATGTGATGATAAGATGTAAGAGGATAATGAGAAATTGATTAAAAGAGTGGTGATTTAACCTAAGGTGTATACCACTACATGATGTGATGATGAGTGTGGGTGACGATATATCCTAGAGCGTTGGTCACTAGTCCGATGAATGTGGTATGATGACATGTCACATGTAGGTAAGGTCCATTTTATTGGTAAACCCTCGACAGTCGAGTATGGACTGAGGAACTAGAGTGTGTCATAGGGTGGTGAGTGCAACGCGTGAAAACAACGTAGTGTAGGTGACCAAATGGTGAATAGGATGTGCAAATGCGCGGTAAAATGTGATTATAGGTGTAGATGGAAATAGGATATGTAGTAATGAAATGTAGAGCTAGGCCCATATATAAAGGCAACCTAACGTAATATGTCGAATGTATGATGTATATAGGATATGCAATGATAAAACTAGACCCGAATGCAATGGAATCTAGTGTAGCATGTAGAATGTAGATAATGGATAGATGCACAATGTGAACAAGACCATGTAATGTAAGATACAGATATAGGTGTAGATAGAATATGTAGTGGTGATAAGTAAAGCTAGACCCATGGATAATGTGACCTAGTGTAAATATGGAATATATGGAGGAAATATAAAACTAGACTCATATATAATGATGACTAGTGTAGTGGGGATGAGATAGAGGATATAGAAATGACTAATAGATGAGGTATGTATAGGATAATGGAAGATGTGGGCTATGTATAGAAAGGATGATGTAAGATGCATGATGTATGTAATAGAATATAAATATGTAGAACCTATAGTGTAGTGTGTGGGGTTTAGTGTAATGGTAATCCCTCAACAATCCAGTGTGAACCGAAGCACAAGAGTGCATCATCGGGGGGATGAGGTGATAATGATCACCTAACAACGAATGGAACAATGGGTGGAGGTGGAAGCATATGGAATGGATGGAGCATGAGTGTATGAACTGAAGTGCATGTCATATGGAGTGACCATGGGGTGTGTAGAGATTGGTGGAAACCCATGGGATGCATGTGATGGATAGTGCAAATGAGGTGGATGTAATGGATATGGTGGTGGAAGTAATGGAGGTGGTGGATAGTGTGTATGTGGGGGTGGTGAATGACGGAAAACTAAGTACCCAACATAGAAGAATCAAGGGGTGTATGCCTACGTTGTCGTGGTGAAGGAGACAATGATCGCTCCCGAGATGCAAAAGATATGACACTAGTGTCCTTGATTCATTCAACCTCTCATGTAAAGAAAGACAATCATTGTTAAGGTGGCCACTAACACAATGGTAATTACAAGACATATCACTGATCATGATGATGTTGTCGGTGTGATGGGTGGTGTAGGTTGGAAGAAAGTCGAATTAATCACTCATCAAGTAATACATGCAACACATCATGGGGTCGAGACATTAGGTGAAAAATAGAGAGGCTCCGGAACCGAGATGAAAGAGTGGTAGTAGAAACGGTGGCGGAGCCAGAGAAACATGTGTAGGAGGTGGAGAAGGTGAATGAGGTTTTGCCTTTGCAATTTGGGTTGAGGGTATAGGTTCCTTTCGATTGTTCTTTGCCAGGAGGTGGAGTAGGAGGAGCACACTTTGTTTGAATTTTATCCAAGGGTGGAGGTTGTTTAGGATGTACAACTGGAGGTGTAGGTGGAATAAAAAAGGACATAGTAATTAGAGAAACATGAGGAGGCACTGCTAGAGGAGAAGAAATAAGGTCATGTTCTAGATCGATAACCTTGTAACACAAAAGTATAAAGGACTCACAAGTATCATATTGTAAGCGTTTCTTTAGAGGAGGAATAAGACCATGATAGAAGATGAATTGCTTTTCCAAGTCACTAGGGTGAAAGATAAGTTGATGTATACATGCATTAAAGCATAAGATGTAATCCTGAATAGGTTTGGAAGAGCCTTGATGCAAAGTAGGAATGTGATCGTATGTGACCCTAGGACCGTTATTGATAATAAACCAATGAAGGAATGTATCCTCCATGTCATATAAAGTGCTAATAGAACCAAAAGGGAGATGGGTATACCATTGTAGTGTGTCATCAGTAAGACTATAATGAAGGCCTTAAGTAACAAGTGATCATTAGAGTAATCAGCCATAAGTGTGCGGTAATGTATAACATGGGCATGAGGATCACCGGTACCATCAAAGCATGTGAAAGTAGGCATGAAAAATTCTTTGGGGAAGGAAGAATTATGAATATTTTTAGGGACGGGGTTGCCATGTAAAGAGTTGTTGTCAATGGAGGCATAATAGGCTCTACTTTCTAAAGTAAGAGTATGAACTTGTGATTGAAGTTGTCCTATGACATGCATGAGAGATAGAAGATCCTATGAGGGGATGACAGGAGATGGAAAAATTGTATTAAGTGGTTGAAGTTTTCCATTATGAGTGATCATGGGAATGTCAAGAGGTGATAGAGTGGAACTAGATTCTAAAGGTGCAGTGGTAGATGTGGATGTAGGAGTGGTAGTATGACTAGGATCAACAAAAACTCTAGTAGGTGTAGTGAGCAAGGAAGAAACCTCAATAGGTGAAGATATAGTAGGGGATATGGGAATAGAAGGAGAAGAAGCAACAATGGGGGGTGAATCATGTGCAATAGTAGGTACAACTTCAGGAGTGGGAGAGTCACATGCAACAATATGGAAAGAAGGATACCTATGAGGTTGATCAATAGAAGATGGGGTTCCTGAAAGAATGGTATGGTCATCACCAGAATCAATAGGATCATCCATGTAATAAGAAGGAGAATGCAAGCTCAAAAGAGATGTGTGAAGAGGGCTATCAGAAGTGGTAGAAGGCATAGGAGTAATGAAAGGGGTGGTGAGAGGAGAGGTAGGAGGTACGCCAGATTGTGAATCAATGCCTGATAAATAATCAATGATAGAAGGATCTAAAACATTGGGTGGCATACCAAAAGAAGGATAAGAAAGATCATATGCGCTTAGATGGCATGGCATGCAATGAATGAAAGCAATAGAGTCATCAAAAATGCATATACCTATAGAAGAATCAACGAGATTGGTTGGCACACGTTGTTGACCTTTTAAGAGAGCTTGTTGAATATCATCAGTAAGACCATGGAGAACTATACAAAGCCCTAAGTTTAACTATGATAGCCTCATCATAAATAGGATTGACACTAAATGAGACATGATGCAGGAGAATAAAAACTATGCTAACTACTAGGGTATAAAAGAGAATCCAAAAGAAAAATGTGTGAAATGTAGGGTTCACCAAAATGATTAACTAAAATTGGACTAAGTGCAAGGAAATAATAATCCTAGTTAATCTAATTAGGAGGACTAAAACACTATAATAAAATACTAAAATAGTATGAAATAAATTCAAGTAAACTATTCTAAGTGAAATAAAACCCTAAATGTGTAAGAGAAGGGAGAGAAATAACTTAGCTAATTGGAAGTGATGTCATAGGTTTGAGAATAAAATATGGAAGTGCAGATAAACATTCATGAACCCTACGAAGGACAGATATGAAGTGACTGGGGCATCTGGGAGTGTACTTGGGACGCCCGGGGTGCTCTAGTCTGCTAATCTGGCCGCTCTGACACCGTAAATGCTCAAAACTTGTAACTGGTATGGTCGCAAGTTGGTTCCAAACCTTCCCACTTGTTTATTGCTTTGGATCTCTTGGATGAGTGTGAAATGACCTGCAATGCAAAGAAAGTATCAAACCCTAGAAAAATAAAAGATGCATATGAATGGGTCGTATTAGCCTCAATTTGCCAAGCTAGTGGACTTATCACTGAGCGTTGCACTACATTTCAGACTCAGATGTAGTTTTGGTGTGTGTGTGTGTGTGTGTGTGTGTGCGCCAAGTATTACGCGCGCATGTCGTGCCCTAGGTGTTCTCATGTCAATCACACTTTGTGAAGTAGGGAGTAATAAGTAACTATAGAAGATGTAAATATCACATGTGCATGGAATAAAATAGAATCCCTCCCCCTATGAAGTGTGTGTGATGTAGATCTCCTATCCTTGATGCATGGTACTATGTGGATGTAAGTGATGCAATGGATGCAACCTTGGATAGAGTGATAGTAGTGTGTAATGTTATGACCTAGGACCCTCATTATGGTATTATAACTTTATATTTATAGGGATCTCAAGCTTAATTTCGTAATTAATCCCGACAAGGCCGATTGAGAAAAAGATAAAGATGACCAACAACTAGAAATAACCCAAAAAGGAGTAAAATGGGATTTCAGATAGATCGGGGTGCCCGTAGGGACCAAGCGCCTCTAGTATAGTCCAGGGGTGCCTTGATTTAGAGCTAGAATGTTGGGGCGGTTACTGAAATGGATGGATAAGTGCTGGAAAATACACGAGAACTACGAAATAAAATATAAAATAAAGATGGCCAAAAGGTGGGATTAATTAGTACTTTATACACTTGAGAACCTTCTAAATAGTAGTATAAGACCGAGACAAATTATGTGTAAAGTGCATAATTTTTGTCTACACCTCTACATTTTATTCTCAATAGTGGAAGTCAAAAAAATTAAATTCTACCGATATTGTAAAAGTTTGAACCTTCCTATAAAGCCACACCCCCATCCATATAGTATCGGGTGGTTGAACCTAGGAAGAGATCTCCATGTCACACAAAAATTCATCCTCCCATATGCAATCAAACCCTTCCAAGATGAAGTCTTATGTGATGTTGTTCCATTGGATGTTTGTGATGTGCTCTTGGGCCAACCATTCATGTGGGATAGACACGGCATCTATGAGTCACAACCTCGAAGGGTCATCGTTACCATTGGGAATCGACGTTATCGGATACTTGAGGTCATCCCCTCTAACTTTTTTTCCTCCTTAGTTTCAAGAATGTAAAAATTTGGTGGATAAAGAAAATAAGTTCTTCATCCCGATGATCAAGCCAAAAACTACCCGAAGTTATTCATGCCACCTTGAACACACACTCAATGCAACAAAACAAGCAGATGGACCAATTCATAACCGAGTATGATTATTTATCCCAATCACCCACTAAAGTAGAAAGGAAAAAAGGTTTTTGAACATATTTAATACACTCAATAATAGGTTCACAATATTTTACAAAAATAAATTAAATGTATAAACAACGTCATGATCAACACATGGTTGGTGATAAATTCTGGTTACATATGTAGAAGTAAAGGCTTGTAGGTCCACACAGGAAATTCAACCTATATGGTATGGTATTTTCCTATCACTTGCCTACCGATATATATAAAAATTCTCACACTTTATGGGACCATTTCTTCTAAAGGAGGGAGGAATGATCCAAACAATGACATAGTGGCAATTATAGTGGATTAACTTCACCACGGGAGGCATAACTTCTACACTATAGTTTCTATTGATTTTGTTCAAATGTGAAGGAAATTTTGAACGTGTAAAATATGGTGGAAGGGTTCCAAACTTTTTTAGAAATTTTTGACCCCCTAAATTTGCTTCTAAAGGCCCAAAAATATAATTTTTGTAGTGCTTTTCAAAAATAGTAATTTCACAAAATTCTCACATATGTAGTTCACTAAGATGAACCACATTGTCTCCCTCGATATTGGTGACCTTCCACATTATTTTATATGACTCTTCATGTGTCTAAGAATATTATATAGGTAGATGTACCCCACAAGGGAAAGACATACATCTCCTCATGAAGGTAGCTTTTGTAATTATAGTCTTTTGAGCAATATATACATCTCGTTTCAAAGATAATTTTAAGCATTATACCTATCTTCTTAAAGATATATTTTTGTTTACATTTGGATTTTTTTTTATTTTGTCCTTAATCCAAAAACCCCCTTGAGTTTTGGATCAAGGAGTGAAGAAGTGAAGAGACTAAGAAAGAAGATGAAGGATGCTCAAGTCTTTAAAAAGGAGTGTTAAAGAGGAGTTTTGGAAAGACGATGGAGGAATTCAACTCTTAATAAAATGGGTATTAAGAGAGGATACTAAACAATGAGAGTGGCTCACTCAAATGAAGACAATATGAATGTCAACACAAGGAGTGAAGAAGTGATAATGGAAAGGATTAAATCTCGCGAAAGTGGAGATAAGATATTGAGGGAAAATGATTGATTAAGAGTCTCGAATTAGAGAAAAGTGAATGCTTTAAAAGAGAGGAGTGAAGAAATATTGAAGATGTCGACAATTCAACAAAGTGAATGCAAAAACAACGATGTAAGATGATGGAATGCTTAAAGTTCAAAAAAGGTAAGTGTCAAACTTAAGACTTATGAAAATGAGGGATCAAGGTGATCATGATGGTGTTTGACCGTGATAAAGCGAGTATCACGATGTTAAGACTTAGATGAAGAAGGATGAAAGTGCTCAAGTTTGAATATGGATGTCCGCAACCTAAGACTTATACTTGTTTACAAAGTGACAAGGTGGATGAGAGAGAAAATTGAATGACAAGAGTGAAACAAAAGTATGTAACACGTAAGAAAAATGAAAAATGATGAAGTGAAAGTTGGCCTCTACCTTAAATTGGCTTGGTCAAGGTGTGTCTTCCTAGAATAAGTTTTCTCCCTAGGTGTTAGCACTATATTTGGGCGAGCTTGGTTTTTAAGAAAATTTTGTGGGGAAAGTTCCCAAAGTATATTGACTTTACTTTACCCCCTTTGATACAATGAGCAATGATTTCACTCAAAGCATCACACTAGGGTCGTCACTAAGGATAGTCATGATTGTAATCTCATAAAGGCATACTATTCAGTTGGGTGGAGGCTCCCATTTTGTTAGCCAATTCACTCAAGGCTCACTACTTATAGGTTCCTACGGTACTACTTAAAACCCTTGGTCACGTACTTCCTACCGTTATGTCGAAGAAGGGAATAATCCCAACTCTGAAAATTTTAAAATAAGGTTAATTTTAATAATGTTTAAAAAGGTGATAAGGGGGTTGTTTGATCATCGAGAAATGGAAACCTACATTCAGTAATTTTAATATATATATTTAAATCATCTTTACAATCGGTCCTATGCAAACAAGGATTAGTAAGTTTTCCTGTGGTAAAGAGCACACAAGAAAACACAAAAGAAACAAGCAACAAAACTCATGTTTCTAATTTTCAAGATCGCTTGTGTAAGCGAGAAAAGAGCATATGTGTGGTTTTGATGCGACTAGCCTCACAAAAATGAAAAATGATAATGAAATGAAAAACCCTTCAAAAGGTCTTAATTACGGTACAAATGGATAAACGTTTACAAAATGGTTTAAAAATTGAGTTAATGGAATGAAATCATCCAATAACCATGTATTACCAAGTTTCACAATTAGTCCAAATTCAAGAAAATTGGTGAAAAATTAATTTAAAGGGCCTAATTTGTTAGAAGACCTAATTTAATTAATTAAAACAATAAATTAATTTAAAAAATTAATTAATTAATTAAACTAAATGTCTAATTAAAACAAGCTAAATAACTTTTTTAAAATGCCTAACTAGACTTCTAATTAAAAAATCTAATGAAATTACTTGAAAGATAATAATAATAATAATAAAGGTTAGAAATAAAAATAAAATAAACTAAGGTTTAAGAAATGACCTAATTGAACGTAAATATTTTTATAAGTAAGAGAAACCCTAAAAGCAATGTCTAATGAGGAGGGATTGCATTTTATTTTTTCCTTGTGCAGCAGTTTGGAGCTAATCAGATTGTAGGTGCAAGGGGGCCGGGTGGTAACGCATTGGTGTTTGGGTGGTATGAAAAGGGCTACATCATGGTTCTTGGTGGCAGGGCGAGGGTCGGTGGCGCGGGGGTGGCATGATGGCTCGCTTAACAAGTAGGGTCTCAGTATTACAACAAAGGTCCAAGCGGTCGGGGGATGGGGAAGGACAGCGATCGGGGTTTTGGGGACTAGATGAGGGGAGTTAGGCGGGGAGGGATTCTGTGGTTGGGCTCGGGAGTGGAATGGGGTAGCTCGAGGTAAGAGGGGTGAGCAGGGTTGGAAAGGTGAGCTTAAAGGTGTGGTTGGCTCGCGAGCCAAAGTTAGCTTCGGGAGGAGTGATGGGGTAGCTAAGGAGCCGCATTCAAATGAGCTAGCTTGTCGAGCTATAAGGGAGTTAGGGGTGAGCTAGAGTTTTAACAAGTCCAGTAGGGGGTAAGATATAAATTGTTAGCGAGGGTTGAAAAAAAAAAATTAATAGGGTTTAAATGGAGTAGGGGTAGGCTGGAGAAAAAAAAGTAGGTTTTATGTAGAGAGATTTTTAGTGATAAATTAAAACCATTACTAAAATTAGAGTAAAAACACCTAATGAATTTTTTTATTTTAATTTTGAAACTAATTTTTCTTCCCGAAAACAACTATAAACACCTACAAAATAGTCACACAAACACCATAAAAACACCAAAAGCAACATTAATTAATTAAAACCACATTCACACAGATGTTAGTGAGATTAAAAACTACATTAAAAGGTGAAACAAAAATGAAACAAAAATAATTGAAATGTGGGTATGTCCCACTTTGGGTTTGCTAAAATGTGAGTAAGGAAAATTACCAAGACAATGAAAAATAATACAATATACCTTTCAAGTAAATCTCAATACAAACCTCAAATAATATCATTGAAGCACTTGGACTTGAATGATCTCAAAGATGCTTGAATGTGTATGCTCTTGAATGTGACCTCCAAATGTGGATTTGACAATGCTACAAGCTTGATTTCATGAGAATTAGAACAACAAATGAGAAAAACTCCGCCGCACCTACTTATGGATTTTCAAGAATACTTGAGGGTATATTTGCAAAGGATATGGCCAACATGTTATAACCGAGAGTGAGGACATGGAAAGTGGATCTTAGCTTGACTAATTTTTTAGGATAATAATTGCAATTACCTGAAATAGAAAGTGGATTTGGTATGTGTAGTTATAATTCATCTCGAGAAATCATTGCATGTGCAAGTTTAAGCACCCCCACCATCGTACGCTTCGGAAGTGGAGTTGACTGGACTAGTGAAGTGGAGTCCAAGTGGGGTCCAAAGGGAACCTAAGTGGTAGTTGACTAGGAAAATAGGTGTATTTTCCTAATTAAGTAACTAATTTAATTAGCTACAATGTGCAAGATAATTAATTAACCATTTATTTAATAAATGATAATTAACTTAGCTAAAGGTGTGTTAGAGATTAATTTAATTAATCCCAAGGGGTGTAATGTGCATGATTAATTAATTTGATTAATCAATCGTAAAGGGAGTATGAACTAGGATGTGAATTGGGATAGTACTAGGAACAAGTGTGTGATTTTGGGGTGTCTACAAAGTTACTCAACCGAAAATTTCTTGATTCATCTTTTGAGATTTTTGGTCATAAGCGCTTAGTAAGGAACAACAACGGTTGATGTTTTCATCCCCCTGTGGGTGCTTTTTTCCCTTCATTTTTGTTATTATATTTGAAAATGACACACCACTTATTTATCTTTTCAAAACTGGTATTGATTACTTTGGGTTGAATTTTAGGGTTATTAATGTTAAAATTAAAGGAAAGGAATCACACACACACACACACAACCTACTTATACACAAAGGTATCCTACTCATACATAAAGGAAAAGAAAGAGGGAATCAATCAAAATATTACTAAGGACATATCTAACAACCAAGGCAACTATTCGGGAAAGGAAATACATTATTCACCATATAGGAAGGGGAAAATTAGGAATTCCATGACACACATTACCTAGGGAAAATAGTTTGTAGCCCACTATCTTAGTGTAAATCGTACAAGTGAAACCTAGATTTAAAGGACACACACACACACACACACACACACACACACACACACACACACACACACACACCAAAAATACATTATCACCCATTTCAAACACTAACATCTAGGTTATATTGTCCCGTTCTAGGAAATATTGTACCAAAGATATCATCTCAATCACTTTTTTACATGTGAAGCATATAAGGTTTAGACTTGTCATGTTCCACCATCATTCAATCCTAGATTCATTCCATACATCCAAATATTAGCTAAGTTACTCTTATCCTCTCATTGTTTATACTTGCTCATCATTGTATTTTGATATATATATTGTGTGTTTTTGATATATTTGATTTACTCCGACTCCTCGATTAAGATTTAATTTTGTTAAATAATTCCATTACAAAGGAGGCTTAAAACATGCAAAAAGTGTCAAAAATAAAGATGAAATATATATCTCAAGTAAGATGGCCTAGTGGTGATGGGAAATGCATTGATCAAGGAAAGAAAAGTGCTCAAAATGAAGGGTAACTGCATGAAAAAAATTATCATAGCTCTATATGCTTAGTGTGACTACAATAAAATCCCATACAAAATAACATCACCAAGTGATGAATAAATATCTAGATTGTTAGTCTCCAAGGATGCCATATGAAACAAGAGATTTTCCTACAAATAATAAATAAAATAGCTTAAACAATAAGGAGAATTAAAATGTAGGAGGAATGATGGGTGGATCAAAAACGAATGGTAGAGGGTCACTACCATTTTTATGTCGAGTGGAGATTACTCTTCCATCAAGATCATTCCAACATCATTACCATCACCACAACCATGAAACCATACGCACAACAAAATAAAATTGGATAGGATAGGAAAATATTGTAGAAAAAGTAAATGGACCAATAATTTCTCCTCATTATTGTATTTTGTCGTCATGTAAATGTGTTGCGCATAAAAATTGAAAAAGTTAAGCATGACAACTTACCCAAATTTGAAAATTTGCCCCCAGTCTTTATGAAATCCTCTCTTAGTCAAGATACCCTTTGTATCATGTTTATCCCAACCTTATAGGTTCTCCTAGCATATTTAATAAGATTTCCCTAGTATTTGAAATGTGGTGGCAATGTTATTCATCTCATTCAAAAAGTGTTTCCAACAACTATTTTCGCAATGCACCTAGAAAGGTCAATTTTGGCCTTCTTAGGACAGTGTGCATCCCTTAAGAATGAATCTAATACTCATAACCATTCGGAGGTGGTGTCTAATATTGAGAGTAATGGAACTGATTTTGGAATATTTAGGAAGTTTCGTGAGGTTTTGAGCAGTTATAATGAAAGCTAGTTTTCAGGGTAAGGAGCATATAATCTAAAACAATACCTAAGCTTCAATAAAACATTTTGGGATCTCCATGATGATTCAAGAGGAAAACAAGAAGTAATTAGAAATCTTGAATAGTCCTCTACATGATGAATAAATGAAAATTATTTATAAGACATGTTTCCTTCTCAAGGAAGCTCAATTTGTGCAGATTCACCCTACTCTCCCGAATGAAAAAGAGAATTTTTGGAGGAGGAAGAATGAGTCTTGAAATCCATCCCATTGATCTTGGAATGAATTTTTTTAGTCAAAATGATATAAAATTTTGCATGAAAAGGCCTCCAGGAGCTTTAGGAAATGTGTTCTCTAGTTTCAAGGATAGTCATTTTCTCAGTTGATTCAATGGTGGGTTTTACCATCCCGATCATCCAAACTATCCTAAATATCCCAACTGTCCCTTTTGGAGACAATGGGGATAAAAAAATCCCCCATAAGCTCTTGCTCTTGGTCTCTCATGTGCATTTCTTCTTCCCTGGAGTGCTAAGGTCTTTTCTTAGATTTCATGAGAAACTTAGTCACATGTCATCATCCTACCTGTGGTGCATTTTATTGTCCCAACTCATCCATATTTTTCCATAGGATAGTGGGGACAAGAAAATTCTCTCCACTTTATCCCCTTTCGTGGTTTTCTATATGACTTGAATTTGGCCCTCAAAGGTGCTAAGTGATGTTTTCTCTCCATCTCCCAAATATCGAATTAAAAGGTGCCACATGTCAAGAAGAGGTGAGGGAAAATTGTATTTCACCCTCTATCCCCTTTCCCAGGGGGACAATAGGGAAATAAAAATGATCCTTAATAAATGAAGTGAAAACCCTACTATGTGTCGTAGTTGTCATTTTCAAATTTAATTGCTCGATGATCATAAAGCATTAAAATGCATAACGGAAATCAAGTGTTTTTCATACCGGAATTCATGTCAAGTTGTTCACACTCATATAATCCATTAATGGATTCCATCATAAATATGGACATATAACCCTAGAAATATGCTTTTTGATTTCCAACGGTGAAACATGATGAAAATTTGAGCATGAGATCGCGACGAGAGCGAATCTAAAAATAATGTTTTGGTCATGCAAAACGAGGCCAAAATGACCACTTACTAAAAATATAATATTTCATGTCCCTTCACATGATAAAAATATTAATTCCCTCAATTTTCAATCTCTGATCACCCGAAACATTAAAAACCGTGCGAGTAATGGCAATTGGGGTAAAATTGTCGATTTTCCCAAAATAGAAGGTCTAGAAAAAAGCAACCTGCTAAAAATAGAAAGTTGCTAAAAATGGGAACACATCATTAGTGAAAGTGAATTGAATGTGCTAGGGATTTTAGAGCGTCAAAATTGAGTAAAGAAGGCAGAATATCCCAAAATAACAACTCATGGGCCCACCTGCTAAAAATAGAAAGTCTCATTTTTTGATGCAAAAAGTTGTTGTTGGCTTTATTTTCACTCATCTCATTGATTTTTTCCATCCTCCTGTGTTTTTAAAGTTATCTCCTAGCCTTCCAAAATAATTTTTATGCCATCATCTCCTCTTTGAGAATCGGTCAAGTGATATCGGTGAGCTAGCCGGGTGAATTAAGTGGTTGGGTGAATTGAGATGAGTTGGGTGATTGAGATGAGTTGGATGAAGCTAGGTCAAGCGAGCTGGGTGACCTAGGTGAGTTACAATGAGTTGATTTTGTGAACTAAATGAGCTTCAACGAGAAGCTAGAAGAGCCCTTGATATCTCATAAGTGATCCTCAATCTCACTGCAGATCAAAGAGGGATCACCATGAGAAATTTTTGTAGTCATCTTAAGCTCGCATCAGGAGATCTATCAACAATGTTTCTAAACACTCATTCAACAGCCCGAGGTGTCTGTGCATCATGGAGGAGGAGATTATGATCATCATCAGCAAGTTCTTCATCAAAAGGATCTTCTTCATCAGATCTATCAAATCCCACTCCTTTCTTCTCTCTTCCTCCCTCTTTCTTCTCTCCCCCTTTCTAATTCTTCATTGTGCGTAATCATGGTAATTCGTCTCATTCACTTAAGTGACTTCCTAAAGTTGAATTTTAAAAGTCCCTTTGATTTATAAAAAGGGAACTTGTTTCTCATTTCCTAGGAATATGTAAAGTCACAAGTTGAATGGAGACATGAAGAGTCATGTGGGGGGTAGATGAAGAGGAAATTCACAATGCTATAAATTGGAATGGCTCCTCCATTCCAAAGGATCCTAAAATTGAAATCTTGAATCCTAGATCTTGAAAGTTTTTCTTCTAGTGGCAATTGTGGATTGTTGTAGATTGTGAAGATTTGTATCACCACTACACAAGAAATAAAAGTTGCATTTCATTTATTCATGTTTTTCTCTACTCTCTCTCTCTTTTGCAAATTTTAAAGTATAGTGATCTTGAACTAACCAAGAAGGAACTTGGTGTCCTTGATTGATGAACCTAAAAAATTTGTGTCTATGGTTTGTTGGTCTTGCTAGTGACCTACATTGTTGCTTTCCTCCAATTGAATGTTGAACTACTCTAGTTATTGTGTGTGAACTATGTTATTGCATATTGTTATCCACCCAAAATTCCCCCTTTCTTAAGAAAGTGAATTTTGAAAATTTTGAGTTTAAGTGTCTTCTCTCACAGTCAAAGTGTTAAAAGTCGTGAAATTGAGAAAGTCTCAAGCGTTTTGGGTCATTTCATGTGTTTTTCGGCCTGTTTGGACATTTTTGTCCCGCGTGTCCCAAGTTCAAAAGTGCGCTCTGCCTCCGATCGGCCGATCTCCTCGAAGTTTGTCTTTTTCGGGCCCGTCGGACATTTTCGTCCCAAATGTCCCAAGTCAAATTGTGCAAGTCGTTCCATTTTCGGCGAAACACCCGAACCGCATACTTCGCACATTTTTGTCCCAAGTGTCCCAAGTCAAATTGTGCAAGTTGTTCCCTTTTTACGCCGATCCTGGCTGAAGTCGCGTGTTTCGCGCATTCGCATCTCACATGTCCCAAATGAACCAAGTGCCATTCGTGCTTATTTTTCCCGCTCTACCCGAATATCATGCTTTTTCAAATTGGTAGATATGTATTAAATGCACATTCATTGTCTTTCTCTCTCCTAATCGGCTATATAACGGGCATTCCCCCTTTGCATTTTTCACACTGCTTTCACGCTATCCTTTGCTCGAACCCTTGCAATATAATTTCCTACACGTGTATCCTTTCCCTCTGTAATTCCTTCCCAAAGTCAAGCTCACGTCTCTGTCCTCCGATTACACAATATGAAGATCAAATTTCAGTGACGGAGCAAATCTCGCCACTAGAATCTGCTCACAATATTGGGGACAAGTGAAGCTCGTGCCATCTTGATTTCAAAGTGATTTTTGGGCAAGGATGGTGGATGAAACCCTACACCTATGGCGTAGATGATTCACGATGCTGGTTTGGCTTTACTGAGGTTTCCGATCTCAAGATAAAGTGTGCGGATACAAGGTGCTTTCGCATGGAGCTCACTTCGACCCCGATTCGAGTGAATTAACCAATATACACGGGGAACTCATCGCTGCCGGATGTCCGCCATCAGCACCGCTTTGAGGATCCCGCAGACGGATAATGCCATAGTTGTTTCCGGATCAAGCACAGCCCCGTGTTTAACCAAGACAACACAAATACAAGGCGCGGGTGGCGAAGTCATGGCTTAAAACCCTAAGAAGGAGCGTCTCGCCTATCCAAGACTCTCTTCCGAGCAGATTTCAATGAAGAGTCATTGATTTCATAATCCTACCGACTCGAGTGATGGGCTTACCTTCTACTAACGAGTTCCATTTCTCGGATGTGCCCACTCATCAAGATGGTGTGCGAGGAACTCAAAATATCAACTAGCAGTAAATCATCGCATGAATTTGGCGAGCAAATTGTCAATGTACAAAGAAACAAAGAAGTTCTACATGACTTCGTGCACTGATGTATACCCCGGCAAAGATCAAGACAATGGTTTGGTTTTTCTTACATCGATGCCCACAAGGATGACCCTATATATGCCTACACGCCCGTAGTTCACCCTAGAGACCAGCAATCGCAATTTCGTAAGGGTAAATGATGCTTTCACCATGTACGTGGTCAAATTTGCTCGAGGGTGACACTGCTAAGAAGGTTTTCGATGAAGCCATGAACTCGATATCGCACTACGGTGCCTATTTTATTCAATTCAAAAATTCTCTTATATCAAGCTTCTGCATGAGAGCACCCTCCGAGGCTTCCCATGTTCCGTAATGATAAGATGGCTTTGATTGAAGTATGCGAGCAATTAGAAAAATTACACGTAACTCGGCAGAGACAAGAATATTTCTCGGTCCGCACTTTCCCATCTCTTTGGGAAATTACACTTGTAAAACAGCCCCTGACACACAAAATAGAGAGAGCCCGGTCCCTATCACTATTCATTTCTTCAAACCAAGAACTTGCTTCGACTTGAAGAAGTTCATTGAGCGTAACATCAAGATAATATATCATCATAGGGTGATACATAAGACTATCAATGATCGTGTAGATGATTTTGAAGCTAAGGAGGCACTGTATGGCAGGTTCTCTCTGCAATTGATCCAAGAACTCGGCTTGTACTCAAGTTCCCGAAGGACTCCAGGATGACAATTCCGATCTATACTCATATGAGTATGACAAAGGTGATTAAGCACACCCTCTGGAGGACTTGGATTGGAACAGAAAGAAAAAGATGATCTCGCCGAGATCCTTGCTCCAGCCTTAGTCAAGACTAAGGTCCGGTTTGATAGAAAGTTCGAGAGCTCGAAGGCACTCGGAGATTCCTCTTCCAAGGATGTTTCAACACCAAGGAGGGAAGCATCGACTCCCATATCGTACACACACATGCGTGCAAACTCCTCCCGCCTCATCAACGAAAGGACCTCATGCAGCCTTCCACTCCTTCTTCATCCACCCAAGTGTACCAAAGAAACTCAAAGAGGTTAAGAAGGAGCCCATGTGAAAAGGATCCTTAGAGTAAACAGTAGAAGTGCCTTTGGGACCAGAGAACATCATTGTTCTCAAAGTGAAAGTGAAGAGAGTGAAGTGCCACCCTGCGAATGCTCCCGAAGGTCCAAAGCAGACAAAGATAAGGAAGTCCAGAGCACCGAACTTCCAAGTGCTATTGATTCTTCAAAGAAGAATCGTGTATCTAGCGCCCTACTCACATCTCAACTTGAGACCACAAACCGCAAACCTTGAGTGTCATGAGCTCTATGTCTCGGTCCTCTTGCCCCGCCCTCGCCGCTTCCTCTTCCTCTTTCGCATGGGTTCAACCTCTTGTTGATGTAGAGAAGAGGAAATCTTCCTCTCGGAGCTCAGGGCCAAATTTTGATGCTATGGCAGCCTTGTTGGGCACTACTCCTTCTCGTGCCAAGAAAGCCAGAACCACCTCCAGGATCGTGTCTGATGCTCAAGGTCAGCAATTCCTGGAGATTGCTAAGCCTACAGTGGACAAATCAGAGCAGGACTTGCGGGCATCTGACTTAGAGCTCTCAAGAATTCCAATGGGAGAGTCTACTCCTAAGGTGAGATCCACAACCTCCGTGAAACGGCCACACGAGTCATCGGGAGGGTAGAGAAAGGGCAGCAAACTATTGAACAATTGGAGGAACAGCCCGCATTCTCACAAGTTTTATCAAATCTCTTTTGTCTAAGGACAAAGTTTTGGACCCTACCCCACCGACTACTCTTCCACCTCCCGTAATTTTGAGCCAAGATGAAATACGAGTATCAAAGACATGCACAAGTATTCTATGCCTACATGGCGAGCTATGGAAGCCATGGTGGAAGATATGCTTGTCAGGGATTGAATTTCATCGATGAAGCTTTCAAACTCCACTAAAGGTGAACAATTTGCAATGTGCTTCTCCTCCACTATCGGGGTCATGGATAAAGAGCTCAAACTCGGAGCAATTGCATAGTAGACCTCCGTCTCATGGGATGAGACAGATGAGAACATTTTATCGTGAATAAGGTTTTTGATGATGCAAAGGATAATCAATCAAAGTCCTGGGTTTACAGCGTGGAGTGGAAGATCAAAGTCCTGGAGGAGGCTTTGGGAGAGCTGAAGAATAGCTGGCAGAAAGGAGAGGCTTTCAAGACACTGGTGGTATCTGCTTTCAAGGATATACACTGTCATCTTCAAGATGAAACTTCTGGTGTGCCCCTTTCCTTGCAAGAAATCAAAGCTCAATTCGAGCTTTTGTCAAACATAATTTATTCAAGGAAAGTTCCATCTCCAAGGAGAAAATGAAGGAGATTTGCTCTCTTCAATCTGCCATCGAAGAAGCAAATAAAGATTATCATACTCATGTCGAGTTTGATAAAGAAATGGAGAAGTGTATCGGATTTTGGGGTCAGTCTACAACCAACACATCAGTCCCTCGTGGCAGAGACATAGCCGAGGCGTTGAAAAGGTTCAGCAATGGATTTTGAAGTCAAAGTGGGTCCCTCCCAAGAATTGACCACCCGTCTTCTTCTCCTTATTCTTTCTCTTCTTCCCATTCTTTTCCGTTTTCTTTGTAAAAGTTGAGGTATCATGCGGTTGGGCCCTTAACTATTCTTGGTTAAAAGAAGCGATTACTGAAGAGTAACTCGATTTGTAAGCTATATAATGGCCTCTCTACGCCATTCTAGAAAGAAGGAAGAACGAGGTTTATTTTCTCGAAAGTGTAAATAGATCATAAAGAAATCAATACGTAAGGGCTTTCCATTCTTTGTCTATCCGATCTCTCAAGTTATCTCTAAGCTTTCATTTAAATTTTGTGAAGATCATTTGTCTCCAGCTTGTTAGTCTTGCCGATTGCATACTCTTCAACTTTCAAGCATGGTGATCTTGTATAACCAAGAAGGAACTTTGTGTCCTTGATTAATGAATCTATGTTACGTTAAGAAACTTTGTGTTCTCGGCTGATGTTATTTACGTAACTTTGTGTCTTTAAATTCCATCTTATTTATACGATACTGAATGATCTTGTTTTCAATTCACAGTAACTTCGCATACATAAAGAATTACTCATATCTATAATTCGCATGTTGCCTTTCTACTCATTCTCGTACTCTCATTCCTCACCCTTTTGTAATTGATGATCTTTGTAGTAAACACTTTCATAATATCCAAGTTCAACCGTAAAATCATGTTTTGTATACTTGTAAATAGGTTCGTTCAATAAGGGAACCTCTCCCATTAAAGAGGAGGGACTTCTTGTCCCTTAACCGTTGCTCTTCGTAAAGTCCTATTTGACGACCAACACATATTCACCGCAATAATCCCATCTTTCCTAAATTCTATCCTTTCCATCATTGTTGTAAATTTCCTCCCTTGTACCCCCTACAAGAAATTTTCCACAAGTTCAATGAAGTGTTCCTATGTGATCCTCGAACTATTTGGCCACCCCAAAACTCTAGTTAGTTTGCATTCAATAATGGGAGCCTCCCCATACACAAGAAGGAGAGGCTTAGCCCCACACTGTTGACAAAACCAAATAACTTGTCACACAAAAAATTATTTTACCAACATATTTCAAATTTACAATCTAGATGTAAAACATAAGGATAGAGTTCTTGTTATAGGATCGAGAGGTGGTTATACAAAAAATTATGGATAATTTCGAACCCCTAGAAATAGAAAAATCTAATAAAATGTAGATCAAACAAACTCCATGTACATGCGAGGGATTATCTCTAGAAATAATAAACAACTCCCAAAAATATGCTTACCTCTTAGTTGTAGTGTGTGCTAATCCTAAACTACGTAAGATAGATAATATCTATATAAACTAAACTTAGTGTGAACACACAACTCCAACAATTGGTAGTGATCTATTGAGTAGATATACTATTATTTTGGCTATTTCTTCCCAATCGTTGATCTGATTTTCCATCTTCCTGTCGAGATGAGTGTACAAGTAATCAAGAAACACTAAACAACGTTGAGTATACAAGGGATTAATACATTGGAGATGACGATGGATGATATGGGCGCAAAGTTGATATCGGACTCCTCGGTGTGATCCCAACAAACCTACAACTCACATACACTAGAGAAAGATTGATTAGAGATTTTATGCGGGGGTTCCCGACAAAGTAGATCCGGGAAGCATTAACTCCCTCGATGGTTACAACCCCCATGCGATAAGAATAATAATAAAATAGAGTCCAAACAGATAACATGCAAATTGATAAACAAAAGAACCTCGAAAGATGCTCAGTGATGCACTGGTATTATTGATCGACAAGCGTGCAACATGAATCTCACCACATGAACCAGATCACAAGCAGAGTATCATGGAAATTCCACATGTTATCACAAAGATAGAATAATAATGATATTATGATAAATGGCTAAAATTTCTCAGCATTCACCCAAATTTTTGACTTTTCTTCCCTTTTCAAATATGGGAAAAACTTGCATTTATAGCTTAGATGTGAGGTTAAACTGCAGGTTAAATGATACCCAAGGTTGAGTAAAGTAACTTGAGTTAAGAAATATGATGTGATCATGTGGGGACCATGGCTTGAATTATTAGATGGAGTGGGGAGCATGATTGACATGGTAGGTGAGATGATATATTCCATTTAGAAAGGGGTGTCGGATGGGTGTATTAATACCCATGGATTTAATAATTTGTGAGAGATGGGGGATAATGCCAAAAGTTGAATTATCAAATGGGTCTACATGGAGCCCATTTAATAATTAATTAAACAAGGTGAGAAAATAGATGAGATTTCATTTAATTTAAGAAAAAGAGAAGTGAGAATGGAAATTGCGTGAATGTGAGATGACGTGAGGGGCGCTATAACCAAAAATAGGTGTCTACACCAATATGATTTATCCAAGCCTATGTCTTTGATCATGCACCACACCATTTCTATGATTGAATATTTTCATCTACAACACCATCTTGATCTTGAGAGTAAGATGATGTCATATGATGACAAATTCCTTGTTATTTTAGGTATGATGTGCATGCATTATTGGTGAATTCCTCCTTATCTATTTGAAGGATATTTATATGAATACTAGTTTGTTTCTCAACAAGAGGCTTGAACTTTTTGAAGGTCTTAAGCATGTAAATCCACAATTTTATGTAATAATAATCAAGAAATATTTGAAGTATTGATAAACCAAATAGGTTTATGTAAATTTTATACAAATATTGGTATGAACCAAGGCTAACTTACCTTTCAAACTATACAAATTATTAGTAATAGTTTCTGATGGTGTTATCCTACTAGACAAAATGTACATATTTCAGCTTAGTTTGTTTATTTATGAAAATACTCAAACCATATGATTTTTTCCAATCGAGACTAAGAACCCAAAATAACATGCATGTATCTTCGTGCCATAGATTTCTAGAAATGGTGTCCTTAGTAATGAGTGATTTATCATTACATGGCACAAATTCCAACCGAAACATTTTGTTAATCCCTAATGTTTACACAACAATTTTGAACTTATTTTCTTTGTCCCAAATGAGGCATTCTTTCTTGAAGCTTGTGTAGTCAAATTAAACATGAATATTGTGATCTCTAATAGTTGATTGAACCGAGAGTACATTTTTGGTAAGTCCTTGGAATATAGGGCATTTGTGATGGTGTAGTTTTCATTGCTAATATGTAACTTAATGTTGATACTTTCTTGAACTATGTAGGATGAATAATCCCCCTATGAAATTGAATATTTTGTGGGAGATATAGTGAGTGTGGAAAAATAATACTTATTTCCTATCATTTTCCTAGTTCTTGAGTCTACATACTACATGGACCTTTGTAAGGTTAATTCATTCACTATTTGTGTAGTCATCATGTGATTCCCATTGAGTGATCATCTTCTTCCTTGGCCATGTTTCCACGAGATTGTTGCTTCTTATTCCAATTCTTAATTTATCCATGGGACTGCTATTTAAAATATTGCTTCTTATTTTTGTATTGCTTTTGTTGATAAAACTTCTTGTTGTTTGAATTCTTAGTCAACCAATTATACCAACAACTCATTATATCATGGACCTTATTGAAAATACATGCAATTTTGGTTTACTTCAAAACGCTTGAGAATTTTGATTTTGATCGGAACCTTAACTCTTTTTAATTTTTGTTTGTTCTTCCTTGTAGTTAGAAACATGTGCATATTCATCATCATCTAGTTATGTTATGGAATCTTCTTGTTACAACAAGTTAACCAAATTTTGAAATGATAGTTTTTGTTCTTTGAGATTGAGTGTAGTCACAAACATCCTAAATGAGGGTAACACACCTCTTAAGATAATCGAATGAGGGAGCAATGTGAAATTTCTTTTGCAAGTGATAATAAGGATACCCTCAATGTTGCAATTCTTCACAAAATGTGTTTATGGATTATGAGGATTTGACATTCAAACTATCTAATTCACTCTACAACCGGGAGAATGGTATTCGAGTCTTTTCTTCAAAGATAGTGATGATATTTTCCCACAGTTGTTTTTTGGTGTTGGAATCTCTTACGTGAGATTGTACCTCATCTATAAGCTTGGATTTTTGACTTTCCTTGTTATATTTTCATTATTTGTCAACATAATTTGTATCTTAGATAACATTTCCATTCACAAAATAATACAAGTCTTCAAACTCAAGAATGCATTCAATTTGGTTTACCATGCAACATAATTATCACCTATTAAGATATGTGAATTTAGTAGAGAGAACTTTGGACCATTTTCCATTATGTAGAAACTAAATTGTAACATGGGCGATGGATTAGTGTCTTATCACTTGAAAATGGTTTTCATTTCTATATATTATTGATTTGATATACCAAACATCTCTACATATGTTCCCTTCCAACATGTACCCATCAATACATGGAAGAAGCTTGACCTCTCGATATACATATCCATATGTGAGAGAGACAAGTTAAGACACATGAAAAAAGTGATATGTGATAAGTAGGTAGCACATAAAATGGGTCTGTCTGCTCAATGAAACCCATTTAGAGGGAGATATTTGACGTGTGACAAGTCCTAATATACTTATATTTTTACAATTGCAGGATTTACATAAAACAATAGTGGTAGATGGGAAACAAGTATATGAGTGCGAAAGCTCTTATTACTCTTAGATACTTTATAGGGATGATGCAACAAATGTCGTTGTAGAATCTATATTAGGCATTTATGTAGTAGATCAAATCCTATCAACATTCCCTTGAAGTATGATCCGGAGGAACTACTAATATCAAACGTTGCAAAGTGATCAAAGATATCATGAGTGTGTTTATGTTTTAGTATTACCAATTTTCTATTTCACGTGGATAAAAGGTTTTAAAAATTTATGACAACCTATACATTACAAAAATAATGCAATATGGAACAAAATTACCTCCTAGGGAAAATTGAAATTTAGGAAAATATTTTTTTATTTTAAAGGAAATTACACATTTTTACTCAATGGAATGAAAATTGTCACTCTCTTTAATTTTTGAAATTTTTGTTTCAGTTTTTCAAAATTGTGGTTCATATGGCCTTTCCCACACTTGACAAGGTTTGAAAAATAATATGTTGGTTTTACTATTAGAACTTCCTTTTATATTAATTAAAATAAAAGATAGTTACAAGAGTAGGGGTGACCGAAAAAATCATGGTCCCACAAAATCGCCACGTAGGCACTAGAAAATGGCTAAAGGGAAAACAAAAAGCATGAGAGCTTCCAAAAACATAGAGCACTAGGCACAAGTCATGCAGCTTCGAGAGGAGGAGGATCATCCTAGGGTGGATAAATTCTCTACTTGACGGATCGACCAAAAGGAGGATCAACCTGTCATCCATCCTGATCTTTATGCATGTGTAAAGGCACAATAATGCCCCAACCAGGGGGAAGAGAGCCAGTAAGTGTCGGAACTCCAAGCGGAGGAGAGGCTCCACTATGTGAGAGCTAGCCATGGCCTTTCCCCTCGAGGAGGACTCTAGCTTGCCTCGAAGAGGATGGAGTCAAGGGTGACCTTGGGAGAGGTAGAGCGGTGGTTGCGAGAGTGGATTTTGTGATGTAGACCCTGTGGAGGAGGCTCACGAGGTGAAGATGGCGATGTGGAAGAGGCAAAGGTGTCTGAGGGACCCGACTCATCATGCAAGGTGCACTCCCCTAGTGTGTGAGTAACTCCTGCAAGTGAGAAAATTCCAGAGAAACCTTTTTCGCTTGAGCTTGAATCTGTATGTGCACAATAGACAATATAACCACTTTGTCATTAGTGGAGAATAAAGCAATAGATTGATCATTCTGGAATAACATATAATTTTGAGCTTTCCAAATATGAAATAAATACAAGCTCTAAATAATTTCCATATATTATCAATATAATTAGGCCAAGGGCTAAAATATCCAAACAAATCTAGACATCGTGAAATAATTTAGGGTGGTAGGGTTGAAAGAATGAATGAATCCAAGACCAAAGGGGATGAGCATGAGGATAAGACCAAAATAAATTCTTAAAAGATTTAGGTTTAGAATAGAAAAGGACATTTAGGATTGGGAATGACGATGTGACTTAGATGTTCACCAACAGGGAGGCCCTAATAAAGAAGGCACCAAAGAAAATGGTTAACTTTAGGCTCAAGTAAGGAGTTCCAAGCATAGGAAATCCTATAAAGCCATGTAGGTGGCACAAATTATAAACCCCAATGGGGCGTTGGGTTTCTGGTAGGTGAGATGGGGCTCAATAGCTGGTAAATGGTTCTAACATTATAGCATAAAAAAGCAATATCATGATTCCACCGCCAATCACGCCACCATACATCCAGAGGCTTAAGCCCAATTTTATGGAGCATGACTTGACATTAATTCCTAAATTCTATAGATAGATGAAAGGTCCGAATTGGAAAGATTAAATTTCATCTTGAGCTTGAGCCAGGGAATCCAGTCTCTGCGGGAGACCAAATCCAGAATGGTGTGATCCCTTTGTGAGAAATACAAAGAGATTTGATTCCCGAGTTTCCATAAGTGGAATACTATCATCATGATGATGGGAGACCACCAGATATTATGAGAATTTAAAAAATCCCAGTGCAAAAGCCATCACCAATCCAACACAACAGGGGTTTCATAGTTTCAAAATATTTCCATATGCTTTTGGTGACAAAGGTGCCAAAAATATTGACAGGTACCTGGTGATAATTAAGGTGTGCAACCCAATATTATTCCAACATGTTTTTCCATAAGGAGCACTAGAAGCAATGCAATTCGAATAAATAATTTTCCATGCTTGAATGCTTGAAAGACATTTCAAAACCCATTTAGAACATAAAGCCACACTTTTCCTATAAACATCAATAATTCCCATTCCACCTTGATCACAGGGTAAGCAAAAGATTTCCCATGCCACTTGATGAAAGCTAAGCTGAACCAGAAACTTTTACACCAAAGGTAGTCCCAAAGTAGCTTGGAAAGCTTGGTGAAGGAAGCCTAGAAGGGGCACCAACATGCAAAATAATAAACATGGGTAACAACAAGAATCTTGGTGCACACATTGGAATTTACTAGCCAAGGAAAAGGGTTTATAATACCATCGAGAGACTTTATGTTCCACTATGTCAATCACATACTTCCATAAAGTGGTGGAATCACTATCAAAGGCAAAATGAATGCTCAAAATTTTGAATTTCTCTCCATGTCCTATCCACTTCCAAGGGTAAGCTTTTACCATTCTAGCATCGGCTAACAAATTTTTGATAGCCCATTGTCTTATCCATCTGAATGTTGGATCCTAAAGAAGAAGAAAAAATGTTGAGGCAATCAAACACAACAACCAAATTCTGCTCAGATTCAACAAGGGTAAGAAAGGAGTCATAAAAAATGACCATTAATGAGTTGAGTCGCATGATCAGGTAAAAAAATTCCCCGAATGCGGCCTTGATCAACATGTTGAGAAATAAGATAGCCTAAGGCATCGATGGCTAAGAAAAACAAGGTAGGCTAGAGGGCATCCCTGTTTGATAGAGCAGAAGAGGCCAATCGAGGTGGACTTATGCCCATTGATGGTAAGGAAAGAAAATGCATTGAGAACAGAGTTTGGACCACCGAGGTGAAAAATCCCCAAATCCTAAGGCTGTGAGCATAGCCAAAATAAATGGCCATTTGATACAATCATAAGCCTTTTCAAAGTCAATTTTGAGAAACAATGGTCGTTGCAGAGACAACCGATCCCATTCCATTCCTTCCCAAATTATATAAGATTATCCAGAATGTATCGGCCTTTGACAAATCCCTCTTGTTCGGGGTGAACAATCTTGGGAAGAAGATCAACAATGTGCGAAGAGCCAAGGCCTTAGCAAGAATTTTGTATGAAACATTCAACAAGGTGATAGGCCTCTAACTAGTAATCTACTCTGGATCATTAGCCTTAGGAATGAATTTAATGTTTCCTTGATTGATGAAACTCCCAAGAGAATTGGATTGGAGAGCTTCATTATAGACCCAAAGCAGGTCGGGACCAACAAATAACCATGTCACTTTGTAAAATTTGCAAGGAAAGCCATCTAATCCCAAATATTTATCATCATCGACAATAACAAACATAGTGACATAAAGATCATCTAAAGAAAGAGGAGCATTGCATTGGTCATGATCCTTGGGAGAAATATTTGACCAGAACCACCTCGATACATTTTGTAAGGAAACAACTCACTCATTCGTAGCCTCTTGAGCTTAGAAAACTAACCGATAATTCTCAACAAATTGTTTGAGATCTCAGGAAAATCCATGAGCCATTGTTTAGTGATTTGAATATCTTTGATCTATTGATGAGCATGCTTGGCTACAGGGATTTGAAAATTTTTTGACCCTTTTTCTCCCACCTTGAGCCAATGTAGCCTCGAACGGATTTTCACACCATGATGGTGAGTGAGATTCCATGAGCTTGAGCTTGTGTTGAGTATCAACAACTTGTAACTGAAGAGGTATATCGAAAGGATTGGACTCAAGAAGAAAAATATCCTTTTGAATTCTTTGTGCAGAGCCGAGTTCACCCATTTATGCACTTGAGCAACCTACTTACCAAACTGGTGGAGGAATCAAGTGGTGTGTTGAATCACCACTTCCCACCACTCATTCCAAATGACAACAAAAGGTGGATGTGGTACCATGTTCCAAAATTTAGCAATAAGTGGACCATAGTTAGGTGACTCAAAAAGAAACATTAAGAAGGAATTGATTAGATGGGACTTTGAAAGGGGCCCCATGCCAAATAATCTTAAAATAAATCAGATGATGATCTAACAAAAACACATCTAACCACATTGTTGCAGGGGAAAATCCTTGTGTGTCAAAATAAAAAATAGGTTATTGAGAGAGAAGTACATGATCAAGTATTTTTAAATACCCGATCACATCCTTCTCAAAGATTGGTCCAAGTATACCAAGCTTGAGCCTTAAATTCCTTCCATCATTTGAGCAAAGGATCGAAAATCCCCAATGGATTTTAAAGAAATACAAGCCCCACACTCACTGACACACTAACGCATAGGGAGGGCACCAATTTATCATCCAGATGTTCTATCATATTAAAGTCACCACACACCAACCAATAAGCTAAAGGGTAAGTTATCACCTAACCATTTCCATAATGTCATTCTTTCAGAGCCATCATTAGGAGCATAAATATTAAGAATACCAAATGAAAGATCATTAATGGTCATTATCACCCACATGACCCGATTTGAAGGATCTTGGCCCGAGGAGGTGATTAAGGCCAAGAATTTTGGGGCTATGGAAATGCTAGTGCCACCTTTTCCATCAATGTGCTTGAGTATGAAAATGTGAAAAAGATGGAGAGCAATACAAGTTAGTGTATTCTGAAGCAAAAAACTAGAAATTTTAATTTCCTAAACAAATAATATCAAGGTAAATGAAACACTAACAAGCTAATCAAATAAAATATTTGAGAGGGATCTCTATAAGGCCCCTAACATTCCATGAGATAAAATTCATGAAAAATTAGACATATCAAACTCCCCTTGCCCATCTGGAATGCCATCCTCCGAGCCAAGAATGGAAAAATTATTAACAAGTGGGATCTAGTCTGAATTAGAAATTTCAACATGAATGGAGTGATGTTTGCCCCATTATCTCCTCGCATGTCATGGGACACCTCCCAGGGTGGACTATGAGAGCATCATGAGAGGAAGAGAAGTTGAAGTGAGATTCCCAGTATTCTCTGATCTTGAAGGAAAAACCTGGCTCTGCGAGGGTTTGGAAGGAATGGAAATCGATGAATGGGGTGGATTCGAACTCCCAATCATCCTTGGACAAAGGGGGAAGGAGAGGGGGTAGGCATCACCATGGGAGTGGGTTTCACACCAGAGCCCTTCTTATTCCCAACTATAGTCCAACCATCAGTCGATGGGTCACTTTTGGGCTTTGAAACCGTGGGTTACATCACCATTGGATTTGAATGAGATAGTAGAGGACAATCACAAATGCGGTGGTCCAGGATTAACAGAGAAAAAACATGTGTTGGGAGGTTGAAATAAACCACCTTTTGAGAGATACACAAAGGCACCCAACTTGAATATCCAGGTGGTCCCACTAGATCTTTCACAGGTCAACTTTGACACACACTTGCTTGTTGGGACAAGCGTAAAAAATGCTCTTGTTCATGACATATCACCTTGCCAATGGGTTTCACTATCTCTGGAAGGAAAGACCAGAGATGAACAGGAAGTCCAAGAAGTTCAATCCAAATTGGAATTTTCAACGAAACCTGGCTAGTGGGGACTAAAATCGGGAGTCCACTAAGAAAGCACTAAAAGGGTATTCCCTAAATACCAACAAACTGTCTTAAGGAGGAGGGCTTGGAGCTGAGAAGGATCATGAAAGGAAAAGAGATAAAACCCTTTGGTGAGGTTATAGATACCTGAAACTAGGATACCGTTGGACTCCCAATGGTTCTTTATCCAATTTTACAGGTAGGCTTCTAAGGGAATGCGGCCACAAAAATAAGTAATAAGGCAATTGTTACGATACCATTTGACCATAGGGTCTAAAACATTCATCAAAAATAACAACATCCAGGGATGATTCAGAATCCATACCTCATCGTAGACTTTTGGCATAAACTTCGAGCCACTTTGGGAGCCATTTTCACCACTAGTTGCAACAATCGTTGCAATGGAAGGAGAGTTAGCCATTTATAGGCAATTCATTGCCTTAGTAGAGAGAAAATAGCCAATTTACACTATGATAGGACCGAAGGGAGAACCCCAGAAAGGCTAAAGGGGAACAATTCATGCGGCGGGTATCGCAACAAACGCCTAAAAACCTAGCAGAGCTGACTTTGTAAACATTTTCACTTATGATATGTTGGTGTAATTTTTCCTAAAAAGGATCTCTTTCATAATATGTTGGTTTTGAAAGAGATCCTTTTTAGGAAAAATTACACCCCTTCTATTTAGGATTAAAATAACCCCTTTTACGAAGCTTGCTTTTTATGAAAATGGGCTTTTAAATATTTAATCAATATAAAAGTTGGCTTTGCTTCAAAAAACTTAAATCGATCTCATGCATCAAGGCAACATGGTTAGGGTTAAGTTGGCTCACCTTTTTTAGGTTTAGTGTGACCATTGTTTGTTGTTCAAATCCAACAAGTAATACACCAATTTGGAGAGTTGTAGGATGAGGAATTCATTGAAGGAAGAACTAAGCTAGGTGACTCGTTGCTATGGAGTTTTGTTGGAGGAGAGAGAGAGTCGGTTTGGAGTAGCTGGTTAGTATGCAAGGTGTGGTAGAGATCGATCTTGGTGGAGGAGCTCGTGGAACAGGGGGTTAACTCGTTATGATTGTGCGCCAAATTGAGTAGAATGTGGGTGATCTTGAGTGTTTAGGAGCTCAATTGACACAAACAAGCTTGAAGTGGAGATAAAAATTTAGTCAAGGGTCAAGCTTGTTTAGAGTGTTAAAGGTAACTCACTAGGGGAGTTAGTTATATCCATCACATGTTTTTGCAAGGTCGACTAGTCAGCCAACCAATGGGTTGTTTACCACTTTTTGGGGTGGATTTAGCATTGGTCGGTTGACCAGTCAGCCTTACAAACATATGTGATGTTTAGAATGAACAAGTTAGAACTAGATCTTGTAGCTGTTGCAATATGCAGAGCTAAGCTTGGGAAAATTTAATGGATGTGGACCTCGAGGTGAGCTAACTAAAAGTAGCTTCTATGTGGGAAGAGCTTTGCAACTCCAATGAAGGCCTTGTTTCTAGAATACTAAAATTGACCAACAACTTTTCTAATGTTGAAACTCATATATGCACATAAAAAGTTGAAAAACAACTAAAAATGAAGGCTTTGGAGTGGGGAGTGTTTAGTCCTCTTCCACAACCAATTTTTTTGTCTTAGAACCATTTTTTCCAAATCTTCCTAAAAATGAAAGTTTTGCTCTCTCTCATCTTTCAATCAACTACTTTCATATCACATCCGATACTAAATGATAAAACAACAAAATCTAATTGCAAGACTTAAATTTGATCATTGAATTAATTGAAATGAATCACAATGTTTATAGATATTGAACAACATTAATATATTTAGCTATAACACTTGATCAATAAAGATCAAACTCCATGCATGGAGTTAACAAGTTAACTAAACTAGTCACTAAATTGCACTAATCGGATTATAATAGTGACCCGAACACCTAAGTGAATTGACAAAATAGAGAAGCACAAGTTACATCCAACATTCTAGGAGGCATTATTATCCATAACATTATTTGTTAAACACTAAACTAATATACTAAAATGCTAATTATATTATATTGTAGTATTAGGAGAAAGCAAGTAGGGAGAAGGGGACCAAGCAATTAAGGAGGAGGAGGAATACGAGAGTTCTCAAAAGGAAGACGAATGGTTGAACCACTAGGAGGAGGATGAATATTTGATCCACAACGAGGAGAAGGCAAGTTAGAAAAATGTGAGGCATGTGTAAGATCCTGCATTTACATCATATCATTGATGTTAATTTCTTTCAACTTAAGTCAAATTATATATATGTTGTATAAAATCAAAAGTTTGCATCAATTACTAATTGCCTATGTGCACAACTACAATTTGGTATCCTAATAAAACGTTAGTTGTATGAGTCTATTGAGAAGATGAGTCTCTACCCTTTAAAATTTGAATTGAAATAAAGTTATTAATATTATCTTTTCATCGAAACCGAACTTAAGATACAACAAATTAAATAAAAAAACTTGTCCTACCAAGAAACTTCGTGAATGTAGCCTAGTCAACCTACCTATGCTCTTTACTTTAATTTTTTATTTTTATTTTTGGCATAAACTCCATTGTAAAAGTGGTCATTTGCATCAAGCATGGTCTAATAATTTTTAATTTTTTAATTTTTTCCTTTCGGATTTATGTTGAAATCCATGACAATTTGCCCAAATGTTGTAGTGTTGATCAAAATGTTAAAATCGCCTTTAGAAAACTTCAAAGAAACATAAGAAACCCATTGAACATTCACATGAAGTTCAGTTTACATGAACAGAAACTTTTCACACATTTCATTGCCCATGGATTCTATTCCTAAATGAAACAACCATTTTGTTTGTATTGGTTGTACATCTCAACAGTATATACATAAGTACAAAAATTAAGACCAGTTTCTCCCCATCTCAAGCACCTTCCACAATTGTTTCCAACCTGCATTTCCACTGTTTTTATCTGATCTGACGCTTTTCACACAACACAGAGAAGAAGAAGATGACGATGGTGGTGAACATGGCTCTTCATCATGGGAATCAGGATGTGTATTAAATAAGGGATGAACTTTACCAGAGCAAATTCGTGCTGATGCAGCATTAGCCTTGAAAAGCAGAGAAGCCATGTCCTTCTCAGACACAACATACTCTAATTTCCTCAGAGGAAGAACAAAATATAGCTGCCCAAGCTGCAGCTCCTCCTCAGGAAGAATCTCCGAAATAAATTGGCCAATATAAAGACCATCAGAATTGCAAACAAAATGACCAGGATTATTTTTCAAGATCTCTTCAGCCTTTACAGGATCTGAGAACTTCTGAATGCTCCCATCCGTCAAGATAACATTGGCAGTCAGTTCATAGATATCATTAACATCAACTGAAATGCAAATTCCCATGATTTTGTTTTACCCTCAGAAAATTTCCCCAGTATGAAAGACTTTTTCTCAAAATATCTTAACGATAAATCAATAATCCTCCAACACAAATAACACCGAATTTTACAGGTATTTTGATACCGAATTTATTGGAAAGTGACAATGTGTGACTCAAACCTGTGACCCAACATGACAGTATACCTTTTTTTTCAAAGTTGGCTTCTAAAAACTGATACCAAGAACTATGAGACACTTACCTCAGCAAGACTCAGCACAGTTCCAATTACTCTGATACCTAAATATATGATTGACCTGCAGTGATAAAACGACCTTCCCTAGCAAATGCCATTTCCTCCATGGGAGGGAACAGTTTTCACGTGGCAAAGATTTTGTTATTTACAAATAGCAGTAAGACAGTTGTCTTACTGCAAATGTCAATACTTTAATGTTTATAGCAGGTTTGTTGAGGAGGCAACGGCTTTTGTTTTCTGCCAAAACACATTATTACACAATAATTGTCTGTGCAAAGAGATTATATTACAGAAAGAAAGAGTGGACACATACAGTTTCCTGAACTACCCATGCACTATCCGACATTTGTTTGATATATACATAAAATATGTCTTTTTAAAATTATTTGTGTATTTCATTTTGAATGCATCATGAGTTGTAGTGTTATCCATCGATCCAGCAAACCCTGGCTTTCTTTAATTAAAGATTCGATTTGCCTGAGGCTACTATTTTGGTTCTAATGTTGTCTAACAAACTTGAGAATAAGATGGATAACACCTTTTTTTTTTTTAAGAATACATATTATACAGCTGCCAAAACCACTTTGGGTAATCACCAAGAACTAACACCCCAACAATATATGATTAAGAGTGAGTTATTATAAGGCTTATGACTCATATAGCAAAATTGTATAACAGATTTAAAATTATTAAAGTGAAAGAATTATGACATAAATTTAAAACACGTAAACATTAATTAAAATAATGGATTAATACAAGGTTTTCTAAAGATTTTGAAAATGACAATGTTTAAGTTTCTGGTACTCTCTCTAGTGTGTCATAAAATATTAAAGTTATGCCTTTAATTAATAATAAACAATATTAGTAATAGTAAAATTATCAAATCCTTTTATTTTGGAGTTCTAGATTTTTTTCAAAAAATAGATCGTTTAGAATTTTAGATTTTTCTTTATTGTAATTAATTAAATTTTGCAATCTTCATTGTTTAATATGGTGGACACGAGAAATTGCAAAAATACATGAAATCACAAGGAATCCACCATATTTAGTAACTATGCTTAGGATTATACTTACAAATATTATATTAATAATTTCCAAACTAGTCTAAACAACAACTATGATGCGAGATGGTATTCTCAAACACCGAAAACCAAAATCATGATGAAATTACTGCATGTTATTCGTCTCCACCCTAATAATAAATTACACCCATGTATAATGTGTCCCAATAAACAATGTACTAAAAGAGATTAAAAACTAGATTACTCAAATTCACATTCATGAGTAAAACAAAATACCAATAATGTGTTGCGATTGTACTATAATATTTGACTATCTCAATATCTTTCAAGTTAATAAATGCGAACTAATCTCAATCCACAAAGCTCTCAAACCTGAAAATAAAGAGACACATTGACATACAAAAACTAACAAAATACATCAAAACTCATAAAATGTTGTGGACTATCTCCATATATATAACCATAAAAACCCCATACTTAACTCTCTCGCATCTATGGTACCAAACTCTATAATATGAAATCTCTATAATTTAATGTATTAGTTAGTGACCATCTTCACATCACTCGTTTAGAAATGGATATAAAAATCCTAAGACCTATAGAAATGGATATAAAAATCCTAAGACCTATTACATATCCCTCACCTAGACCAAACTCTAATCAAAGTTATCATAACTAATTGCAAGTTTATATAAGCTACAATGACCCATCTATAGTGGCCAATATGAATAGTCTCCACGTAACACATATGGGACAACTCCTCAATAATATGAAATCAGCTTTATAAGTAATATGTCAAAATATATCCAAGTACACTATCTCCATACAATCCCATACATAATCCACTAGTGTGCAAAATCCACAACCACAAATAGACATACAAATACACTCTATCTTGTGTAAGTGGGTAGGGAATTAAAGTTATATTCTCCACTAAGAAAACAATGGGTAGAGAGTACAAAGGGCAGTTCTTCATCTTGTATAGGTGAGTAAAGAACATTATATTGAACATAGAGGTGTATGACCTACATATGATCATAGTGGAAAGGTTGTAGTAATGGATTAAATGTGTGAGTGAGGAAATGATGCAAGAGATGAATGAGAAGTGTGTAAGGCAAGTTGTTAAGTTGATTTTTTTAAAGTAAATGTGCAAGCTTGAGTAGAATCTAAGGCAAATAGGAACAAAAAGATTGGTTCAATGTCACTCATGTAAGAGATTGAGAATATAGAGTTGGACATTGTGCAAGTTGGGCTAGAAATAATGAAGGAGATGTTATTGTAGAGAACAATGAAAGGATAAGGAGAGTTTGGATCACAACATGTTGCAAAGATTAAGAGTTCTTAGAATAAGATGACCTTGGAGCATATTGAAGAAGTTTTAGTGGAGGAAGGAACAATAAAAGTGCATCTTTGGGAAGGCATGAAGGTGGAGGTGGATAAGGTGTAAAAATGAATGTATATGACGTGAAATTGGAGGGAACATTTTGTAAAGAAGACCATCTTTCATTAGGAGAAGATGAAGAGGTTGGATCAAGAGCGGAGAAAGCAATTAAGATGGTTGTTTAGGAACAATTAAGGAGGAGGTAGATGATGTGTTTCTAGCATCTTCAAGGGCACATGAAGAAGAGGTATTGGTGGAAGAGTACCATGTGAGAGAAGAGCTTCCTTGTAAGCAAATGAAGGTTGCCTTGATAGATAGAGAGAGAAGAGAAAAGATAGAAACATAAGAACTAATTACAAAACATCTAAGTTAGTTAATTGAAAAACTACATGTATATTAATAAAAATATAAAAAGATGTATAGATAATTTTAATTTTTAATTGAAATATATTGAAACTAATATTACAAGGATATTTTAATAGAGAGGTGTATGGCCTACATGTAGTCATAGTGGAAAGGTTGTAGTGTTGTGAGTTAGTTGTGTAAGTGATGAAAGTATGCAAGAGATGGATGAGAAGTGTGCAACACAAATTGTTAAGTTGATTTTTTTTCAAGGAAATACAAGCTCGAGTGGAAATTGAGGCAAATAAGAAGTGGAAGGGTCGTTTTATACCACTTATGTATGAGATTAAGAAGATGATGGAGTTGGGGATTGTGCAAGTCATTCTATAAAACATGAAAGTGATGAACATAGAAACAAGTCTTTTTGGAAGGCATGAAGGTGGGGATGAATACTACATGTACAAATATATGCACATAATGTGAATTTGGAGGGAGCATTTTGTAAAGAAGATCTTCCATTGAGGGAAGAAGATATTAGATCAAGAATAAATAAAGAAATTGAGATGATAGTTCAAGTACTACTAAGACAGATGTATAACTAGAGGATAGGTTTCTAGCATCTTTAGGAGCACATAAGAGGTGTCGGTGCAAGAGTATCATCTCGGAGAAGAATTCCCTTGTAAACAAGTGAAGATTGCCTTGATAGATAGAGAGTGAAGAGCAAGTGGTGAAAACATGAGAACTAATTGAATTTTTTCTAGATTAATTAATTGGAAAAACATATGTATATTAATAAAAACATTAAAAAGATATTTACGAATAATTATAATTTTTTGATTAAAGGATATTAAAACTAATACTAAAGTTGTTAGACAAAATCTGAACTAAAATAGTAGCCTTAGGCAAATCGAATATTTGAATTAAAGAAGGTCAGGGTTTGCTGGATCAATGGGAAACACTACAACTCATTCCCCACTCAAGATGCAAAAACTGTTGGATATATCGCAACAAACAAGAATTTATAATGATATATACCACTTGTTTTAAAAATCAAAAGAAATAAAACATTTTTTTATGTGTATATAACAAATGTCAGATAGGCATAGCCGTGTATTTCCAGGAAACTGTATGCAACAACTATTTGTGTAATATAATCTCTTTGCCCAGACACATTATTGTGCAATAATGTGTTTTCACACATACAAAATCCGTTGCCTCCTCAACAAACCTGTTACAGACATTAAAGTACTGACACAGTTTGTGATAACACAAACTGGATTCCTGCTACTTGCAAATAACAAAAGCTTTGCCATGTGAAGACTGTTCCCTCTCATGGAACAAATGGCATTTGCTTTGGGAAGGTCTTTTTATCAGAGTAGCTCGTGTGCCATTTGCAAGCATATATTTAGTTAGATCAGAGTAACTGGTAATGTGCTAAGTCTTGCTAAGGTAACTGTCTCATAGTTCTTGGTTTCAGTTTTTAGAAGCCAGGAAAAAGTATAGAGAACTTTTGGAAGAAAAAATCATGGGAATTTGCATGTCTGTTGATGTTAATCATGTCTATGAGCTGACCGCCAACGTTATCTTGGCAGACGGGAACATTCAGAAGTTCTCAGATCATGTCAAGGCTGAAGAGATCTTGAAAAATAATCCTGATCATTTTGTTTGTAATTCTGATGGTCTTTATATTGGCCAATTTATTTCGGAGATTCTTCCTGAGGAGGAGCTGGAGCTTGGGCAGCTATATTTTGTTCTCCCTCTAAGGAAATTAGAGTATGTTGTGTCTGAGAAGGACATGGCTTCTCTGCTTTTCAAGGCTAATGCTGCATCATCACGAATTTGCTCTGGTAAAGTTCATCCCTTATTTAATACAAATCCTGATTCCCATGATGATGAGCCATGTTCACCACCATCGTCATCTTCCTCTTCTCTGTGTTGTGTGAAAAGCGTAAGATCGGGTAAAAAACAGTGGAAATCCAAGTTGGAAACAATTGTGGAAGGTGCTTGAGATGGGGAGAAATTGGTCTTAATTTTTGTACTTATATATATACTAATGAGATGGTACAACCAATACAAACATAATGGTTGTTTCATTTAGGAACAGAATGCATAGGCAATAAAATGTGTGAAAGTTTATGTTCATGTAAACTGCACTTCATGTCAATGTCCTATTCAGAATTCAGCTTCCTCTTTAATGTTTTCTTCTATTCTTACTATAATATTTGGACTTATACCTCTTAATCAAACAGGTTGTAGATTCTATGTCACTTGGGTGTGGATGAATATGCTTGTCTTATAACTAAGAGGTATAAAATGAAAAGACCATATCAAAATTTGAATTCAAATCTCACATTAATTTGAACGAATATACACCTCATACCTAAATATAGGGTAAAAAAACTTAGAAATCAAAGAAAATTATCCTCCAATCAAAAAAAAAAAATCTTCCATTATTTAACTCCAAAACTTTCGCATCAAGAAAGGTTGAACTTACAAAAGAAATGATTTTTTTTTTAAAAGTGGGTTCCTCCACTCATTTGAAATCCCATCAATTGAGAATCTCATTTTATTAAAATTCTGTAAAAGAGGGCCACATCTATATTATTTGTTTAGAGAGGGGTTTGATCATTTGCAAAAGAAAACATCTAACGTAGGTCCTCACTATTTGGGGATACCTTTTGATCTCTATAAAATAAATTCTAATTTAATTATCAAAGTCATGTCATTTTATTTGTCTAGGCTTCTAGATAGGCTCATTTAGGGAATCTATGGGATACCTTAAAGACCATCAAATCTTAAATCAAATCATTCTTATTTAAAAAATTGTCCATAATCTTCAAAAATTCAAATGGGATATGTTAAGGATCATTAAATCTTGAATCAAATCATGCTTTCTCAAAAAAATGTCTAATCTTCAAAAATCTAAATAAGGTATGTTAAGGACCATCAAATCTTGAATCAAGTCATTCCTACTTAAAAATTTATCCTTAGTCTTGAAAAATTCAAGAAGTTCTACCAAAATTGATTTTGTCATGGAAAGAGTCAAGGGTTCATAAACAACACCTTACTTCAACAAAAGTGTGGTATGGATACCTAACCGTTAATCAAGGATCAAATATTTATAAATTGAAAAACAAATTTATTCACTTTGTGGAGCTGAAAATTCTCTATAAAGTTATAACAATTCAAAATAAATATGAAAAGGTCCAATTTTGTGATGAAACGATACAATTTTTTAATTTCGTAATTTAAATTCGCATAACGTTTACATTACACTTTTTTTTTTTAAATCATTTTTTTGTGGGTTAAAACTAGTGCAATGCTAGTGCAAATATGACACAATTATAAGTGCTTGGTAAATCTTGTCACATTTATGTCACTAAAAATTAGTGCAAATTTTTAGGAATATTTTTTATGAAACATAGTTATATTACTTTGTAAAAATATCATAGACTATTCACAAAAAAAAGTTTAGTGGTATGAGAGTTTGCTACATTGACACCATAATAGGTCCAAAAATGTTTAGGATATAAAAACATCTCTTAACACGAGACTAACAAAAACATTTCAAATAAAAAATATAGACAACAATTGCAAAAAGATTGAAAAGATGTGAATCCCTATAATTTGGCTTGCTCTAGCCACAATTTGGAAGGTCTTTTCCCTCGGGAATAGGATCCCAACTAGTATTGACAAACTTGTTAGCCTTGACCATAACTACAAGTTCCTTCTAACCTTGTAAGATAGTTTGTGGAGGTGAAATATCCAAAACCAAATGGGGAAACTTGTCTTTGTGGGGTGGAGGGTCCCATCTACCCTTGCATGAATGAGGAGAATCCCAACTACCACATTGAATGGGTGGGGAGATTGGTGGTGTAGTGAAGACCATCCAACTCTGTTGTGGGAGTGGCAATGAGAACAACTTCGGCAATGCCCTCTTCCTCTCGAGATGCCCTTTTAAGATGATCTGTAATTTGGATGGAGTTTACTTTACATTGTTAATATGGAATGCTTATTTACCTTAAGGTGTTGTTCCCAAGTTCTATTCCATAGAACATCCTTAAGAATTTCTTAACAAGGTATATTTCAACTCGTGAATGTGACTTTTAAGCATCCAAATCCTTAATGCAACCTTTCACATGCATTTCTTGCATGCTACATACATTGCACATTACCCTTCTCATCTTAGACATGTTTTTGCTCCATACATGATTGCAATTCAACATGCTTGTGTGAAAGTGTAAATGATTGAGAGATTTTTTACCTTTTATGAACAAGTACTATGCTTGTTATTGATTATTCTTGAACTCTCTTAAGCATTGGATTAGTTACAAGAATAAGAAAACATGTAAACAATGAAAGCAAACACAATATGTAAAAGAGATACACAAGAAATTACCTTAGAGATACTCAATGTGAGAAAACTTCACCAAGAGTGAAGTCATGCTTCTTCATCTCCACCATGTTATATAGTTTACAAGCTTATTAATTTCATGGGCTTATAAGGAAACCAATCTCAAGGGGATCTTATACTTGTAATGACCTTTGCAATGTTTAATGGAAGACTTTCCTCTTGAACAAGAAAGAGTATTGAACTCTTCCATATCAGGTTGTGTATTCCCAATCTAGGATTTTCTCTTCCCTTGACTTTGCATCCTTTACATTAATTTCATTGATTTCTTATACACTCTCTATGCTTCCTCTACTATCAATTGTACATATTTGTTCCACTCATATTGAATCCATAATGTGAATATGTTTAGTCACTCTAGAAACGGATGAACAAGGAAGAATTGATTTAATTATCAATAATCAACAAATATGATGAGCTCAATGCCTCCAATGAATGAGTGAAGAATGAAATAATAAATAAATAATATTTAAACTCCTATGCATTTATAAAGGCAACAAAACAAAACCTTTAGCTCGAACAAGAAGCTAAAGAGTAAAGAAAATGAATCCAACCCATCTCTTTATCGTTTGAACTTCATGTGCCTCTTCTTCTTCCAAAACCGCCACTTTCGATAGTACCAACAGTTTTGAAACTACCAAATGGTTGTGAATCCGGGAGAGTCACTTGCATAACCAATGAAGATGTTACAAAACCAACACCTACTTCCACCAACGGGTTTAAAACTTTAAAAAGTCCTATAACTTCCGAAGACCATAACTTTTGAGTATGAATTCGAAATTGGGTTCCAATTTTTTTGAAAGTGTATATTTTTTCAATAGGAAGCCAAATATGTTATCCAAACACACATATAATGAATTCCAAACTCTAAAAATTTCTTTTAATAGAAATTTATATGTGTTCTTAGGACTTTGGCAAGATTCACACCCTGTTTGATAGCTAAATGTCTCACCAACTAACTTGAGTGATCTTCATGATCCATTTGTAGATCACAATACGGCAAAGAAGACGAGTTAATAGCCAAATTGCAACAACATTTCCCCAATGTTCAAAGATGATATAAAGGTGGGAAACCTCCAAAACCACCTAATTAGATCCAGTGAGCGTATCTTTCTGATACATTCTGAGCCAACTGCCAGCGCGACGCTTTGACCCTGTAAGTTTTTCATTTCAAATTTTTTTCCATCAATACCACTGCACCATACGTCACTTATACTACCCTACCGTGCCATTCCCTTCTCTGGTTATTGTTCCGATGATGCTACACCAATTTCAAAATGTAAGACAAACAGGTGACATGAAATGACAAAAGGGAGACGGATGACGTGATCTTCACTTGTTAAAAAATGGAAACATGAATTGGAAATTCAAAATTTAAATACCTATAACTAAAATCCCCTTGTATCCCTAACTTTTATGAGGGAAAGGGTTGTTGATTTTAGCGTGGGAAAAGTTATCCAATCTAGTAGAGCTGAATATGGAACAATTTTTATAGGAACTCATGGTTACATTTCACCAAGTAAACATTAACTCCATTTTCTTCTATCTCTTACAAATTTCTGATTTTAATTAGTTTTTTTTTAAAGATTTCTCGACTTTCACATATCTTTACATGGATTTTTGTTATAATTGTTGCATATTTGTAGCACTTGATGTATTATTTTCGAGGTTTTATTTTCATTAAAGGTTATGTTTGTTTGTTTTTTTCTCCCCCAAAATATGCTTACTCTTTGAAGATAAGAGAGAAGAGCGATGTTTTCAGTTCTAGTGTGGTTTTTATAGAGCTGATAATGGGAAAGTGGTCAAGTAAGCTCATCTTTGCGGTCATTTATGAGAGTTATGATAGTCATATATTGTTGTAAGAAAGGACATGCTAAACGCTAAATATATGTTTATATCTCATAAAATTTTGATGGTTCCTCTCAAAATGTTTTCACCTTAAAGGTTATTTTCACCTTATAATAGAATTTAAAAGCATAAATATATTCTTACGCGCCTTTAATTTTTTGATTGAAAAGTGCACATATGTGTGTGTGTGTGTGTGTGTTCTTCTATATATATATTTTTGATTGAAATGTACACTTCTCTATATATACATATATTTATATGTATATGTCTATATACAATGTTGATTGTACAAAAAACAAGTGGAGAAAGTCACACCTCGAATGTCAATCACATCGCGCCAACTAGGCCTCGAGAAAGAGGTCAGATTACATCAAAACCACAATAAAAGTGTGAGCAATAATAAAAAAGAGCAAACAAAACAAGGATCTTGAAAACGAGGCCGCAACACAAAAAATATGGCAGACGGAGGAGGTGGAGAACTATCAGGCTTGTCACTCCATCCAAAACCAGGATGCTTGACAAGTTTGGGATAGGTTCCCACACACTTTCATCTTCTTGTTGTTGTTGTTGCTTGGAATTATCAAAGATGGAGATGAGGGAGAAATGGAAAGGGCCAACCGTGTGAACTTTCCCTATTGAGGGGCATTCTAACCAGTGCAACTAGAATCACCAAGTCGACCAAAGACCCTGACATGAGCAGGGGAAGGGAACCAAGAGTGAGGGGACCACTTTCGGCGAGGAGAATGGATTCATCGACTCTGTGAGCGTCGTCTATGAAACCCCCACCCGAGGTGGAGGAGGGGAATGGCACGGCCGACGCAGTGAGCAACGATGGGCATGAGTATTCATAGGCACATGACTGACCATAGAGCGGGAAGTAGTGTCCCCTAGATATATAGTGGTTAGATGCGTTATGAGTGTGGATAAGGTTTTGGATTTTCAATTGCTATTTATATGCTTTCTAGAACAATATTTTGAATTTTTGTATTTTTTTGTTGGTGTTATAAATTGAGTGTTGTTTATCTATTATTTAGATTTATGATGACATCAAACATAAGTGGGATACATTCATTTTGCATATGCAATGTTTTTATGAAAGATAAATTTCAATGTGGGCCCTGTGAAATGAACATATATTTTTGTATGCATGATACCCGTAGTGATTTCTTTAAAAAATTGCTAATAATTTTGAAAGAAAAAATGGTGATCGTTAAAGGGGAGAATTCAATTTGAGGATATGGTATTCATTTTTCCTTCATTAGACAAATTGTTTGCATGTATTTTCCCTCTAGTTGTGGTAATGGTGTATCCAAGTAATTTGTAGCTTATATTGGCCACGAGAATCAAAGTTTTGATTTTGTACCTTATTTTGTTCTTATTGATGTATGTTATCTTTGAATTGAATTTTTATTTATTCTAAGGTTTATGTTGGGATTGTTTAGTGTATGTATATGATATTGGTATGCTCTAAGTAGTGATTGTTTGCCAACATTCGAGAGAAACCTCATAGAATAATATTTTTAAATATTAAGGAATTCAATGCTTTTGCATTTTATCGAGCCCAAATGAAAATTAAGTAACTTGCCATTTTCAAATGGATTTTTCATTTTGACAAAAAAAAGCATATAATGTTTTCATTGTTTTATGGGTTTTGCACTATTACTATGAGTAAGATTCGTATCAATATTCTTTTTGATTTCTTACTTGTGCAAGCTTAAAATATCCAATTAAGATAGCTTAGCTCATTTGACATTAAGAGCATCTAGAAGGGATGGAAAAAGATTAAACCATGACTTTTATATGGGATGGGGGTGGATTCATAACTAAATTTCCCATCAATCTTAATTCTATTTGGTGGTCTTGAGTTGTCAATGATCATACTATCCCTCTGGTTGAAGTACCTTGGATACATGCTCCCACACTTTTCAAACGAGGAACTTAGACTAAGATAAGTGTATGCTGAGTAATAATGAAAAAGAATCCTTCTAGGAAATCTTGCATGCTATCCCCATGGATATTATTGATAAATTTGGAGTTATTTCATCCCAAGCATGGTGGAAAGAATGGACATGCTACCTCAAAAACCACTTATAAATTATTTTCCAAGCAAGGGCTTTAACTTGATTTTACCAAATTTACCCATGGTGGGTAAGCTTAAAATGTTTGTTGGTCTATTCGGTCTTATGTGCATTATTGGAGCCATAAGTTTTAGACACTATGGAATGCCATTGTTGAGCCTAAACTCACACATTTTTCTTGGTGTTTAATTTATCAAGGCCTACATCTCAACCGAAGGCTTATCCATATGGGATTTCCACGATCATAGTGACCTTTTCTTGGTGGCATATAGACGCTTATAAGCCTTTTTTTGTTTTACTAGAAACCTCAAATAACATAATCTTATATTCATGATTTGTTTAAACCCTTTAGACTTGAACTATTTATTTTGAAGAACATTCTCATAAGAGATTGACCTTCTCTCTCAATGGATTTTACCCAAATTTGACATGCTTTCATATTCCGGATATTATTTTTCGTTTTTGGAAATAGAGAAATGTAGCTATTTTTTCTCATCTCATAAATTTATCATCATTGCTTCTAATGTATTTATGTAAAATTAGTTGCAAAAATATACAATGGATCTATATGAGGCCCACCTCCATACCCTTCTCGAGCATTGGGAAAATGCTCCTTGTATCGTGACTCGGGCCCCACCTTCTCCTACTTCTTGGGAGCTCTAGGTGGGATCTCAACCTCCCTATCATTCTCTTCCACTACCTTGGCATGTGGGTTAGGTTCTCCACCACTCGCCACAATAGTTGGTCTCTTCCATCTACTTTAGAAAATGCTCCCTAGTTTTATGTAGCCATCTTATAAGTCAAGAACCATATCAATGAAGATCTATAGATGCCACTGAGAATACAACTATTTGATGAGATCCCATATCACATGAGAACAATGTATAAAATTGTTTTCGGGAAAGCTAAATGATCAAGATTCACGTCATGTTGGCCTTTTTGTAGCGAATTTTTAATGTGATTTCCTTGTAATTGGTTGTTATATTGTTTTTGTAAACTTTTCCTATACTACAAGTCTAAAATGCCATTTTTGTGGTGTGTTTCCATACCAATTTTTTTGTTGTGAATAGTTGTACTAATATATTTTTGGTAATATAATTATTATTTCATATAAAAAAATTAAATATAAATTAATGCACATAATATTTAAAATTTGTGAAGTAGTGGCATGGAAAAAAATATTTTGAAAGGGGAGCAATTTTTTTGTAAAATTCAAGGGCATATATTTTCAAAGACTTGTAAAAGGAATATACTTATAAAAATAGGGGCTATAGAAAAGCTCTTATGAAGTCTCAAATTGTAAAGTGGGAGGTTAATTTTGCTTTCAACAAGTGGAGATTTTTGTTTATGGGGGGGGTACTTTTTTCTAGTCTATGTCAACACTAATACTCTCCTTATCTTCTTCCTCTTCATTTACAATGGAAACCTGAATATTTAAGCCTCTCACTACTTATAATTATCATATATGGAACCCTAAAATGCAACATTTGCTCCAATCTAGGGGTATCTAGAGAATATTTTAGGACATGCTACCCGCATTCACATAGGAGAAAGAAAATTATGCCTACATATGTAAGCACGACGAGGGTCTTGGGTTGATTAGCCTCAACATTTCAAATAACCTATTACTTCATTCTAGTGACACTAAGACTCCAAATGAAGTATACGAAACTTTTGAAAACAAAATTGACAAGACAAATGAATTAAAAATGTCAGAACTTAAAGCGAAACTATCCTTTTCTTCGCCTCATATTTTCCCAAAATTAAGAATATCCTAGCTACGTTTAAATTTTTCTATTCATAGTTGAAATAAAAAGGCATAAACAAATAGGAAATAGGGAAAATATTCTTGATTTTGACAAAGTTGAGAGGTCCTTTTTGTGTTTTTTCATGTACTTTTTATCCTATACAAGATGCATTAGGTGATCAATTTCAAATGCCCATTTTGAGATTTTTGGTAAAAGATCAACTTGTAGAAAATAAAGTTGGTGTTACTCGATGGATTACATAATTTCATTAGTTATCTTATTGAAATATATCCTAATGGAAAATGGAAAACCAAATAGAAATCAAGACCTCCTGAAGAAAAATGTTGAATCTAATAAACTGTTGAAACTACCATTTGGGTACCCTAAACCTTCTAATTCAAGTAATCTTAAGAGGCCATTCAAAAGTAAGATATTTGATCCTCATTGATTTATTAAAATATTTAATCATCATGAGTATACATTTTACGATACGATGGTTACCATAGAAGCAACGTCAAAACAAAAAAAGATTAGCTTTGACTCCATTTGTTACTTCACAAGTAAAGGGAAAGCACTTTATACTAGGACATTTCTCCTACATATGATAAATGGATATTTGATTATGGCGCTTGAATTCATATAAATCCTTCTCTTGATCTATTGACATCTCTCTTAATGCAACACATTTTAAATAGGGAAGAGAAAGCTGTTTAAAAGTTAAACTTGTTGGGTTCATGTTTAATGAAAATGGAGGATGCGTGCATAAATAATATACATTATTTGCCCAAGTTTACATTTAGTTTTTTTGTTTATTCATCAAATTCATAATGATGGATATAGGAAAATAGTGGAATTCAATCTCGACATAATGTTGTAATAAAATTTTTATGATCCATAAGATGTAAATTTGCAACACATTTGGTGGACCATCATTCACACTTAAATTTTTTTATAAATTTGACATCTCTACAAGTTATCTTGTTTTTCATTATGATATGGTTAGAAATTTTTGGCTTGAATGCTTCAATATCCTTAATAATTGGTATTTCATATATATGAGTTCTTATAATGTGGTGTTTGACCTTCTAAAGGTATCCTGCATTGACGTTGCTTATCTAGGATGCATGCTTGAAAAACAACACCAAGATATCTTTCTCAAGGAAAAGGATTTGAGAGCTAAGGATCCACTTGAGTTAGTATATAGTGATGTGATGACATTTTCCACTCACTCTTTTAAGTGTCAAAATTTGTACTAACTTTCATTGATGATTTTACAATGAGGACTTGGTGTATTTATTGCTATGTAAAAGTGAATAATAATTTATTTGTCGCTGAATGAAATTTTTAATAACTTTTTTGGAGCAAATTTTATGCAAATTTAAGTAAAATATGACATAAATATAAGTGGTTAGTAGTTTCACATTTATGTTGTTAAAAATCAACATGAAATTCTAAAAAAATTAATGAAATTTAATAACAATTTTACTCTATTAAAATATTATAGATTAATCACAAATAATATTTTAGGAATATGAGGGTTTGCCATGTCAATTTCACACTAGGCCAAAAATGCCTAAGATATAAAAATAAATAAGTCTTAACATAGACTAACAAAACAATTATAATCGAGGAATCCATGCAACCATTGCAAGAAAACTAACGGGGTGAATTCTCCTATCATTTGGCTTTCCTTAATCACCATCCGGAAGGTATTTTTCTTTAGGATTGGGGTCCCAACCACTCCGGTAGTGTACCCAACATCAATAAAATTTGGAGGTTCATTCTAGTCTTATAGGATAGCTTACCTAAGTGAAATAGCCATAGCCAAATGGAAAAGCTTGTCTATGTGGGATGGAGGAGCCCATCCATCCCAAAAAGGAGGCAGAGATAAATCCCGGCTACCATGTTAAGAAGGTAGAGAAAAGTGGTGGTGAGGAGAGACCACCCCACTTTGTTATGGGAGAGAGAAAAAAATGACTTTGGCAATCCTCTCTTCATTTTATGGTACTATTTCTAGAAGACAAAGAAGATGGAACACAAGCGACATTACAAGAACATCACCTCAATGTTTCAAAAGGATCCAAAAGTGAGCAACCTCTAAAACTACCTAATAAGCTTACACGTGAATATATTTGAAGTAACCATTATTTTACTATAAAGAGAAATGATAATCAATAAATAAATTAACAAAAAAACTAAATGCATTTCTTGTAAAGGATGGATGACTAGGATTTAAAGAGTTTAGAGAATTTACGAATCCAAATTTTGGAAATCCAAAACCAATGGATGAAAGAACATTTAATTTTTTTCTTACATTTTTTCGATGAAATATGATACAAAATTATTCAAAAAAAAATGGTATAAAAACACGTCTTGAAACCATGAACCGCATTTAAGGTATAAAAGGACATGAGAACATAAACATCCAAACTAACCTAAACAGAATGATCTATTATATTTTCCTCATATTTTATAAAGATAACATTGGACTACTAGCAAAAACATCTATAGGTGCTTGTGGGAGGCCGATAGGAACATATAAGTATTTATCAAATTAATGTTTTCTTTATCAAATCATAATGTAAATACAATATTTGTAAACAAATAATACTACAACTATGGTTTGTATCGAAAATAAATAAATGAAAACAATGAAGACATATAGAAAGCAAATGCAAGGGATGCAGATGTTGAAGCCATACTTTGACTGGAATATCCAACATAATTTAATACTTTTTGTATCATAATTAAGTGTAGAAATGAAAAATCATAGTGTAATTTCATATGATACTACATGTTACTAACTTGGATTTCAAGTTCAAAGGAATGCTTCAACTCTTGTGTTTTTTTGCTAAGCATGTATGCAGTAGATGTGTCATATGTGTGGGAGGTCCACATTATATTGTTGACATCATAAGCTAGTGGAAAATGAACTTCTTAATTAGAATGACAAGATATCTTGTAAAATATAAGTGTAGTCACAAAATCACGCACTTGCTATTACATTTATACCGCCAAATATGTTATTTTATATATGTATCTTGCGTAAGAAAAATATTCACTAATGACCTATCCCCTAATCCTTTCGTCAGTTAGTTGGTTGTCATTGTCATTTGTCTTACACAGTCGTCAGTTATTTTCACAACTCTGGTCGTCTTTCGGAGTCTCAAGTGTCATTATTTGGTCATTTTTCCTCTCTATTATTTGACTAGGGTGCTTAGGGTTGTATTGGGACGCACATGGGTGCCCTAGTCCTTAATTTTAGGTGCCCTAGTCCCAACAACACTTAGATATAATTTATCTGTTCGAGGTTGATCTTTGTAATTTTCCCTCTCATTCCCCTAGGTACTAGTCAACATGTCGGGTCATTAGTGTCGAAATTTGAACAAGAGATCCCTATATAAACATAACATACTTACTATCTTATGGGAGGACTATCTACCACAAAGGCTAGCTATCTACTAAGGTAAGGGATTGTATTTGGGCATCATTGCATCACACACACTACATAGGAAGGGTTTTATTCATTTTATTCCATCCACCATTTACATTTTTACATCTAGTTATTGCCCCCTATCTCTGCGTCATTGGCGCTAGGGCACCCTAGGCACACAATTGCACATGCACACAAAACTACATTGGGTCTGGAATGTAGTGCAACTCTTAGTTGTAAGTCCACCATTTTGGTAGCTAAGGTCAGTCTGACCCCTTCATATGCATATTTTTTTTTTACAGATTTGATGCTTTGTATGGGGTTTTGCAAGTGAATATTCATTGCAGGTTTGCATCGCCATCAAGGAAGTTACTGCGACACTCACGCAACAAAGATCGAGATATTGCGAAGATCTAGTGATACTGCCAGATTTAGGTACTAAGTTGTTCTGCGGACAGTGCCCATCTCGCATACCAAGGTGCCCCAGGTCCTCCTCCAGGCACCCCAAGTGGGAAAATCACCATTTTCTACAATTTTATGGGTTATTTTGTCACACTACCCTCCATCCGCACATCATCATGTTCAGCCCCGACACATAGTGAGGTAAGTCATTTACATGTTAGTACCTTATACCTTCTATTTCATTTCATATAAATATCAAAATATAATATTTTAGCGTCATTATTTTAGTTTATATCATTTATTGCATTTTTATACATGCTTAGATTAACTTAGAATGTAGATATAAATTTCATATTTTGTTAATCATTTTGTGAACCCTTACTTTAGAATATTTTTCCTTAGGATCTGCTTGAAACTCTAATAGCTAAAAATAGTTCATCTTCTTTGCCCGTCATGTCTCATTTTAGTGTCAACCCTATATATTATGAAGGCTGCCCACCGTTGAGCTCACAACGTCTATGGAAATCCTATTCTTGCGCCGGATCATACTCAACAAGAACTCTAAAGCTGGTCAACGATATGTGCTGCTCACTTTGAAGACTCTCCCATTAGCATTAACATTGTATGATTAAATAAAATGTGGAAATATCCTATATGCACTATAGTTAATCTAAGCTATGAATAACTATAAATGAAGTAAATAAATACGGTAAAGAAGTATGTAAATGACCCAAGAAACTAAAAAAATGGAAATAGAAACCTTAATGTGCAATAATAGTTCATCTTCTTCACTCATCATGTCTCATTTTAGTGTCGACCCTATATATGATGAGTCTACTATTGTTGAGCTCATGACTCTTTATGACAATTCTATTCCTACATCAACTCATACTCAATAAGAACTCTTATCTGGTCAACAATATGTGCCTACTTGCTTTGAAGACTCTCCCATTGGCATTAATATTGTTGAGGATCCTATAGCCTTCACTCGTTGTACACCATGTTATACGGCTACTAGTGATCCTCCTTTTGATCTCTCTAAGGAAACTTTAGATGACTCTCTTATTGATTACTTGTTTGGTATTGATCATCCTTCACATGTGCATTCTGATTCTTCTCCTACTCAACATACTACTATAGTTCCATCTCACGATTCTCCTACATCTGATATTTCTTCTCCTCATTCATCACATACTAGTGCTCATTCACTTTTGTATTATGTTGATGATCCTATTGATAGCACTCTTAGTGACATTCTCATCTCCGATTCTTTATCTGATCATGATGAGACAATTGATAGCCATGGTTCTCCTTCTTTTCATACTATCGAATGTGAATCTCCTATTCCATCAATACCTTCTCATGAGATTGCATCTAGCACTATGCATGAGTCACCTCCATCTATCAATTCTTATTCTCCTACCATTTCATCTCCTCTTGTTACATCATCCATGTCTATTAGCTCATATTCTCATACAGTTGTATCTCCATCAACCACTTCACCTCTTAAGGATGTTTCGATGCTAGTCCTACCATTCTTTATGGATTTTCCACCTCCATCATCTATTATAGCTTCTTCGGCACCTATTGCTAGTGTGCCCTTAGCATCAGAGTCTCCTCTCTCATCACTTGACATCCCCGTGATCACACACAATGACAAGTTACAACCTCTTAATATATATTTTCGATCTTCCACCGTTCCTTCACGGATATCATCTCTCTCATGCATGTCGAAGGTCAATTACGAGTCTCGAGTTCGGTCTCTTCTTTGTAGAAGTAGGGCGTAATTTTCTTCTATTGATAACAACACATTACATGGTAACCCTATTCCAAAGAAGATTCATAATTTGGTATTTCCTAAGGACTTTATCATGCCTACATTCACTTTCTTTGATGGTACCGGTGATCCTCATGCCCATCTCTTACATTACCACATGGCTATGGCCCCTTATTCTAATGATAGGCTATTACTTAAGTTATTTCAATACAATCTTATTGATGAGGCATAGCAATGGTACACTCATCTTCCATTTGGGTCCATTAGTATTTACTATGGCATTGAGGACGTTTTCCTCCATTGATTTATCATCAACAATGACCCTAAGGTTACTTATGACCGCTTTCCTACTTTACATTAGGCCTCATCTGACCTTATCAAGGATTATATCTTACGGTTCAATGCTTGTATACATCAACTAATATTTCAACCTATTGATCTAGAAAATAAATTTATTTTTCTGTTGTGGTTTAATTCCCTCACTTAAGAAAAGATTGTAATATGATACATGTTAGTCATTCATTATTCTTTGCTACAAATTACTAGATCTAGAGCAAGATCTTATTTCAAAAAACGTCATTGATCCTCCACATACATCTATTTATATTATATCATCTAGTCCTCCTTCGTCAAAATTGGTTGAGCGTCTACACACAGTTTTCACTTTTTCCTCACAAGCAAGGCAAACAGGCTCAACTTACTCCACCACCACAACGTACTTATCCTCCTCCTCCTTGAATGATTACTTTTCCTTCCACTCTAGCTATGTTGCGTGAGCCATTGCATTTCTCCCTTTATGATAGACCTCATGATGTATTGTTTTCCTTACTTTAAAAACTCCTAATTCGCTTGCAATCCAACCACCATAATTGAAAGCATAGGCTATAACGTCAGCATGACCAACCTTATTGTAATTATCATCACATAAATGGCCAAAGGGACAATGATTGTCGTTCCCTTCGTGATTGATCGCAACAGTTAGAGGATAAGGGAATCATCTCCTTTGACTCTCACTCACGTGAGCTATCCATCTCTCCTCTACCTCATCAAAGAGTTTTTACTAAATTTGATTCATCTCCTCCGCTTTGGTGCTCGAGCCATGGTACGTCCACCACCACGGTTTGTTCCTTATGCATGCTCTCCACCATGTCCATACATTGATCCATCATCACATCCATTGAATTCACTTCATCCATCATATTCACACTATCCAAAGCACATCACGTTGCTCCTTTACATTGGATTTGACATCCTTACGCATTCACGCATCCCACCACAACTCCATATTACATTCAATTTGGCACATATTCGCACACTGCTTCCATCCCATATGCGTCCACTGCTACACATCGCCTTGGTATTTGGTAGGTTATGCTTATCACCTTACTCCCTGATGATGTACTTGTGTTCTTATGGTTCTTACATGATTGTTGAGGGTTTTCTCTAAGAACCTTTCATCACACACTTCTTCGTTTCATCTAGTGCACTCAATCATTTCCCGATGACGCACTCTTGCTTACATGACTCATCCTTGACTGCTTTGAGGGGTCTTAACTAAATGAGCCTATTCATCTACATGCTGAGGGCATCGCTAATCTTCCCCCTTAGTTTCATCATACTAAAATTTTACAATTACATCACATTATCATTCATCCCAACACGTTAGTTTTACAATTATACATTTTTGCACCTATCTTACTAATCAACATTACATTCATTACGTGTTACACATTCCATCACATTACATTTATTATATATCATCATTCACATTACACTCCGAGTATACATTAATAAAACACAAAAAATATATAATACATTACATTAACTATGGCATTACAACACCGAATCATACATCATCGCCACATTACGACTTTGATACACAACACAAAAACTCATCATATAACATTCACATGTGTCCATATGTATATATCGAATATAAGTCATCACTACAAAACATGTCTCATCATTGGGGGAAACACTCCCTACATCATATACAACAAGTATAAGTCAAACCTCGTCATCACTATTGATCTTGGGTATTGCGAGAGCCCTAGAACTAGATGCCTCTCAACTATTCACGACGCCACTGCTTCGCGGCCTCAATACATCTCAACCTACCTCCGTAATATGGTAATTTCCTTAGCTTTCAAAGAACACTGATGTTGCACATCCATGTATCGTGCAAACACATCTTATGCCAAGGGACCACCACCTATCTCCTCCCATGCTCGTCGAGTCTCCTTGTGTGCCTCATCCCTCTAGTAATACCGTGTATGTCACCGCAGCTATGGCCACTAGCTCAAATAAATGGGAATGCTCACCCGCTATATCATCCACTCGCTCAAGTATCCCTCCACCAAGTATATCGGTCAGCACATTCTCGCATCAATGTGCAAATGGATGTGTCTACTATCAAGGACCAATACACATCGCCTACAAAACAAATATCTAACCGCATTAGACAACCATTTCTATCACATTGAAAGCAAAAAAATACACAACATAGCTATATACAAGCACTCATGTTAAACTACAACTTCCGCTACATCAGTGGTGGCATGGGCTTTCCCCTCTCTTCCTCCTTCATGCGGTAACCCCACTAGACCCACAAATAATGGGAACAACAATACCCACCAATGTGCCACCCACCACGTGCGGTACTCCTTCATATAACCAGCATCATATGAGTATATCGACCCTATTACCGCATTCACCTCATCCGTCCCCGATGGTACTAGTTTTTATGTTGTGGACCCCTGGTCTCACTCCAACCCTCCTATGTGTTCGATATCTCTCAACCATATATATAGCTCGGGGGTGTCTTGAGCCATAACAAACTTGCGATACTCTCTCTACCCGAAAAGCTTGACCACGCCCGGAAATCAATCCTCTAGCCACATAGTCCTCTGAATAAACCACAACTATACACCATCCTCTGGACATCCTCTATAATCACGATATGGCCTCCATGTAATTGCTTCGGGCACCATCCTATCTATTAGTTCCTGTAGGTATCTGTGTCCATCTTATGCCCACGAATATTAATCCACCTCCTCACATATATCTCTGGCCTAACCCACTCTCCTCGTGGACCTCCAACTAGTCTCAACACAACTATGTGCTCATAAGCCCATACGTGTAATAGTGTAGTGGCTCTTATCCCACCACCATGTTCATTGTGAGTAAATCGATATAGATCTTTGTATAGGTGGGCCAACACACACCATGCCCACGCATATCTAGTATTCTCCTCCTCTATCCACCGGCATATATCATGCATCTTATATAAGATGCCTACACCTCCTCCCTCCACTGCTATAGATGAAGCAATCACAATCATTATGAACTTCTGCAAATGTGTAACACCAAACTGGAAGATAGCATCCAAATTGATATAGGCCTCGACAGGTACTCGAGTCCCCATAAAATACCATTTAGTCGCTCACATATACCTCTACATATCATCCAATGGCATAATATGTACCCTCTCTCCAACAATTGACAATCGTAATATATGATACACATCCTCCAAAGTAACATTCGTCCCCCAGTAGACAAGCAAACCGTACATGTATCCGCACACTATCTCTTGTATAGTGTGGTCAACATGGGCATATCAGGGCACATCCCCATCCATACTATGTGTCATAGGTTGGAACGGTCCATAACATCCCAATCCTCACTTTACAAACCTAATCCAAGAAAAGTACTCATGTGACACCCACCGCAAAACTCCCTCGAGTGAATATCCCTATATACACCACAACACGATGACAAACACAACGTTAGAACTCCTTATAAGTGCAAATACACTCGCTCATTATATTACTATATATTACAAATCAAATTTATACCGTTCCACACCAAATACACACATACTCCATGCTTTGCACCATGATTTTGATCAACAACATAATTGGTTTTCCTCTTCCATCGTAACTTCTTTCACGCAAGAAACAACAGGTTATTTCATTAAATTGAACATGATCCACACGATGTAGTTCCACAATCTTATGCAAACACTTTTGCAATTGCTATAGTTCACTAAACAACATCTTGCATTTGGCATTATCATGTCTCACTACTTCGGGAACCTCTTCTCCACCTCTACACATGATAATCCAAGGCATTGTAGGAACAATAAAATCATTCCCGATAGATTGTTTGAAGCAATCAATGTCTTTGCATATAACTCGGGTTTCCCCCTTATTAACTTTGGTGCTAACTAGTGTTTTTGCATTCAACATAAACACATCAACTATTCATGTGGGGATGTGTATTCCCATTAGGGACATGAAACCATTGGATGGCCAAGCACTATCCTCCTTCCAAGATTCCTTTAAACAATGCGTGTTACATCTTGATAGATGAAATGAGCTTCATTAGCCTAAAGTTACTATCCTACATTGATGTAAGATTGCAGCAAGTTTTCCTCATCATGCAAAACTCTCCTTTTGGTGCACGTGCCATTATTCTTATTGAAGATATAGGACAAATGCTACCTATAATGGATGTCTCGCTTACGCCGGTAAATCGAATGGGGAAACACTTTGGCAAAGCTTCAAAATGGTTGTAATTATGGACATCATCTACTACCAACAAGGCACGGATGCTTATGTTTCACCAATAAGAGCGTACGTATGAGAAAAACATTTAAGGTAGAAGGTTGGGTACATGAGGAATACTTGGAGGTTGTGAAGAGGTTATGCACCATTGAAGACCAGGCTAATCGAGAGCACTCCTTTTTGTCTAGGAAGGACTACCTGAAAAGAAAAGCAAGACCACAAGATAGAATTAAAATCATAGGTTGGTGGATTACCTAGCGGGATCTAGATCCAGGAAGTGGGGTGCTTCTTAGAAGGCTATCAATCCACATTTTAAAACAAATTAAATGTTGATGAGAACATGAAATAGATATTCCTACGGTAGTTGTATAATTTATGTATCTCACACAAGCACAGTAATTAAAATCTAATCTAAATAGTGAATACAAGATTAAATTTAAAGTGGGTGGTGGGTTGTTAAGGTCTATAGGTGTATCAGAGGGTATTAGGGAGGTCTGGGTGAAGTTATAGGAGATTTTGAGGAGTTTTGGGTTAGTGAACGAGTTTTCTCGGTATGGGGAAAATGCTAGAACACAGACATCGGTGCCGGTCAAATGAACTAACACCGATGAATCGGTTATAGCCGGATCGGTTGGCTAACCAATATTGATAGGGGTAATTGGGTGCCAAAGGTGAAAATGATTTGTTTCGAGATCTTTGTGATTGCACGCAGTGTTGGGAAGGCTTACTTGGGGTGTCGATTTAGGTGAAGGCTCGTGAAAGGTGAGAGAGGTGATTGGAAAGGAATAGATGTTTAGGTTAGTAGGTTATCATGTGGATTGGTGACCGATGGTATTCGGGTGAGAAAGAAGTAGTACAATAGAAAACAATAGGAGATCTAAGACCGAAGCTAAGAAACTAACAACCTAGTTAAGATACTTATCGAAGATCTGGAGATTGGTAGATGGTAGTGGTTGGTGGGTGCTCATAGAAGAAACGGGTCCAAATCTATTGCCGTGGAAATGGAGTAGGTGTGTTTCCTGTTTGAATGATATGAGGCTATGGAGTAAGAGATTGGTTGGTGGTGAGGATCCTAGATGCCATGATGTTATGTTTGATTGTTGGATGCTCAATTGAATGCCAAGATGCAAACGAATAACCAAAAGCCAACCAAAAGAAGGAACCTAGGAAAGAGTTGATAATCCTTATTTAAAGGAACCAATGATAGTTCCTTGACCGCACTTTCGGTCGAGGAATAATCAAGCGCCGCTTAGGGAGAAATAGTCAATTTTTCCAAAATAGCATGTTTCTTCCCTTTTTGGTGTATGTCAAGAATGGAAATGGGTTAGGAATATTTCTTCTCATTTAAACATGCGAGAAATTGATGGGAGAAGTAGTTGACAATAAATATTAGGTTTAGAAGAAGTCTTAGTTAGTTAAGTGAAGTGATGACTCAATGTTAGGAGGGATGACATAGTCTCGGTTAGTTAAATGCCCTTAGAATGGGTCCAAGGTGAGGTGGAGGGGTGAGGTGGTAATTAATCTAATATTGATAATTAGATTAATAATAATGTGTGAAAGGTGTTATGGTAAGGGGGTATGTTAATTGAAAGGGGCTAGAGGGCTATGAACCAATTTTAGGTGTCTACATTTGCCCCTTTTGTCATGTAGCTTGTATTAATAAGCAACGCGATATAAAAACAAGACGTAGGTTTCCCAGGATAAGGGTAGTGGTGATCCCCTCAAACCAAAAACTAATTAAGTGTAATGTGGAATTGTTGATGGGTTTGACAAGGTGGTAGGTGATGAAAAATGGGGTAAGATGTAGGTGTAGGTATAGATGTAGGTTATGGGTGTGATAAGGTGAAGGCAGCTAAACACACACACACACACTCGACCGCTATGCAACAAGGCACAAGGTTGAAGAGCACACAAACTCTATATTGTCAAAGGTCAATAGTTTATCAAACAAAGGTGATGTGGTGCAAGTATCCAAGGTACGAGGATGTGATCCCGAAAAGACAATGATCTAGGCACGAGAACAGGTATAGGTGTGTTCTGAAACACCAAAAGGTTTGGTTTGGTCAAGATAAACATCACGAAATAAGGCAAGGCAAGGTCGGTAGGCAAAACAACATAGGTAGCATTATCGCACGGTGGAGCGAGTAAGCGAGTTCAATTGTCAAATAGGTGTTATGGGTTTGGTGAGGGTATACAGGTGAGGCAAACGTGCCCCTAATTATCCATAGGGAGTTAGTGAGGTGGTGAGGCTGGTAGGTGGGTCTGTAGGGATGTTTTAGGGTTGTGGCGCAAGAAAAGGGGCACCTTGCAGCAAAAAAAATTAGGTCAAATTAGGTTGGTTGGGTTAGTGACAGGGTGGGAGTGTCGGTGTAAGTAGGACCGATATCGGTGTAAGTAGGACCAATATCGAGTAGCGTGACCAATGCCGACCACCTAGAGAGCAAGACCAGATCGACGTTGGTCACCAAAATGGCAAGTTAAAACAAAATCCCACCCCAAAAGTGCTCATTTGAGCATTTGGTAATTTGGAAAATGACTTGTGGAGAGAATATTTAGGAGAAAGACGACAGAGAGGGCCAAGAAGTGATTTGGCAAGAAATTAGTGGTTGGAGTAGGTGTAGGTTAGGTAATGTGTATAAAATAATGTTAAATGGAGGTTTTAGGTAAATGATGATGTAATAGGATGAGTTTGGGAGGGATGGGGAAGGGTAGGTTAAATAGGTGAAATAGGTGAAATAGTGGGGAGAACATGATTCTGGGAGGTAGAGTATGTAAAGGTGTATGGTCTAAGTAAGGAAAGATTAAAAATAGACTAAGTCAAAAGGGTAAATTATTTACTTGTGTGAATGTTGGTGATGCAAGCGAGGCAACAGATGGCGATGAGGATCGATCACCACCCTTTTTTGGTACAGATGAGACCTAATATTTCAAAGGAGTGGGAGCACATGTGGGAAGTCGGGTGGGTAAGGTGAGGAGATATATGAGGATTTCCCAATATCACAACATGATGGTACCCTCATTGACCAATGGGATCCAAATATCGACACCTTCCATATGCCGACGGAGAGATGATTGTCATATTGGAGGACGTCTACAAGATTCTACGACCGTTGATTGTTAGGGATCCATTATGTCACGTCTCATCTTTAGATGTGGTGGATCACATGGATTTGGTTTTTGGGTCGGCTATGGAAGAGTTTTTGTACCATTACGTGATTATTAGTTATGGTGAGATGTATGTGGCACACCCATAGGAGACCCGACTAGTAGCATTGATGATGGTTGGCATCGGTTGTTTTTCCCTTCCAAACTCAGAGGGTGGGAGGTTTCCATGAGCTTTGATGGGAGTCCTAGAGGATATGGTGTTTGACCGGATTTGTTTTGCATGGGCACCAACATACTTGGTGTAGTTATACAGGGAGTTGTGGGCTTACATGAGGATACGATGCTATGGTCTTTGTTGTACCTATATATTACATTGTTGGGCATATGAGCACATTGTGTGCCTTCATCTGCTTGGTCTACCATGATAGGGGTGGGAGGTGGGTGTATACAAGGAAGGATATAGGTGGTGGCTATGGATTAGAGAGCAAGCGAGGGTGGATGGGGTGACTAGGGATACAACATATTATCATAGGGTATTGGATAGCCTATCACCGGTAGAGATTCTATGGAGCTTGTACGTACCCAGCCCACTTTTAGTTTAATTGTAAGGTACTATATTTGCCGCTGCAATGCAGTGTAACAAGTGCCCCGATGATGATACAGTCTCCTCGCAAGGTGTTCGGGATCCGAAAAGTCCTCTGAGTGTGCATTAACATCCCGCATGCCCTGCTTAGCCCCGCGCCCTTTGTTTTCCCCCTTTTTCCTCTTTCCTTGGCCTTTTGATCTTCAGTGACGAAACCGCCGCCCTGCTCAGAGCGGCGGTCCTGTGCGCATTTTCCAGAACGTTCTTTGACGTGACTCGCGTGAAATATCACGATTCACCAGCTTTTCCTTGCCGACTTGAGCATGCATTTATGTTTTTGGTCCCCTGGAATAGTGTTTTTCCTTTGTTTATTATTTAGGAGTTCAATTTGGTTTTGGTTTTGGGTGTTTGGAATTCCTATAAATGCATGGTTTGTGCACATGCAAATGGTCTGGAGTTTTTGGTCTGAAGCTTGGCTGGATTTTGAAGTTTGATCTTTGCTCTCATTCCCTCATTTTAGTGTTTTAGTTAGTTAGCTTGTTTAGAAGCCATAGCTTGAATTCACTTGCATCTTTTGTTAAATTGCTCAGCTGTTGGTAAGCCACAGACCCATCTTGTGCAGGCAGTGCTGTCATTTCATCCAATCCAGTTAGAAGCTTGCCTCTGAATTTCTCTTTGCTGTAGATTTACTTTCGTTGTGTCTTAGAGTTCTTAGTTCAATTCATTATTTGCCTGGTTAGCTTTATTCAGCTGTTGGTAAGCCACATATCCAACTTGTGCAAACAGTGTTGTTGTTTTATCCAAACCATTGGAACATGATAGCTTAGGAAGCCATTAAAGTTGCAGGTTTTTCTCTTCGTATAGGATAGTTACAGGTTCTGGTCACTTCATGTTGCATGACTCACAAAAAGAAAATCCCGCTAGGAATCGCATAAGCCAAGCTCTGTGCTCTTGCGCTATCCCTCTCCCACTCGCATTTTCAGTCTGCACTCTAAGTTGTCCTTGTTCCAATTTCTACTCCTATCGGTGCTAGCATTACACGCTTTTCTGGATCCACGTGAACACGAAAGAACAAGGAGATCATACTGAGGGGACGAGATCACACACACCATCGGATTCGCCACTGCTCGGAATCCGTGTTTTAAATTTCAAAGTTCTAGTCGAATCATATCAAATAGAGTAGATAAATTGCTTCATTTCAAGAAATTCTATTCTCGATATTGCTGTGGAAGTCATGTGAGGATTGATAGTTTCTGAGAAACTATGATTCACTCCTCACTTCTGAGGTAGGATCGAGAATCTTGCAGATAGATTAGACGAGCTATTTAGAATAATTCTACAAATCGCACAGGCAAATAACTATACTCGGTTATCTTGTCTGTTTTAAAATATTGTTTATTATTCCTAGATACGTTTAAAATAGTTTGCTTTCCTTAAAATTGTTAAAAGATTTCTTAGAAGAATAAAAGTTATATATGTTAGATTTATTTCATGCGAGTTAGATTTGCATTTTGTTTCGTATGACAATCACGGACCTCGGGAGCCAGGGAATATATATTTGAGCCAATCGTGCCTCAACCAAACCTCGTCACAAAGAATAGTTGACATAGACCAAAATCTCGTGATACAAGTATTCCGAACAACCACAAAGTTTACAATCGATCGCTTCAATTAAGAGGATTAAACATAGAGGACGACCATGCATATGCATTTTGGTCGAGTCAGCCAAACTACAGATTACCCTAGAAAATCATCCACATGACTGTAGAAGGGTTTGAAAGAGAACAAACATTCGGGTGCGATCCTTTAGTTCCACAGCCAGACGCTGGAGACACCCTCGTAGATATAGATACCAGCTTAAGAATCCAGGTTGCGAGAACACCTGTGAGGTATTCTGAGAAGATTGCACAATTGTTGGTTCTAAATATAGAAGCTGAGAAAGCATACGATTACTGGATACTAGGGATTAGAACTTGATCTCGCGTATGACCATAACAGGACCACAACAACCAAGAATCTATGGTTGTGATCCACAGATCCCACAGCCCAACGAATCCACAAGTCAATTAGATATAGACACTAGCCTACGCACGCTAGTATTTCAATCCACTCCACTTCCACCTATCATCATCGAACAACTGTCCTTACTAGACATAGCAACTAACGAAGCTAGGGAATTCTGGACCAGGCCAGAAAATCGCCCATAGAGTCAATTATATTCACCATCCACTATATGACCTTATCAGGAGACATACACGAAACTATCCCAGGTCATTTTCCACGTATTCCGCAACCCATAGATCGAATCACGCCAGAGCTCGATATTGATTGGAGCCTTCGAGCGATCATCATCCTCACGATCGATCTATCACACCACCAAGTTAGAAGGGCCTTCTTTGCATTAGATTCACAAATTCCATTAGTGTGTGTCGAAGACATTAGACTCTGAACTAGTTTGTCTGAATCCAACGCATATTCTACCCCCACCGGCTATCTCGGCACGACCTCGAGAGGTCGGGTACGCGAAGAGTCACTTGTAGATTCTCACGCCGCTTTGTCACTTTGCGGCGTCAGAGCCCATACCTCACGTATCCGAGTTCACGGGCATGGAGGAGGAGCAGTAGGTTTTACAAATTCTTAGATGGATTTAGGGGCACAGGGAGGGGGAGCACATGTGTATACATGTAGATCGGATCGATGACATTTCATTCTATAGTAGGTGTGCCCCCACCATTCCCATAGTACCATCGAGAGGATGTGGAGATGTCATTACCTCTTCCACAACTGGCAGCACCAACGACAGAGTGGAGGAGCAAGTAGCTAATGACACGATAGATTATGTTGTGTGCACAACTAGGTATAGTCAATGGTGGGCCACACAGTTACTGAGCAAAGACCAACCAAGCCAGGATCGGTCGATTTGGGCACAAATCATTAGTGAGAGAAATAGGTTACGAGGCGGTGATGACATTATAGGCCTAGGTCACTACATTACAAGCACAAGTAACTACCCTATAGCACATTGCTAAGAAGGGCATGCATGCACAGCAGCAATAGGGGGATAGGTTACATTACTATAGGTCGGTGATGGGGGACAAAGTTGCACACTTGCAGCCATTGTTGTTGCTTTACACACACAAATGGCCACTTTACAAACACATTTGATAAACAGAACATGTACAGTGGCGTCGGGGGACATGTGGTTTCCCCTCCTTCACTTCCTAGGGCACATGATGGGATGCAGGTATAAAGATAGGCCCCATCATTATAGGTTCAGAACCAATAACAAGCTCATAGCCTCGTGTGCACAGGATAGGGACCACTACCATTGGGAGATGGTCTACAAAATTGCAGAGAGCGATGCCACCACCATAGGTGATATCTATGGATCGATAAAGAGAGGTTGTTGCCAAGGCTAGGTATTATGAGGATTAGACTACGAGTTTGGCCTTCCTATGACCAGCTATGCTACCCACGAGATCTCAAAGGGTAGCTACTCGAGGTCCATCTCATGGACCCATTGTATTAGTAGTTCGGGAGCCACCATTCTTATGGGCAGAGCCAAAGCAAGAGTGACATGTGCACGGAGACAAAGGCTAGGTGAGGGGACATGAGAGAGTGGGAGAGGCACCAGAACCTCTCATGGATGACATATAGATATTGAGATGTTGTGTATTTTTATTTTTGACTTATATATATCATCCTGCATGCCGAAGAGTCGAGATGTACATGAGAGTTTTTGAGAGACTTATTTATACCTGTATATATACATTGTATTGACATACAAACTTTCCAGTATATAGATGATGGAACTTATTTCTGTTGTGTGTTGTTTCATTTCCATTGCATTGTTATTATGGAAACTAGTTATAGGCATGGTTGATGTTATGGTTTGGTTTAATTTCCAATGTATTGATATTATGGAAACTAGATGTGTAGGCATGGTTGATGTTATGGTTTGGTTTAATTTCCAATTTATTGATATTATGGAAATTAGATGTATAGGCATGGTTCGGTTTAATTTCCAAGTTATTGATATTATGGAAACTAGATGTATAGGCATGGTTATGATGTATGGTTTGTTTTAATTTCCAAGTTATTGATATTATGGAAATTAGATGTATAGGCATGGTTCTATTTAACTTCCAAGTTATAGATATTATGGAAACTATATGTATAGGCATGGTTATGATGTATGGTTTGTTTGGTTTAATTTCTAAGTTATTGATATTATGGAAACTAGATGTATAGGCATGGTTGATGTTATGGTCTGGTTTGGTTTAATTTCCATGTTATTGATATTATGGAAACATGAGAAATATTAGGTAGTAGGGACAAATAGTGGCAAAATAGTGAAATATGGTAGAAAAATGGTGGCCGAGCTAACCTCCAAAGACCCCATGTCTTCGAAGTGTTGCCTACATAGCCCTTGCAAAAGGGGCCTCAGCCAGATGATGTAATTCTCCCATAGGATAGGGAAGAATAAGATGGTGGTAGGTAAGGTAGGTAAGGTTGGGCAAGGTAGATTGGGAAGATAGATTGAGTACTATTGGGTAAGATAGGTTGTGGCAAGGTAGGTTGTGGTAAGGTTGGGTAAGATTGATTGGGTAAGATAGATTTTGGTAAGGTAAGTGTATGATGTTTTTATGGGAACTAGATGATGGGTATAGGTTTAGGTGAGACAAAAATAGAACCAAGATATCCAATGTCAATGGTCTCATCTTGTTGAAGAAGCAATAAGTAGTCGGGGAACTGAAAAGAAGTGAATTCTCCATAGTTAGAAAGGACCATAAGGACCATACAAAAGGCTTACAAACATAAGCCCTAGATATGTTCCACAATTGATATGTCTATGGTTGAAAGCAATTACATGATCAATAAGTGTCGCATGTGTGCAATGTCCTTGAGTAGATAGGAGAAAGCAAGAGAGGGTAGGGTGGAGTGGTTTGTTTAGCGTAACCTTGTTGTGGGACAACATGCCCCTTCTACAAGATACCCAAAACCAGCATAGGCAAGTCCATGACTAAAAGTTTGTATTTTTCTTGATTTTTTATTTTACATTTTTCTTTTTGTATTCATAGACTGATTGATGCGGAAGTCTATATTGGGATGAATAATAGAGTCTCCTTGAGGTCTTTGTGAAGCTAATTGATGTGGGAAGCTCCAAGATTTGGTTTTGTTGTAACAAATATAGATTAGTCTTCTTTTTTGATAGACTAAGTACAATATGTGGCTATCTTTGTATAGTTGTCTTTCGAGGGAGTAGTATACTTATATAAGCAATATAGAGACATATATTTTCAGTTAAGGGACTCGTTATTTGTGAGAAGTTTGACTCAACAAGTAGAATTTTTGTTATCCCAATTTTTGCATTATTTTGGACTTGTAGTCATGGAAAAGACTATAAAGGAGTATAGGCATCTTTTATGAAGGAAAACCATAGCATGATAAATGTTAGCTATGAAATAAGGGTTTCAAGTGATGAACGACCATGGGATTCCATCCTAAAAGGACAAAAATTATCCATGAGAATCATGCCATGAGTAGAGCCATGGTACTCATATTCAAGATAAGGTTGAATGGTGATGGATAATCACACAATTTTGTTTAAGTCGTTGGTCCTTAAAAGAGGTAGGTGGAAGGAGAGGTTTACTCAAGGGATAAGCATATATGAGACATAAAGTGATGTAATACTTTATTCAACAATAGAATGGCCGAAGATGCAAGGCATTAAGGGGCTTAGGTTCGGTTTTACCCTCAAGAGAAGATAAACGATAAGTTCTTGATCCATAGGTATGGGTGACAATATAAGGTCCAAGCCAATTAGGAGCAAACTTGCCTCATTTACTTTTCTCCATTTTGGTTACATGTTGATTTTCCTTCAGGACAAGATCGCCAATCTTGAAGGTTCTGTTCTCGAACGTATTTTCATAGGCATGCTTGATGCACTTTTGGTAGATTTGGAGGTGGTCTAGAGCGTTTAAACGATGTTCGTCTAGTAGCTCAAGTTGTGCCAAACATTCTTGGTGAAAATCATCATCAGAGAGAATATATTTGAGATATACGAAGGGATGGGATTTGGATTTCAAGAGGTAATACTACCTTAGTGCCATAGACCAAAGAGAAAGGTGTGGCAGCAGTAGAGGTATGAATGTTGGTACAATAGGTCCATAAGGTGAAACGAATGTGCATGTACCAATCATTACCAGATTCGTCAACTACTTTCATACGAATTTTGTTAGAAGATTCTGCTTAACCATTTGCCTGTGGGTAATATGGTGAAGATAAGTTGAGGTGAATACCAAAGTTGGCACATAGTTTGCTTAGGGTTTTTTTTTTTGAATTGTTTGTTATTATCAGTGATAACGCGATAAGGAATACTAAAGCGAAAAATGATATGGCGATTGATAAATTTGACTATTTTCTTAGCTTTGGTAGAAATGAGAGGGATGGCTTCCACCCATTTAGTGTAATATTCAATCACCGTGATGATCCAATGATGACGTTACAAGGAATGAGGGTTAATCTCTCCAACAAGATCCAAACCCCATTGAGAAAAGGGAAAAAGTCTTTGCAACTTGTAAGGTGTGACTAGGAGTATGATGAAGGTTAGCATGCTATTGACACTTCACACAATGTTTGACATAGTCACAACAATCTTGGTTAAGGGTTGGCCAATAGTATCGAGTCGAAGGATACGCTTTGCATAGTGAGGCCACTAAAATGTCCCCCACAAATCCCATCATGAATTTCTTTGATGGTGTACGGGATTTCAGAATTGGTGAGGCTCACAGGAGGATACCATCAAAGCCACATTTGTAGAGAATATATCCCATGATGACATAATGAAAGACAATTTTTAGGAATGCCCGTCGTTAATCAGGGAGTGAGATCTGGAGGCAGGATTGAAAGTGATAGGTATTCGGGAATTGCTTATACCAAATGTCACGTGTGTCAAGATTTCGATGCTACCCAAAAAATTAATGCCAGGAATAATATAAGAAGGTGACTACAACCGTTGTATTTTGACAAAGATTTTTGAGTCCGAACGTGATGAAGGTATTTGAGAAGCAAGACAAGCCATGATATCTGTGAATTTGTTAGTGGATCGTGGAGTGGCTTGAATGAGGTAGTGATCAAACGTGGTCAAAAGTAGGTGGACATGATGTTACTTTCAAAGTTCATCGTTACAAAAATAGTACAAACCATTGACTTTTTCACAACCAGTTGAGAGTCGCCAAAGATGTTGATGGAGTTAACATCTAAGGTAATGGCAATAAGACCTAACACAAGTGTTTCATACTCGGCTATGTTATTGGTGTAGTCAAAATCTAGTTTAAAGGATAGTGACATGGGCCCACCATCTAGAGAATGAGGATGACCCCCGCATATCCCCCACAAAGTGACATTTGGATCCATCAAATAATAATGTCATTTGAAAAATAATATCTTCAAGTGGAGAGGGTGGTGATAGATTCATCGGAAAATCATAATTTGAGGATTGATTCTCGAGAAGAGCAAATGCGTCGCAAGTTCATCTGCGATGGTTTTTCCTTTGTTATACTTTTGATGAATGAACTCAAACTCCAATTCTACAAGCATGAGCCAACAAGAGGTGCATTGGTGTTGGTAAGGTTTGGTGTACATGTAATGAAGAGGGTCGGTGTTGGTAACGATTTTTTTTTTTTGATTAAGAAGGTAGTGGCAAAGTTTGGTGGCCACAAAGACTAGGGCTAAGCAAATATTTTTAGCATGAGTGTACTTGAGTTTCATATTCTAGAAGAGTATGACTTATATAATAAACTACTTGTTCCATGTGCTGCTCATCACAATGATCGAGCATGGCACCCAAGGAATGGTCAGTAGCAGAAATGTAAAGGTAAAAAGGTTGATCGTCTTTAGTTAGAATGAGCACATGTGGTCGAAGAAGATAGTTCTTCAACACTTCGAAGGATTTTTGACACTTATCATTCAAATGGAAATAAATTTCCTTTTTAAGGAGGTGGTGAAACGGTTGGCATCATTCTGAAAGTTGAGAGATGAAGCGTCAGATAGATTTCAATTTTCCTTACAAGCTACGAAGCTTCCGAAGGTTAGTAAGTGAAGGCATGTCAAGAATTGCCTTTATCTTAGTGGGATAAACTTCGATACCCCGCAAAGAGACGATAAAACCAAGGAGATTTCTTGAGAGAACTGCTAAAAAATGCACTTCTTTGGTTGAAGGAAAACAAAATATTGGATAAGGCGGTCAAAGATAATTTTAAGAATGTCCAGTGTGCTCAAAGCGATGCTTGGACTTGCCAAGAAGGTCATCGACATAGTCATGAATGATGTCATGGAAGATGTAAGTCATAACGCATTGATAGGTAGCGCTAACATTTTTCAAGTCAAGGGCATGATGTGATAGCAAAAGGTCCCCAAGGGGTTATGAAGGTGGTTTTGTGTTGATCTTCTGGAGTGACTAATATTTGATTATAACTCGAAAACCCATCTATAATAGATAGGATCTCATGGCCGGCTGTGAGATCAACTAGTTGGTCAATGCTTGGTAGAGGAAAGTTGTCTTTTGGACAGAAAGGTTAAGTTCATGAAATTCAATACAGATACGAAGTCCCCTGGTCACTTTCGTGATAGGAAAAATGTTAGAGATCCATTGTGGATAGTCAATAGGTAGGATGAAGGAAACAGAGAGAAGGCATTGAAGTTATTCTTTCATAAGAAGAGCAATGCGAGGATGCATTTTATGCAACTTTTGTTTCATGGGTTTAGCATTAGGGTTAGTTACGATATTGTGAAGCACAATATTAGGTTCAATACCTGACATATCGCTATAGGACCAAGAAAATGCTTTTCTATGATCGTGAAGAAAAGAGGTGAAAGATTATTGTTCTCTAGAGTCTAGAGATAGGCCTATCTTTAGAATTTGGGGTCAGACTTGAGTGTGAATGTTGATTTCTATGGTAGATTCATTCAACATGGTTTGTGTGTCAGAGGGTAACAACCTTGAATATAAGAATTCTCCACACCTAAATAGGTCAAAATGGAGTCATCATCTTGACATTGAACAATGTTTATAGAAGGTGTATCATCATCCAACATGTCAGGATAAAGAAGAGGAAGGGAAGATGAAACCTCGCCACCACGTTTATAGGTCATAGATCCCAAGGAGATGGTGTTCATGAAAAATAAAGTGAAGTAGAATGGATTCGGGGTCCATAGACTCCATGGGAGAAGGTGTCGAATAGGTGAGGAAGATGGGGAAGCCTTGTCATCTTCGACGAGGGTGATGTAAGCCTTTTTAGGTGGAGGTTGTGAAGGAAATCCAAGACCATAATGGTATTTGTGTTTCTTAGTGGTGTATGGTATGACGGTGTGACAACCTTGTTCATAACGACCAAATTTGAAGCCTTTCCAGTGCAACGATGAATAAAAGTGAGTGTGAAGCTGCGTTTGGTGAGGTAGGATAATTCGGATGAAAAATGTCTGATTTGGAAAGGAGGTTCAATATAATAGGAGGAAGTTTCAAGCCCCCCATAGGTTAGGTTGGTACAAAGGTAGGGATGGACGTATGGTATGACCTCTCTTATACGATGATCGTAATGTGGGTGTTGGTGTAGTTTTGCATACTCCTGAGGAGTAAGGAATGTGTCAATGCTGAGGAGGAAGTATTCTCCGAGTGTGAGACATTGAAAAATGCCTACCATTCAGCGAGTTATTTTCGCAGTGAATGCTCAGCCTTGTCGTATGCCACCATTGTGTCACACCGCCGATCTGCAGATCCAAGCGGGATTATTTGCATTAATTTTGTATCGATCACCAGTCCGCCCCTTGGGCGGTGGCTTATAAAATGACCACCTCCTCGGGCCATGCATCTATTGATGTTGGTCTTATCGCAGGAGCTCTGGACAATGGCGCCGAAATGAGCGAGGAAGTTTGTCCCGAAGGTATTCGACGAGGTAAGGATACTGATACTCCTTCCCGAATATTGTTCTTGATTTACCAGCTTTTGACAAAGCTTGCAACTAGTTTGAATCATATTCTCTTGTTGCTTATTTTGTGGGCCGAGTTCCCCCTGAAGGTATCCTCCACCAATGGATTCATAATCATTGGCAACCTCATGGAGTCAAGGTAGAGGGAGTCCAAAACATGACCAAGGGTTTCTTTCTGTTTCGCTTTACCAATGTTGAACATTGCAAAGCCATTGTTAACCACAGTCCTTGGTTTATTTGCAATACTCTTGTGGTTTTCTCCCACTGGACTCGAGATTTTCAAGTCTCTGAGCAAGCCAAACTCAAAATTCCTGTTTGGGTCAAATTTCCAGGCCTTCCTTTGCCTCTGTGGGGATTCATTGATCAACTTATCAAACCCTTGGGTCACCTCATCTAGCCATGAGCAACATAAGTTCTACTCGGCTCGACCCCAGAAATGGGTCTGTGTTGAAATTGATCTTTCAAAAGACCTCAAAGATACCCTCGATATCCAGGTTGGAGACACACACTTTACGCAAAAAAATTTGTACATCAATCTTCCCAACACTTGTTTTTGTGCCAATCTATTGACCATATGATCAAGGACTGTCCTCTCATGACTCCAAGCCCACCGCTGGTTTGGAGAAAACCCCGATGGACCCTAAATCTAGCACTCCCTCCTCTGATGGATGGACTACTGTCACTAGCAGAAAACCTTTGGCCTCGGCCCGAAATAAGCCCCAACAAGCTACTTACAAACCGGTGGTTACTTCCACTTCTACTCATTTGAATTCGTCTGCTGTGACCCTTCCCAAGCCCACACCCGCCATCTCTCAGACTTTGTAAGCTGCAATTATCATCAGCTCTCACCCCTCAGCTCCTGCTCTTTCACACCCCTCATTTCCTGAGACTTCAAGCTTTCTAGATAACACTACCGGTGGTTTGGCTGCTCAGACAGATAGAAAGGTTGCCTTACGCCATTCCCGAAGTCCTTCCCCTCCTTCCGAGGAGGATTTCTCATGAGAGACCCCACCGGTAGTTTGAGCTCGGTGATTTTATTCATGGGAATGCGTGGCAAGTCACTTTCTCTAACCACTTTGGAGCGTTAGCCGGCCTCGAGGAGGAAAACATGCACCTTGATAGTTCTCCATGTTAGTTTACTCATGGAATGTCAGGGGGCTTACTGATCTAACTCACAGATATCTTGTCAGAGACAGTTGTAAGCATTTTACAAAGTTTCAGGTGTTGTGTTTGTAGGAAGTCAAAATCTCTGGCTTCCATCTTTCTACTGTTATGTGTACCATCTGCCCGGTTCTCTCTGCCAGATGTCAGCTCATGATAATGGTTGAGGTGGTGTTGTCACTCTTTTAAGCCCTAACCTCACCTCCAATATCATATCATGGGGTTCTGACCCCACTCATCGGGTGGTGTGGACCCTTTTTGATTTTGACGGCCACATTCTTGGGTTGGCCAATATCTATGCTTCCAATGATGCCTCTGAGCGTTCTTCTTTTTGGTGGTGGTTGGTTGATCATCTACCCTCTACTACCTGATTTTTTGTGGTGATTTCAACATGGTTGAATCCCCCGAAGACAAGTTGGGTCGGCTTCCAATGCATTGGTGTGTTGGTGAACATGAAGCCTGGTTTTACTTGCACAATAAACTTTTCCACCGCAAGCACTCTAATGCTACCACTCCTTGGTTCACTTGGTCTAATTTTAGATCTGGTGATGACATAGTGTACAAGTGTCTTAACAAAGCTCTGCGCTTTGCTGAGCAGCAGAATGGTTTTCCTTTGACTCTTCATACAGCCTCCTGATCTTGGTGGTGGACACTACTTTGGTTTCTGACCATAAGCCTATCTTCTTTGGGATTCAATGGAACTTTCAGTGTCCCAAGCCCAAGTCCACCCAATTCTATTTAAATACGTCCCACCTTTCTCATCCCAAAACTTTGGATTATATAAGACGTATTTGGAATCTTGACCCAAGACCTGATTGATGGGATTGGCTAGATTGATTGGTGGTCTCATGCCATCACTTGTACCACTTCTTTCCTTCGGCTCTATGGGAAAAAAGTTGCTCTTTTTGCAAGAATGCTCATGAATCCTCTCATATTGAATATTTGAGGGCTATTCAAGAGCTTAATCTGATCTCCTTTCAACACCCACCTGTAAGTGCAAGTTGCTCACTAGAAACATAAGCTTCAAATTGAGGAGCACTATAAGGCTAGAGGAGCCCAAGTTCGAGCCCGTCTGCACTGGCTTCGCATTGGTGACAGAGTTACTAAGGAGTTTTTGCTTCCCTTAAATCTAATCAAACTCTCACCAAAATCAAAGCAATCAAGGAAGGCAATCAAAGGCTTACTCTCTTACCTAACATTCTACAAGCTTTTGTGCATCACTATCATGTTGTTTTTGCTTCCCGGCTCACGATGTTGCTCTCCTCCAATGCATTGAAGTTGTTCCCTACAAGCTCTCTAAAATTCAGCGCATTGCTTGTGATAGACCTCTCACTCTTGATGATTTAAAGGAAGCTATTCTACATATGGCCTCTGATAAAGCCCCCGGTGTTGATGGTTTTCCCTGTGAGTTTTACCAATCTCTTTGGACGACTGTTGGTCCGGATCTTTATCAGGTCTATCTGGAAGCTATGTCCTCCAACACCCTGGGTGATCTGATTAACCAAGGCAACATCAAATTCATTCCCAAATGAGATCCCGAGCTTATCACCAATTGGCGGCCAATAACTCTGCTCAATGTCTCGTACAAAATTATTGCCAAAGCTCTTTCTATCAGGCTCACGAATTTACTGCCCCTGATCATTAGGAACGAGAAAACCAGCTTTATCAAAAATAGATATATTTTAGACAACATTATTACAGTTTGGGAGGGCATGGAATATGCCCGCCAGACTTCTCAACCGACTCTGTTTGTTAAAATTGATTTTGAAAAATCCTATGACAAAGTTGAGTGGCCTTTCATTCTGGCCATGTTGCAGGCTATCGATTTTGGACCCAGATTCATCCGCTCTGTTAATATGCTCTTTCAAAATGTGGGTGCCTGTATTACTATCAATGGTCAATAGTCTGAGAGATTCTCTCTTCATCGTTCCATCTGGCAAGGTTGCCCTCTTGCTCCTTCTCTTTATGTCATTACTGTTGCTTTGAAGGTCTAAGCTACTTGCTCGCTAATGTTGGTTTGGTTAAAGGTATTCAACTACCTTCCTCTCCTAAGCAGTTGATTAATGGTCATTTTGCAGATGACTCTTTTCTCACTCTGGCTGAAACAGAGGCCTCTATCACTAATGCCATGAAATGTCTTGATATTTTTTGTCTTGCTTCTAGTTCTGCTATCCAATGGAAGAAAACCCAATGTTACAGATAGGTGATGGGTCCCAAACCTCCTTGGCTAGAGGGATTTCAATGGCTTTGGATTGAACCTGGTGTTCAATTCAAATTTTTAGGCATTCCTTTTTCCTTTATGGCATCCCTGCTGACCTTTGGAACTATGTGATTCAGTGAGTTGAGAAAAAAATCTCTTTTTCATTACCAAACATCTGTCTCTTGTTGGCAAATTCCAAGTCTGCTTAAGGTTTTGCCCGCCACTCATGTCTATTATTCATCATGTTGGGCACCTTCTAAAGCCACTTACCATAGACTGGAGAAAATTTTGCGTGATTTCTTGTGGGCCAACTCCGAAGGGAACCATGGTTTTCACAGAGTTGCTTGGGACGTATGTTGTACGCCCAAAGACATTGGTGGGCTTGGCCTAATCAACATTCATGTGCAAGGGTTTTCTCTTACTTCCAAATGAATTATTTACACCTTGAAGGTGAGGAATCTTGGAAAATTCTCCTCAAACCCCATCTTGGGAACTTCTCGAACCCCATCTACTCTAAGCGGGGTGATGGTTTCCCGAATGTGCTCTCTCTTAACTCTCTTAGTTTGTGGTGGAATCCGTGTTTCAATTTCATCACAAACCCTTGCTCTTTCATTGCAGCTCAAGGGTTTGAGTTTTTTCAAAAAAGGGATTCAATATATTTAGGACCTTTTTTGTCCTATCACCAGGGATTGGCTTCCATGGGATATCCTAAAAGCTAATTTTTCTCTAAATGACAATGACAAACAAGCCATTTCTATCATTCAAGATCTCATACCTGGCGATTGTTTGCATAAAATTGGTGTCACTACACAGTGCCCGTGGTGGTTTGATTGGCATTGGCCCTCTGCCACCCCCTTCAGAAATTATAAACCTCGGGTGGGCTATAAGCTTCTCACCCAGAAGCAGCTTCCTCTTAATAAGTTAAATACTCGTTGGAGCCTGAATTCCACTTGTTTTGGGTGGAAGCAGTGCTTCCATGTTGTTTGGGCCATTCCTATAGAGCCCAAAGTTGTGCACTTTCTTTGGAGCATTCTTCATCAAGGGCTTCCAGTGGGCAAGTGCCTTGTTCTTCTAGGAGCTCCCCGATGCGCTGCCCTTTCTGTAACCACATTGAGACTCTTCTTCATCTCTTTTGGTTCTGCCCTCATGCTCAGTCTACCTGGCGCTGGATTCATACCCTTTTTCAACCTTTTTCCCACCTTCTTAACGTGGAAAATGGTTCTTCTGGGGGATCCACCTTTATTCCTACAAAATTTTACAACATTTGGCATTCTTTCAGAGCGGCTATTTTATATCACATTTGGAAATCTAGAAATGTTGTTATTTTTAATAAGGAGATAGTGGATAGAATTTTTGCTATTTCTAACAAGCTTGTTGTCATCTCCAATGTTTCGCTTCAGATCCAAGTGTAGGTAGAGAAAGTCCGCATTGAAGTTGAGCACTTGTAAACTCTTCGAACCATTGGGGGAGTGCCCCTTGTGCAGTTAGTCACGTTCCACCAGATTCCCTCACCATTGCTCCCGCTCACAAGTTCGTTACTCGCTTTCCCATGGGTAGCACAATTTCGACCGGGGTCCAGCTCATGGGCCGCGTAACACCTCTCCTCACCGACAGGTCCCTTCTTTTCCTCTGTCTTGGACTCAACCCACTACCGGGGTGTTTGGTTGGTTTGGTTCGCAATGGTGGTGGTTAGGTGGCGGGCACCCGACCAATCAAAGTTTTCGCGGCTCTCTTTGGCTATCTCGCCCTCCCGACGGGAAACGAGGAGGAGTAGTAGCAGTAGATGGTTGGGAGCTCGCTTGATGACACCCTCGACACTACTTTTGGTGGTTGGGGTGGTGACCATCCAAAGAGCCCACCGCCACCGCCACCATCTTCAATGTTTGTTGCTGCTACCTAGCTCCATGTTTGGAGTTTTCTCTGGTTCTCTGCACTTTTGTTTTAAACTTTTTGATTGATAATGCTACTGTCGATATGACACTTTGCTACTCATAGCCTCTTTATGGCTACTTTGATCCTGCTTATGGGGTGTGATCTTTTCCACCCAATTTTGTATGATTAGCATTGTACTTCTTATGTCATCTTTAATATATGGTTATGCTTTTCAATCAAAAATGCCTACCAAGGGGTGTGTGGTTGATACTTTGGTAGCAGGTATAGATGAGCTATCTGAATCTTGAGAAGATGGGGCATCTATTGAGGGTGGAATAGGAGGATTTTAGGTAGGCTAGATGAGGAAGGTGAAGTGGTAGAAGTAGTAGATGTGGTATCTGCCTTAATTGGAATTAGGAAATCATTTGGATGGTAAAGCATATTACAGGTTTTGAAGGGGGAGGGATCTTCCTAAATGGTGTAAGGTTCCCCTTCATATTCAAATTTGAGGAAACGGTGAAGGGTGGAAGGTACATAAGCCATGGCATGAATCCAGGATGACTAAGAAACATGTTATAATGGAACTATCCTTTGAGAACATAGAAGAGTTCGGAATAGTTCGGGGACCCACACGGATGTGGAGGACAACGGTGCCAAGGGTAGTGGTCATGGCATCATTAAAATATCGAAGCATGACGGGGTTTCTAGACATATAATTAGGTGGTATGCCTATTTGTTCATAGGCATGAGAAGAGATGATGTTGATGCTAGCACCCCCATCAATCATAATGTGTTTAATGCAAATATCATTAATGTAAGCGAAGATGAAAATAGAGAGATCAAGATCATCAGGTTGTGAAGGGTAAATCTCATATTTGGAAAATTTAATGGAAGCAATATGATGAGAGGTAATGAAGGCGTGATAATTGAAGTGTCATTGGGTGGAACCTCGATGGATTGCAAGACCTTGATGAGCGCCTGAAGATGAGAATAGGAGGTTTGAATCAATTTGAATAAAGACATCTTTAACGGACTGGTGAAGCTATTTTATCATTAAACGATGTGTAACCCCATAAGAATTAGGTTGTCCCGAGCCAAGGATGGTAATCTTTGGGGAGGTGTAGGTAAAATGGTAAGTGAAGGTGAACTAGAAGGGTTACCAAATTTTTCCTTTCCTTTTTCTTTCACGTGTTGTGACCGAGTGGCTACACGCACCATGTTAATTTCAAATATAGGAGGAGGAAAAGAGGGTTGTGTGCAAATGGGTGAAGAAATAATGGAATCCTCCTCCAACAGATCATCTTCTTCAAAGAGACCATCGGAATTGCAAAGTTGAAGGAGAATATTTTTAAGAGCCTCAAAATATTGACATCATGCCCAGTGAGCAATAATAAGTGCAAATTTTTGTGTCGTCAAACCCTACTAGTTTAGGTTTGAGAGGATCATAAGGCTTGATAGGTAGAAGTGATATAGTAGATGTCTCTAACAACCAAGAAAGGATGTTAGAGTAGGATCTTACCAAAGGATCACAATGAGAGGTCAAAGTTGTCTTGGGCGAAGGGGTAGGTGACCTTTGTGAGGAGGGCAAGGCGAGAGATCGTGTTGGTGTAACTACCTTTTTGGTAGGTAGTGAAGGTTGGGGTTTAGGTTGCACCTTCTTGGGTAAATGAAGAGGAATAACGTGGTAGGATGAAGGAGACTTAGAAGGTGTAGGTATCCGAGTAAGCCAAGGTGAAAGTGGGGGTGTTGGCAAGAGTGAGGGTAAAGGTAGTGAAGAAAGTGTGGGTAGAATGGGAGGTGAAGGAGAGGGTATAGGTTGTTGCACTTTAGGTTTTCCTTGGTAAAGGGGTAGGTTAACCAAGGTTGAAGGATGTGGGCCTAAAACCAATGGTAAAGGCGAAGGTGAGAGAGAAGGCATGGGAGATACTGGGGTGCGCACCCTAAAAGGTTGGGTCTTACTTTTAGGTTCTGGAATAGATTTTGTGACGGGTGGTGATTTAGTTAACAAGTCTAGCTACACAACGGGATGTGCTAGACTTGGTACCGGTAAGACCCTTAAGGTGGTGTTAGGTTTTGGTGCAAAAAAAGGCCTGAGTGAAAGGGTGTTGATGAAGAAGGGGCTAGAACCATGGGCTCATGTGCAATAGTCTTAGTCACTTTGAATACCTTGGGGTAAATGGTCAAGGTATCTAGGGATAACATCTACATTTTGGTGGAAACTAGGAGTCTAAGGTGCCCCCAAAGGGTAGAGTAATCGACATACTCCATGTGATCAACCAAATGAGAGAATGGTTTTAGTTTAGATGAAGAGGATGATGCACTAGTGTTAATCCCCGTGATGAGCTCTAGAGGTTTGTGAGACAAGGAAGGTCTTGGCCTTAGATTTAGTAGGTAAGAGTGAGGTAAGAAGAGTAATGGGATTTTTGAGGTCCTTCGGTGAGGTATCACAAATATAACAGTGGATAAGATTGACTCCTCTATGGGTAGAGGAGGAGGAAAAGTGGGTGAAGTAAGTTAGGTTATCTCCTCTACAAGTTGAGGAAAATGTAAGGTGGGTGATGTATACAATGTTAAATCCTCTACAAAGTTGAGGAGAATGCCAATTGGGTGATGTAGACAAGGTTAACTCCTCTACGGGTTGAGGAGAAGGCCAGGTGGGTGATGTAGGCTCCTATGTGGGTAGAAAAGATGATAATGAGGGTTCCTTTATGGCTAAAGGAACATGTGAGGTGGGTTCCTCTGTGGGTAAAGGAACTGCTAATGTGGGTTCCTCTTGTGAGTAGGGGAGTACACATGAGAATTTCCTCAATAGATGCTAGAGGAAGTCACTCAATAGAAGGATCGACCTTGTAGTGAAGATTACATGAACCACATGGACATTGGTTTCTTCTTTGGACATCTCACCAGAATGATTTGATGAAGGGGTATGGTTAGGAATTTTTTTTTGAAAACATCCAAGTTTGCTTTAGTAGGCACATTAAGGTTGTCAAGGATGAGATCACCACTATCTAACATTCCTTGGACAATGTTTTTGAAGGTTTTGCAATTTCTGTCACTATGGCCTCTCACGCGGTGGTAATTACAAAAATCATTTTCCTTATATCAAGTCGACATGGGGCAAGAAGGATCAAAACCAGTTTTTGGTTTGATAGGAGGAAGAGTGATGGCTCCATCCTTCAATAGCTTGTTTAATACATAAGAATATGGCTCTCCGATGGGAGTGTAACTCCTTTATTCATATTTGTATTGAAATTTTTCAACATGTGAGATATTGGCATGAGGTTTGGGTTGATTAGATGGATGAGAAGGGCCAACCTTCAAAACCACCACGTTGGCAGATCCTTTGGGCTTGGAATGGTTGTTAAGTGGTTTGGAAGAAGACTCATTTGATTTGAAGGCAACATTTTTGTTACATAGTTTTAGCTTGTCTTCTTCGAGGGCGCAAATCTCAAGATTTTGAGCCATAGTGAAAGCCTCGTCAAACGTATGAAACATTTGAACCTGGAGATTTGAGGAAATGTGTCTAGCACACGCCCTCGTAAACAAATCTATGAGTTTAGGCTGCGGTAGAGAGAAGGAGAGCTGATTGATTAGGCCCCACCAATGTGTGATGAAATCAACGATAGATTCATCGTCATATTGACGAATAGAGTATAGATTGGTGATAGAGGCCTTCTTAGAGATATTGATTGAAAAGTGATCAAGGAAGGTCTGGGCCAATTGGTCGAAGGAAAAGAACGAGTACTGGAAGAGTAGTGTACCGGGCTAAGGCGGGTCCCGACATGGACATGGGAAATGTTCAAAGGAGTAAGGCATCGTTGTGGCCTATCAAATAACAAGTGTGTTTAAATGAATGCAAGTGTTGTTGGGGGTCCTCCTTAATGTTAAAACAATTGAATTTGGACAGTTCCTATTGCAAGCAGGATAGGGATCAATAGGTATGGAGGGGTGGATGGGCTCATTACAAATCTCATCATAGGTTAAGACGTTACGAGATCCGGAAATGGAGGCCTCGAGCATCTGCATTTTTTCCATCGTCATTTTGATGAGATCCGTCGTGGGGTTAAACTGAGGGATGCCCCCTGATGTATAAGGGGGTGGATAAGATAAGTGGGTTGTGGAAGGCACACCAATATGTGGTGGTAGTGAGTAAACAAATTGAGATGTAGGTATGTAGGCAGTGGTAGAAAAGGAGTGGAAATACCTTGAATATGAAGTGGAGGCGATATGATGTGTCTGAGGTAAGGTGTATGTGGGAGGATCTTGTGGAAATATCCTCATAGTGACGGGTGGAATATTTTGGGGAATAGAAGCCACTAAACTTTGAAATGGAGTGGAAGAGGTCGACACAACCGATAGTTGTGTAGGAATGGGTACAGAAGATATTGATGATGATACAATATGGGCATTGGATATGGGTACCGTAGATGTCGAGGGATGGCGGATGTCGAAGGTGTATAGGTCACTTGTGAAGTAGACGGTTGTGAGATGGGATTGGTCAATGCTAGAGTAGTTTGGGTAGCTACATTAGCGTTCCCCAATATGGTAGAGGTGGTAGAAATAGGGGGCATGGAAGTGGGCATCCCATCAAGAGATTAACCCGATGATTCGCGGGTGGAAGAATTAGCAAGGTAATGTTGCAAGGTTTTGGTGTTATGATCAAGGAATCTAGTGAGTTCCTCATCACGATCGCAAGTACATTAGGATCCATTGGTGACGAAATGGAAGGAGGTGAAGGGCTAGAAGGAAAAGGTATAAAACTCGCATGAAAAGTAATATCTCACGCTGTTGGCATGTCCAAACCATATGAAAGGTGGAAAATAGGTACTCAAGATTCTGTAGAAGTGGCAAAACTCATAAACAAATTTTTGAAAGAGTTTGGTAGGTGAAAATAGGTTGTTGTTTTTGACAGAAATTCAAAAACACATACCGATATCGTCAATGAACCGGTTTCGGTTAGATGAAAGGACTAATATCGGTTGTTGAAATGATCTCGGTAGTAAGGTAACCGATACCAAGCTTACTTTGAAAATGGAGAAATTTGAAATTTCTGAGTTAGATTTATTCAAAAGAAACTAAGAAAGAGGTTTTGTATAACAAATCTAATCTAACACACTCAGAGAACTAGAATTAACTGGTTGTGATGATGACTCGAGTGAAAAAGAAAGAAAAGTGATTAAGTACAAACTCACACCTCAAATAGCAGAAGAAAATAAATAAAGTAACAAATCCAACAAGAAAAATCTATCAAACATGTTATCCTAGGAATCAAATTTTAGTGTTTTGATGGCTTAAACCTTAGGACTGACTATGAATATATAGAAAGGAATGGATATAAGGTACCTAAAAGCCAACTATGGATTGTTTCAGGAGTGTTTTGGCGGGGTAATCCTCGATATAAATTTCAGTATGTGAGGTCTGAGCTCTGATATGACAATCCAACCAAAACACCGGTCGGGGCCCACTATCAATGGGTGTTTAAATCCTTGATAGCTTCTTCCTGGGATTTGGGGAATGTTTAAGAAATGTGTTGTTTGTTTGAGTGATTTGGAAAAGTGTGTGCAAGAGTGGACTACGCTTAATTACCCAATCATCAACCGGTCATGACCTCTGTTATATTTGATTGCTAATTAGACTATGTGAGCTAAATGCAAGAATACACAAGATGTAATGCAACAATTTTAAGCCCAAATCGAAAAATGGAAATTGGATGAGAGTAATAGTGAATAGGAAAGGAATATGACTTTCACTAATACAAGCAACAAAGAAAGAATGATTTGTTTTAATTTGCACCAAATAAAGTGTTTCCTTTAGAGAAAATAGAAGAAAAGAATGTTACCAAGAAGAGATTTAGTGAATATGTCGAAAAGAAACAATCAAAATACAATCCTAAATGAATATAAAGAAGTCACAAATGATGAGAGTCCCACTCGGGCATGCCAAAATGTTTCACTAATAAGAGCATACATCCGAGAAAAATGTTTAAGGTAGAAGGTTGAGCATGTGAGGAATACCTCGAAGGTCGTGAAGAGGTTGTGCACCATCAAGACTAGGCCGATCGAGAGTAATATTTTTGTCTAGGAAGGACTACCTGAAAATCATAGGAAGACCACAAGATAGAATTAAAAGCATAGGTTGATGGATTGCCTAGCGGGAGCTAGATCCAGGAAGCGAGGTGCTTATTAGAAGGCTATCAATCCATGTTTTAAGACAAATTAAATGTTGATAAGAACATGAAATAGATATTCCTACTATAGTTTTATAATTTAGGTATCTCACACAAGCACAATAATTCAAATCTAATCTAAATAGTGAATACAAGATTAAATTTAAAGTTGGTGGTGGGTTGTTAAGGTCCAGTAGGTGGAGTAGAGGGTATTAGGGAGGTCTCTGGGTGAAGTTATGGGAGGTTTTGAGGAGTTTTGGGTGGGTGAATGAGCTTGTTGGTCCGGGAAAATGCCGACATGTAGAGACCGATGCTAGTCGGAACCGATGCCGGTAACTAGTTATAGCAAGGATTGGTTGGCTAACCAATCACGATAGGGGCAATTGGATGCCAAAGGTGAAAAGGGGTTGGTTTGGGTTGTTTCATGATCGCACGAGTGTTGGGAAGGATTAGGTGGGGTGTTGGGATTTAGGTTAAGGCTCAAAGAAGGGTGAGAGAGGTGATTGGAAAGGCAGATAAGTTTAGGTTGGTAGGGTATTGGGTAGATGGGTGACAGATAGTATTCGGGTGAGAAAGAAGCAGTACAACAAAAAATAATAAGAGATCTAGGACCGAAGCTAAGAAACTAACAACCTGGTTAAGATACTTATTTGAAGATCTGGAGATTGGTAGATGACAGTGGTTGGTGGGTGCTCATAGAAGAAACGGGTCTGAATTTAGTGCCATGGAAACAGAGCCTATGTTCTTTCCTATGTGAATGATCCGAGGCTATGGAGCAAGAGGTTGGTTGCTAGTGAGGATCCTGTATGCCTTGGTGCAGTGTTTGATCGTGGATGTTTGATCGAATGTCAAGATGCGAATGAATAACTGAAATCCAACCAAAAGAAGGAACCCAGGGAAAGAGTTGGAAATCCTTATTTAGAGGAATTGATGATGCTTCCTTAATCAAGGCGTCGACCGAGGAATAACCAACATCAGTTAGGGATAAATAGTCAATTTTTCTCAAAATATCTTGTTTCTTCCCTTTTTGGCGTGGCTCGAGAATGGAAATGGGTTAGGAATCTTGATTCTCATTTAAACATGCGGGAAATCAATGAGAGAAGTAGTTAGCAATAAATATTAGGTTTAGAAGAAGTCTTAGTTAGTTAAATGAAGTGGTGAATCAATGTTAAGAGTGATGACCTAAGATATCGCTTAGTTAAATGCCCTTGGAATGGGTCCAAGGTGAGGTGGAGGGGTGAGGTGGTAATTAATCTAATATTGATAATTAGATTAACAATAATGTGTAAAAGGAGTTATGGTAAGGGGGTATGTTAATCAAAGGGGCCTAGAGGGTCACCCAATTTTGGGTGTCGATAGCTTCACGACTACTTTCAAAGGTCTTTTGCTAAACCTTATAAATGCATAACCTAAAATTGAAGATTAGAAGCTTCTTATTGTCACTTACCTAAAAATGTGTGCATTTTCAACAAAAAAATTAAATTTTTAGGTAAGTCTTCTCTTTCAAGCTCTTTGTTTTCCTTTGTGAAGCATGAAGGAAAGAAATTGTCTTCAATAGTTAGTCATTTTCTTTCATATTTTCAAGTTTGGGAATTTTTCTTTGTACTGCGGGTATTTCGGGTTTTTATGTCCCGTGTGTCCCATGTTCCTTCAGTCTTCTTGTTCGTCGATTCTCTGTCTTCTCCACATTGAACTAGTCTTCTTTGTGTGTAAGTTTCGGTCTTTTTGTGAACTATTGAACCGTGTGCTCCTCGGTCAGGTTGTGCTTATCCACACCCCCACAGTACCCGTAGCTCTCTAAATTTTCTAAGTCTTTCTTATTGTGCGATGTTTTGACTTGGCGGAAAACTCGTGTCCCAGTGTCCCAAGGACCCTTTGTGTGCCTTTTGTTCGATCTACCCGATTTTTGCTAAGTATTAATGTATTGCGGAGATGTCGGCTTTCCCTGTCCCAAGTGTCCTAAGTGCATCACGACCAGCAGTTCTCCGCAAACCCGCATTGGGCTAGTCTTCTTTGTATTGTGGAGATTTCAGCTCTTGGTGTCCCAAATGTTCCATGGGCCTTTTGTGCTCAATTTTCTGCCATATCCACATTCTAAAGGTTAAAGTTGGCATCTTGTGTCCCAAACATTCCCGTTTCCCGCAATACATTTAATTCTTCATTTAATGCACTCTACCGACTTTTTCGAATGAGATATGTGTGTGTGTGTGTAAGGAAGGCCTGTCATTTTTTACCATGAGCGTTTAGCCTACTTTTCCGCTTCCCGTTCCTACACCTTCTCCACTGTTTCTAATCGTAACAAATATTTTCTTAACCATTTTTAAAAATTCCAAGTGTGTCTTTCTCCTGAGAAGGTTGTTGTTCCTCTGGAAGTGAAAATTAGAGTTTTAGGAAGTCCCCTATGAAGATTTGAAGCGGAATTCATTTTTTCCCTATTGCTTGTTTGTTTTCGAGAAGCTTCATTTTCTCCCACTTGAGTGTTGGTTCTTTGTCTCATTTGCTATCATGAAGATTCATTACAAGGGGCATGAGCATCTTTCCTCCCTAGAAACTGTTATACCCAATATTGGAGACAGTGACACACAACATCTCGATCTTAATGATTTTTGGGCACAACTCAATTGTGAAAATCCTTCTCCCATTGCTCAGTTGATCAAATAATGTGGGATAGCTCATGCTAGAGGTTTTCCTATCTCTTTTCAAAGGTGTGTTGATACCATTCTAGGCTCCTACTTCGACCCAAGCACGAAGGAAATCAAAGATCCTCAAGGTCAGGTAATTTCTCAGTTGAATGTTCAATGCATCAATACTGCTTTTGGGATTCATGTGATAGAAGACTCAAATATTCTCTCCAAATCTCAGGCTCAATTCTTGTTTGATCAAGAAAGTGAAAAATACAAGCATATGGTAGCCAAGTCTTGGTTTAAAGTCCCAAAGAAAGGAGCCTCTAGGTTGCCCAAAACTATGTATAGAAGTGATTTCAAGGAGGAGCTTTCAGATATCATTACTCTTCTTGCTAGAATAATGGGTCTTCCTTCAACCAATGAATTTCATTTCTGGATGTGCCCATATTTGAATATTATCTATGAAGGAAAGCAGAGTTTAAATTAGGGGAGATCATTTGTGACAACCTCAGTGAACAACTTGTTGAGGTGCAGAGGACTAAATTTTTTTATATGACTTCTTATTTTATGTACAACATTGCATCATACATAGTATGGTTGGGTATTTCTCCTAATGAGGATAAAAAGGGTTCTCCAATATATGAATACTACCCACAATTGACTCTGAAGAATAAAGCAATCATCATTTTAGAAAAGTTAATGCCTTCACTATGTATATTGTCAAATTGTTAGAAGGCAACACAATTGAGAGGTTCTCTGATGAGGCCAAACAACTGATTTCTAGTTAATGGTAGCTACTTCATTCAATTCAAGAAGTTTTCTTACATCAGAGCAACAGGCTTCGAGGATCACCCCTTAAACTTCCAATGTTTTCTAGTGATAAGATTGCCTGGTTGAAATTTGCAGACAACTTGACAAGCTGCATAGAACTTGCAAGGACAAGAAAATAGTTGGCATTCAGTTCCCAATTACTTTGGGTAACTACACCTACGTAACTACTCTGGATGCACAGAACATTGAGAGGACCATTGTTGTTTTTAATCTCTACACTTTTCAGAAAAGATCCTGCTTTGATATCAAAGGTTTCATTTTAGATAATTTCAAGATGTCCTTCTATCACCTTCATGACATAGAAGACTATTGGGCTGATTGTTCAAATGACTATGAAGTAAGAAGAAGATACTATGGTAGGCTATCCTTGCAAAAAATCAAGGATTTTGGAATTTACAAGGTACTAGATGAGTTATAGGATGATGATGAAGACCTACAATCTCTTGAATTTGACAAATCTATTAAGCACACTCCTCTTGAAACCATTGACTAGTTCAAGAAAGAAAGGGATAACTTACAAGAGATCATAAATCCAATCTTAGTCAGACTAAGATTTGGTTTGATAAGAAAATGAAGGTCTATAGAGCAGGAAGATCAAGATCCTCTTCTCAAGGAGCATCCACTCCTCATAGAGAAAATACTACAGCAATACCTGAAGCTCATACACACATAGCTCCCTCCCCTCTTGAGTCTTCAAACTTGGTGTATATTAAAAGGGGAATGTTAGGAAATAAGAGGTAAAATATGCGGAATAATCCCTTACGACCGTAATCGCAACAAGAGAAACAAATATGCAGAAAATATTACAGATCTCAAATAAAAGTGCAAAATAAATAACACAACACGAGAGACAAGATTTAACGTGGTTCACCCAATTTGGGATACGTCCACCAAGAATCACTTGCTCGATTTTTATTACAAGCCTCCACTCTCTCAATACAATACCTGAGATCCGTTTGGAGCTATGCTCAACAAACTCTACGTAAATCACACCGAATTCAAAACACATCTGCAATACATTTGCTTGTCTTTCTATCATATGCATAAGACCATATAAATAGACAATCGCTAAGCAGCTTTTACAAAACCATGGGTATCAAACAATGGGCAAAACAAAACCGTCCCATAAATCTATGGGTAGCCGAAGAGGCGGTTTTACAAAGTAATGGGTGCCGAAAACCATGGGCCCAAAATAGCCCATAACGGTTACCCATTACCCATGGGTTAATAAACCACTCATGAAAATTTTCTTCGGGGCTTCACCCCCAAACCCCTTCAATCGGGGGCTTCAACCCCACGAACCCCCCTGACCCACTCACCGGCAAGCGGACCACCGTAAAAATACCCGAGTGTAACACATGGAAGGTGTACCACACTCTAACATGAAAATAGGCTCCACAAACATAAAAGGGAAAGCCAAGAAAATTGAGAACACATAAGAGGTAATCGAGGAAGAAAGTAAGCAGTTTCCTTCTCCAATGAAATTTGAAATAGTACCGAACATTGAGCAAATTGTTGATCTCTGTAAAGATGATGAGGAAGAAACAAAAGAACATGAAGAAAGAAATCTTGAAGGAAGCATCACATAAAAAGAAGAAGGAGATAGCAAACAAGAAGTTCTCACATCATAAATTGATACAAAGTGGTTATTTTGGAGTCACCTGTCATAGAGACTCTTGCCAAGGAAATGCATGTTTCTAGTATTGGGACATCTATATTGGAAGTGTCAGTTGCACGACTTTAGGTTCAATGAGTACACTTGCATTAGGGCCTCTTGTTCCTCCTCCTTTTAGTACTTCTTTTACTTGGGTCCAACCATTTATTGATAGTAAGAAAAGAAAGCCTTCATCTCAAATAGTTGCTCCAAAATTTGATGTTGTGGCTGCTCTTTTGGGAACAACTCTTGCTCCTTCCGTAAAGAAATCTAAAATCACCTCAAGGTTGGTATCTGATTCTAGAGGACAACAATTTTTGGAAGTTTCCAAACCAAGAATGGAAAATTAGAGGAAGATTTGGCTTTGAATGATTTGGAACTAACAAGGATACCATTGGGTGAATCCACTCCTGAGAGTGAGGTTCATAACCTAAAGGAGACAATATCAAAAGTGATTGAAAGGGTTGAGAAGGGTAAGCAAACATAGAACAATTAGAGGAGAAAATTCAAGTCCTTTCAAATTTCATTTGGTCTCTATTGGAAAAAGACAAAGTGCTTGATCCAACCCCACTGGCCTCAATTCCACCACCTGCTATTTTGACTAGTGATGAAGTTCAAACTATCAAGGATATCCATAAGCATGCTGCCTATGGAAAAGCAATGGAAGCAATGGTGGATGATATGCTAATTTCAGGTCTAAATTTTATGGATGAAGCATACAAAGTATATGATAATGTTTTCTCAATTCAAAAAGATTCACCCCAGTCATCGCTAGTCTCGAAAAAGAGCTCAAACTATGGGTAGATTGTATACAAGATCTCAGACAAATAAGTACAACTGATGAACAAACCCTCATTGCAATTGATGAGTTGAAGAATATGTTCCAAAAGGGTGAAGATTTCAAGGCTTGTGTGTAAGATGAATTCAGAGACCTTCGCTACCAATTCTTCAAGGAAGACTCGTAGTAGAAACACATTGCAAGATATCAAGATAGAATTCAAAACCTCATCAAAGAAAGATTGTTCAAGTCTGATATTATAACCAAAGAAAAGGTGAAGGAAATTTGTGCACTACGGACCATAATCATTGAAGCAATTAAAGGTTTTTCACAAAATGGAGACTTTTGGGAAGAAATGGAAGGTTGCTTAAACTTCTGGACAAACGTCATTACCAACACCACCATTCCATGAGGCATGGAAATAGATGGAACATTGGTAAGATTCAGAAATCAGATATTGAAGAAAAAGACTGTAGTTGCTTCCCCTTCAGATGTTCCTTCGCTAGTACTTGAGTCTTTCTTTTAATTTTTCTTATATTCTCAAAAGTTAGCACTATTTCAAAAGATGTAATTTGTAACTAAGCCAACTTAAGGTTGAATACTTTTAGTTAAAAGAAAGAAAACCGAAGATTTTTCTTTTTGTAACTGTCGGAGCGGCTATATAAGGAGACTTCTTTTCTTTGTAAGGGGGTTGGATTTTGATATTTGGAATGTAAGTAAATACAAAACTGTCAAGAATCAATACAAAATTTTTCTCTCATTTTCCTGCATTTTCTTCTATTTTTGTTCTTTGTCTTGTAAATGTGGATTTAATATATTTGAGTATGAAACTTTGAGTTCTTCCAGTTGATGTTGTGCTTAGAACTTTGTGTCTATTGCATATATGTCATGTATTCAGATATAAATGGATTCACATGTTTCTTGAAATTTCATGCATACATAAGTAGGATATTACTTTGCCATCTATGTATCTGAAAGTGTAGTCATCATACATTCTTGAAATCATTGTTTCTTCCATATCCTCTTTCTTATGTATTGCAAATCATTAAATATGAATACTCTTCAAGAAGTTCCAACATCAAAATCCTCATCTAATATTGATAGCTTGTAAATTTGTAAATAAGTAGTTTCCTTGCTTGTGTGTGGAATAAGGGAACCGTACGTACCCAAAATCAGAAGGTGTCAGACCGCCACAACAAAGGTAACAAGTGCCCCAATGATGATACAGTCTCCTCGTAAGGTGTTCAGATCCTGAAAAGCCCTGAGTATGCGTAACATCCCGCATGCCCCGCTTAGCCCCCGCGCCTTTGGTTTCCCTTTTTCCCTCTTTCCTTGGCCTCGACCTTCAAGGATTTAAACCGCCCGCCCGCAGGCAGCGGCGGTCTGTGACCACCGCCCGAACAGGCGGCGGTCCTCAGAACCGCCGCCCGCCGTAGCGGCGGTCCCGTGCGCGCTTTTCCGAACGCTTTTTGACGCGACTCACGTGAAATATCACGCTTTCACCACCTTTTCTTTGCCAACTTGAGCATGCATTAATGTTTTTGGTCCCCTGAACAATGTTTTTCCTTTGTTTATTGCTTAGGAGTTCAATTTGGTTTTGGTTTTTGAGAGTTGAATTCCTATAAATGCATGGTTTGTGCACATGCAAATGGTCCGGAGTTTTTGGTCCGAAGCTTGGTTGATTTGGAAGTTTGATCTTTGCTCTCATTCCCTCATTTTAGTGTTTTAGTTAGTTAGCTTGTTTAGAAGCCATAGCTTGAATTCACTTGCATCTTTTGTTAAATTGCTCAGCTGTTGGTAAGCCACATACCCATCTTGTGCAGTGCAAAGTGTTGTTGTTCCACCCAATCCGTTAGAAGCTTGCCTCTGAATTCCTCTTTGCTGTAGATTTGTTTTACTGTGACTTAGAGTTCTTAGTTCAATTCATTATATACCTGGTTAGTATTATTCAGCTGTTGGTAAGCCACATATCCAACTTCAGGCAAGCAAAGGTTCTTTATTTTGGAAACAGTAATAGCTTAGGAAGCCATTAAAGTTGCAGGTTTTGCTCTTCGTATAGGATAGTCAAAGGTTCTGGTCGCTTCACGTTGCATGACTCGCAGTAAAATCCCACTAGGAATCGCATAAGCCAAGCTCTGTACTCTTGCGCTATCCCTCTCCTACTCGCATTCTCGGTCTGCATTCTGAGCTGTCCTTGTCCCAAAATCTACTCCTATCGGTGCTAGCATTACACGCTTTTCTGGATCCAAGTGAACACGAAAGAACGAGAAGATCATACTGAGGGGACGAGATCACATACACCATCGGATTCGCCACCGCTCATGCTGGAATCCGTGTTTTACATTTCAAAGCTCTAGTCGATTCATATCAAATAGAGTAGTTAATCGCTTTATTTCATTTCATTCTATTCTCGACATTGCCAAGGAATCTGTGGGGATTGATAGTTTCTGAGAAACTATGATTCACTCCTCACTTCTGAGGTAGGATCGAGAATCTTGCCGGTAGATTAGACAAACCTGCTTTATTTAGAAATAATTCTATAAATCGCATTGTGCAAATAACCACACTCGGTTATCTTGTCTATTTTTAATTACTGTTTAGTTATTATTTCTAGATACGTTTAAAATAGTTTGCTTTCCTTAAAATTGTTAGAATATTTCATAGAAAAATAAAAGTTATATGTAGTTAGATTTATTTTCACTTAGTTAGAATTTGTTTCATCACAGCTTAGATTACATTTTGTTTCGTATGACAATCACGGACCTCAAGAGCCCAGTGGAATATATATTTGAGCCAATCGTGCCTCAACCAAACCTAGTCACAAAGAATAGTTGACATAGACCAAAATATCGTGATACAAGTATTCCGAACAACCACGATTTACAACCGATCGGGCCACGCTAAGAGGATTAAACATAGAAGACGACCAAGCACATGCGTTTTGGTCAAGTCAGCCAAACTACAGATTACTCTAGAAAACATCCACATGACTGTAGAGGGGCTCGAAAGAGAACAAACATTCGGGTGCGATCCTCTAGTTCCACAAATGATCACTGAGACACCCTCGTAGATATAGATACCAGCTTAAGAATCCAGGTTACGAGAACGTCTGTAAGGTATTCTGAGAAGATTGCACAACTATTGGTTCTAAACATAGAAGCTGAGAAAGCATACGATTACTGGATACTAGGGATTAGAACTTGATCTCGCGTATGACCATAACAGGACCGCAACAACCAAGAGTCTACGGTTGTGATCCACAGATCCCACAGCCCAACGAATCCACAAGTCAGTTAGATATAGACACTGGCCTACGCACACTAGTATTTCAGTCCACCCCACTTCCACCTATCATCATCGAACAACTGTCCTTACTAGATATAGCGGCTAACGAAGCTAGGGAATTCTGGACTAGGCCAGAAAATCGTCCATAGAATCGATTGTATTCATCATCCACTATATGACCTTATCAGGAGATATACACGAAACAATCCCAGGTCATTTTCCACGTATTCCGCAACCCATAGATCGAATCACGCCAGAGCTCGATATTGATTGGAGCCTTCGAGCAATCATCCTCGCCGATCGATCTATCACACCACCAAGTTAGAAGGGCCTTATTTGCCTTAGATTCGCAAATTCCACTAGTGCGTGTCGAAGACATTAGACGCCTAACTAGTTTGTCTCGCATATTCCATCCCCACCGGCCGTTGCTCCTAGCACGACTCCTGGAGGTCGGGCACGCAAAGAGTCACTTGTAGATTCTCACGCCGCCTGTCGCTTTCCGGCATACAGAACCTCTCCCATAAAGAGGAGGGATTGTTGTCCCCTAAACTGTTGCTTGTTTCAAGATTCAATTTTCCCAACCAAAACTTCTCATGTCCCAAAAAAATCATTTGTGCCATAAGAAGAAAATTTACAGATTCAAACATCAATGTATTTGTTTGTGATAAATTGCTATGGTTTTACAACACAACAAATATGTGATAAAATCTTTGAATGTACCTATTGCAAAATGTCGTGCAAAGCATCTTAGGAAGGGCAGATCAATCGACAATGATAAAGAGCAATTAGAATCTTCCATTCTCTAATGCTACAACCAAAAAGTAATGCTAACATCTAATATATGGATTTCAGCGAGGTTGGTCAATGATGCATTGGGTCATATTTCAACAATTGTATACAAACATGGAATAGACCCACTTGAGCTACCACTCTTTGTCATCATTGACTTCACAAAATAGAAAGGACCTCCATGGGACATAAACCATCCTTCACATGTTCCAATTCCACCAATCACACAAGGAAGTCAAATACATCTCCCTCTCAAAATGGCATGGGCACCGACTATACACAAGTCAGAGGGTTTGACCTTAGATAGGGTGACAATAGACAATAAAACCATAAAATGACCAGACTCACATTTACAGGAATTTCTAGAGTTTGATCTTCAAGAACCTCCGCTTCTCGCCTCCGGCTTCTCTTATAAAAGATAATATAAAATGCCTTGATCCTATATATGCTTGAGAAAACAAGAAACTAGATGCAATATTTATCGTTGCAAACTTTATATGTTCAATATGCAAATATCATTGAGCATTAGCACCAACAAACCATATATAGCATCGCTTTACTTCATATGTTCATAACTACAATGCAAAAATCATTGTTGAGACAAACTTAAATAGCTTTTCCTCCTGCCTCGATGATTACAGATGCCTAAAAATCCTCAATAAAAGGCAAGAAGAAGGCTTATTCAAAACCCGCAATTCAACAAAATCCTTCCCATTTCGTAACATGCAAACCCCGCAATGCCTTCCGGCTTCAAGACAACCATGAAACAAATCAAACAAGGCATGCACAAGAAACGCCCACCAACAATTCAATATTTCCTCCGGATGTGGTCAGCCAACGTAAAACTTAGACATGCCCTTGAAAATGAATCTCGAGGAAGAGATTGACAGACAAAATGTGTCACAACTTTCGAGGATGAAGAAGAGGAGAACCTTTCACCTGAAGCTACCGCTACTCCCGCATAGATGGAGATGCATATCCGATGCACATGCAATGTTCATTCAAGAAGTCGGAAAACTATACCAAGACACACAACGAAGTGCACCAACAAAATTGCATGTCATTGTGTCGCATGAAAACAAATAGCTCGAGGACAATAACATGTTGTTATACATGTTACGTAACTAGGAACGCTTTGTGGTACTCTTTTTGGATATTAAAAATACCAAATTTTCCTACCAATGCAAAAAAATAAAACTCCTTCCGATTTTATAATAGTTACTTATATCGATGTTATGTTCTGCTTGGTACCTATACTAATGCTTGCTTATGTGTGTTTTTATTTCACCTACCTATCCAATTACATGGTTTTATATCTTTGCACTATTAATAGATTCCATATTTGTTACTTTCATGGAATTGTCTTTCTCAATTTGGCTTTCGAATATCAATATTCAAAGGCATTTCATCCTCGACTAACGTGGATTCAAGCTTGCTTACATGTGTCGCTTTTGTTTCACTTGCCTCTCCAATTACATGGTTCTATATCACCGCATCATTAATAGATTCCATGTTTATTGCTTTCATGGAATTGTCTCTCTTAGATGTTACTCTTTCAAGTAGTGCAGATTTTATAATACATATTTCTCACCTAGAACATATGTTGCTCCCACTTCGCATCAAAACCACTATAATTAACATTTTTAGCAATTTCGATCACAAAATCCTTGCTCTGATTTGGATAACAATACATCCATGTGCTGCTCCAATTGTTTTCTTCTCCTACTCAGCTTGCTTCAAACGTGGATTGCAATTATCAATATTTGTTCCTCGTCAAAGATACACATTACACCCTCTAATACAAATTTGCTTGTTGTAAAACCATTTTTCACAACCCTATTAGTATGATTCGTGACATGGTAATTTTTACAATAGATTATTAGAGTTTTGTTTATTACAATTAGAATGTGGCATATTTTCTCCATTTTACTACATTGAGTCATATTTTAAATTGTTTTTTTAATATTTAATAAATACTTTTGACGAGAAACCCAACTCCTAGCAAAACAAATACACCATGTCCAAAAAAACAAACATCAACACAAACAACCAACTAAAAACAAACAAAAACCTTTCTCAACACTTTGGATTCTTAATATAGCTGTAATATTATATTTTCTTCATTGACTAACTAATTGTGGAAGTTATGAAGGAGATGCTCTAGTAAAGCTACTAACCTTTTTGTAACTTGAATATTATGGTAGCTATCTTGTTACCAGGTCTTCCCTATTAATGTTTAGTATGGTTTTTAATAATTAACATGATCACCTATTTATATAAAAGATAAATTGATATCTAATATTAATATTATAACCATCCTCCTGATCTGCTGCTTGTTTACGCGTATTTTACAACCGAGAAAATTATGGGATAGCAGGGGAAGCGCTGAAATTTCATAGCTTGAAAATAGTGAACAATATTTTCTCCTGCTGATCACAATTTTTTGAACGGTTGGGGATTCGATCATCTATTTCCCTGAAACACATTCTTCACAAACAAATGACGCCATGATTAATGTGTTAGTGAGAAAAAAAATTGAAGGCCCAATGGTGAAATTAATTTTCCAATAATCTGGCAAAGAAATTCTTTCTGCAAAACACACCTATACAAATTGTGTATGAAGTATACACGCTCTTCTTCCCTTTTCAATGATCCATCTTTGCAGCACAGTAATTTTATGCATGCAGAATTTGAAAAAACCGAACACATTTTGCAAGGGAGAACAAATCCAGGAAAAATAATAAATGGTGTACATACACAGTTACACACAAAACTCTTAAATTTTCCCGTCAACAAACAGTACTGTTCGTTGGATTGCATCAAATCGCGAAGCTTCGGCCTGGATTCGCTTATGGTCTCCAGCTTAGGCTTCCAAGCTTTCCACCCGTTTAATCTCATCTGCTCGAACGCAGACGTCAAATCCGGATCGTCTTCTAAATTAAGCTTGGGCAATTCCAGGGCTTTATCCTCCGCGAAAACTCGAGCTCCAGATCTTTTTCTTCTCCGGCAGCATGTCTGAGAACAGAAAAGGGAGGATTTTGGCGTTGTTTTTCGAGTGGCCGCCTTTAGCGGCGGAATTCGCCCTGAAAGCCAGAGACGCCATGTCCGTGCCAGAGAGAACTCCTTTGAGCTTCTGCATTGGAAGAAGAAAATACAGCTGCCCCAGCTCCAAATCTTCGTCAGCTAACAGAGGATTTATCCGTCTCCCAATCTGAAGCCCGTTAGCGTGGCAAACAAATTGCTGAGGGTTTTCCAGCATGAGCTCTGCGGCTTTCACCCGCCGCTGAAATTTCCTGCACGCTGCCGTTCGGCAGCACCACTTTCAGCATTTTTGTTGGAACGGTGGAAGCCGCGCAGGACACAAGACTTCCCATTGTTAATTTCCCGTCGTCTTTCCTTTTCCGTTTCTCCTCCTCCTGCAAAATTTCTGTTACCCGCTGGTCTTTTTCTATCGAGCGGAAGGAGGTGGAGGAAACGAGCGAAGATGGAGATACAGCAGTCCAGACAATGCAATTATAGGGTAGGCATCCCGTGTGCGGGGCCATTATGATAACCAGTAAACACTTTTTTTTCACTTACAGCGCAATCGTCGCGTGAATATCTGTCAGAGACAGAGAAAAGCCCAGTGGCCCACGCGCATTCACACTTCTTCCTCACCTGGTTGTTGCAATCATATAAAAAATTAGCGATGAGCTGTACTGACATGGCAGCTGTACTCAGCAAATAAAGTATGTGATTAACTCCACACGCGCTTCTCTCTAACTGTCAACAAAACCGAACTTATCCCTGTTTTTAACAGGTGGCAGTTTCAAACTATATCCCACAACAAATTATTTTTAAATACGTTTTACGTAGTTGGAAGTTAGTGGCCTCGAGGCGGAACAAGAAATATCTAGATTTTGAGAAAATCTTCTAGATTTCTATTCCTTATATAAATTAAGAAATTACAGAACAATTATATATTTTTGGAATTTATTTTAATTGTTGGTTTTATATTATGGATTCCAATATCACATGCAATTTCCTCTTCCCCATAAAAACAAAAGGGGGTTTTATTTAGATTGGTGGAAAAGTGAAAATGGAAGTAGTTATGATTGGTGGATCTTCTTCTCTATACCTTATGGATTCCTAAATCACATGTTATCCACCACCTCTAAAAATACTGAAAAAAAAGCACTTATCATGGTGCTCTCTTGTTTTCATGGGTTTTAAAAGAGAATGGTATAAGTCGAATGGTATTTATTTAAAAATTATAAATAGTAAGATATATCAATCTTAAGGTTTTGTTTTGAATTTTCTTTATATAATATGATTTATTTTCTATTGATATATTTAATTAAATGAAAAATTTAAGTGATTGTTAAATTTAATGTTGAAATTGTCATGTCATGGTCAAAGAGACATCAAATTTAAAGCTTGAAATAATTGTAAACATTATAGTACCTACATTATTATTGTACAATACTTTATACATAATTAAGACCGAAAAAATTGGAAAAAGTTTGTAAGTCCAACTATGCAATCAAATCCTTAAGGTTACCAACTCAAAATTAATTATATTGGGATAGGTGTAACCTACTATAGCAATAAAGGGATGATGGTGGAGTGTAATAATTTAAAAACACTTGATCTTAAATTTGATGTCCATTTAACCATTTAATCAAAGAATAGAGCAATATCTTAGACATATGATAAAAATTACAACCTTTAAAAATAAAATGAATCGAACACAATAATGTAGTTAGATGTAAGCCATTACTCACCAATAAGAGAAACATTAATAAATAAGGTAATAGATTTATCAATCAATAGGTGAAATTATGTGATAAATCCTTAAAAATACTTCAACATTAATATCTCAATATTAATAAACTACAATAACTATGTATTAATGCAAGATATCAATAAAAGTAAACTACAATATTAATAAACTACAATGTATTAATGCAAGATATATTAATAAACTACAATGTATTAATGCAAGATATATGTGCTAGTTTAAATATGTCAATATTAATAAACTACAATAACAATGTATTAATGCAAGATATCAATAAAAATATAAGCTTAAATTTGACATACATTTAAAATCTATTTTCTTTTCATTTTAATTGATTTTGCAATTTTAAATATAAAAATAATTTGTTTAGGGTGAGTACACATTTCTTCACAAGATTATTCACCTTGTGACTTTGTAACCCAAATATTCTTATACGGAGTTCAATGAATCATGTATTATTTATTTCTTTTCAAGTAGTTGAAGCTGAATCATCTTCTTTGAATGACAATAGCGATTTTTTCAAAGTGACTGCCAATTTTCCAACTTTAGGGTAAACAATGTCTTGAATACAACTATATTAAATTATTTTTTTAAAGTTTAGTATTAATAATTATTTTTTTAGTTAGCATGAATTGTCAAGGGATTAATAGTCACATCGGAGTACAAATTATTGTGTAAGATTGAATGACAATATAGTAACTAATTTATTTTATATTTTATTTATTTATTTTTAAAAATTAAATATGTTAAATGAAAATAATAATTTTATTGATTGATAAATTCATTTTTATTTGTATTTTGTCAATCTTAATCTCTCTTAACATTTATATAGTATTTTTGAGGTATTTTACCAATCTCAACTTTATCTTAATCAAAGGAATAGTTGTATTCTTTCACAATGATTTAATTTGTTTTACTTTCATTTAAAATTATTTTTATATAGATTCTTATCAATTAAATAGAATTAAATTTTGCTATTATTTGTTAATTCTAACAATTTTATTATAATTTTTATGAATTTATTTATTTATTAATTATATTTTATTTATTTATTTATTGTATCTAGTTTAGTTTAAAATTTATATTTATATTCATTTCATTTTCAAAATAAAATTATTATCAAATAGATTGTGGTCTAATGGTATGTATGATTGTGTAGAAGGTGTTACCTAGTCATTCGAGTGTTCCACTCCTAAGAGATACTAATAAACAAGCGATGAAGTTTAGATTGATGTCGAGCAAATTTGGCAGATTGAAAACCTCTTAGTCATTTGCTTCTAAACCTAAAAATTTGTGGAACTAATCCCCAATTTTGGATTGAAACAAAAAAATCATCTCTATATAAAGTAATTTCTTATCAATCAATGCAAATCCTCGACTTGTCAATCTTCAATTCATTTTTGTAAATTCTAATTCTATTTTAATTATCATGTATATTTCAGACAAATATATAAAATAAATATCTTAAAATTGAAACCTTTATATTTTGATAGTGTTTAAGAATGAAAACTTGATTCTAAATTGAAACTATGCATATTTTTTATCTCGTGCAATTCGAATCACTACTCATGATTCATCATGAGGAAGATCGTAATGATGAATTATGGGTGGTGATTTCAAGCACTTGGAATAAAAAATATTAACACAATTTCAATCCAAAATTAAATTTTCAATCTTAAAATTATTCCTAGTCTCTAAAATCTCACCAAAAAAACATTATTGATTTGATTAATGTGGAACTCATAAAACTATATATTTGAGACCAAATATCAAACAATCAGTCGTGTCTACGGTTAGAAGTACACACTACGTAAATATGTGTCCATTTAACTTAACGCCTGTCAAATGTGTATTAAAGGAAATAGAAGGGTATTGGTGGCAACACATTCATAGTGGTTGCGTCTTTTTCCTTAAAACATGAAGCCAGTCCCAATCATGTGAAAACAAATATATGATTTTAAAAATACTGTTGCACATGGGATGCCATTAACCACCCTAGAAAGTTGATGTTCGCACATGATCTCCTACATTTTTGACATAGCAACTATAAATGTCGAGAAACATGAATTGAATTATGTGATAAACATTAAGGAATATTCTCATAATAAGAATACAAAAATATTAAGGTTGGGTAAGGTAGTTTTTAAAATTAAATCTACATACTTGTCAACACAGCTGCGAGGGACCTCCTTTTAGGTTTACCGTATATATTGACTACACTTTGTCGTAGATGTGATGTTTTATTGACATTGTACGTGGTCTAATATTAGATGTTATTACGTAATATTTGATAGTATTTTGTTCAAGTATTTTCAATCAAATAATCATTTACAAATGAAAGGTTATACTTGTTTAATTGATGAGTATTTATGTTGTCATTTAATTTTAATCTATTTATCTATATCAAATTTTGGTGAACTCGATGTGAATTTATGCTTTCTTAGACACTTGTAAGGTCTAGATATTTCTCATATTGTGTTAGATTAGAAATGTTGTATTTTTAGGTTTAATTGTGTTTTATCCATCATCCCTACCTCCATCAGATGTGATATGATTGGTTTCAAACCCCAGGAATTGTATCTAGCACAATTGACACAAGGAAAACCATGCATCTCTCGACAATTTCACAAGACAAATAGTAATAAGGATAGTACAAAAGATAAATCTAGTAACTCAAGTCAAGTGAAAGTCTTAAATCAATGTCACAACATTTCTATTATACAAGCAATCAATCTTGAGTAATTAAACAACCACATATAAATGCACCACTTCTTCACAACTAGATTGAAATAAATGTGAGCTTAAGTATAAACATGATTGGTCAGAACTATTTCATTTGATGACATCTTGCACATGCTACTAAATAAGCTTACTTTAACATACATCCCATGCTAATTAATCTACCACCTAATTGCTACCATCCTCCTCGTCAACTAGATTGAAATAAATGTGAGCCTTTTTTTATGAACTAGTAATTATCATGGTATCAATGAAAATTATAAAGATGTGATAATGATTATTACACTTTGCAAAAAAAGTTAAAACATTTCTTGAGCATTGGAGAACTATTTCATTTGATGTAATCACCACAAAATCTTATAAATCTTGTTTTTCTCCACTAAGCCTCTCTCTATGTATTTATCGAAAAAGGTTGGGACATCCCCTCAAAAAAAAATTCCTCATGTGAACCACTCATCCATCGTCCTTCTATGAGTGACACCTCCACACATTTTATTTGGTTATTTTGATTTCCCGATAATATCTTACTTTCACATACATCCCATGAGGTCTAATGTAACTAATGATTAGAATGTTGAATCTTCAAAGTGTATATGGGTATAAAAACCAACCGCCAAGCAATCAAACCCCAAAGTGAATATAAACATAATAAATCATTTGACAACATCTATACCAATCTAAGATTTGCAACATAACATGATACCAAAGGACAAGTAAGAAATTTCAAATGTTTATGCTAAACTTTTATCACCTAACTAGACCATTCATAAACTATAATTATAGTGCAAGTCAATCCATGAATGTTAAGATATAATATAAAATGTAAACTCCATATCAAATTATGATAATTAATAAACAAATAATATACATATCTAGACTACTTATAAAATAACGGATCACACGATACTCAAATCAAAGTGTTCGTCTATATTTCAAAAATCTATCTCATTAATACAATGTCAATCCAAAATACAAGGAGGTCTATCGCTTCAACATCATACAACATCAAAATATCGAAGGGACATCCTTTTGACAATACTACATCCATATCTATAACTATTATATTCATCATTTAAATAATCGAACCTAAAACCCTGCGAGTGTGACCTATAAACACTAAACCCTAAACCCTAAACCTAAAACGTAAATCCTGAACCTTCTTCGTAGCCTTATTTCATATATCCTCCAGCGCTTGAGCATTCTCTACTGCAACTCTATGTATCTATCAATAATATCGTGTGTTAGATCCATACAAAAAGGTGTTACTTAAAGAGCCATGTGGGAGGTCATGATTCATCTTAAAGATCTCAAAAGTGACAATTTTCACAAAAAATTCATAATTCCTTATATGATAAACCCATGACTCAAAATGGATATTAAATGACCACCTATCCACAATGGCATGGTCAATATTGATTCAAACAAAATATATGCACCGTGACATTGCTTACTAATTTGGGATATAAAGAGAAACACCTACAATAAACCACGTGATTTGTTAAAGGGTTTAGTAAGAAAACACATAATACCTTGGGACACATAATGTTACCCCTCAATACATTTTATTTGGTTATTTTGATTTCCTTATATATGTGACATGTTGTTAGGGTGACCTTGACTTTAAAGGATCTAGTTCACACATTCTACCGCACATCATCATGGCTCAAGTACTTCTATTGTAAACCCCGACCCCTAGTAAGAAAGTTAAAAAACCCTTTTAGGAATATCTACTACTCATTCTATCGATAAAACCTTGCACCGACGCAAATCATAAAACCCATGGCACATCTATCTCTTTAAAGGGAACCTAATCAAGTGATAAACACTCTTACACCATCACCTCTACCAAGGTATACCATAGCGCACCTCAATCCATTTTAAATCCATACATGACAATATCACAAGCGAATGAGTATGTCCTATAACATAAGCTCATAGTGATGTCATCTCCACCAAGGCATAATCCTCCTACTGACTATACTATTTTCACACCCTCCTAAACGTAAACACGTATATCCACACCATGTATTGTGACATATGATTTTGTTTATGTTTTTATGAAGACACACACATCCAATGCTCTTAAGAAAAGAATATTTACCCTTAAGTATTTGAACATGGGCATGCCTATTGTGTCTCCCCATGCCCTTGATCTAATCATCAATCCATAAGGTAACTCTTGAATAATATTTTAAATTTCAAAATATTTCAAAATTTAAAAACATAAAAATTTAAAAACAAGACTTGAGCATGACTTGAGTCAATAGTTTCTTATTTACATGTGTTGTCTATCACTTGATTTAGTAGATTAACATATTCTATTTTTTTATGCAAACATGCATTTTGCGTGATATGTGAGCATGATATAGGAAAATATAGGATCGTATATGGATTTTAGATGTTACACTTCCCCTCTTTCCAATGGTCTTTACCTTATTGAGGCCATATTTCTAAATAAAACACGTTATACAACATTATATATTTATATTCTTCTTTACAAATATTTCTATTGTTAACACATGTCTTGCTTATGTTCATGACTTATATTGTGTTATACTACTATTAGATTTTGATACTAACATCGCTTATATGGACTAGTCTCTCTTTATCTTTGTGCCCATTGTTCACTTGTATAATAGATGTGTTATTACTTGTCTTTTTGTGTGTTCCTAGGCCCTTATTTGTGTGTGTGAAACATTATTGTCCCTTCTTTATGGTCTTAGTAGCCTTTCTTGTGTGTGTCCATTAGCCCTTGATTATTTATGTGATACCCTTGTATCCCTTAAGTGTGGCTTCATGGCCTTTTAAATAATGTTTTCATGATTGAGCTTGTTTTAGATATTTTTGTTAAACATGGTGCCATGATTCACACCATACATCCATATACCTTAGCATCATGATTAATATATTTCACTCCTTTGGCATGGTCGTGTGCATGTGTGTGTGCATGTAAAATTATTTTTACATAATTTTTTTTTCAATCACAAATAATTAAATGAAGGTATTTTATTATAGGGCACTTAGAATTTCTTACTTATATTGTGGTTGAAGTTCATTCATTTATTTTTTTCTATAATTTTTTAATATGTTATAAAATCTAGTCAATTTATTATTTTAAATGAATATATTATTATTATTTTGATTGAAAAACATTTATTTATTAATGAGAAAATTATAGTACGGTGTTAATCATATAAAAATTTAGGTGGTTTGGCAATACATTCCGTAATCTGATCAAGAATTAGCTTGAGAACAACAAGTAGACATGTGGGCTGCACTGGCCAGTTGTTAACATTTACATTGATTAATAAAGATTGTTCAATAAAAAAAGAGCAGTAAACATAAAACACTAAAGATATTACATTAAACTACAATAATAAATATGGAAAAGGAGGGATGTCCGGTTTTCCACCCACCCGTTGACACCGAGAGAGCTCCCGATCCGGGACGCCTTCCTAGCCATCTTGATTTTCATCTTTATCATTTTGCTTGGGAGAGGAGGTGAGGAAATTTGTTAGAAGGGCGAACACCCCAATATCAATGCCATAATTGTCACTATCGCCACCATCACCGCCATGGGAGGAGCATCCCAACCACTACGATGAGCATCCACAGAGCCACCATCACCAACACTGCTACTCTCTTTGTCATCCCCCTAAAAAGGAAAGGGTGGTAGAGGGTGACGCGCTAAAGTTTTTACGTCAAGCACCACATTTAGCTATATGGAAGATTATGGCCACGACCCCGAAGGAAGGAGAGAGCATTGTCGCGAGCATTCCGTGGTTCCCTCTTGGCCGTGCATGGCGTGATGCCCCAATGATCAATGAGTGTTTACAAATGTTCCACTTGCAAGAAAATTTTTCCACCCGGACTGTATTTGGAGCATTACATTTGCAATGACGATTGAAATACAAAAATATGTATCTATTTGAACATGATTAAAATGAGAATAATATCTATTTTTCCGTTTGAAAAACAATGTCAACTTTGAATAATTGTCATATAAGTAGTTATATTTTGCAGTAGCATCAAATACCCAAGTAAAACAATTTTCTAGGTAAAAAACTCTAGAAGAAAGGGTTGAAACAAAGAGTGTATCCATTTCCAAGTAGATTAGGAAAGGGACAAAACCGAACAAGTGTTTGGCAGTCTCGGGTCGGTTGTAAAGTGGAGAAAGTGGAGCTTACATTACACATATATGTTTAAGTTTTTCCCAACCAAGAATTCACAACAAAACATACACCATAAGAAATGTGCCACCAACAAATGAGAACCGATTTAAGGCTTATACCATAAAATGGGTGGCAATCGACCAATTCCAATCTCTCTACCAAACAATTCAAAAAAAAAAAAAAACTCCAATTTTGTTTGTGAAAGTGTTTATGAAGGAGAGCATTTTAAATCTTAGCAATTGGAACGGCATCTTTATTATTCAGCAAGACTTTTTGCTTAAAATTGTTCCGAAGGAACCGATTCTCAAATTCCTTAAAAAAGTTAATATAGTTGTGAATCCTTTTTAAATAAGCGGAGCCTTTTTTGGGATTATACATTATTATTTTGAATTGGATATGCCTCTTAAAATTAGTTCCACAACTCTGAAAAAGGATTTTGGGAGCAAGACATTTTGAGTGTTATTTATTCTCTTTTCTTTAATATATCATTATAAAATATAGGTCAGAGGTGCACATGGAATGCCATTACCAACCCAATAAAATTGATCCCCAATTTGGCATGAACCAATTATAAATGTCGAGAATATCAATTGATTATAATTTATGATAACATTATCGAATATTCTTATGATAAGAGGCAAAAATTAAAAATTAAAATACCTTTTTAAGTTTACACGTTTGTCAACACAGCTACGACGTTCTATGAGGATTTTATTGATAAATCTTTGTAGTGGTTGGTGTGAAGAAGAAATGTGGGGCATATTATTTTATGCTAATCTTTATGAAGGGATCGTTATAACTCTCATATGTGGAGATATGATGCTTTATTAGGATTTGAATTAATCATATTAATTTTGTACATTTTTCTAACATTAGATGTCACTTTAGACACCTATAAATAGTGTGTAACTCATTGTTAGAAGTTAAGTAATTTTAGAGGTTAAATTGTACAATTTTAATATATTTACATATATTTGTTGATTGTATGGTTCTTATTTGTTCTTCAAGTGTCTTTGTGTTTTTATATATCTTTTTCAAAGTCTTTTGTGTCTCCTCTCTACCCATTTAAGAGTATTAGTATGCTCCTAACAATTTTAGAGTGTATGTACGTTCTTAGGCCTATCTAGAGCATCCAAAACATTATATGCATGTGGTTTTTATAGACCCTTTGGTTTAATTGTTTTTGTTGCTTGTTCCCTCTTTTGTGATGAAAGAGAGGTCGGCTTCCTGCGAAAGCATCTTAATTTGAATTCAATTTGTCTACAAATACACATGTATTCTAAGTAATTTGATTATCTAGGATCTTTGAAGATACTAGATAGCACGTAACAATCATGTTAATAATTGAAAAGACATTCAAGTATTGAGAAGAATTCAAGCATTTGATAGTCAAGCAACATATTGAGCATTTTGTTAAAGTAATTTATGTCAAACATTCATTTAAAAGGGAATGGTTTATATTGTAACACATCATTTTTGTCTAGTTGATGAGTTGCTACAATTTCTCATTTGTTATCTTCGATATTTTACATTGTTTAGGGATCTTATAAGAATTAAGCCAAGTGTAACACAATCACCTTATCAAAAACCACATTTGTTTCAATTCTTAGATATTATTACCCTAGTTAGGACAAGAATTTGTTTTTTGTTTTGCTGGAGTTCAAAGTGAAAGCACATGAATCCAAGCTACTTGTTTGGATCCTTGGATTGTCTTAGATCAAACTATCATTGTTGTCAAAATAGGTTTTTCTTGTCTAAAACTTACCATGAATGTTACATGATACTTTTGACATTACCATGTTTGAAGTCGACAGCTTGGCGAAGGTTCTTCATTCACCTCAAGGTATTTGGATTCTCATTGTCTCACCCAAAACCTTGTTCCTCATTGTCATATTTTGGTGACTATCATCAAATCTCAAATTAGTTAATCCTAAACCTTACACATCACCTTTCTTTTTGTTAGTTTTGAATTTTTTAATTAGATATAAATTGTTATACATAATTAAAATAATATAAATATTTGTGTTGTAATTTAATTGAAATATTCCTCTATATCATATTTTGGTGAATCCAACATGGATATGTGCTCTCATATCTTGCTCTATAAGGATTATATATTTCTAATATTATGTTAGATATGTAATGTCATATTTTCATAGGGTTAATTGTGCTAGATCCAATACCTCTAGCTCCATTGTATATGATTTTAAACCCTACGCTAATTTTATTCTTATTTATTTCAAACCTTTGGGCATTCTATGTTGTGTTCTTTTATGTCTTCATTTTATGCCACCTAAATTACCTATGATATGTGAGTGCAATTAGAAATTGTATTAGGAAAAATCAAGAACATATCAATTTTCTTAAATACCTTTGAATAATTCTACTAAGTCATGTTGAGATCTTTCTTAAATTTAAAAATGGAATGTGGAAATGTAGCTATGGTGTTACACAACATATGCATTCATTAAAAATGATGTTGGACAATAAATAGTAATGTTATGAATGGATCTCAAGTTCATAATACGTATGAAATATATCAAGATAAACAATATTTCTTAAAGGAAAAAGATAGAGTTTAAAATTTAATACATTTTAGAAAACATATCATGGAAAACCTCAACATGATGAAAGTGCTCCATTAAGGAATATATTGAAATAAGGTGACACCCAAAACATATGTGAAAAGATCGGGGGTCACTTGGTAAAAAGTTCCTAAAAATGTGTGATAATGGGATTATAAATATTATCCCTTATTTTTAGGATCTACCTCTAGATACTGTGATTATTCATGCCCCTTTTACAATACTATACCTATTTATACCATTTGCAAATAAAAATACCCCTTATGTGATCGCACATGTTATATACCACCTTACCGAGGGAACCTTCTATGGTCAAGAGGATCCTTTATAAAAACATGATGTTTCCTATAATAAGGTGAATAATGGATATATGAATGCAAATGATGTCCATATCTTAATCAATGCCATTCAAACATTACAATGTATTCCTTCTTATGTAGTGTTTTATTACATTTTTTCTCAATCCACCAATGTTAAAGTTTCCAACCCTTACAATTCTCCTTCTTTTAGTTCATGAATTTTTGATGGCTTCAAATGTTTCTTATATTATCGTACATGCCTCGATTTCTTTTAATGTTACTTATATTTTTCCATGTGTTTCTCCCGCCTCTCAAAATGTTATCTCTTCTCAATATATCTTAACTAGTTCTTCAATCTTTCCACCTTATTAACATGGTTTTTAATCTAGATGAGGAATGGGGGAAAAAGAATGGCAGGGATTTCCACATGGCCTAATCTCAAATCACTCTAATTGTTAGACTAGACACAACACCCTCATAATTAGAGCCAATAACTTAATATTTATTCATGATTGTATTACAAAGATTACATGTACACTCTCTTGCAATTTATTGAACTATATTGTAAATATGACTAAAACACCTACACATTCACTTAATTGACTTGACTCTTCTCTACATTATGTTCGATTTCATATTCCTACCTAGAAAGATCTCTCTTTCTCTCACTTTCTCTCCTCTTCCAACTAATCAATTTGAATTTTTTACCACATGTGGCAACCTAGAATGGTTTATTAAATTCCTAAACATCTTGAAAATACTCAATAAATGATCATTCGTCATTCTTAGAAATTATTTGAGGTGTTCCTTCCACACAAGAAAAAAGTTACTTCCCGCAAATCAATGGACGCAAAACCACAAGTCAATATAGAACAATGGCTTACAAACTATCACCATTGTAAACCAATGGTTTCATCATCTTCCTAAGAAAATTTCAATGTGATCCTAGTCAAATGAATAAAACCACCTATAAATGATAATCTTGTAGTTTTGAAGTCTTGGAGATAATATTAAGCCTATATTTTGATCATGTTCAACACATGAAATGATGTTAAGAATATGACAAGTCGCAAACACACATGTATGTAAATGTTGAATTGTTTTTCATTGATGTAAGACTAATTTTGGACTCAGATGCTTCTACATCATACACTAGGTGAGTAAAATTATCGATGGGTTCCTTCTCATAAATGAGTTCTTCCAAAAAAAATCCATACTTAATAATCTTAATTGATCTTCAATTGTCATATCCTTTCAATTGACCAAATACTCCTTATACTCCCTATATCTCTTATTCTCTTGATGATTTTCAACATTTAGATAATCAAACTATTTTTGGTGTTTATTTTGATCATTAGTTCCTCTATCACATGAAATCATACAGATTAGTGAGAAAAAAATTCAAATGGAAGTAGTTATGATTAGTGGATCTTGTCCTTTGTGTGTTGTTGATTCCTTGGTTACATGAATCCACAACCTTGAAAAATCTCTTTTTCCTTTGAATTACTTGAATAAGTGAGCAAATGGAAGTAGTTATGATTGGTGGATATATTAATTTAATGTGTTAGAATATGGTATAATTGAAATGATAATTTATATCTATAAAGATATCTCAAAATTGAAAAATATCAAAGAGAAACTAATCTTTAAGGTCTTCATTTTGGAAACTTTCCATATTATATTGACTAATCATTTCATTATATTCTTTGTGAATTTTTACTAATTAGTGAAAAATGTTTTCCATCTAGTTTATTATTTTTTCGGCCTCAAAAAAATCTTTCGAAAAAAATGAGGTCCAAAATACACTTTGTATGGCTAAGAAATTGTGAATTTTCAATTGAATTCTCCAAGAAAAAGAAAAAACTTATATGTGGTAGTCATGTGGACAACATATTTAATGTTAAATTTCATGTGATCATCAAGTGCACATAAAATTAAAAGCTTGACATAATTGTGAAAAAAAATCATGGCATTATAGTCCATCGCCACCACTCCCAATGTCGTTGTAGAATGAATAATAATGTACAAACAGTGAAATTTGGAAATGTTAAAAATCCAAGCATGCATCAAACTACGAAGGTCAACAACTCAAAATTAATTACTTCAATACAAAAAGCTTACAATGATAAAGAAGGGGTGGAGGGGTGTATTAGTTTGAAATGTTAATAAACATAGTTAACGTTAAATTTGACATCCATTCGACTGTCATAAGAAAGTTTGTTATCTTTCTTGGAGAAGGAAATTGAAGAATCGTGACATCCTAGGCATATGATGGAGATTAGAGCCTTTTTTCTTTGAAATATTTTTAAATCTAACATTGTGGTGTAGTAATATTGAGGTCATATATTACAATTAACAAAACAATTGTGGATAAGGTCATGGATTCATTAATTAATAATCAAAATTATTTGACAAATCCTAAATAAGTACCTTGAAATTATATCGATATGTGTTTTTCATCTTAATATATTTAAGATATATGTGTTAGTTTAATTTTTCATTACTCATTATATCAACTCTAATTAGATTCAATCATGTTTAGTATGATACTAGATTAACTAAGCTTATTAAACACACTCATATTTATGTTACAAATTAGATAGGGAAACATACAATATGACAATTACAATAGCTAACCAATACACATGATTTGGAATGTGAACAAGATGAGAAAAGGAACTTAGCTGATTTAGGAAGTTGGTGGATATTCTAATGGATGATCTAGGTAGGAACAGAGCCTAAAGTGACCAATAAAATCAACTATTGTGGATCTATAACTCTATGTTCGAGGTTGTACAAAATAATTAGGACAATACGGTATGGCCTAAACCAAATTGTATGGGTTTGAACATCCAAGAAATAAAGATCTATACCTAGAACTAGTCATTATGTGTCGATGTTTTTACTCTTAGTATCTTCAACTTTTCACATATCCATAAATACCACACCTGAACCTACAAAATAAATGCTAGCTATCATACAAAAAAATCAAGCAATCATTAGCTCTAAAAATAAAGATGCAAATGCTCGATTCGAACTAATCTCGGCGGTCAACCCATATGTGAGTCACTGAGCATTACACTTCAGTTCAGAATCAATGTAGTTATCATAATGTTTTGTGTCGATGTGCATGCAACTATCCCTTGACCTAGTTTAGCCCTTGTGCCTCAACACCGATATTGGGCTATGTTACTTCATCCCAATAGAAACCCTTGTGTGTAGATGATAAATTCATATTTATGCCTTCATATGCTATGTATGCGATGCGAGATATATTTCTCATTTCCTTATATCAAGATGATGGATATGTATGTGTTTTCTAGATGATAAATGCTTACATTAACCTTGTATTTATAAGAGTTATCAACTTGAATTTTGAACCTTAATGGTGGAAAAGGCCAACCCATAACATAAGAAAGGTATCATAAAAAGAGTAATAAGTCAACTCAAGAGATAAATTAGTTAAAAATAAAGAGGTTCGAGGATTGTACAACTAGGTCAAGACCGTATGCATGGTCCTCACCCATATGCACGCGATCTTGGACCAACACAAGATGAGATAGAACCAAAGAATGACCTGACCAGGATCCTTCTAACCTAGCACAAAATCTTGATAGAGAGAGGAATAATGATACAAGACCAATCAAGCCAAGTGAAAAGGTTGGAAGAATAAGGGGTTATGTCACTAATATGTAAATTCAAGGTTTAGAGCTCATGTATATACAAATGTAATAAAACCATGTTGTAATGATGAATTTGTGCAGATTTTGGTGTTATACCCATAACCCAAAATAGAAGCAAGGAGTGGTGGAATTTAATAATGTGAGATGTCAATAAAAAAATTGGCCTTAAATTTGACGTCCATTTCATCAACACAATGTAGGTTTTATTTAGCTTAGAGAAGACAATAAAAATCACTATCTCTTAGGCATATACCGTAGTTAAAGCGCATTTCCCCACAAATTTTGTTTTTGGTCCTTAGACAATGGTGAAGCTAAATTGATGTCACTTGCCTTCAATCAACATAATATTTTTAGAGAAGATGATGGATATATCAATCAATAAGGAATGTTCCTTGAGATTGATATCTATAAACAATTTTCGATTATTTACAATACAAATATTATCACTCAAAAATAATAATTGAGATTTATTTTATATCATTTTTTACTTTCTTTGTAACCATTTTCCCTTTGTCCATTATTTTCCAATTATGGTGGAAGTGTTGCTTTGGAAATTGTTCTTTCCAACAACTTTTCCATTATCTTCTAGATTGAATGTCTTGTCGAAGGCCCAAAATTCAAAAACTTAGTTCTTTCTTAATACTTCCTTCCTTCAACATGTGCCCACTTTGTACCATATCAAGCGGGTTTTGAATTTTGTTTTCAAGCCAACTAGTAAGATTGGTTAGATTTCATGGTGAAAAGACACCATATTTTAGATTATGTGTTTCCTCCACACCTTTGGGCATTAATATTCCCACATTTGGCATATATCCTATTCTTCAACCACTTTCTAGTTGAGTCACTCATTAACCGGTCTCAAGAAAATGTTGTTCCATGACACTTTACAAATTGCGAATCTTAGGAAATGCCTCCAAATTGCATATACTTATAATGCTAGGGGTATTTAGATAAAACCCATACTTCAAAAGTGGTAAAAAGTGTCCAAATATTTTTTTAATTTTCAAATCCAAGAATTCGCACGAATAGATAAGGCCATGTGGGAAGGAAATCAATGGCTTATTAAAGTTTTAGCTATGGTGCAAGTCTTTGCACACCGTTGGTCGTCAAATAGGACTTTACGAAGAGCAACAGTCAGGGGACAAGAAGTCCCTCCTCTTTAATGGGAGAGGTTCCCTTATTCAGAAACAAACTTATTTACAAATATACAAAATATGATTTTCTGGTTAAACTTGGATATTACGAAAGTGTCTTTTATAAGGATCATCAATTACAAAAGGACTGAGGAATGAGAGTGCGAGAATGAGCAGAAAGGCAACATGCAGAATTATAGATAACAGAGTAATTCTTTATGTATGCGAAGTTACAGTGAATTGAAAACAAGATCATTCGTATCGTATAAATAAGATGGAATTTAAAGACACAAAGTTCTGTAAATAACATCTGCCAGAACACAAAGTTTCTTAACGTAACACAGATTCATTAATCAAGGACACAAAGTTCCTTCTTGGTTGTACAAGATCACCATGTATTGCAAAGTTGAAGAGTATGCAATCAGCGAGACTAACAAACTAGAAACAAATGATCTTCACAAACATTAAACGAAAGCTCAGAGATAACGGAGATTAGATAGACAAAGAATGGAAAGCCCTTTTGTATTGATTTCTTTGTGATCTATTTACACTTTCAGAAAATATGCCAAGTTCTTCCTTTTTTAGAATGGCGTAGAGAGCCATTATATAACTTACAAATCAGTTACTCTTCGTAACCGCTTCTTTTAACCAAGAATAGTTAAGGACTGCCAACCGCAATACCTCAACTTCTTACAAAGAAAACGGAAAAAGAAAGGGAAGAAGAGAAAAGAATAAGGAGAAGAAGACAGGTGGCCGGTTACTGGGAGGGACCCACTGACTTCAAAATCTGCTGCCTGAATTTCTTCAACGCCTCAGCTATGTCTCTGCCACGAGGGACTGACGTGTTGGCCGCAGACTGAGTCCAAAATCCAAGACACTTCTCCATCTCTTTATCAAACTCGACATGAGTATGATAATCTTTATTTGCTTCTTCGATGGCAGATTGAAGAGAGCAAATATCCTTCATTTTCTCCTTGGAGATGGAACTTTCCTTGAATAAGTTATCTTTGACAAAAGCTCTGAATTGAGCTTTGATTTCTTGCAAGGAAAGGGGCATACCAGAAGTTTCATCTTGAAGATGACAGTGTATGTCTTTGAAAGCAGAGACCACCAGTGTCTTGAAAGCTTCACCCTTCTGCCAGCTGTTCTTCACTCTCCCAAAGCCTCCTCCAAGACTTTGATCTTCCACTCCACGCTGTAAACCCAGGATTTTGATAGATTATCCTTTGCATCATCAAAAACCTTATTCGCCAGTAAGATGTTCTCATCTGTCTGTCCCATAAGGCGGAGGTCTACTATGCAACTACTCCAGAGTTTGAGCTCTTTATCCATGATCCCGATAGTAGAGACAAACACATTGCAAATTGTTCACTTTTCCATGGAGTTTAAAAGCTTCATCGATGAAGTTCAACCCTACAACAAGCATATCATCCACCATGGCTTCCATAGCTCTGCCATAGACGGAATACTTGTGCATGTCTTTGATACTCTGTACTTCATCTTGGCTCAAAATTATAGGTGGTGGAAGAGTGGTCAACGGAGTAGGATCCAAAACTTTGTCCTTAGACAAAAGAGACTTGATGAAGCCTGTGAGAATTTGGGCCTGTTCTTCCAACTGCTCAATAGTTTGCTGCCCTTTCTCTACCCTCCCAATGACTCGTGTGACCGTTTCCTGGAGGTTGTGGATCTCACCTTCAGGAGTAGACTCTCCCATCGGAATTCTTGAGAACTCTAAGTCGATGACTGTAAGTCCTGCTCTGATTTGTCCACTGTAGGCTTAACAATCTCCAGGAATTGCTGACCTTGAGCATCAGACACTATTCTGGAGGTGGTTCTGGCTTTCTTGGCATGAGAAGGAGTGGTGCCCAACAAGGTCATGCGGCAAAGATCAAAGTTTGGCCCCGAGCTCCGAGAGGAAGATTTCCTCTTTCTACTCACAACAAGAGGTGAACCCATGCAAAAGAAGAAGAGGAAGCAAAGGGAGGGGCAAGAGTACCAAGAGACATAGAGCTCATGACGCTCAAGGTTTGCACGGCTGTGGTCTCAAGTTGAGATGTGAGTGGGGCGCTGGAGACAATTGCTGCAGAAGAATCAATAGCACTTGGAAGTTCAGTGCTCTGGACCTCTTTGTCCTTATCAGTTGGGTCTTCAGGAGCATTTGCAGGGGTTGGCATTTCGCTTTCTTCACTTTCACTGAGAACAATGATGTTCTCTGGTCCCATAGGCACTTCTACCTGCTTTCTTTGAGGGTCATTTTCCACAGGCTCCTTCTTAACCTCCTTGAGTTTCTTCTGGTACACTTGAGTGGATGAAGAAGGAGTGGAAGCTGCAGGTCCTTGTGTTGATGAGGCAGGTGGGGTTTGCACTGGTGTTTCTGACCTAGGAATTGATGCCTCTCTCCTTGGTGTTGAAACATCCTTGGAAGAGGATTCTCCTGAGTGCCTTCTGAGCTCTCGAACTTTCCTGTTAAACCAGACCTTAGTCCTGACTAAGACTGGAGTGAGGATCTCAGCCAAATCATCTTTTTCTTTCCTGTTCCAATCCAAGTCCTCCAAGGGGGTGTGCTTAATCACACTGTCATACTCATATGAGTATAGATCAGAATTGTCATCCTGGAGTCCTTCGGGAACTTGGTACAAGCCGAGTTCTTGGATCAATTGCAGGGAGAACCTGCCACAATGCCTTCTCCTGGCCTCAAAATCATCTGCACAGTCAGCCCAGTAGTCTTCTGTATCTGCCCTATGATGGTAGATTATCTTGATGTTCTGTTCAATGAACTTCTTCAAGTCGAAGCAGGTTCTTGGCTTGAAGAAATGAACGGTGATAGGGACCAGGGCTCTCTATGTTCACGTGCGTCCAGTTTTTTTATAAGTGTAATTTCCCAAAGAGATGGGAAAGTGCAAACCGAAATCTTCTTGTCTCTGCAGTTCTGCGGCAATTTGTCTAACCGCCGCACACTTCAATCAAAGCCATCTTATCATTGCGAGAACATGGGAAGCCGCAGAGGGGTGCTCTCATGGCCAAGTCAAGTCGATATAGGAGAATTTTTCAATTGTATGAAATAAGCACCGTAGCGTGATATCGATTCATGGCTTCATCGGAAAATCTCCCCGGCAAGATCACCTTCAAGCACTTTGACCACATACATGGTGAAAGCGTCTATCACCCTTCGAAATTACGATTCTTTGGTCTCTGTGGGTGAATCATGCAGGCGATGAGCATATCTTGGATCATCTTTGTGAGCGCCAATGTAAGAAAAGCCAAACCATTGCCGTGGCGCCGGGTGGGCATACATCGTAAGAAGTCATGTAGAACTTCTTCGTTTCTTTGCACATTAGGCAGTACTGCTCTGCCAAATTCATGCCGATGATCTCTGCCCGCTTGATATTTTGTGTTCCTCGCACACCATGCTTTGATGAGCCGGCACATCCGTAAGTGGAATTCGTTAGTAGAAGGCAAACCCATAACCCGAGCCAGTAGAATTATAAAGTCAAACAATTCTTCATTAAAATCTACCCGGAAAAGGGTTTTGGACAGGCGAGAAGCTCCTTTCCTAGGGTTCTTCAGCCAGGACTTCGCCACCCGCGCCTTGTATTTGTCGTTGTCTTGATTGAACAGAGCCTGTGCTTGATCCCGGAAACGACTATGGCATTATCCATCTCTGGGATTCTCAGTGCGGTACTAATGGCGGCAGCGTCCAGCTTGGCGATGAGTTCCCCGTGTATATTGGTTAATTCACTGGAAATAGGGTCGAAGTGAGCTCCACAAAAAGTACAAGATGTGGCGACCGTATCAAGATCGGGAAACCTCCAACGCAAAAGCCAAACCGCTATCGTGAATCATTTGTGCCATTGGTGTAGGGTTCGCATCTGCCACCCTCGCCCAAAAATCGCCGAAGTCAAGATGCCGAGCTTCACTGTCTCCAATATTGGGAACGGCAGATTCTAGTGGCGAAATTTGTTCCTGTCCCTGGAACTTGATCTTCATATTGATAAAAACAGGGTTGCAACCTAAACTCGGGAAGGAATTACAGAGAAAAGGGATACACGCGCAGGGAATTAGGTTGCAAGGGTTCGAGCAAGGATAGCATGGAAACAATGTGAAAAATGCAAAGGGGGATGCCCGTTATATAGCCGTTTAGGAGAGAGAAAGGCCATGAATGCGCATTTAATACATACCCACCAATTTAAATAAGCTGGATATTCGGGTAGAGCGGCAAAAACTAGCACGAACGGCACTTGGTTCATTAGGGACATGTGAGACGCAAATGCGTGAAACACACGGCTCGGACGATTCGGGCGAAGCGGGGAAAAGACGCACAAATGCCTTTTGGGACATGCGGGACATGAGTGCGCGAAGTACACGATTCGGGCAAATCGGCCGAAAAGGTTACAATGGGTCCGAAAAAGTTTGGGACATTTGGGACGAAAATGCGCGAAGTACGCGGTTCGGGTGAATCGTAAAAATGGAACAACTTGCACAATTTGACTTGGGACATTTGGGACATGAAAGTGCGAAGTACGCGGTTCGGGTGTTTCGGCCGAAAATGGAACAACTTGCCCGATTAACTTTGGGACATTTGGGACGAAAAGTTCCGACGGGCCCGAAAATGGAACAACTTCGGGGATTTCGGCCGATCGGGGAACAGAACGCACTTTCGAACTTGGGACAGTTGGGACAAAATTGTCCGACAGGCCCGAAAAACACACAAAAAGACCCAAAATTGCAGACTTTTCTCAATTTCACGACTTTTAACAATTTCAGCACAACAGAGAAGACACTAAAACTCAAAATTTTGAAAGTTCACTTTCTTTAAGAGCAGGGAATTTTGAGTGGACAACACACACCAATATCAATATGTTTTCAAAGCTCCAACCCCTTCCCTTAAGAAATAAGTGGCTCTTGATTAGTGCAATGCGGTGATTTGATCTAAATATATTTAAACCTTAATTTTAGAGTAACTACTATAATTAATGATATGCAAATAATGAATTACAAGAAGATGAAGCAATAAGCATGTAACAATATGAAACCATAAGCAAATGTGAGAGAGAGAGAGAGAGTGACTTAGTTGATTATGTGCAAACTAGGAGTGATCTGGACTGAGAAACAACTAGAACATATTGGAAAGAGTGTCTTTAAGGCTCACTAAGGGATCTAGAACTCATAATCACACATGACGAAGCACCCAAGGGAGCACGAGAGCACTGTGTGCTAGTTATTGATCTAGGTGTTAGTGTCCACTCGGATGCTCATATTCTCGATTTTTTGGGCTAGAAGAGCTTCGTTTTTATCCTATTTTATCACTCTGGTTTCACTCCAATGTCACCTGGTCATACCTGTAACCTACAAAATAGATACCTAGTTGTACATACCCATAAACCACATCAAACCTAATAAAGAAGATGCAGAATGGGGAGTTAGACTGACCTCGAAGTGGTCACCCAAAGAGTGATCTTACAACCGAGTGCTGCACTACATCTTAGACTCCATGTAGTTTTGTGTGTATGTGTGTGTAATGATGCCCTAGGTTGCCCTTGTGTAAGTTGCACTATGATAGTGGGCTAAATCTAGATTACTCCAAGTATACAAATGTTTGGGATGGAATAGAATGAAATTACCCTCCTATGATGTGTATGTAGAGTGAAGAAACCCTTGTCCTCAGTATGAGTGTGATATATGGATTCCTTTGAAATTATCTTGTGCCTTTGAATGCAAGCTTAGGTGATAGTAGATAATGCTTAGTTTTTGGCCCCTTATTTGAGAGAAATAACTAAGTGTGTGTGTGTGTGTGTGTGTGTGTGTGTGTGTGTCCATATATATATATATATATATATATATATATATGATTCCTTGTTTGAATTTCATAATTGAAAACTGAAAGGCCAACCCAAAGTTCTAAAAGGTGATCAAAAGTTAAACGAGATCCAAAAAGTATGAAGAAGATAAAGAAGATCGGAAGTTCCCAAGAGGGACAAGAACTATTGGGTGCTTTTGTCATAACTCGGCACTAGTGTTTGAGGCCATAAAAGATAAATCAGTGAGTGTCGGTGAAATTGTAATATATGTAAGACCAATAAAAGTGCAAGAGATAAAGCAAAAGGCCCAAAAGAAGTTGTCAACCACTAGTTTTCTTACTTAGGAATCATGTATACATTAGCATGCTTTAGGACCTAGAAATGTACCCAAGTGCATATATTTTGTGTCTACATTTTCCCCTACTTTATTTTGTTGAGTGAATACTCAATAGCATAAAGTAGATAGAATATGCATACCTTGTAATCTTATAGAGAAGAGTGTAGCTGATAGTGTGCCGAGTGGACAAGTGAAGTGTGAAGTGATTGTGATGTGAAGCGTAGAGACTAGGAAGGGGAGGTAGACCACATGGGTGAAGTGTATACGTAGTAGCATGTGTTTTTGGAGCTTTGCTTGCCATGTGGGTTGCGTCTTGTCCTATATAAGGACAAACTTGCAAAAAGAAAAGCAAGAAAGTAGTCAAATTTACGTAGATGAAAGATCAAAGTAATGTATGTATAAGTAAGTAAAAAGTGTGTAAAGGAAAGAGTGCACCTGATGTGTAAGAGAGTAAAGGGTAGAAATTTATCTTGTTGTGATTTGGAGATGTTTAGGATTTGAATGTTTTGGACGATCTCACACCAAGAATGGGTTTTTCGGGTGATCTCACGCTAAGAGAAGAGTGTTGGGGAGAGAGATCTAGTTTTATCTCCTTTCATGACACTTCACATTAAGCACCACCGCATGAGATGGTACGTCCCTAATTTGTAACATGTTGTTATTGATTATGACCGATTGTGACTAATAGAATGCATTCTCAGAAACTAGAAACAAGTGTCTCTACTAGAGAACTATATTGTAAACTATTGAAAAATGTGTTGAACTGAGAAAATGATTTTTTTTCCCAAGACACAAGCACCCAGGGGGGACACAAGCACCCACCGCTACTATCCAATATTGGGTGCTAGTGTCTCGCTTTGTGTATCTGGTCTAAGTCTAATTCTAGACCGTTCGTAATTATGTTCCAAAGTTGTCAATTCTATATTATTTTGATCTACTTTAGAGCTCTAATATGTTTGGAAGGGTGATTTGTTCACCCAATGGATGTCCCCCTCATTTGGGGTGCATGCGATAATGTAGGAAAATGTGGTCCAAAGGACAGGACCCGAAGCTGATATGTATATCTAAGAGTGGATACATGTAGGGGTAGGGGACGTGTATGGTATAAAACAAGGCACATGCAAATAAAGTGGGCTAGAAATAAGTGTTAGTGAAAAGGAACTAACATGTAATAGAAGATAATGTAACAAGAAACTAAGAAGACAAGATAGACCGCAAAAATTTGGTTTCATACATGGGACATTGCTCACAATGTCACAAGACAATCAGGGCTGAAGTGAACATAAACAAACAATGATCAATCAAGACATAGGGCATAGCCCGCAAATAATGGAAAACACTAGCAAGCAAAAGGTGACAGATAACCATGGTTATATAGATCCTGCAAGGAAAATTCTACACATGAAGCACCCGTTAGCATGTTAGAAAGATAATTAGTATGTCAAAGTGTGTAAGATCAATGAAAAATAAGTTATGGTGTCAAGAAGTAGTAAGTACTGAAATTATAGAACTTGTGTTGGATAGAGTATGATAGTAGCAAAAGGTAGATGCCCCTAGGAGCCTCGACAAGACTGGTAAAGAGAAATGTAACGATAAATGTCACACATCATGCATTGTGTAAGAATCTGTAAAGGTCCCACATTCACCTCAAAATACCTAGCAAACACACATGTGTACATAGAAAATATAATGACATACTAAGAATCCAACTAATATAGGAAACAAAGTACAACATGTAAATAGTATAAGATAACAAGAGTAAATGCAATCAAGATGTGCAAATGTTGTTTGAGTGTGGTGGTGTGTTGTTATATGCAAGATGTGAAGATGGGGGGAAGTCATGTTTCCCCCCAACACATGTGTGTGAGATGAGGTTCATTTATGAATGCTCCCTCAACAATCAAGTATGAACTATAAAACTAGAGTGTGTCATCGGGTAATGACGGTATAGTGTGTGTACCATAGATGTGAGAATGATTGAAAATATTTATCGTGAAGCACAGGCATATAGAAAAGGAGCTAAGTGTAGATGATGTGAGGTTCATTTAAGAATTGGACCCTCAACATTCAAGTATGAACCATGGAACAAGATTGTGTCATCGGGTAATGAAGATATTGTATGTGATTGAGATTAGATGCTAAGAAATATTTATCGTGAAGCACAGAGCGTGAGGTGTAGTAGATAAGCTATGAGTAGATGATAGAGATATCCAAGAGTGATGGAGGGGGAGAAATTATGATGCCCCCAAGTGTGTGAATGATGGAGATCTATCCGAGGATGGGAGAGATAGGATGCCATGGTGGTGGATGTTGAAATGGGTCAGGAGTATCGATATTGGTGTTAGGAGGATCAAATTTGCCAAAGTAAGTTGTAGCATTGAGAACAAATGGAAAACGATTTTTGTGGTGGTAAGGGGGAAATGGTCATAAGTTCCCATGTATTCTAATAGAGCATCATTAGTAAGGAATGTATCTAATTCAAGCCAAGTGGGAGAAGCGAGATCACCAATAAGCTCAGGGTATAGTAGAGGAAGATTATGAGTATGTGAAGTAGTGTAAACCTTTGGAGAATATGTGGTGGGAATAAAAGGAGCAAGCGGAGGGAGATATCTGATGTCGATTTTGGTGGATTGTGTGGGAATGGAAAGAGGCTTTGTGACTCCCTTTCTATCTTTTCCTAATCTAGTTCCAATGAAACCGTAAAAGCATATACTAATACCCAGGACCATACTTTATGAAATTAGGAGGAGATGTGGTAAAAGTAGGGGTTTTAGGTGAATGGTCAATAATGTTGCAAAAGGAAAATGGGGAGGGATCTTAAGGCCTCATAGACCACACCCTAATATAGGAATTTAAGACACGCATGAAGGGTTAAAGGGACCACATGCATGGCATGGATCCAAGGTCATCCAAGAAGAATATTATAATTAAGATTATTAGGCATTACATGAAATGAGATGGGAAAAGTGCATGGCCCAACAATAATGGGAAGTGTGATTGTACCTAAGACCCTTTTAGGAATATTATCAAAGCCACAAATACAAATAGATGAGGGAGTTAAGGATGCTTTAGAAAGGCCAATTTGCTGAAGGAATGATAGATTACAAATGTTAAGACCGGATCCATTATCAACTAAAGCTTGTGTAACCCCTATATTATGGATGCGAACTTGAATATAAACAGTGTATCATTTTCTAGAACAGATTGAGCAGACATTTCATAGATGTAAAGGTAATATGCAAGACTAATAACTAATGTTCGAATAAGGATCCGAGTGGTCGAGCACGAGTAGGGCTCACCAAATGATTTAATCTAAATTGATTTAAACATTAATTTCAAAGTAACTATTATAACTAATGATATGTAAATAATGAACTACAATAAGATGCAAGTAATAAGCATGTAACAATATGAAACCCTAAGAAAATGAGAGAGAGAAAGGTGACTTAGGCGATTCTGTGAAAATTGGGAGTGATCTGGGCGAGAAAATGTTGGAACAAACTGGAAAGAGGGTCATCAAGGCTCATCTAGGGTTCTCCGAACTCGGAACTACACAGACAAAAGCATCCAAGGAAGGACAGGAGTGCATGGGCGCTAGTGTCCACTTAGATGCTCAAATTCTAATATTTTTTAGACTGGAAGAGCTTCATTGTTGATACTCTTTTGGCACTCTGGTTTTTCTCCAATGTCATTGGTCGTACCTGTAACCTACAAAATAGATACCTAGTTACACATACCCACAAACCACATCAAACCTAATAAAGAATATGCATAATGGGGAGTCGATTGACCTGATGCTTATCGGAGAAGAGTGATCTTACGACCGAGCGTTGCACTACATCTCATACTCCATGTATTTTTGTGTATGTGTGTGTAATGATGCCCTAGGTTGCCCTTATGTAAGTTGCGTTATGATGGCGGCATAGAACTAGATTGATTCAAGTATGTAAATGTGTGGGATGGAATAGAATGAAATTCCCCTCCTATGTTGTGTATGCGAGTGATGCAACCCTTTTCCCTTTTATGAGTGTGTTATATGGATGCCTTTGAAATGTTCTTGTTCTTGTGAATGCAAGCTTAGGTGATAGTAGATAACACTTGGTGCTTGGCCCTTTATTTAAGAGCAATAATTAAGTGTATATATGATTTTGTTGTTTGAATTTCGTAATTGACAATTGAAAGGTGACTCAATGTTTTAAAAGGTTTTCAAAAGGTAAAAGATACCCAAAAAAATTATGAAGAAGATAAAGAAGGTCAGGAGCGCCCATGAGGGACATGAGTTCCTGGGCTATTTTGTCCTAACTTGATGCTAGTGTCCAAGGCCATAAAATATAAATTAGTTGAGTGTCGGCAAAGTCAGTTGCAAGATATGTAAGGCCAATAAAAGTGCAAAAGATAAAGCAAAATTTCCAAAAGAATTTTTCAACCACTAGTTTTCTTGTTTAAGAATCATGCATACATTAGCATGCTTTAGGACCTAGAAATGTACCCAAGTGCATGGATTTTGTGTCTACATGTGGTTGTCCCTTGTAAACTCTATCAAGCTCAAAATCTTGCATGTCATTGGCCTCTTTCTATGATGATGCATTTGGTACTTTATGCCCTAGGTAATTTTGTTGTTATAAATAGTAAAGTGAAAAAGTAAAAAGAAATTTTCATTGTTTGATTTTAATTAAGTATGTTAGGAGCTTTGAGATTGCAAAAATGCCATAAGTGAGAGAGCCCATGCAATCATGATTCAATGGGTAGGAGATGTTATTTAGGCCTAAATGACCCATGATTTGGTAAGTGTGATTAATGTTGGTGTTTTGGCATGAAATTGTGTAATTTATTGTAAGTTTTTATTTTTGTGCTTATGTTGATTTTAGGACAAAGTGATGAAATCGATTGAATGGTCCGGTTTTGAACTTGAGGTGGTGCTTGTAGGGGAACTATGCGGTATTGACCATGAAATATACTGAGACCTAACTTAGAGGTAGAATAATAATCTTAATGCAAAAATATGTTGAGATACATGTGTGTTTGATAAAATGCTTAGATTTATTTAATGTATGGTGATGGTTTACATTTATATGAGTATTAATACAATATGTGTTGTGCCTATGGTTACATAGAATACACACACTTGAGTTGCATGGAGGGTGTCATATGACCACATTATTTGCATTGGCCTAGATGATGTAGGTTGGGACATTTTGGATGGAGCTATTTTTCACCGTGTTGTCATGTGTTTTTGCAAGGGCAAAATTCAATGTTAAAAACATGAGAATTATACCCTAGTGTCAAATTTTGTATTTGTAACTCCTAGGAACTTCCTCGGATCAGATTTCCCTTTGTGTCATGCTTGTCCTCATCCTCCAAGTACTCATATGTGTTGATAAAACCTTGCCCAAGTGTTTGAAATATGAAAACAAGTTCATGAATTTCTTCCGATGCAGTGCTTCTCAAGGCATATTCTTCAATAGACTTAAAAATGGTTATTTTTATCCTATTTGAGACAGATGTGCACCCCGGAGCAGATTTGAAGGCCCAAATTCATCAGGGAAGTGGTATTGAGGAGCAAAGAACATATTTCAAGTGATTTAGGAAAGTTTAGTGAATATTTGAAAGTAATAGGGAAAAGTTCATTGAAAGCGGGTTTTGGAGGCCTAAGGAGATCACGGTGAAAACGACACCTAAACTTAAAAAAAAGATTTTGGGATCTCCAGGATGAGTCAAGAGGAAAAAAGGATACCATCAGAAATCTTAGGAATCCTCTACATGATGGAGTTTTCACATCTTTCACAAGACCTAAGAGTTTGTCTATACAGAGCCGGTCTTAGCATACTCACCTTGTAGTCTAGAATGAAAAAGCTAAAATTTTGGGGGAAAGAGGAAAATAGAGTCTTGCAAAACCCTCCCATTGATCTTAAAATGGTCTTGGGAGTCAAATTTATATAAAATTTTCCAAAAAAGAGTTCCTAGAACTCCAAGAAAGTTTGTTTCAAGATTCTTGGAGTTAGTCAATTTCATAGTTGGAAGGTTGGCACATTTTGGTGGCCCAATAGTTCAAGAAAGTGGGGACATTAGGAACAATAAAATGTTTCATACCCCCTATTTAAATCCCTTGTATCCTCATGTGACCTGGTCCTTCCCTGGGTCTTAGATGATCCCAAGTGAAGATTTGGCTAAGTGTTTTGTCTCTTAACCCTTAGGCGCATTTTTCTACCCCAACCCATCTGGGACATTCGGGAAAGTTGGGACAAAAAAATGCACCCCATCCTCATCCCCTTCACAGTCCACCATATGACCATAACTTTCTCCCTCGGGTGATAAAATTGCTTATCTCTCATCCCTCCATCTCCCGAATCATCTCTCACCACTTATCGGACTCGAGAGCAATGCACATTTTACCATCCCAAATTTCGAAGATAGTGGGGACAATAAGGAAAAAAATATTCTTCACCCCTATATTGATTGAAAACTCAAAAAAACTAACTCACATTGTTTCTTCTTACCTCTTCTTCCCATGAACTGAAAAGTGTTGTCGGATGTTGCAAAAAATGTAAAATAAACTTCTACCCACTTCATTATTTCTTCATATCTCCATGAATGTTGAGTAAGAGCCTCCATTCAACCGAAAAATCTGTCCATATACCATGTTAAAACTTCCCAGAGTAGCCATATGCATCAAAATTTGAAAAATTCATATCTTTCAAACATGTGATCAAAATCGGTGAAATTTTCTCAATTGCTTCTCATTCCAAGAGCCTTCAAGAACATTATAGCAGAAAACCACATGATGATATGAATAATTAATGGCATAAAACACTATTTTTATGCCCTAACATCTACTTTTTCAATTTCCGGGCATTTCAGAAGCATATTGAGCTTAAATTCAAAGCACGAGATCGTAATGAGGAACCTAATCTAGTGATGCCATTTTCATTGCAACCCAAGGTGGAAAAATGCAATTTCTAAAAATAGTAAGTATCTAGCATCCTCACTTTCTAAAAATAGTAACTTACTAAAAATATTAAGTCCACTCGAACATTGCACTCAGTGAATAGTGGAAATGATAAACTAGGCAAATTCGGTCAAAAAAGTAAAAAAATCATAATAAAGCAAAAAAGCAAAGACAACCATCTAAAAATAGAAATTTTCCAAAAATAGAAAAGCATCATCAATGGATTTGAACTGAGTATGCTAGATGATCAAGAAGTTCAAATTTGAGAAAAACAAGTGAAATTTCCCAAAATAGCAAGTCTTGATTCCACTTGTTAAAGATATAAAGTATTTGTTTTGAGTACAAAAATTTGTTGTAGGATGCGTTTTCAATTATCTCACTACTTTTTGACATCTTCACATGGTTTTATGAAGGTTTCATATCTCAAACAAAGGAATTCATCCTTCACATAGGTCTTTAGGAATCATTTTGATCACAATAGCAAAGCAAAACACCACAGGGCATAGCAAACAAAATCTAGGGCGGTTGAGAGAGATTCAAAAGAGTCAAATAAAATTAAAGCTAGGTAGGGAATCATAACTCATCAATCACGTTTAAGGCATCCACACCCCCTCAATGAGTTGGTTAAATGAGCTCGATGAGCTGAGTAAACCAAGGTGAGCTAGAAGAGTTGGCCAAAGTGAGTTGGCTGAGGAAAAGCATTGTAAGCATGAAGTGAAGCTAATGAATAAAGAGCACACGCTTTTTCATACTCCGGATATCTTGTAAACAAGAAAGGCCCATTGTAGATCTCGAAGAACCTCTCAAGTCAAGTAAGAGTGATTCATTACCACGTCATTCTCTTCAAAAGTACCCAAGTATTTCTTCACGAAGGTTGGAGATTCCCATGCGGTGATCAAGAGTTGATTCCATAGCAAACTCTTGAAATTTCCCTTGTGAGAAACATTATGTCAACACTTGAAGAACCATTCCCATGGATTCATGAAATGCTTGAAAGTGGTCCAAGAATTACATAGCAATGCTATCATACCAAGTCTCAAAGCAATCTCATGAACTTGGAGGTTCGAGGAAGAAAGAAGGCCCAAAAAACATCTCGCTTATTTAGTGGCATCTCAGGTAATCAATATGTTGAAGTTGTTAGGCCTAAGATTGAAAAGCCTATTGAGGACATGACTCCGTTAGACTATGAGTTGACCCACATTTCATTGGGTCAAGCTTCGCATGAGGGTGATTGTCATATGTTCAAGGAATCTACTTCTCACCTCCATTCTCAGAATGAAGAATATGGGTGAACAATTGTACAAATGAAATCTCTCAGTGCTTACATTCAACCCTTCTCAAAACTTGAATCAACATCTTCTCTTTCGATCTAATACATTTCTCCAATCAGTAGTGTTGATCCTGAGGTAATCAAGAAAGCATAACATTACATGATGCAAGGGAAGGCTAATAAGAAGTGGATTGAGAAAATCATTGAACAAGGAAAGACATTATTTTTGGATGTCATCTCCCTCATAAAATATGTTCTTACTGAACCTTTTCAAAGTAAAAAAGAAAAGGAGGAGTTTGCAAAAGAAGTCATTCAACTGGATGAGATGTTTCCACTGGTATCCAAGATGATCTCCTTCAAATCTCACACACTCATCAGTAAGAATGTGTTTGCATCTGCCGTGGAAAAAAATTCTCAATTTTGAATCCGCATCATAGATATCAAATATGGAATACTCAATAATTTCATATCGGAGTTAGACGCTTGTGGATAACATGCTTTCGATATATTGAACGATGTCTACAATTGTGTTTAGAGGCTTGATTTCCCTCCGCTCACTGAGGACTCATCATCATAAGAACTTGTTGTCTCGTTTCGTGAGCTAGTCAAGAAATAGGCAAGTGACTCTCTCTATTTCAATGAATATAGCTTAGAGTCCCTTACCAATACAAAATTTTCATTGTTCCAATTGCAATGGATCACAAAGAATGAATTCATCAATGCAAGAAGATCAATGATTCCCCGAGACATGGACCAAGATGTTGGGCTGCATTTGCATTCCAGAGGAGAATAATATGATAGCTACAATAGCTCGATTCAACAAGGAATTCAAGGAACATGAGCCTATTCCAAAGGCTCATCATCAAGAGGCATGAATCGGAAAAGTTCTTCATCGCAGGGAACTTCTTCATCAAATTTGGCAACTTCTTCCCTCTTCCTCTTCCTTCTCTCATGTTTCTAATTCTTCATTGAGCGTAATCATTGTATTTTGTCTCATTCACTTAAGTGACTTTCTAAAGTTGAATTGTAAAAGTCCCTTTAATTTATAAAAGGGAACTTATTTTCTCATGTTCTAGGAAGACGAAAAGTCACAAGTGAATAAGATCATGAAGAGTCATGTGGGGTAAGTGAAAGGTCAATTCACATTATTATAAATTGGGATGGCTTCTCCATTCCAAGAGATACTAAAAATTTAGTTCTTTGTAGCAATTGTGGATTGTGATTTAGGTGTTGAGCTTTGTATCACCAACACATGAAATAAAGCTACATTTCTTTCATTTCCATTTTCCTATGTTTTCTTCTATTTATTTCTTTTAAGTACTTTGCAAGCATAGTGATCAAGAAAGAGTTGTGTATCTTTGATAAATGAATTTAATAATCTGTGTGTCTAGGTTTGTTCTTCTCACTAAATAGCTTCATTGTTTCTTTCCTATAATTGAATTTTGAACTACTCCAGTTATTGGGTGTGAATTCTTCTTGTACCAACTCACAACAATAACTTTCCTTTGTCTAATTTCTCTCCTTCACCCTTCATTGTTGCAATTTTCTCCCATGTACCCCATACAAGCACTTTTCCGTGAGTTCAATGGATTTTTCATGTGTGATCCCCGGCGTATTTTTCCAACACACATCATTTAGATAGGATTATAATAGTTTACATTCAATAATGGGAGCTGCACCATTCAATGTAGAGGACCATCCTGTGAGCATTGGTGGAAACACCTAATTTTCCATAAATTATTTCACCAACACATCGTGTGGTTAGATTGGGAGAGTTGCCCCAAATATACATTTGATTAGAACATTGTGCAAGTGGTAGAATGCATATATGTGCACCTTTTGGATCCCAACAAAGGAAATGAAAATGACATTAGATGATGTGTATCTTATTTTACATTACTAATTATAGGGTAGCTTGATATAGTTGTTGCCCGCATATATGCCCTATCATATGAGACAGGACCAAAGATTTTTGGTGGGGAGTGGGGGTATTAGAGGACATATGGTTAGGTTGAGTGTTATAGTGACTTCTAGTGTTACTTGATTATGGAAATGTATTTGTGTATTATTATAATCATTTGTAGTAGTGGATGGCGGAGGGTGTTAATATCTTATAGGATGTGGCATATTTGTTAGGCTATAAAGGATCACACAACCCAATATGTATGGGTTCAATGTGTGTTTGCTCACTTATACAGAGATCTCTATATGTTTACATTGGAGAACCATGGTGGTGGTGTAGAAGTTGTGATGTTATTACATGTGTGGGCCTATGAACACATTGTTTTTGTTTCCAATAGGTGGGCCATGCCTAGATTGGACCCATTCGGAGACTATAAATGCAAGATGGGTAATGTCGGGGTGACAAGGATTTCACATGATGACCTATAGATCCATGTTGGATAGGTTGACACTGATTTAATAAAAATATAATTTACTAAACCCTATTGCAGAGTAACTACTGTAATAATTAATTTGCAATTCCTAACATACATTATGACACAAAAATTAAACATGTAAAGTATAAAAACCTAAGAAAAGGAGGGAGACAAGATGACTCAAACTGATTTACATGCAAACTAGAAGTGATATAGGCGAGTGGTACAGTGTTGGACAAGATGTAAACAATGTAATAATTGACCTATGTAAATCATAGAACTCACAAATACTTCTGACATAGGTGCTGTGGTAGGAATCGGGATGCATGGGTGCTTCTTGAGCAGATATGGGTGTCAGTGACTATGTAAAAGATCGGGATTTGTTCTTTGTTGTTCCGCAGGGGTGTCACGATTGTTCCTGTTGATCTCCCGATAGTCGCTCCTAGATTGCAAAGGCACCTATAACTTTGTAAAGAGAAGTTCACCTGCACAAGCCCAAAACCATGTCAAACTTAAAAGGAAAATACATAATGGGGATTCATAATAACCACCTGACGGTCACCCCGAGAATGAACTTACAATAGAGCATTGTACTACATCTCAAACTCCATGTAGTTCTTATGTGTGTGTAGGAATGATGCCCTAGGAAGCCCTTGTGCAAGATGCACTAGATAGCGGCTATATTTTCTCTAAGATGCAAATGTGTGGATGGAATAGAATAAACTTCCCCTTCTTATGCTTTGTATGTAGAATATGTAGTCCCTTGTCCCTTAAATGGATGCTAGATGAATTCCTTGGAGTGCTTTAGGTGCCTTTTGAATGCAAGCTTAGGTGATGATAGTAATGCTTAGTGCTTGGTCCTTTATTTTGAACACATAACTATGTATTTATATGATTCCCTTGTTTGAATTTTGTAATTGAAAACTGAAAGGCCGACCCATAAGTGAAAAATATTCCTAAAAGATAAAAGAGACGCAAAAATAGCAAGTGAAGTAGAAAAAGGTCGGGGGCACCCATAGGGGATAGGAATGCCTAGGTGTTGCTATCTTGGTTGGGCGCTAGTGTCTGAAGCCATGAAAGATAAATTATTTAAGTTTTGACTGGGCTGTAGGGTGTGGAAGACCAAAGACAAAACAAGAAATAAATAAAAGAGGCCAAAGATAGTTGTCATCCACTAGTTTTCTTTCGTAGGAATCATGTAAATGCTAGCATACTTTTAGGACCTAGAAATGTACCCAAATGCGTGATTTTGTTTCTAAAGACACCATGTGACATTGTTTAGAGGCCCTATAGGTATTTTAGAGGGTATATGGAGGATGTTGTAGAGATGTTGTGGATTATACTCACTATGTGGCTAAAGGATAGATTTCCTCAAGAGATGAAACTATTTTAGCATGAGCGCATCACATGGAAGTTTGGTATTATGTAGGATGTTCCTCCAACATTTTATCCATGAAGGAGGTCAACGTATACGATCTATAGAGAAGGGGCACATCCAGGATGACTCCGGCCGATATATTTCCCCCAACTACGGATGAGAAAGATCCATAATTGTATTGAGTGATCGGGATGACATAGGATGCACTATAAAATATGCAAAGTGGTGGGTGAAGACCAAATGGGTGTTTTTATTCCTATCGTATTAAATGATCCAGGAGGTGATGCGGCACCTAGAGGAGGAGGCAATGTAGGGATGTCTCCACCCATGGGTGGAGGAGCTGATGATGGTCAAGATTCCCCGATGGAGATGTGGTGGCCACAACAATAGCATAATGTACGTATTATGTGATTTTTGAACCTTATTAAGTGATAGATAGATGTTATCACTTGGTTCGATATTGATATAGTTGTGTTGGTGATTGCGTATTTGATTCCTATTAGACCACCATTGTATATGCATTTGTGCGGTCATTTCTTCAAAACATTTCGGGGGATGTGGTGACCAGAGGTATACTAGAGCGAGTAGATGGTATAGAGAGTGAGCATGTGTACTTGTTTGATCCAATTTTGGTGGCGAAACCACATGTGTTGTGTTGTAAAGAGATTCGGGTGAGAGATGAGAAGAGTAAATCTAATAGTAAGATGTTTGTCCTACGAATGAGTTGGTGCAAGATTTGTTAGTGAGATTGGTAGAGTCCCATTCTTATTATGTGCAGTTTTTGGTAGAGAATGCCACATTACATGAGCGAATGGCTCACTATTGAGAGAGGTCACGATTAAAAGGTCGTGGTGATACTAGAGGTGCTTCAAATTCTCATTATATAATGCCTATTAATAGTTTTTAGGATGATGAGTGAATTCACAAAGGGAAATTATCTCGATATATTGTATAGATGTTTTTTTTTTTTTTTTGTATTGGATTCGTGGAAAATTTGTGATTGTTGAATTGGTTATAAATTGTATAATGTAGTCGATGAGATGAATAGATTTATGTGATGATTGTTATATGTATTTGAATTAGTTTTGATGTGTGTGTATATTATTCATTAGTGTGATGTGCTCGTTAGATTATATGTCTATTCGTACAATTGGTAAATAGTATGTGTGATGTGTAAGAAGGCTAGAGTAGGCATGATTAGAACATTTGTGAGTCGATCAAGATTGTGTCGGTGATGAGAAAGTGCAAGGGTGATATGTGCATAACCTCTACATAAGATCTCATGAGCATATAGGGAGAGGAAACCTATTCTTGAAAAATAAGGAAGGGTGGTCCTCATTTATGCCATAAGGTGCTTAGTAAACGGGTAGCGATTAGCATTGTGAGTGTAACATAAGGGTAAGTAATACATTATGATGGATAAATCGGGTGTGTTTAGGTTTAAGCGAGTCCTCATGAAATAAAAGTACCATTGAAGCAAATCATTCATGAAGTCTGGTCTTAATTGGATGTGTTTTTATGGTGTCACGAAGTTTTATGAGTCACATGTGTAAATTTAGGTACAAACTTATACTTTGTGGCTAACCATTTGTATGTAGGATTTGACATTGCCTATGGAGGAATAACTTCATTATGAGAAGAATTGTTTGATGTATCAATGGAATAATGCTTAGTGAGAGTAAGACTTGTTTCCAAATGATGTCTCGGAGGAGGTGAAGTAGATCTATCAAAATGACATGTCTCAAAAGAGATAATGTTTTTGTCCTCAAGTAACTTCAATTTCTAATCTAATGTGTAACAATCATTGTCATAGTGTCCATTAATACGATGAAAATTGCATAATTTCCTTCACTTTGCTCTTTGAAGATGATATGGAGGATAATCGTCTTTAAGGGTAGTCGAATTAAATCCTTATCTACCGAGTGTAAGTATGATGGCATGTGCCCTATCAATAGATTTGTCAAAATAGATCGGTTTGACGCTAGGCCTAGGATGTGTAATGCCCCCATTCGTCATTGCTCTGTTATTCTGTGGCGACCGAGCTTCTAAGGGCTGAACACCGTTGTGTTCCCTTTGAAACGTTGTTGTCGTCGTCTTGTTGAGCTTTCTTGCTTGCGTCAATGTCGATGTTTTGGTTGTCACTTTGGCCCGACATCCTCGCGATTTATCCTATTAAAGGAAGACCTTGTTCTTGCTATATCGAACCTCCTGTTGATTGTTGTTTGTTGCCTGCCAGATATTTTTGCCGTAGTTTTGGTCACGCTCATGCTCGACCTCTCGATTAAATAATTAGTATTATTATTATTAGTATTATTATTAATTTTAATTGTTGTCACTTTTGTGCTAAGTCCTAAGCGACTTTTCGAACCCCATCGGGTGTCGCAACATTTTAAAACATAATAAAAAAATGAATAATAAAAGAATGGACGTCGATTATACTTATGCATTGGTTACTTGTCATGTCAGGTTTGTCGACCTAACGGAATTATTTAAAAAAAAAAATTGTGATTAATTAGATTTATTTAATTTTGTAGATAAGTAATTTTTTCCCTGACAAGTTGGTGAGAAGTGGGAGATTTTAATTGGGCCGCCTGTTTTCTGCCCTAGTCGGCTGTAAAATTAATGATGAAATTGACCTTTGCTGGATTGGGGCGCCTTTTCCCTCCATACTGGCCGCACTTCTCTTCTTTTAACATTTCTTGTCTTGTATCTTTCCACGTCCTTGCTGTTTTTCCTGTAAATTTCGGCTCTGCGTGAGACCTTGGGAGGCGAACTGTGTGTAGATGGTGGAGAAAAATGTTAGAAAAGTTGCCTCCTTTTTCTTTGCGCCTTTGCCCTCGTTCCCTTGTTTTTATTTGCCTTCCATGGCCGCTTTGGATCTTATTCTCGCCTGGAATTCGGGGCGTGTAGAAACGTGGAGGAAGGTTTTTCTGAGCATGGAGGACTGTTGGCGCCTTCCTTGGCGGCCGCGTGGAGTCAGTATGGTGGTTATAGATGAAGCTACAAGCTGGTGCAGTAGGCGTGTTACCTCCTCTTTCATTGGGTGCTGCGGGGTGTGTTCTTGTTGGGGATCCACAAAGAATAGAAGCAAACAGCTCAGCCAGCAGAGATGGCGTGTACAAAGATAGTAGAAGCCTCTTTGAGCACTTCCAACAAGCGGTGTCCAACATTGTTGTTACCTGCTCAAGATTGAATGCATCCTCAAATTTGGGATTCTCCTTCAAGTTTTTATTTTTATTTTATCCAAATCAATTAGTGACAGTAAGAGTGTTACCAGGAGACCTGATGAAATTTATTACAAAGATTATCTATTGGGACCTTGCTAGTTTTTCAATGCAACTCATGGAAGAGAATCTCATAGAGGAGGATCTGTTTCATATCAGAATATTCATGAAGCACAATTTGCTGTTGGAGAACCTGGTAATAAAAGCCTTCATTAGTGTGGCGCTTGCATTATTCATAGCAGGATGGGCTGTTCGGCGGAAGTCTTTAAATCTGTCAGGTGGTTTTGCCAGGTTCCTGGTAATGTCAGCATCTATCATGGCTTCCCTCATGTTTGGAGCTCTCCTCCTCGTGTTTTTCTTCTCATTCTCAAAGCTCACAAAGCTTGGTACTGAAAAGAAGCGCAAAAATGATGCTGAATACAAGGAGGGAGGCCAACGGGATTGGATGCAAGTGCTAGTGAATAGTTCGATTGCCACACAAAGACTAGCGTTAGGAGTTGCTTTTTGACAGGCTGGAATGATATCTGTTTGAACTCAGAAAAGGCACCTTTGGTTACTGGTCTGATTGGTGGTATTCTTGGGCAATATGCATGCTGTAACGGTGATTCTTGGTCTTCGGAAATTGGTGTTCTTAGTAGCAGCCAACCTCGGCTCATTACTACCTTCAAGGGCCTGTTTCAGCGTGCTCTTGCCTTGGGAAGCGCATTAAAGGCATGATAAGCCCTAACCCTCTCTCTTAATAATTTATTTACTTTAGCATTTAGATAAATCAATCTCTACGCTTTGTTTGAATTCGTATATGTGATGTCTCCTTTGGATTGTTGATGTGTGATTTTCTTTTGCTAAGTTAGTAACGTCTTGGATTCTTGATATTATTTAATATTATATATATATATATATATATATATATATATATGTTGACTCTTTCTTGAACGAGATGCCCAAAAGAAATGGGTTTCCGAATGACTTTTAATCACAATTTGCATGAGCTGATCTCTCTCCGGTGATTCTCGCTTCTCGACCTTATAAAGTTAGTTTATCATTTTGCCATGATTACTCCCAGTGAACAAAGTGGTTTCGTAGGAAATATTGTGGTGTGTGAATGAGATTTAGAATTTTTCTTATCTTGTTTTTATTATGTAAAACATGGCGTGAAAACGGAAATTTTCTCAAAGACTGTGTTGGTCTTTTAATGTGGATTGATAATAGTATAACCCCCATTAGGATTGGAGGCTTCTATTTGGGGAGAGTCGTCGTCTTGGCTCTTCTTGGTCCTTCTAGATACTATCCGACTCCTTTGATTATCGTTTACTTTGGGGATTATTGAACACCCCTCTCCGGCCCTCTACTATTCTTATTACTATGAGCTTACTTTTAGATTGGAACGCTCCCAAACATGTGTTAATGGGGTTTTATTTTGTGACCCGTTTGAATACGGTAAGCCTTAAGACGTTAGTTTGTGCGGATAACTATATGGCTTAAGTTTGGGGCGCTTCTTAGATCTCGAATCGGTTGAGGTAATAATGAATACATCGAACTCTCATGAATGTGTACATTCTGCAAAGTTTGATTGACATGTGATGGCCCTCGGCGTATGAATTCGCATAATGCTTGAAATATGAGATTATAAATTTTATCCTATACCTTGACTTCAAAGCTTGTTGAAATGTTTTTTTTTAGTAAAAGCAGGATGAATAGGGAAGTTTTGAGAACTACCCTAAAAGGATTCTTACACCCTTAAGTAAAGGTGACAACTAACATAATGGGACTGTTCATACCTTATATGACGTTAAGGATAGAAGTCGACCTGAAATTATTTAACTTCACTATATAGGACAATGATTGATACCCATAAATTGAGATATGCAAGTGGAGGTTGAATTATATAATATGATATATTATGCTATCAGGCAACCGGTAAGGATAAATATGTTATTTCAATCCTTGGTTAGCGCGTGGAATATTTTCTGGCATTTATGATGATTACTATGTTAGCTAAAAATTGGTACTTGCATCTCAATTGTGAGTTGAGATAATGTTGATACTTGCATTTATAGTGGCTTGGACCACGCTTACCTGTTTTAGCTAGCCAAATGTACCTTCTACTCATTAACGAAGTATGACGGTATTGTTGTTCGTAATTCATTCCTCTGGGATGGACTCTTATACTAATAGAGGCATATAGAGACATGATAATAAACAACCGATAGGATAGTTAAATAATATATGAACTTACTGATTGGTGGAACCCTTGTTTACATAAGTACATTCTTTTTATTGTGAGATAAATATCAAAAGTATACTTACATATCCTTGTTTTTCTATAAAGGTTGATACTTGGGTAATATTGATGATTATCATATGATTGACACTTGTATTTATTATAGAAGCTTAATGTCGTTGGTGCTTGTATTTAATTGAAAGATAATATTGTTGGACACTTTTATATGTGAAGTAGGTTGAGGGTATTAGATGAGCGTTACTATTATTCTTTGTAATTTAATTATGATTAAATGCAAGGTTAAGGTTGCATATCTTCTAGCCACTTGGAAATTTTGTTCATATGTAAGCAGATTTTAGGGAAGTGTTCAATGATGGGTATGAAATGTGTTATCATGAGATGTGCAGTTAAGATTTGAATACATGACTAGGAATTATTTGATAGGGAGTATTGCAAAATTTCATTTATTTAAATGCTAGATGGCATAAGTTATTAGGTGAGGTTTATATCTTATCATGCTCAGTTCTAGCGAACTGACTCTAGTAAATATTTGCTGCAGATGGAATGTTAGCGAGTAGATGAGGGATAGACTTGTAAACTTGTGCATCAACCTCAGCTGAGAAGTTCTTACATGAATCCTTTTTATATTGTTCAGCTATGGATAACATACAGTGGAAAATGTAGGAGAGGATTTTGGTCTTGGTATGATGTATTTGTGGACTTTGTCATCTTAACTTTGGTCACCTTGGTTCGTTTGACCATCATTGAAAATATTAAAATATTGGTTATTGCTTGTTGAGTGACCTTATTGGATTATTGGTATTTTAAGTGTGGATGTAACCTTGTTTTGTTCTGGTGAATGAGTGTTATTAAACTTTACCCTTGAAAAGAAATGTTGAGTAAATCTTGCTATGACTTATTAATAATGCGACATAAGTAAAATAACGTGGGTCGTTTAATACTTATAAAAGTTGAACTAAAAGTTATATTTAAATAAATTAACGTAGAGGTTACCAAGTTGAGAGCAAGGAATTCTTTAAAGAAATCATAGGCAAGACTATCTTTGTGAATAAGAATTATATAACATGATAACCCTAGCTTCTCTAGTGAACATTATTCCTTTTTGGGTGAAATTTGTAAAATAACCCTAAGGTGAAATGAACTGTTAGTTGTTAGAAGAGGATAAGATTTAATTAGCCTAAGAAAACTTAGCATTGTAAGAAGCATTGTACAAATCATATCTAGAATCTTAGCAAACTGTAGTTAAGGATCGAAAGAGGTTACATAAAAATAAATAACCATCAATAATTTCCTCATTGTGGCTTGCCCTATCTGTAGGTGTGTTATGTGGTGGTTTCTTATGTTGTTTTGTCAGATAGAAAAGTGAACCATCCTTGGAGTGTGTGAACATTTCCGTGTTACCCTTGTGGTCATCCTTGTATTGAGTTATCCACGGAGTTAGTTGTGACTTGGTGGTGGCATGTCGTGTCGTGTTGTGCAAAAAAAAAAAAAAAAAAAAAAGTTATCCTGTATTTTACTGTGTTGTTTGCGTGTGAAATTTTGGGTCGTTACAGGATGAGTGTTTTGGAAAACTCTTGGTTTAGGCTCAAGATTAAAAAGTGTTACCACGATGCAACACTTTAACTCGAGTATCATTAAGCACGATTCGGTGGTTCAACATAGTTATGCATGAAAGAAGAAACGTAATTTTCTCATCGGGAGTCTTAGGTAGATGTGGGGGTATAAGATATCTTTTTATATCAATAACACATAGGCAAAGCTTGATAAATGAATCACATGTATCTTATAATAATTTTTCTCCAAGAGGTTGTATGAGACCTCGAAAAAAAATATATATATCTTCTCTATATCAATTGGTTGATATAATAACAAGTGCACGATTTATTTGAAATGTAAGATGTAGTCTAATACATCTTAGTCTCACATTGATGTAAAGAGGGTAAATGCTCATATGTAGCTCTAGGGACTTTATTTCAACTAAAGTGAGCTAGGAAAACATCTTCAAGTTCTAGAAATGTATTTAAAGACCCGTTAGGAAGATGTGTAAACCAATACATAGCCTCTCTTGTGAGACTCTTAAGAAAAAAATGAGAAGCAATCTATCATTGTTATGTGAAGCCATAAGTTCTCTATAATTCTTAAGATGTAGATAAGGATCTAAGGTACCATCAAAAAATTGGAATGAAGGCATGAAAAAAATCCTAGGGAACTGTGATTGGAAAATTTTATGTCGAATACAATTTCCATAAATAGTATTAGAATAATGTTAACATAATAATATTTCCTCTTTAGGGTTAAAATATGGACTTTATGTTGCAAATCGGAAGTGCATGCATAAGAGAGAGGACCTCTTGAGGAGGTATGACATAAACATCTAGAGGATCATTTAAGGGTTGTACCTTACCATTAATAGTGGCCATAGGAACACTATTTCGTTTAAAGGAAATGTGGGGTAAGATATCTTTAGGTGTGAATTTGGGGCTCTACGGGCTTGATCACAAGTTGAAATTGTAAAAGTTTATGATTGTTATCTACAAGCATATCATTCACACTAGGAGAGGAAACTAGACTATGTGTATTACATGCAACTAGAGGAGAATCAACATGTTCATTTTTTCTAAGAGAAATAGAAACAATTTCATCATTATGCACATTATCATCTACAAGGAGTGGAGGAGAAGTAATAATAGAATCATTGCATTTGCTTTCAAGAGGAGAAGTAGAAACACAAGTTGTATCAACCATAGTATGCATAATAGGAATGGAATCATTTGTATCATTATTGCATTCAAAAGTATTAGTAGAAACTTAGTTGTGCAAGAAAGATCATTTCTTTCACAATCTAATGGGAAGAGTAGAAACATAAGTAAAATCATGTATATGTGAAATAAAAATATTGCCATAAAATTCATTAGTTTTGCATTCAAGAGGAGTGGAAGAGACACATGTGTGTTCATTTATATCATATGCACAAGAATAAGACTCATCATGTGTGTCATCGTAGGGTATTCACAGTGAATAAAATATAACTCATCATTAGAAACATAAGGCTCGTCATCAAAAAATGTAAGGATAGAAGGAATATCATCCTCAAGCAAGCTAGAAACACTCTCATCATCACTAGAGTATATAGGATTTGTGACTATAGGAAGGTCACCAACAGGTGGAGGGGAGGTGGTTGTTCTCCATCTCTGTCCCAACTACATGACTCTAACAAGGAAGGGCACATATAAATGCCATGGTCTCAACTAGGAATTTCGCCTTTGCATGGGTAGGGGGACAAAGAGTGTTATGTGTTAAATCAAAGTGGGGTGGTCTATCTCGAAATATAATAGGATTAACCTCTTGATCATAATTGAATATTATTTCATCCTCGGTAGGAGAGAGTGAAAGAGCATAATTATTAATAACCTATGAGTTTGAGATGATTGCATAGCCAAAACTCTTATTTATAAACCAAGTGGAAGAGTCATCTGCTAAAAAGTACAACGAATACTAATTAGATGAGAAAGATCAAGAGACTATGAAAAAACAGAAGTGGTATAGACCTGTTTAAAGGGATGGTAACCCTTATTGTTTTGAAAAGCCCTATAAAAATCCATGGTGACACAAAGAAAAAGAAAGGTATTCAGAAAAATCACACACATGCCTTAAGTCATCCCTAGGATTTGGGAAAATAATAGGCCTAATATAAAGTAAATTCTAAGATCCCCAAATTAGGTGAAGGGTTTAGTCAAAAACGGGTTCACCAAAATGTACGAATCCTAATTAGATTCAATTAGGTTTTTATTATGATAGTATAATAACTAAGCTTATTAAACACATTCATGTTTACATTACGAATCGAGATAGAGGAAACATATAACATGATGATTACAACCACTAAACAAGATGAAAAGAGGCACTTAGATGATTCAGGAAGTTGTTTGGGTATGTTGATGGATCATCTAGAATTATATGTTTGAGGACGTAGAAAAGGGGAAAGATAATACGATACAACCTAGACCAAATTGTATAGTTTTGAATCAGTAAGAAATAGAGATATGCACTGCACTGTTTATTATGTGTTGATGTTTTTCGTCTCTAGTATCTTGACTTCATAAAAAAATCTAACTATCGCACTTTGAACCTATAAAATAAATTATAGCTATCCCGCAACACACTCGGGAAATCATTAGTTCTAAAAATAGAGATGCAAATGCTTAATTTAGACTAACCTCAGCGATCAACCCATATGTGAGTCACCAAGCATTACACTAGATTTTAGACTCAATGTAGTTATCCTAGTTCTTTGTGCCGATGTGCATTCAACTATCCCTTGACCTAGTTATACCCTTGTGCCTCAACACCGATAACGATTTATGCTACTCCATCCCAATAGAAAACCTTTTGTGCATATAACAAATTCAGATTTATGCCCTCATATGTTGTATATTTCATATGCAGATGTATTATTTTCGTCCCTTATCTCAATAGCATGGTAGATAGGTAGGTGTTTTACATATGATAAATTCTTACAATAACCTTGTATATATAAGAGTTCTTAACTTTAATTTCAAACCTTTGTGGCGGAAAAGGTCGAACAGAAGAAGATAATAAAGGTACCATAAAAAGAGTAATAAGTTAACTCAAGAGATGAAAATTAGATGAAAATAAATATGTTCGGGACCGTGCACGAATTGGGTCATGACTATATGTAGAGTCTTAAACCATCTGTACAATCTTGGACCAACACAAGATGGGACAAAATTCAAGAATGACCTAACCAAGGATCTATGTAATCTGCACGTAATCATGATATAAGAATGGAATATTGATACAAGACCAAACAAACCGAACCACATAGGATGGAAGAATAAGGGGTTATGTCACTAAACTGTAGATTTAAGGTTCGTAACTCATGTATACACAAGTGTAATAAAAGCATGATGTAATGATGATTTTTTACAGATTTTGGTGTCTATACTCATAACCCAAAATAGGAGCAAGGTAGTGGTGGAATGCAATAGTATGAGATGTCAATTAAAAAATTAAACTCAAGCTTGACATCCATTTCACCATCATAACAGAGTTTTTCTTTAGCTTAGAGAAGGCGATGAAAAAATCACTCTCTTAGGAATATAGTGGAGTTTAGAGCCCAATTCCACCTAAAACTTTTTTTCAATACTAACACAATGTTCAAGCTAAATCGAGACCACATTTCTCCAATCAATGAGAATATTTTTAGAGAAGATGATGGATACATAAATCAATAGGGAATGTGCCTCAAGATTGATATTTATAAACATTTTTCCGATTATATACAATACAAATACTACCACTCAAAAATAATAATTTATATAATAATTGAGATTTATTTTTATCTTTTTCTTGCTTTCCTCATAATCATTTTTCTTTTTCCATTTTTTTCAATTATGATGGAAGTGTTTTTGGACATTGTTCTTTCTAAAAACTTTCCCATTATCTTCTAGATTGAATGGATTTTTCAAATGGCCCAACATTTTAAAAGACTCAATGCATTCTTAATAATTATCTACTTCAACATGTGCCCATTTGTACCATATCAATCTGAATTTTGAATTTAATTGTTAAGCCAACTAGCAAAATAAGTTGGTTTCATGGTGGAAAGACGCCATCTTTTTGCTTACGTGTTTCCTCCACACCATTGGGTGTCAACATTCCCGCATCTGGCATAAAGCCTATTTTGCCACCATTTTTGAGTTAAGCTTCTCATTAATCGCTCTTAAACAAATGTCATTCCATGATCCTTTACAAAGATAGGTGGTGAATCTTAGGAAATACCTCCAAATTGAATATGCTTACAATGTTAGGGGTGTCTAGATAAAATCCAAACTTCACTAGTGGACAACAAAGTGTCCATTTTTTTCAAATTGTCAAATCTAAGAACTCATGCCAACAAATAAGGCCATGTGGGAAGGGAATCAATGCCTTATTAAAGTTTTAGATATGGTGCAAGCCTATGTATGCCATCATCAACATGTTTTCAAAACTCAACACCCTTCCCCTAAGCAATAAGTGGTAACGAAGATGGACTTTTATCTCAAATGGCTAATGAAAAATCCATTAGCAAAGATGGACTTTTATGTGATTTTATAAAACTCTTTGAGATATGGTTGGTAACGATCTCTTCCAAGTTTGCACAAAATCTTTTAATTCGAATTTCCTTATGCAATATATCAACAAAAGCCACCTCAAATTCATACCCAAGATGGGGACCTAAGATTATTTGTAATTGGCATCCTATTACCTTCTGGATGTTTCTTACAAGATTGTTATGAAGGCCTTAGCACTTCGCATCCATTGCCTCCATGCAATGTCTAGAACAAACATGATTTATTCAAAGCATATATATTCTTGAATATATGATAACAATCGAGAAGGAATGAAGTGGGCTCTCCACTCTCAATAAAAGGCACTATTTGTGAAAATTGGCTTCAAAAATCCTATGATTGAATAAGATGACACTTTATTTTAGTGATGTTAAAGGCATTCGCATTTTGACCTACCTTTGTTTTCTTAGTTCAAATATTTTTTTGTTGTCGGTTTGGTTTACCTCTCTATCAATGTCATCACTTCGAGTAATTTGGTCTCATTTGATCTATTTTCCAAGGATAGCCCCTTACACTTGTGCCCCGTGTCTTAGCCACTAAAGAATTTTCTTATCTCCTCACCAATTCCACTTAATAAGTTCTTGTCAAAGGTATATCTCTTTCTCGATCCACACATGTTCAACTTGTTAATGGCCAAATATTTTATGATTCTTTTCTCACATTGTGTTAAGATGAAAAATAATATATGTCGGGTTATGCATTACCTTGATGTTTATTTCTCAACTTCGGGCTCAAGAATTCAATGGTGAAAAACTTAGTGTTATAGGAAATATTTCATGATTCCTTCTCGGATGTATGCCTTTCCGTGGAAGTGGATACAACATGGTGAAATCTTAGGATTTGCGGGTATTCCTTTTGCATTCCAAGAAACCCCTTCTAACCTTTGGAATGCATGGATGACATAGTGGAAAGAAGCTCTCTTACTAGCTCCCTAAGACCCTCTCCTTGGCAGGAAAGTTTCAAATTTTCTCCAAAGTTCTTGTTGCCAACCATGTCTACTTCTCATCATGTTGGGATCCTTCTTAAGCCTCTTACAAAAAGTTGATAAGATATTTTCTATAGGCCAACTCGAACTTAACAAAGGAATTCAAAGAGTTGTTTGGGAACTTTATTGTCGTCCCAAGGATTTTGAAGGCATCAGATTACTTGACATTGGGCATCGAGGAATTTCCTTTGTGCAAAATGGATAATTTGTGTCATTGAAGGGCAAGAATCCTAGTTGATTTTGTATATAATTGCATCTTTAAAGGAACTCAAAGAGGACATGGGACTTGGAAAGGTCTTGGATTTCAAAACTTCTTATTATCAAAGCCACAGTGAAAGTGGTAGACTTGTTTGTCATTAAAAGCATATGGAAGGCTTGGGAGAAGATTAAACCATGGGTTTTGTGGGATGGGGATGGGTTTAAATATGGTATTTCCAAGAAGTTGCATTCGTTTGGTGGTTTCTTGCTATTATTTTCCATATCACCCCTCTTGCAAAGGTTCCCTACGTGCGTGCCCTCAAGATTTGCATACAAGGGATTTGCACGGTCTGCAAGACATGTTTTGTAGTTAAACCAAGAGATTGTTGACATGACCATAAATAAAATTGAAATTTTCAATGGCCAATATGACCAAGAATTCTTTCAAGAAATTGTGGATGTTATCCCTAAGGAAATGCTCCAAAAATTTGAAGTTCATTCTTCCCACAAGTGGTAGAAAGATTAGAATTGGTATCCAGAAACACCATTTCATAACTACTCTCCCAACGATACCTATGATTCGCTCACACCAAAGTTTTGCATGGTGGATAAGCTCAGTTACCAACAATCTCTTCATTCCTCTACTTATTGTTGGGCTGCATACTTACTACTATTTGGATTGCCATTATTGAACCAAAGTTTGTTTATATTTCTTGGCATCTAATATATCGTGTCCTTGCCCCTTAGCTATAGGTTTATCCATTAAGGAGTATCGTAGCCACAATGCCCTTTGAGACCCTCATACACCTTTTCTAGTTATGCGAGAAAGCTCAAAATGTTTGGTCCTATATTCATAATTTTTTAAACCTTTTAGACCCAAGCCTTTACACTCACAACACATCCTTCTAGGAGATTTTTCTCGTCATCCCTATGGTGTAACTCTAGATTTGGCATGCTTTCCGAATCTGGAAATTCAATTTTCATTTGGAAAGAGAGAAATTCAACTATTTTTTTATACTATTGTTAATTGCATGAAGCTTTTGGCTTCTTATAAAGCTATGATTGTTTCCAATGTTTGTGTGCATATCCATGTGCAAGTATGAAAGGTGCCTCTAGAGATAGCCCATCTCCAAACCCTTCTTGATTCTTTGGGGTGATGCTCCCTATATTGTTGCGCAAGTCCCGCCATTGTCCGCTTCTCATGATCCTTTTCCCGGAGGGCAAACTCGGGCGCCATTGCAGATGGGTCTCACTTTGTCGTTTCGTAATTGTTCAAAGTGGGGCTATCTATCTCACTGCCACTCTCCTCCATAACCTCAACATGGGGGTGAGGCTCACTACCTCCGTGACGTAATAATTGGGCTTTGTCTTCTTCTATGGAGAAGGTCCCTTAGTTGGTCGTGACCATTTCTTTGGGTTAGTGCCAAAAACATGGAAAAGATAATGCCAATGAAGCTATTAAAACACAATCAGTAGTTGGGATCCCATTCATGATGGGGCCCAACCTTCCAAATTGTGGTTGAGGCAAGTCAAACAAGAGAAACCCTCCGCATTTTGTGCTCTTCGTGGTTACCACTTACATAACCATGTGTTTTTTAAGTTTGAATTGATGCTTTTCTAAGTTACTCCTACACCTATAAGTTAATGTGAAGTTTTATGCCCTACTTCCATACCATTTTTTTGTGAATAATTATAATTTCTTTTTTTAATAATATAACTACTATTTCATTAAAATAATAATAATAATAATAATAATAATAACTTAATCCTACTTTTACAAATAACAAAAGGTATATCTTCAACCTAAATTTGGTACAAAAGTTTAACTAATAAGTCCAATCCCTAATCATGGGATTCACTATGACTCGCTTAAAGGAGTGATGACCTATCCACCAATTGCTTTAAATCCAAACAAAAACCAAACGTGAATTGAATTGGGATTTCTTTGGAAAGCATTGTACCACGTCAACCAGAGCTCAATACTCCCTATCCACGTGAATCTATTTGGAAGGGAATAACACCACTTTTTGGTTTATTCTTTTTCTTGGGAAGGATTTAAAACCCCACCTTTTTATGTGGTGTTTTTGTTTTTATTTTTTCCATGCTTTCTTAGTCACAAATTTTTGTGCTCTTTATCTTTATGTCATTATTTTGATGCGCACCATTAGATATTACATTTTCGCTCTATTTTAGTTGACTCTTACACTTTAATTCCAAAAAAACACACACATATATATATGAAATTATATGATAGTTTTTGATAACAAATTATTATTATTGTTAAAAATCACACATTTATAAAAATATTAATCTTAGATGTTCTCCTACACACTTATCAAAAGTTCATGTTAAGTATAACTGTAGTTAAAAATGATTCATTTCATTCCCCTGGAGTGGTTTTAGACTTTATTTTTTAATTATTTAAAAAAATGTTTTTAAGCTGACTATGTATTTCTTCAAAAGATTATTCATCTTGACCTATATAATCCAAATATTTTTATAATTATTTAATAATTTTAATGTGGTTGATGACCTTTTGAATAACAATAGCGATTCTTAAAATAAGTGCCAATTTTCCAATTTCAAGGTTCCCTTTTTCCACACAATTATATGTACATTCATAAATTTTTTATTTTTTTAAAATCAATAGGATCTTATGTTATATTAAAAATAAAATGATACCAAAGTTATTCACAAAAAAATTGGATGGTATGGAAGCATGCCCCAAAGCTTGGAGTCCAAACTAGGCAAACAAAAACTTAGGAATACATCCGATTACAAAAATACATTAACTGAAGCAAAAGAAATATAACCGCCACTACATACATTCATAAACAATATTTTCAATATACTTATTTTAAAATTTTAATTTGAATAATTATTTATTATTTTTAATTAAGTTGTTTAAGAGTTAATTATAATATGTATATATTACGTATAATGATTATATATTTCGTGATTAAATTATTTTATAATTTACTAATTTTTAAATAAATCTAATTAAACACATTAAATGAAAATAATAGTTTAATGAGACAATGACCTTATTAATTGACCTTTTACATATAATATTCAATTTTACTAATTCCGATCTTTCTTAACACTTATGTATTATCTTCAATATATTTTATCAATTTTAATCTTTTTTTCATTATGTTGAGTTTATATTTCATTTCCATTCTACTTATTTTATTTTCTAAAAATATATATATTTATATAGTATTATTTATTATCAATCACATATAATTAAATCTCAATATATTTTACCAATTTCAATTCTATTTTAATCGATGTTATTTTTATTATAGCTTTTATGATTTTATTTCTCATTATTGTAAATAATTAAGTTTGTATTTCATATCTATTTAATTTATTTAATTTTAAAGCAACAAAAAAATAACAATTTTTAATATATTTTTGTTAATCCCAATTTTATTTTAATTCTTATAATTAATTAAGATAAAAATATTTTATTATAAAATAAAAATTAATAGTTATATTAGTGATTAGTTATGGAGTCCCAATCATGTGAAAACAAATATATCATTTGAAAAATAGAGGTGCACATGGGATGACATTACCTACCCAAGAAAATTGATGCTTGCACATGTTCTAAGGATATAATGTGCTACATTTTGACATAGCAATTATAAATGTCGAGAAACATCAATTGATTATAATATATGCTAAACATTATCCAATATTCTAGCAATTAGAATAAAAAAAAAGTAAGGGTAGGTAGTTTTTTTACTTAAATCAACATTTTCTTTGTCAACACAGCTATGAGGATCTATGAGATTTTTCTATTTTGGTTTACCTTACATTGATTAACTTTTGTAGTGGTTGGTGTGGAGAAGAAGTTTGTGGCGTATCTTATGCTAGTGTTTATGGAGGGATTACTTTTCCATCATTCTCAGTGAAAAATGCATGGGCCTAACCTCTCTCTCTTATAGGAGATATTATGCTTTATTGGATTTAATCCTCTACACAATCTTCCATTGAATGCTATTATGTCTATAATAGTTAATTTTTAGATATTAAATCGTATAGTTTCCTTTTCAATTTTTACATGTCTCTTCTTTGTCTTATTAGAAGCATTCATGTGTTCTTAGAAATTATAATGAGTGTACGTATGCTCTTGGAACCATTGAGAATATCTAAATGGTTGTTAAGGTCCCTTTAATATGATTGTTTGTTATCCTTGTTCCCACTTCTTAAAAATTAGAGGTTGGTTTAAAATTGATTTGTCTATAAATATATAGGCATTTTAAAATTTTGATTATGTTAGGAATTTAAATAATTATATGTATTATCGTGTAATTGTAATTATTTATTGTATGGTAATTAATTGTTACGAGTTAGTTTGCTTGATTATTTGATTATACCCATAAATCTAGTAACGGGTTAGTTGTTATTATTTCTTCCTATTTAGTAGGAAGTTGTTTTCCTATTGTAATGGCTATATAATAACCAAATGCATTATACGTGAATAATAGAGTAGAGAATTATTGCTATGTTTTGTTTCTCCAAATCTTTGTACCAAAACATTTGGTATCAGAGCAATCTATGTCCTGCACCTATAATGGAGAAATGAAATAACAAAGGGCGGCTCTTTGTCGGGATTGTTACCCCAATCATGGCATTCATTATTTGATATGATTTTAGTGTTATGTAGTTTTAGATAATTTAATATATCGTGTTTGGTTCCATTTTAACGATCAACTACAAGGTGCTTTTGGGTTCCTGTTACAAATATATGTACCTACATTGATTTGGAACTTACATCATACCCTGCTCATGGAAATTCATTTAACATAATGGTCATAGAGACTAAATCCAATATGTTTTGTTTCTAAAGATCTTCTTGTTCCTGTTGAACCTTGTGGCACATCATACCTCTACAAAGTCGGCTCTATTAATGTGCTCTCAAAATATTCGATATTTTGAAAAAATGCGATCAAGAATTACATATTTGTCACATTTGATCACGACACTCTTCTTGATACATGATAGTGCCAATATTGTGGTTTCATATGGTTATATTTTTTATTAAAAGCTCGAGCTCAAGTATTTTCTGTTTGGTTGTTTTTGTAGACACCAAAATTAGGTCACAATAATTCCCATAGGTGCGTACGCACTCTAACACACCCCTTACAACCCCACACGATCATTTTCAACTTCATGTGTCGCCTTTATGTCGAACTAGATAATGATGGTGGTGTCGAGGTCCCTAGGCTTGCACTTCCACATATCTTGCGGGTTGGCGATCTCGTACTACATTTTTAATGCCTCTTGTGTTCCAATATATCAAGTGTATAATCTATTAATGATATTTTAAGTTATCGAATTTATATTCAAATCCGACGATCAACAACGCTCCACATGAGCTTACTAACCATACCGAATAGTTGGTTTTCAATAAGTGGCAAGTATGACGGCTTCTTGATCAAGGTGGAGGAGATCACACTCAAATTCTCATCGCACAAGGTCTTGCACGAGGAGACCTTCCTGCTCCTTCATTTATGCTCCCGGTGTTGAAGTCTTGCTAGGACAAGAACCACCTCTCCCAATTTCATTTTCACCGTCGTTAACGAGTTGTCACAAGGTAGAATCACATGTCATGCCCTCTAACTCATTTTTGTTTATTTTTGTCTTTTGGTTTACCTTCCACATTTAGGTTTTTACAACACAAAACAAACATGATTTCAACAATCCCTTCAATTTGGAATAGTTGACGATGGAGGTAAAAACATTGTTTTAATAATCGACGATGGCATTGTCATGGTTTTTGGCTTGCACTTGAATATAACTTCCATGTGGTTTGAATCCCTCGCCGCAATTACGCCTCGTACTATGACAACATGGATGTCGAAGGCATAATTTGAGCCTCTCCCTTCGACAAGATCGCATCGACATTGTGTTTTGTAGCCGTGATGAAGGAGATGTTGTGAATGCATCTTCCACTTATGGCACCAACGTGGTTGATGGAATGTTCTCAACCTCTCCACCTTTCACCTTCATGTGTTGAATCATTTCTTCTAACTTCCCCATTAATAACATCTTGTGGAACTATATGTGGCCATCTATTTTTAAATGCGAGATGGCAACATTGTTGCAGAAGTTGTCCCATCGCTATCCTTTGTTTTACTTATTGTTATTAGCGAAGAGCATTGTCTTTAATGTCATTGTGTTGCTTGTGCAACCACCTCATAATAATGGTCGGTAAGGACTACACGTCAAGGTTCCTAAGATTGCACTTCCCGTATCTTGTAAGTAGGACATACATCACCTACTTCTTTGTTCAAAAGGTAGTCCCAGATGTCTCGTGGGGCCTTCATCCACCTCGAGAAAAATAGGAGCTAACACTCTTGCTTCCATACCCGTTTTGCAATTCTTCGCAATTTTTGTCTCAGTCATTGCTTCCTCCTTAACTTCATGTAAAAGAACTCTCTTTTCATATACTTCAATAATTGCTTCTTTCTCTAGAGTCATTAATTACTCTTCCCTTGTTTTCAAAATAAAATTGCCTTGCACTCCTTGTATATCTCCACTCTATTACACTAAACGCAGTGCATTTCCAACAAAGCGTTGTATCCTATGCACACAAGAAACAATTGATTCTTTACACCTATCGGTGTTTCTATTGCACCCCTTGAATACAATTGTTAGCCTTTATCTCTTTACATTTGACATAGTTTTGCACGTTCTGAAGTTCCATACATTAGTCTTCTCATTTTACCATTTGTTGACATTTGTGTACTCTAAACATGGAGAAAACATAGTTCTGAACATGGAACATGGATTCACGTAAATATTATATCATATAGAGCACCATTTCGTACTTTTAAACAAAAATAAAAGCTATAAAAAAATAGAATTTTACTTTATAACAGAGTAGAACCCATCCATGTCATATATATAAACAACACTCTTCCAAAGTTAAAAAAATATCGGTGTTCTTCCTCAATAGATTGAGGTTGTAATTGTTTCTCCACATGGAAAAAGAATATGTAAGCTCTTTGGGAGGTGTTATCTATATGCATATGATTGGAATAAACCCCTAAAAGTGCGAGAAAATACATGGGAAAATCTTTTTACTAATACAAATATTTATAATATTTCTATAGAAAAAATCCCAATATATATTAATTTGTGGCACTTTTAGATTTTTCACATAATTTCACTCATTGATGGGTCTCCACATTGATTAACAACTCCATCACCTTTTCCACAAAATTCTCACTAACTTGTATCGACAACCTCAATCTAGTTACACCACCGTGTTAGACTCAAAAAAATATTTCCAAGAAAACAATAGACCCAAAACTACACCGCACACCCAAGATAGCGTGATTTCTCAATTGCCTTCTCAAAACAAGAAAGAAAATTAAAAGTAGCTTCATAGTCAAATGGAAGTCAACTATAAGATTGGTCATTTATATTGACATCTCATATTATTGCTCTCACTTCTATTCCAGCTAGCTACCATTATTCTGAATTATATTATTCTACGTAAAACTGAAAATTAATTTGTGATGTACTAATGATAGCAATTCATCTCACTTGGTCGTAAAGAGTCTTCCTTGTCTCCATGAAGTGTTAACTAGGGCATATATCTTATATGAATCCATCTAAAAAATACAAATAGGTATCAATTTAAATCCATCACTTTTATTGCAAATTTATTGTTCCCTAGTGATAGATAGCCTCAATCTAGCTACTTAACTATATCAAATTTGAAAAAAAAAGAAAATATTTTTGCAAAGAATAAAAAGGTGGCGGGAAAGAGAGCTCCAAACTCCACTGTGTGCCAAAGACATCACAAAATTCGGAATGCCTTCTCCAAACTTTAAAAAAAAAACATAATAGTTAAATAGAAGTCAAATTTAAGATTTTCAATTAATTATTTATCCACAAACATTACAGGCGCCTAGTAGCCCTAACTATCATTATAAGATACCTATAGCATAATAAGACCAAGCTCAAATTTTAGAGTCTATACATTCAATATAGAATATACTTTGTGAGCCAAACAATTGATAATCGAAAAACCATAATTATACAAGCCCAAATTGTTGATTGGAGCGGATTCAATCAAAAATTAATGTAACACATCCACTCAACGTGTAGCAGTTGCGGGTGACATTTCATTTTAAAAGTTGTCTTCGTCTTATCCCATGCATTGGTTAACGATTTGAAACAACCTCAAACCACAAAGCCATTAACCAAAAGGGGGTAGACTCGCGACGCTCTAAAGCATACGACCAAAAATTGGCATTGAGTTAGAAAAGTAGTGTCTTCGTGGAAGACAAACAATACAAACACATTTCAATAAATCAACATCTTCTCAAACTAGTTGTATTCTTTGTGCTTCCACATTTTGCAAGCATGTCTATGGCCGATTCAAACTACATTAATATACAAAAACCCACTTGCATTTTAATGGATCTGGATTCCATGTTCCAATGGTCCATTTTGGCATGTGCAAAGGTTTTTCAATTTGTTTCAAAGCTTTTGTCAAACATCAAGACATAACTACGATCTATGAAAACACATTTTATTGAGATAACTAGTTTGGTGTGCCTTCTACATGCTCCCACATTAAAGACAAAAATGGGATTGCAATTTGTTGCAATATCCAAAATTCAAAACAATTCATGTGCAAAGAACTCCAAAAAAGTACTAAAATAACAAGAATATTAAACTAACTAAAACACTATATGTTTAACCCCCGCAATTTAAGCAACCATATAACAATAGGAACGAGTATAGTACAATTCAGTGTAGCATTTTGCCGAACAAGTAGTGTGCATAAAAGCCTACACTGGAAGTCAAAACTACAACATTACATAAAAATCCACTTTCAATTACTTTGTTTTCCATAACTTGTTCCGAAGCTGCCACTCGGCACATGATGGAGAATGATTGCAAAGGCTGCTAAGTTTGGCTTTGCACATGGATTGTATTTGTTTAGGATTTTTAAAGCTTTATCAAGAAGCCCAATTTTTATTTTTTGGCCTCTGTAGAAAATAACCCAATTTCCACATTCCAAATATCCCCTTATTCTAAAAGAATCCAATCAAAAATCTTGCTCGAAACTATTATGCTGAATTCCTTCACAATTATATTATGGTTGGTACGATTTTGACCATCATACGAAAGGAAAAGTGCAGTGAAGATCATTACAAGAAGTAGCAGTTATATATTATGATGAAGAGTCGTGATCTTTCTCAAGATATAAACAAATCAACATTGGTAAGCATCGCACTAGACCTCTACTTCTTCAAGTAAATATCATGTGCTCCTAGATATTGGACAAAATTAAGAATGTAGAAGAAACTTCAGAGATTCCAAACACTTCTAATATCACTCTTTAATCACCATAATTTGCTTATTGAACATACCAATTCCTTTCAAGTTTTTATTTTGCTGAAAAGCGTGGGTTTCTCTTACGTAAATTTTGATATTGCAGCATGAGCTTGCACAAGCACCAAAGCATTCTGCGATCTTCAAGGATCCAAGAATAATGTTATAATCCTGCAAAAATGTGATGCCTTCTATAAGAGTAGTCTAGGAAATAAGTGAAAAGAAGAATTTTCCGTGTGTTTTCTTCCATAATAGACATGAAAAATGTGGAAGTGTATGGAAAATACACAAATCGTTAAGGGGAAAGAAAGAATAATAGTGATGATGTTTTGTAGCATCCTCTACATGGCCAATTGAAATTAAATCATTCAAGCCCCATGCCTAAGTGAAAGAATAACAATGATTGTTAACAAATGCAAAGAGAAGAAATAATTCGAGAGAAGGTGAATGCACACTCAAACAAGTGTGACAAATGCGTTTATTATATAAGAAGATGTGGTTATAGATTGGTTTTACGATTACCAATTGAATAACAAATAAATAAGCTCGCATTATATGCTATATAATATGTTATATAATGCTCTTAATGACTAAACTGGAAACAATACTAAATTTATCCCAAAATTTGAGAAATTTTCTAAAGCCCACATGTTTAGTCAATATATCAATAGACTATGCCATAGGTGGAACTTCAAAATCAATAGTCCATTTTGTGTTGCGGTTGTCGAATGGAGGACCGCAAAACAAAAATTTGGTCGTGTGAACAAAGGATATGGCAAATGGTTCACTAATTCTTCGTTACGTGATTCATTGACCAGTGATGACTCATCAATGGTTGAGAGTGTCAACCCCATCTCCAGAGTGCTAAAATCAGAAACTCGGAGAGGTGGATTGAGAAATTTGTTCCAGGCTTGTGTAGCTTGTTGGAGTCTATACAGAGACTTAGTTAGCTTGCAATCTAAGTCACCTCACGCCCTTGCAACACCATGTAGTTCTCATCCAACCTTTTCAGAAAAGCATGGTGAAGTGCCTTCCGATCAAATTGAGTTGCGAAGGAGAGAAATGTGACCATTTGTGCAATGGAAGTTAGAACCAACTCCGCAATAGTAGGAGAAACAAACATCTCCATCTTAGCAGTGGGAGAAATAACCATCTCCGTAGTGGTAGGAGTGAGAACCAACTCCTCCATCTCATCTATTTGTTCATGTATCCCCCTCTATTGGGAAAGGTTTTTCACAACACAATGAACAAACTGTTCACACTCTATTGTCCTTCAAGCAAGTACCTTTGAGTGAGTGGCTTGGCATGCCATCTCACCATGCACCTTTAGTGCATCTGGAATAATGGAGTCTCCATCCACAACAAATTGTTCTTTAGAATGAGGAAATTCATCCTCTCAAGGCAAGTCAACCTCTCATACATCCTGTATGACGGAGTTGTCCTCCACACGTGCATCCATGTTGATCGTAGCAAGATCAACAAGCCAAAATTGGCCACCTTACCCAATACCAAGGGCAAAGATTTGTCTCTGTTTCATATCAAAAACAATACACTTCTTCCCACGAAATATTGGGATATTTTGTTAATTGTGAATAGATAGAAGATTGTTTTGTAACTAAGGAACATATCTAACATTCTATACCAACATTGTATTAGCATTATTCAATCAATGCATATATCTCATATCCCTTCTACTACAAGTGATTCTTCATCAACTAGTACTACGATTCAAAACATATATCTGCAATAAATGAAACATACAAGTCCCTACGACATGAAAAGTGTGTGGATGCGTCAAAGTCAATGATCCAAAGAACTAGTACCCCACTTTATCATGCGAGCATGATGTCGTAAGACGATAAAAAGCATGCTCGTCATCCGAATCTCATTCTTTTGCAATTCTTTGCCACATGTTGGGCCTTGAATATTGGCTAAGTACCAAAGGCCGCGCGCGCACGGGACTAATGAGAAGAATGATGATAAATCTCTAGATTTGCATAAATAAATTAAGCAATAATTAATTAAAATCAACACATGAAATGAAAACTACAGAAGATAGAAACCAAATGTAAATAGAATGGAGCAATTTCTATTGAATATGAGAGGGCATTTTATACAATTTCTTGCTCCTAAAATCATGGAGTCAAGTCTTATCATTTTATCCCCATATCTCTCCTTTATTCCCTAGTCTTACTCTCAATCCCAAGATATTCTCACACATTTCTATCTCTATGAGTTGTGCATTACAACTAATAGTGCACACTCATATATTATTTTATAAATATTAAAAACTATTACTACCAAATAACCCAAACCACTCTTAAGTGTTCACACCATGAACACTATTTTGATAACAAAGAAGAGCGCGCAGGACAAAGAGGTTTAAGAAGGGTTTAGGAGAAACCGAGGCATGCGCGAAGGCAGAACACATGATCAAACGACTTGGCCATATTCAATATTCTGGAGGCACTTGAGGAAAAACATGACCCAACTAGGCATGCTTAAGTGGAGTACGGTGCTAGCCTGGAATTTTAGGGGTCAAGAAAAGGATATTCCACGCAGAATATTCCCAGAAGACATCATTACAGAGAGTGGAGGGTTTATAAGGGATAAGCATTCACCATTGGAGGACCACATTGACACTTGGCATGCGATCTGCTTGGAAGGCATGGCGGTGGGTGTTGATCCTATAAAAAGAGATGCTCGGACTAGAGAAAGCAGTACCAGATATCATCTGAAGAACATGCAAGAGGTAGAGAGAATGCATCAAGAGTAAGATGTTGAGTAACAGAGAGTTGCAGTAATGCTAGGATTTAGAGCACTTAGTGCTAAGGGTTGTGAGGGATGTCATGAGCCTCTGTATGGAACTAAGATCTGTAACAAGAGTTAAAATGGAAGGGTAAAGCTAGAGTCTCATGCTACGAAAGATCTGTAGGGATTGGATCCCTGTCAGTTAGCATGTATGGTCCGAAATAAACCCTTTTGATTATAATATGGCTACTGAAAATGAATGTGTGTGTGTGTGTGTGTGTGTGTGTGTGGGTTTGTTCTGCATATCATGTTTAAGGGTGTAAACCCTTGTGTTATATGACCGTCATGGCTCATATCTGGTTTATTATGCTTATTACATTGTTATTAAGTTTCTGTAATGCATTGATGTGTGGATCTGTAAGTTGCCCCTTCCGCTTTTCTTCTAAGTAAAATGTACTTCTCATTCTACAATTCATCCTCCACTTTGGCAAAACCTTCTCACAATGCTCACATAAAGGAGGGGCTCGACGCCCGCGCGTGCCTCGGTGAGTGCCCAGCGCCCATTAGGTGATAGGCCGACGCGCTTGGGGTTAGAAAGTAATATTGAGGATAGATAAAATGACTACATCTTGGTTCCATTGTGAGACCTCTTTTCGAAGTTGTTGTGAGAATGGTGTGTGATGACAAAACGCTTGACGTTGGACAGTGTCGAAGCATGGTTTAAGAGCACGGAGGATGAATTTGCTCATAGAGATTTAGTATTGGACCTGAGTTTGATGCACATAAATGGGTAGAAGAGCACATGTATCATGAGTTGTATGAGACCTTCTTTTGTTGCTTTCCAGTGGAGTTGTATGAATGGCTTTCGCGTATGCATCTAGATCAAGTGATACTATAGATCTCGCGTGTGGACCCAAGATGAGTATCAGAGGTTGTAGGATGTTGATCTGACTTGGACACGTGTTGTGTTGATCATTGGTGGAAAAGAGTGTTGACCAGTTATACCCTAGAATACGCTATTTCTACGTATTCTTGTCCGGAGGTTGTTGAGTTTGAGTTCTTAAGGGAGCCTAGAGGATCATTTTTGCGTGTTATCCCCTTAGCTATAAAGATCCTGATCATTACACTAAGTTTGGAAGCATTTCCTATGGCCGGCTAAGCTTATTCTGCGTTGGGCGAGGAAGCTAGGGTGGAGAAGGATTTGAACTCATGGCTAAAAAGGAGAGGGAGGAAAGATGACTCAAGTATAATGAAGCTCGTGAAAGGGAGTTAGTTAGACAACGCGAAGTTGCGAGGCGATGGATTTACTGAAGCGCGACGTTGCGGGAAGGAATTGAGGTTCACGCATAGGACATGGAGCCCGAGCAATCAGTGCTACCCCCATCTTGGCAAGCGCGGGAGAGAGACCCCTTCAACTTCGATGAAAGCTCGTCACTCGGAGAAAGGAGAGAGTCGTCGGTGTGCATCTAAATCCACACCGACCAACCCCCAGCGCTTAGTTTTTCAAATCCAAAATAAGTATTGTTAACCTAGTTGGTATTGGTGGAAGTGACCGATCAAAGACCTTTACCTAGGTATAACTTTTCATTTGGCACATCTATGGATGCACAATCATTTCATGTGTTTGGTGGTATATTGTGCGGAACGACATTTGGGCAAAGTATGAGTACACAAAGCTTGGGTATCGCGTCGGACGTGGTGCGGGACACACATCGGTAGCGATGTAATATCACGATCGGCGCGTTGGCGCATAGTTCAACGTGCACAATGGGGACACAAGGCACTACTTTAGGACCTTCACCAACTACGGGAGGTGGATCTAGTGTAATAGGCACTAGTAGACCTGGCGGATCTGTGGATCAAGAGGAGTAGGTGCGATGGATCTAGTGGATCAGTGGTGGAGGCAACACCGAGGGGGAATCAACGTTCTAGATCGGGCGAACACGGGCCTTAACCACCTCAAAGGCAAGTATTCTTCAAAATATCTCTGCATCTACCATAGGATTACAAAGGTGTTGAGGATGTTACAAAGCATGTACACAAGTGCGAGTTGCTATGGCACACAAAGGGGATCACTACCCCAACAAAAGGCAAGTCAATTTGCAACAACATTGCGGGGACGCACACATAGTTGTACCGTAAAGTATGACCCCACCGATAGTGGTAGATTATAGTGTTGTGGAATGCCTTCTTAGCTAAATTTCATATCCCTGAGTTTGAACAGAAGAGCATTAGCACACTTGAAGGAGATTCAACAAGGTATGATAGAGAGTGTGTGGGAATATGATGCACATTTTAAGACTCTTATCAAAACTATCTTATGATATTCATCCTTCTCAGCATGCTCAATGGTTTGTTGGAGGGTTGATAACACCTTTTAGGAGAGCGCTTTCGCACAAGACTTTCACGACCCGTGCGAGGCCTTGGAGGTTGCCCTGTGCATTGAGGTTGTTTGAAGCGTGGATACGGTGATAGCCCTTTTCTTAAAGCTCAAATTGTTGCATGGCAAAGCAAATGGAAAAGCTATCTGCGAACTCGGGGCATGAGACTAACAAAGGGCCTATGGTGCATAGATTGTGAGGTAGAAGGGCATACAAAGGACAGTTGTCCTTGAATATCGGTATGCCATGACAGTGGACTGTGAGATTTGCCACGAAGATCATGATGCAAGTAGGTGTCCACTCTTTGCAGCGCATGATCCATAAGAATGTGTCTTGCTATTACAAGATTTGCACCTCTACTACTCATGACACCAAGGATTAGTAATTGATTGACCAGATACATGATGCCATTGATATTGGTGTGCACCAAACCAGCCTCACAAACAATTCCAAGGACGATGGTCATCACTATGAAGGGTGCGCGAGATGGAGGGGCACGTGGAAGAGGTTTTAGAGGAGGATTTCATGGTCGTGGCAACCGTGGAGGAGGAAGAAGTGAGTTCCGTGGAACTTGTTACAATTGTGGATCTACGAGCACTATAAGCGCGAATGCCCTAATCTGAATGCTCTTGGTGTGGAAAGAAGCACAAGTATGAGGAGTGCCCGGTTATTTGAACATATGAGCCAACAACACCGAAAGGACAAAGGCGTCGGAATGGTAAGCATAAAGAAGGCCGACTCATAATGGATGCCAAGGGTGGCACACGAATCCGAACTAGAACTCATGTTAGGGACAACGCTGAAATTTGAAGCTTCGCATGCAAGAAACATCAAGGCAGAAGCCACTGGTTACAAGAGAAGAGGTGGTGTATGGTAAGTATCCAAACCCTACTCATCAAAAAGAGGTGTATCAAGAGACCATGGATGTAATTCAAAGCCTACAAGGAGAGATCCAGTGCCTAAAGGAGTAGTCAAGGCAGTTAGAACAAAGAAAGAGCGTTGAGGCTCCGCATAGAAGGATCTGGATGAGGTCAGGGAAGTATGCAAAATGCTAAGGCAAGAGAATATCATTCCTTTGATAGGGGAATGGTTACTGTAAAAAGCGTACACCGGAGCAGAGCGCGAGAGGCAGGTTCTACATGCTAACCTTCCTCCCCACAACCTCAACTATGATAAGGAGATTACCTTGAATGCGGTTGTGGATGGATGGCTCCTAAGCAATATTTTGATTGACACGGGTGCGGAAGTCAATGTTCTCACCCTGGATGCCTGGAACCAAACGGGAAGGCCCCCATTACATCCATCTTCAAATGTGTTGTATATGGCCAACAAAACAAAGGCGATGCCCATTGGTGTTTTAAAAGATGTTGCTATCACTATCCAGGGGCAAAATTCACTGGAGATTTCGAAGTCTTGGCGTTAGCCGAGGCGGACAATTTTCCAAAGATTACTTGGGCCCCCTGGCGTTATAAGAACGATGTTAACCAACGATTAAATAAAGGGTACATAAGTTTTGAGAACAAGGAAGAACGGATAATCATCCCCTTGACCGATGGGAAGTTTGCACCCTATACGGAGCCCTTGGGAGAAGAAGTTTTTGACAGGATCTATGTGTGCTCTATCAGGGACCCTGAGATGGTTAATCCTACGAAGGAGTTATTTAGTTTGAAGACGCCCAATCTATGAGTGATACCACAAGTGTAGCATGTGACGATTGGGCGCACAGGACTTATGAGTTAATTGGGCGGCAATTGAGAGGCTCAGTTACAAGAGTAACAAAGGCGCACTCAATCAAGCGCCTAGGAGGAAAGAAGTTGCCTAGCTATTCTGGAGGATCCAACCCTGATATTTTCTTACGAGAAATGGAGACCCAGTGGAAAAGTGAGATCGAAAGAAGAAGGATGTTGAGCTATAACTTGCTCGGGACTGCAACGTGCGTTGGTGGGCAACACATCGCGATAGCCTTCTAGAGTGGCGCGAAGTAAGAATCACATTCTCTGTTAGGTTTTCCGAGGCAATGCACCCACTGTCATACAAGACTATCATGGGAAGGAACCCGCCTCGTTTCACATCCAAGCATGTGAGAAGGCCTAGATGGAAGGCGTGGAAGCCTTGTCACCTTCTTTATGGGTGCATAAGTTGTACTCCACTTTACAAGGTTATGCGTGCATGGTACATTCACTCAGAGATGCGCCATCAAAAAGGAAATTGGTAGGAATTGACGGCTGACCTCCTTCAAGCTTTTGAGTATCGGAGTACTAAACCATTAGTGGATAGGGCGTTGCAGGTTGTTAAGTGCCTTACGATGGGAGATAGTGTCATGGCAGAAGATAGAATACTGGAGTTATTGGGTGAACCTAGTTTGGAAGCGCGCTTTGATGAGGAAGAATCAGAAGAGATACAACTTGAGCACGCATGCATGGAGAAAGAGAAGGGAAAGATGGTCTATGTGATAGATGGCGAAGAGATGGAGAATTTGGATGTTAACCATTGGCTCGAAGTGGAACCTAAGGAAGCTACTATTGGGGACTATTGGTCAAAGGAGGAGGTTTCGAAGATCATTGATCTATTGCGCGAGTTTTAGGACTTATTCCCACGCGGGTACCATGAGCGTAAAGGAGTTCACCATTCTCTTGGGGAGATGTGGATCAAGCTAAAGGAAGGGGCGCGACCGATTCGGAAGAGACCTTACCTAATGAATCCAAATTTGCGCGTTCGGGTCAAGGAGGAGATAGACAAGATGATCGCATCAGGCATTATTGAAGTTATGGAGGAATCAAAATGGATAAGCCCCATGGTCATCAACAATAAGAAGGATGGAAGGATAAGGATGCAGTGTGTGTAATTGATCCTTTCCCAACCCCTATTATCAAGGAAATCCTAGGAGTTGTTGGGCATGAAACATATTCCTTCACGAATGGATTCTCAGGATATCATCAAGTTAGAATCGCAAAGGATGACCAAGAAAAAACAACTTTCGCCACTAAATGGAGAAGTTTTGCCTACAAGGTCATGCCTTTTGGACTAAAGAATGCACCTGTTGTGTTCTCGTGCATAGTTGTCCAGGCATTTCAAGATTTTATCCATAAGTTCCTTCACTCTACCTTGATGACTAGATAGTGTTTGGACTAGTGAGAGACCATTGTGACAAGTTGCGATTGATGTTCGAGAGATGATGACAGTTGCGCATATCCCTCAACATCAAGAAATGTCTCTTCGCTACTCCATTCGGAACCCTGTTAGGGCATATCATATGCAAGGAAGGCTTGTTGGTGGATCCCGCCAAGTTGTCATTATTATGAGATTGAGGGAACCTACCACCCAGAGCGTTGTGTGCGGATTCCTTGGGCATACTGGGGTCTATCGGAAATTTATTAAAGGGTATGCCAAGATCGCCGCACCTTTGGAAGAGTTACTAAAACACAAAAGTGCATTTCACTGGGGAGAGGCGCAGAGATGGCATTTGATGCACCGAGGAATAGGCTTATCATTGCGCCCATATTACGCTTTCCCTCTTTGGACAAACCACTCCACCTACATGTTGATGCTTCGGGGATGGCGATTGGGGCAGTCTTAACACAACCTGGAGAAGGGATTGTTGGCCACCCCTTGTGTTTTGCTAGCAGGAAGTTGACACCAGCAGAACAGAACTACACTCACCGACCGTGAAGCACTATCAATGATCTATGCGTTGCACAAATTCAAGCAGTATCTGTTGTCAACAACCTTCATATTCTACACAGACCACATGGCATTGAAATGCTTGGTGAACAAGCCCGTTTTACAAGGGCGCATATGTCGGTGGGTCTTGTTGTTTCAAGAGTTTGAGTTTACAGTTGTTGTAAACCAAGAAAGAGTAACTCAAGGCCTGACCATTTGTCAAGGATTGACTCGGGGGGCGCGCAGCATTGAGGATACAATGCTAAACACGCAATCGATTAGGTTGCGGTGCATGCCCTTTGATTTGGAAGATATTGTTGTGTTTCTCAAAATAGGTGTGGCACCGGAAGGAATGAAGACTCTGGAAAGAAAGCAATTAGCCATACGCGTCGGGCCCTACATGTTAATTAGTGGACACTTATACAAGCTAGGTCGCGATGAGGTTTTGTTTGGTGTGTGTGTTAGAACATGTGTGTATTGCAATCATGGAGGAAGCGCACGGTGGGATTGCAGGAGGACACTATGCAGGGAATGCCACCGCGCGAAGATTCTACTAGCAGGGCTTTGGTGAGAAAATATCTAACAGATTGTATTGAGTTTTTCAAGGCCTGTGACCATTGTCAACGCCTTGGAAAACCAAGAAGAAGGGATGAGATTCCCTTGAGGCTAATAGCTAGCGTAGAACCATTTGAGAAGTGGGCCATTGATTTTGTAGGACCAATTTCACTGCCGCCGTGCAAAAGGACTGGTTCGCGCTATATCATCACTTGTACTGACTACTTAACAAGATGGGCAAAGGCAACGCCTACAAAGGATTGCACAACGGCAACAACAACTAGGTTTTTGTGGGAAAATATAATCAACAAATATGGATGTCCGTTGAGTTTAACAAGTGATAGGGGTACCCATTTCTTGAATGAAACAAATCAGAATCTTGTTGGCAGAATTCATGGTAGCCCACCACAAGACTACCCCATATCACCCACAAGCTAATGGAATTATTGAGGCGTTTAACAAAATTCTAAGTCACAAGTGACAAAAATTTGTGATGTGGGAAGACAGATTGGGATGACAAAGTCTCAGTTGTACTATGGGCGTATAGGACTACCTACAAGAGATTGAATAAGGCCACACCATTCCAATTGGTGTTTGACGCGGAAGCTGTGTTACCAATAGAATTTATGCTACCATCCCTACGTATTGCGCACGCAGGAGGGTTAGCTGATGAGCAAGCACTACAAGAGTGCATGGAGAAGTTAATGTAGTTAGACGAAAGGCGATCACTTGCTAGGTGGAGTCAAAAGATTGAAAAGGCGACAAAAAGCATGGCATGATCGTCATATTAAAAACAAACAATTTGAGGTTGGGCAGATGGTCTTTCTTTATGACTCCAAATTTTTGCACCATCCTGGGAAACTAAAGTCCATTGGTTAGGGCCATATATCATCTCGTACATCCTTGATTCAGCGCATGCCAATTACAAGCACTTGGATGGGACGAGGTTACTGTGCCATTTCAACAGAGTAGGTTGAAGCCCTACTATAACTAAGGCTTCCAGTAACCATAAATAAGGCGATTGTCATTTGGCCAAGGATTTCCTTTAATGCATTTCCATTCTTTGTGTTTCCCCTTCTCGTTGTTTGTTCCCTTTCTTTTTGGTGTTTTGTCTTGGCACTGTAGCCACTTATTATTTTCAAAAGTTTTCTCTCTACGCAGAGGACCACGCCCTATTTTTGTGTGGGGTGGAGTAGGAGTAATGCAACAAGTAATGAAAGCTGGTAGTGGAAGCTATGTTTCATGGCCCGCACAGTTGCAAGGATCAAAAGCGCGTAGTCCGGAAGAGCGCGCGTAGAAAAGGTGGACATAAGGAGTTTGGTGTTAGGAGAGCTTTACAAAGACCACATACAAAGGATGAGAAGCGCATGAACAACATGAGGTAGGCAATGTCAAAAATCAAGGTAAGGATAAAGAAGTGCCTTCGACGCTGCAAGCACGCACGTAAGGATCTTCGGTCAGTAAGGATTTTTTGCGCGCTAGGTCAGAGGAGTTTTCACACAAGATTGGGTGCGGGGTAAATGCATTGAAGATTGGCTTTATGGGAAAAAGTCGCCTTTATTACAAAGGTACGATGGTAGGTGGCATTGCATTTATTGCGGAAAAGAAGCAAAAGCTATAAGTAGAAGGTCAAGATACATTATTGTTACCTTGCATTTGTGATATTAAAGAGCTCTTGCAAACTAGGGCATCCTTGAGAAAAGTTGCGCGAAAGAAAGGTGTGAAGATATGAGTGCATAGCTAGTTTGACAAGCGAACCAGGGTGGAAAAATAGTACACGGGCATGAAGGAGGGTTGTTGGAGTTTTCAAAGCCCATAAGTGAATACGCCGTCTTGTGGAAGGAAGGGTTTTTTTCCAGGTTAGGGTTCCACAACTAGGGCACAAGATTGAAGGGATTTTCGCGTAAGAATAGAGCCACAGAGTTGAGCAAAGCCAAGATCAGAAGGAAGAAAAGAATTTTTAATAACCCGACAAGAGAAATGGCACCAAGGAAAGTAACCACCGTTTCACCAAAGAAGGGCAAGGGCAAAGGGAAACAAGTTATTTCCACTAGCTTCAATGAGGAATGGTACACGTAGATGCAATACCCAAATGCATATTGCTTGGAAAGGAATGGGTATCCCACGTGAGAAAGATGGCCGTAAGTGACTACAACCATCGAACAAGCACCACAGAGAAAGAAATGGCATTGGAAATGGTTAGCCCTACGATAAAAAGGACACCAGATGGAATGTCAATCTACGACGATGAAGTAAAGGTGAAGATGGAGAAGGCCGGGTTATTACAACTCTATGAGTTGCCCTATTTTGGTAAACTCGAGCGGTTGTACCAATGGCTGATGTCGCGCACATGAAGACCATTTCTACTTTGCAGGACGAAGAATGCGAATAACTCCCCAGCTAATCTCCAAATTTATTGGTCTTACCTGCGAGGGAGATTCATTTGATGATGACTTGGATGACAAGGAGGCCATCAAGAAGATTGTGGAGGCCTATGACTACAAGAAGGGGTCACGGTACTTCGACATATCTGCAATTTCCAACCCTATGATGAGGATGGTCGTGCGCTTAGTATCCAAGCTGAATGGACAAGAGAGGTGGACACAGTCAACAAGGCCTAGTTGAATGTTTGCCAAAAGATCTCAGAGGGGACCATCTATAACCTCTCAGCTTTCATGCGAAGAAGATCCATCGGTGTCGAGCGAGACAGAGAAAAAATATCATGTTTGCTAACGTCCTCCTTACCATCGTCTTTTCAAAATTGGAGTGCCCGATGGGCCAGACAAATTTGTATGGGAGTACCCAGATGAGAACCCCTCCCTTGCAAAAAGATTTGAGTACACTTGCGAAACAATGACGGCCGCCCACAAGGCACGCCTAGAAAAATGGTATAAGCGGATACGTGACGCATTCAAAGACAGAATGGAGAATACCTGAGCAGTTACTTGTTTTACTACAAGGCGAAGTTGAATTCAGTATATCGAACATTTTTGCATTGGTCGGTTTACTCTAGCAAATGGCGCCAAGGGTCCTGGTGCAAGTTGCCATTCTCCTTCACAACACAATATTTCCAGGCTGGAGTTAATAGATTCAAGGAGACAAAGAAGTTAAGGTTTGACCTCAACACAATAGACCAGGATTACCGCGAGCTGCCCAGAACTTTGATTTATCCAAAGAAGGATGCCTATGTGGAGAAGTATGTCTTCCATGACGTGCACATGGTGAAGCCAAGAACTTGCTGTTCTTTAGAAGAACCAACAAGGGTATACCTGCGCATAAGGCCAAAGTATGAGAAGGGTGCTTATGTGGAAAATGATGTCTCAATCCTAGAAGACCCTACCACAAGGAAGAAGGTCGCGCCAAGGAAGAGGGAGAGTGAGGAGGCACCTAAGAAGAAGGCGCCAAGTATACAGTGCAACGCAATCTGCAAGCGCGCAGAGTCGAGTGCAAAGCCAAGCACCTATACATGGAGAAAGAAGTCCCCCGTGAAGAAAAAAAAAAGACCCCGAGGAAGAGGCGCGAGCAAGAAAAACCCCTTGAAAAGAAGAGTCACCAGAAAGGAGGGAGTCGCTTGCTGAAGAAGAAAAAGAAGAATCTCCTATACTAAATCACCAATTAGGAAGAAGCAAAAAGTAAAAGAAAAGGCGGACTCGGAAGAAACAAAGAGCATGGAGGCCCTCAAGGGCGACGAGGATGACGACGAGCGCGACAAGGCTCAGACCATCCCATGTACGATGTACACGACTCAGAGGAGGAAGGGAATGAAGAGAAGGATGAGGACAAAGGAGACGCTCATGGCAAGGGGGAAAGTGAGGAAGTAAACACCAAGGATCAAAGGACCCCAAGCCTGACCAAGGAGCAAATAGAAGATGCCGCGGAAAGGGAGGTAGTAGGCATAATAAAGGACTTGGTGGAACAGGAGGTGGAGCACAGCGTTGATGAAGTACTCAAGGAGATGGAGGAGGAGAGTGTAGAGAAGGAATATGGAAGCATGGGCGGAGATCCCAGCCTAGTGGTAAGCTTCCCTAAGGCAACGCACACGGGAAGGAAGAGTGTGGTAGTGGCGCAAGAGCAAGGAATGAGTTATATCAATGATCTAAATAAGGTATTGCACGCATTTCCAAAGTATCGTGCCTTCCAACCAACTCCTTGCATGGTCTTCATTCGAAGAAGAGGGTGCCTACCCACATACAAGAAAGATGTTATCTTGGGCTTTTGAGTCCCATGTTGATGAGCCTGAGTTCGAAGTCAACCGAGAGGCGCTGATGAAGATACCAGAAACTAAGGGAGTGAACCCTCTAGTGAATGCTCAATAGTTATCAAATGAGCAAGTTTGTAACGCACTCAACAAGGTGTCGGTGGAGGTTGAGGTGAGACTCTTCGGGAGGAATGATAGAGTAAGGGTCCTGGAGGAAGAACTGGAAAAGAAGAATGAAGAAATCATTGAGAAGGACAAGGATTTAAAGTAGTAAAGCTTATCGGTAGCACACATATTAAGGCACGAATTAAGGGAGAAGGCAAAGGTGCACGAGGTTTATAAGAAGATAGAAATGATTACAAACGCCATAATCTTAAAGCACCCAAACCTGGCCCCGCCTGAGCAAAAATACGAGTCAACCATGCAATGCTTGGAAGACTTGACCCACATCCTCACCATGGAAAGGTGGTCGCTAGAGTTGGAGTCGGCAGAGAGGCATTGGCGCGCCGAAGGAGGAAGAGAAAATGAAGATCGGGAAACAATTACTCGGTATTCCGAGCTCCTTTGCCCGCTTATAAAGACCGTCAGCATGAAATGGTTGAGGCTATGTATGACAATTTCACTGATAAAGACAGGGGTAACGAGCATTCTAGTTGTTTACACATGAGGTGGATCTAAAAGAAAAAAAAAAGGAAACAGGCAAAGCGGGATAAAATCCTAGCCGAGGTTGAGAAGAAGATGGAAGCAATCGAAGCCTTGCATGGGGTTCGATTAAGAATCGGTTTAAGGAGTTGTACCCCCATCACTCGCAGGATGGACACGATGGACGACCTTAGCAAGCAGTTAGAAGGAATTGTTGATACACTGAATGCTAAGGGTGACAAATTAAGTTTTGAGGAGGTGAGCGCTCTAGTGGGTGACCTACTTCAGCAAGTACAGGGTGAAGTGGATGCCTAGGAAAAGATTGAGGCAACAATGAGGAAGGAGTTCCCACTCCTCTTACAAAATAGCAAATTCTTCCATTCTTCCATTCTTTATTCAATTTGTCCTGGATCCCACTATTCTTTATTCTTTGGAGAGGCAAGATGTTTCCGAGGACGGAGAACAAGCTTAGTGTGGGGTGATGTTGGGCCTTGAATATTGGCTAAGTACCAAAGGGCGCACGTGCGGGACCAATGAGAAGAAGGGCGTGTAGGGAGAAGCGTGCAGGACATAGAGGTTTAAGAAGGGTTTAGGAGAAAGTGGGGCATGCATGGAAGGCAGAACACAAGATCAAAGGACTTAGCCATATTTGGTATTCTGAAGGCACTTGAGGAAAAACATGACCCGACTAGGCGTGTTGAGTGGATAAGGTGTCAACCTGGAACCTTAGAGGTCAAGAAAAGGATATTCCACATAGGAATATTCCCAGAAGACATCATTACAGAGAGTGGAGGGTTCAAAGGATAAGCATTCACCATTAGAGGACCACATCGACACTTGGCACACGATCTGTTCAAAAGAGAAGGCATGGCGGTGGGTGTTGATCCTATAAAAAGAGATGCTCAAACTGGTAAAATTAGTACCAGATATCATCTTAAGAGCATGCAAGAGGTAGAGAGAATGGGTCAAGAGTAAGATGTTGAGTAACAGAGAGTGAATAACAGAGAGTTGTAGTAATGCTAGGATTTAGAACACTTAGTGTTAAGGGTTGTGAGGGATGTCATGAGCCTCTGTATGGCACTAAGATTTGTAACAAGGGGTTAAAAAGGAAGGGTAGAGCTAGGGTCTCATGCTAGGAAAAATCTGTAGGGATTGGATCCCTATCAGTTAGCATGTATGGTCTGAGATGACCCCTTTTGATTGTAATATGGCTACAAATGAATATATATATATATATATGGGTTCATTCTACATATCATGTTTAAGGGTGTAAACCCTTGTGTTATATGACTGTCATGGCTCAGATCTAGTTTATTATGCTTATTACATTGTTATTAAGTTTTATGTAATGCATTGATGTGTGGATCTGTAAGCTTCCCCTTCCGCTTTTCTTCTAAGTAAATGTACTTCTCATTCTGTAATTCATCCTCCACTTTGGCAAAACCTTCTCGCAATGCTCACATAAAGGAGGGGATCTGCGCCCGTGGGTGCCTCGCGTGAGCGCCCAGCTCCCAGAGCCCGCTAGGTGATAGGTCGGTGCGCTTGGGGTTAGAAAGTAATATCAAGGGTAGATAAAATGACTACACCACATGTTCCTCATCAAATGGCTTTTTTTCTATTGCAAAAGATCATACTTCCGCTTCTAACAATCCTTCTTAAGGTGCCCAACCTTGTGACAGTAATAACATGTGACTTGATACCAAGTGGAGGACTCACCAGAATGATGTCTCCACTTTCCTTTTGACTATGTGACAAGAGCACTCTCTGATTGGTCACAACTGGATTCTGCTTGAATTTGTCTCCGCTCCTTTTGCAACAAGTAAGAACTCACCTTATCAAACATGAGAGTTTGATTTTCAGCCATTAAATGGAGTGCCTCCACAAATGACTCATATGAAGAAGGTAAGTTGTTCAAAACCAGAGCCACCATATCATTGTTATCCACCTTTTTGTTGATGGAAGATAACTGGTCTCGAGGTCTTTCATCCAAAGTAGGTGCTCAGACGGCAATCCACCTTCTTGTAACTTCACGAAAAAGAGCATATTCTTCAGGTATAAAACCCAACTCTTTTCGACGTCGACATTTATCCTTCAAACTGGCCACAATGTACTTGCCACAATGGCATTCCACACCTCAGGTATCAAATCATCCGATACTGAAAATTTTAAAAGTAAGAGAGCCTCCTTATGATGCCTGTCATAATCAGCGAGGTTCGTAGTAGGTCTGCCTTTGCTACCCGTGATTATCTTATCACAATTACGAAATTCTACAAGCGTCACAATCTTATGGCCCTATACATTGAAATTTGTGCCCGTCAATTTCTACGAGTCTGGCAAAATCAGGTTTGAAATATTCGCCATTTATATTCCAAAATAACGGAAATAATAAACAAAACTGGAAAAAAACTTGATTTAAAAGTTTGTCTTCTGCCCTCGTCGTGTTGTATCTATATGACTGTGTAAAGACTTTTGTCGTGCCCTAGGAAGGAACAGTAGTCACGACTGGAGGATTGCGACTATATATTATCCTCCAAAACCAGTATTTTGCCCTCAAATGCCTTCGAAAGTCAGTTATTCTTCCTCTCGAATGTCGGTAGTCGCAACTGTAAAAATGGATAGTAAATGCCAGGAATTCACAATTGCGAAAAACATGCAACAAATGCCGTCACAACCGCTGCGACTCGTAAAACAGGTTATTTTTGCCCTCATGACTGCTGCAACTGGTAAAGCAGGTTATCTTTGCTCTCACGACTGCTGCAACTGGAAAAATAGACAGAAAATGTGCTTCCGCGACTGGTAAAAAAGTGAAAACAGGCCTTCGTGTTTGTGCCCTTTCGATTCCACGACTATGCCCTTTGGTTCCACGACTGTGCCCTTCGAAACAGGCAATAAATGCCCTACGCGACTGTAGAAAAAGACAGCACACACAGCGTGCCCTAGATTCCTGCAAATCATGACCTCCACAGGCTTCTTTCTTCCTCAAACTGTGAACCTTTGCTCTGATACCAATGTTAGCATATGCAAAGAGAAGAAAGAATTCAGAGAAGGCTGAATGCACACTCAAACAAGTGTGACAGTGTTTATTATATAGGAAGAGGTGGTTACAAATTGGTTGAACAGTTACCAACTGAATAACAACTAAATAACTGCATTATATGCTATATAATGCTCTATATTTTAACAGTGATGAGGTTTTGTAGCGTCCTCAACATGGCCGATTGAAACTAAATCATTCAAACCCCATGCCTAAGCCTTTGTAAAAGAGGCCTTAATATCAAAAGCCCGTGACATTAAGGCAGGTGTAACTGCCACAATAACCCAAAGTCCCTTATGGGTAAAATCAATCCTACAATCAAAATCATGCACAGTCAAGCAAAAATGTGAAGGAAAAAAGTTATAAACCCAACATTAAATAAAATAGTCTTGCCTTCAACAGACCAATTCTGATAATGAAAACTTCAAACAACATAACATCTGTATTTTGTAGTGCTGCCAAAAATACTAGATACAGAAAAAACAGTTCGAAAAAAAATTACCTTCAGTGGTGCTGCTGAGGAGGGTACTGTAGGACAAAGCTTCTGAGTTGCAGATGATTTAAGCAAATCCACATGCTCTTGGTATTTTTCTTCCCCTCATTCAAAAACGAAGTTCAGAACCCTAAGAGAGGAAAAATGAGATGATAATGTCGTCAAAACAATACAGATCAATTTAACCATTGCCGAAAAGTTAAAAAACTATACACGAATAGATACTTGTGGCTAAGATTCATCTCATTGTTGTCAAAAATTATGAACATCATAAAAATCAATCAGGAAAAATAACCAGCCATCGATACTGCCATAACAGCCAAGCTCGGCTCATTGTAAAAAGTTTGCCTATAGGCTTAGTGAAAATATATTTGCTCATTGATGTTTCCTTCTTTAGAGATGCTTGTCCTAACTCTTAAATGGCATGGTTGGATGGATAACCATCTTAAAAATTATACCTAACAGACAAGCTCGACATCAATTTAACCCCTGGGTCCAGAGGAAAGTATTTTCTGGTGGCCAGATTTTATTTGTGTTTTAAATCAGAATGAAGAATGGTTCAACTGGGCTCTCTTTTTCCCTCAACATTTAATAGTACACGCTCTTTTGGTCTGCTGCATTATTTGCTGGAGAAGGTGACTATGGTCTGCATCTGCAACATGTGCAACAATAGAGCCTCCCTACTCCATCTAAGGAAAACAAAAGGAAAGCTTGTTGTTCAGCGCCCAACCTGCTACAAACTCCAGGATTAGGGTAGGTGGTCAAAATCCACCGATATGAATATTAAAGGGTCATTTCAAATGTTACACACTCATTCACTCATTTGATCACAGTTTCCTGTCTCAAATCAGCCTATTTCAGCTTCTAGCAGTTAGTTTGCTCATTTGCTGATTGCATGAAAAGAGTCTTAGTTGGAATGCATTATGGATATGCAAGAGATTACAAAAGGGATTCTATGCCGGCCATATGGATAGCTAGCTAATGGAAGTGATCGAAGTTAGATTACTAAAGTTTGTTGGCTTTTTATTGGTATGTGTTTAAGTCATCTCAAGATACCTCCATGTGTTATGATCATCCTAAGGACATTCTTCCTTGTGTATTTTTGGTAATAATCACAAGGCAAGGAGATTCGCTTAGCACATACACACAGTAAGCACTTGTTATCAGGGAGGAGGAACAGTGAATGTGATCAAAGTTGCTTGACATACTCATCATACTTAGAAATATACAAGAAAAACTCCAAAGCATACATCTGATATAACACTGACTATGGTAAGTATCTCAAACATTGACTTGTCAATGCTTTGGATCCAACTCGCAGGTCATTTTAGTAAAAAGGTAACCATGAAAGTGATATGTACCCACATGTATGAATCACTTTCCCTACATTAGTTTACCTATCTTTAAATCTTAGTTAAACAGTTGTGTATCTATTTATACTAGTACAGATATCTTAGATTTATCTATCCGAAAAATGCTGAGACGTATCAATCTAGAGGACCCTATTTTGGATTTGCCACATAGTTTTACAAATTGAAGTGTTTTATATTGATTAACGGTTCCATCAACTTCTCTGCAAAATGTTGACTGGTGATAGATGGTATTAATGTGCCTGCACCACTGCATCGGACATAAAAATATCTTTCAGAAAAGAACGGGCTCCAAAATCCACCATATGCCATACATATTGTGATTTTTCGATCACCTCTTCCAAGCAAGAATTAAAGTTGCCTTATGATAGTCAAATGAATGTCACATTTAAGGTCGGCCATTTTTATTGACATCTCACTCTATTTCACTTCGCCACCACCCCTGGCTGCCATTGTAGGTTACATGCATCAGCATGATAATCTGAGGATCAATATATTACCATGGTTTGCCATATCTCTGGGGATGGATAAATTGCAGCTTGGGGAAGGGAGGTGTTGTGTTAATATGCAATTGCTATGAAACCTAAAACCCATTCCCTTTGAGGTAAATAGCTTCAAGGCACAAAGGTTTGGCACCTTATACCTGTGACACTAACAATATGGTCATGGGGTGGAATCAGAAATGGACTTTACCTTGATTATGTTAGAAACTGGAACACTGAGAGGGGGTGAATCAGTGTTCAATTCAACCTTAAACCAAAACCAATCAGATTGTTCACTTAATCAGTAATGCACATCAAAAGAGAAATAGCAATCACACACACATAGGAGACAAGAATTTTTAAGTGGGAAACCCAATTTGGGAGAAAACCCACTGAACCACAGCACTATAGGCCAAGAGGTTACAAAATGTTTTGAGCTACAACTCAACTGATGAAGCTACAACTTCAAGTCAAGCAACAACTTGACAATATGCAAGCCACAACTTGCCAGAAAGCAACCACTTCCTGATTAGACTGAGCTACAACTCAGTAAGTACATAAAAACTGACCACACTTCAATTGGATGTCAAAACATCTGATAGTGATCCTAGATTAGCAATCTACCTTTCACAATTGACCTGATCTTTCATCAACTTTCCTAACTTCATTCACCTCTCTGTCCACCTGGTATCTAGACAATTGTCACCCTCACTGATTTGTACTAGCTGCAAAAATCTTCAAACTCGCTGATTTCAATCTTCTTCAAAAACACTGTCTTAACATTGACTGCAATCTTTCCTCAATTCACTGTTTGCATTGACTGTGATTTTCTTCAATTCATTGATTTGCATTTTCTTCAATTCACTGTTTTGTATATTCTTCATTCACTGTTTTGCATATTCTTCATTTACTGTTTTGTTCTAACTCTGATTTCACATTCACAAAAACCACCTTGTCTTCAACAACTCGCACTTCTCTGTAATTTCCTTTCTATCTGCAAGTAACCTTTTCTTTTTCACACATCCTTTTTATCACAATTTTGTTCATTTGCATATATCACACTCCTTGGTCTCGATAGCAAAAATATTTTTGTTCATCAATTGTCTTTTGATTGCTACACATTACCTTTTCAACTTCTTTGTTGGATGACTGCTAGCTCTTTGACTCCCTTTCATACATACAAAAACAAAACTTCTATTGATTTCAAAAACTCGCACCCTTTGCTCGAGCTACAGGCTCTTCATCTCCCATTAAAAGCTCAAAAGACTTTGGCTTTGTATGAACAAGACAAAAAAAAATGTCTTTCTGCATTCCCATGTCAAACTTTGAAGGCATTTCATGTGATTATGATTGTTTAGAGCTATTCAAATTCCATAAACTTCCACTCAGCTCGAATTGAACAGACCTTGCATCATTCATCTTCACAAAGGACAAGAACTTAGCAAAATCACTGTCTTTCAGACTGTGGCAGTGCCAATTTTGCATTCAAGTGATGACCTCCAAAGTGTTGAGCCCTCCTTGACCTTCACTGAGATTCAAGACTTCTACAAATTAGATTATTTTATTCTACAAAAAGGCTTCAATATGAAACCCTGCACAGTGTTGAGATAGCACACAAAACTGGTGCAACACTATCTCTCATGAAGAATCTGGGTTTTAAGGCATTGCACGAGCTCTTTTGGATTGATTCAACCATGACCAGGCTGAAGGAAGGAGTTACAGAGCATTTAATTCGAGTTTGAATGAGAAAGAGCATTCAAAAACATCAAACCACGAACCTGCAGACATTTCCACGAACTCCAAGATTTCTGTCATCGAATTCTCTCAACACACTTGATGAAATTTGAAACGTCTTTTTGCAAATGTTTTTTATGAGGGAGACAGAGATTTGTTCCAAAAACTAGAATTTTCTGTCGGTTACAACATGAGATTCAAGCAAAAACGTTTTGTAAACCCTAGGAACAGGGTTAGAGCAACTGTGCATACCCAAAGTCCCAAAAACTTTGATTTCTCACTCTAAGTATGATGAAAACAAAAAATTCAAAATGTTGAGTCTTTGTGAGACCAACTTCCACCCTTTCCGATCAATTAGCAACCTTGGAGATCCTTCATTAGCTCCCAGCAACCAAGAAAGCAGGTACAGTGATGATAAAACATGACAGTGTATTACATTTGGAGATGAAAACATGCTTGAAGGTTTTGAATAGGAATTTCAAATAATATGTGGATCAAAGATGAATGCAACACCTCAAAAATAGTGCACAATAGGCATCTGTAGGCAGAACAACAAGTTCACCAGTTTGTTCATTGCAGCACAGAGGAAATTCGGTCTTCTTTTTCACTGTTTTCAAGACCAAAACCTCTTCAACCACTTTTGCAACACCTTCACCTTTGAGGTACAAACCTTCCTGTCTACAACATGGTGTTCAAGAAGATTTTGAGATTATCTTCTCTGAGATATGAGGCTTGTCAAGCAACCACAAGTGTACAAGCTCTACAAAAATACTGTATACAAGCTTTACAAACAGCTGCTAAAAGTGCACTTTGGAAATAGCCATACAACACCACTGCACTTGAGAGATCTCAACACACTACTTTGCTCTTGTAGAAGAGAAACACACTTAATGAACCCTGACAAGCTCATTGCACCACCTCTTACTGAAGAAAACAAGCTTGGAGGCTTAAAAACATGACTGTCCCAGACCTAGCCCTGCACAACACAAGCATGCCCATATACCATAGTTCACCTTGAAAGCAATGGGATCATTATTTTGACTCACATGAGGTCTCTTATGCTTCTAAGAGATGTTTCTAGCTTGCACCAATGATTTAGAGTTGGAAAAAATCAAATTTGGCCACTCAACTCAAGAAGATGCTTTGAAGAGAGAATGAACCCTAGCAATAGAATGCTCATAACTTTCTTAATACATGTCCAATTCACCTGAAACTTTTTGCACTATCTCAAGCTTGGAATCCTCTACAAAAATTCATTCTATGATTTATCCGAAGGATGCACTATATTTTTTCTTGAGTGTTAAGAAGCCAAACACCTTATTATGCAATTTTCAAAAAGCCTGTTTTAGAAAAACTAGCATAACTTTCACATACCTTCTCGAACTTGATGAAATTTTTCCTAGAGCACCACAACTCACCCTCTACATGATCCATAAGCCCATTTTCCATAATTATGCTTGTACTCTTCTATCCCATCTCATTTGCGTCAACCTGCACTACCAGTTCTCAAAGCCACGTTCTATGCACTTTTGAATCTTGACTCCAGGAGCTAAATTGAGCCTTGTTTTTGCTCACATATGTTGCAGACACTATTCCTAGGCTGCTCCCATGCTCACACGACCTTGCCATGACCTGTACCAACTTCTCTGAAAGATCCCGAAGGGTCTCCCTTATGCTCCAATGAAATTTTAAATTAAATAAAAACAGTAAATGCAGATTTATGGATGTTATTACAAATTCCCTAATGCAGATCTGAAAAATGCGACTAGGGTTTAGGAGAGATCTTAATGCAAAAGACACCCAAAAGTAGAGTTTTGATTTCAAATGATTAACCAAATATTTAGAGACTGAATCATGCCAAAAACTGAATTTATTACAGCCAATACAACCCAGAAAATCAGATCTGAAGTCTGCTAATAATCTGCCTGAAAACCCTCAAAATACACTTCAGAATATGATGCAAATACAGCGATTTGTTTTACAATATTACAGAGAATATTTGACAAATATTTTTGAGGAAAAATACCTCTGAAATCGCTGCCAAACTGTCCACAATAGATCGACCCAGCTGCTGATCAAAAACACTGAAAATACCTTCAAAACCTTCCACCTACACTGCTGAAATGAACCCGGAAATCTGATTAACCACGCTGGAAATTTCTGAGTGAAATCCCCTCTCAATCCCTTGGGGTTTTCGTCCACAAGAGATGAATCCACAAGGGTTTTCGTCCTTGGAATCCCTGATAAAAGCAAGAGCTCTTAACAATGCAAAAAGCTGATAATATAAATCTGGAATGCCTCCTAAGCAAGTCGACTTGCTCTTATAAAGGGAAAACAGCCCATAAACACCTCCACACCCAGCCAATCACGTTATTTCTTTCCCCTAGGCTGGTCGCACTTTTCCCTCATGGGCCTAATGACACTTTTCCCTATTTATGGTCCCAAAAGCTAGTCGCACTTTTTCTTTTAATACAATTAATTTTTAATTGTATTTTGACATTGACCTTTCACTTTATTAATAAACTTTATTATTTATTATATGTGCATTCATAATATTATTTTTTTAGAAAACAATAGCACTATATAATAAAATAATAAAGCTTAGTCACCCTAGAAACCTCCCTTGGCCGTCGGGTAGACAAAAAGGGCCAAAGGTCTTCGTCCTAAGCTCATTCAGAAAGAGGGGACATTACATTCTCACAACTCATCAAGCACCCGAAACAAGCCTAAGCGAGCCGGTTTCAACTGCACCTTCCACCAGATGACTGATACACCTTGTGAGACCTCTTGCTCATGCTTGCAACATTATTACTAACCTGTAGACCATCGATACCAAAGCAAGCCAACTCCGTACTCTACCATTAGAGACCAACCACATCTCAATTTGAGCTTGTAGCATCTTGAAACCAATCGTAATCATGCACGAATCTTCTTGAAACCAACATGAACCACTAATCACCATTGAATACCACCTAACTTGAATGCTCTTTCACTCTTCCTTTTCCATCAATGCCATGTGACATTAATGACAACCACCAATGCAACAGGGTGCAACAGATTGATCGGGCATTGAAGAGCATGTGGCACCGAGGGTCTCCATGGAGGTTAAAGTGACTATGTGCACCCTCTATGACCATCATTTAGACAAGAAATACTAACCTAATTAGAGCAAAGATGGGGAACAAATAATGGTAGTGCACAACTTTCCTCTTTGAAACCCTGCAATTCTAGGAATATCCTATAGTTTTGAAAATTGTTCTTGAGACTCGGAAACTTTTTGTTCTATTCTCCCTCTCAGCTCCATTTTCTTGCCTTCAAAAGCAAAGGGTGTCCGACTCTTGACCTCCATTTAAAGGTTTCTTCCTTTTTACGGTTTTTTCGGAAGTGTTCCCTATTTGACATGTTCTTTTGAAATTTCAGCCCAACCTCCTCCAACCAATGCCTTAGACTTCAAAGTTTGAGTTGTGTTTCACACACTGAGATTTTGGGCTCTTTTACCAAGTCTCCATTATTACCCTAGACAGTCTCAATACCAACTCTTGAACTTGCAAGCTTCTGGTTTTTCCATTAGCAATCTCTTACTGCACAAAGCAATTATTGCAATGGGAGGCACACATGAGGGCAACTATAGAATTCAGTTGTAGATTGGAAGCTCAAGGGATGGCAAAGCAACAGTTTGGTAGTTTGACATATTCTACCAAAAACCCCTTGCATCTAGGAAGGGGATAATATTTACATATTTAGTCTTCAAATTTTGGTTCCATATGTTATTATGGGCATACATGCCCTTTCTCTCTTTTGTTGCTTGAACAGCACATCCGTGTTTTCCTATAATTATTGCTCAGCCATCCATGAAGAGCTTCAGTCTTCAGCAAGGTAGGAGATTTGCTCATTATGACTGCAAATGTGAAATTGTTGTACATTCCCAATAAAGTAAAGTGACATGTAAAGTACTTAATATGGTTATATAAGGCCATGTTTATCAGTCAAAGGACATTGGTAATTCTCATTGTTTAAATCATAAATGTAGAAATTATTTCTGAAACTTTGATTCACAAGCATTTTCCAGAACTAAGTCCTAGTTGGTTTCCAATTTCATTTTTATATCATCCTTTCTTTTAATGGTATTGTCATGTCCCTTTTTGGAGGCTGATTTCTAAAGACCTTAACCCATTCTCTCTGTGGGTCTAAGGAGAAAAGCAAGGGGAAGATCTGAATTATGTTTTTATTGTTGTTTAGATAGTTGTTTTCATTTATTATCATTTATCCTATTGGAAGCCTAGCGCTCCAATAGAGGAACTTAAGTAGTTAGGTAATAAAGGTATTATGAGCATGTAGGCTCCAAATACCATTTAAATATTTAAAAACACTTACTTTAAGGGGTCAGCCATCATTTCTTATGTTCATAAGCACTCCTTGTGGCTATTTAAGGAGGTCGTTTGGGCATTAATGATTCATGTTTTTGGTGATTATTCATATCTTGGTGAAAGTTGGCTAGTGTAGCCCTTTTACTCTCTCAAGGATGAAACCCCTTGGGTTGAGGACCTCATCCAAGGACGAAAACCCTTCATGAGATTTTGGTGTGCAAGTTGGTTTGAAAGGCAATAAAGTATCTATTTCTTGCAAGTTTGGTCTCTTTGGTGCCATATTATATTTGTTTAGAGTGGAGCGACCTACCTTGGAGTGGAAATTTGGTATGTGTGATACTAATTTGGCAAATTCTGAAATTACTAGCTTATTCTTCATAATTTATAAGGCCAATATCTTGAGTTTCATGAATTTTGGTGCTTCCTAAGTTGAATTGTGAATTTTTAAAGTAACACTGCAGACAAGGGTTTCATGAAATTCATATCTCCATATCTAGGGTATTAAAAATCAGATTTCTTGCATTATATGATTGTTGATGTTATATCATAATTTTAGAGACTTAAGTGAAGTTGATTGGAAGGGTTTTGAAGGCACGAAGGTGGGGTTGAAACCCCAAAACAGGTCGCTGCCCTAGAAAAGGGTTTAATTTGCAGGTTTACAGGTTTATAACAGCAGCTCTATAATCTAATTTGTGAGTTTTTAGCCATTTCCTGAGTCCCCCTAAAAAGGGACATTATAGATAATTTCATTTTAAGGAAAAAAATTGCACACCATTCTTTTAATATTATATGTATCAAAATATGCAATGAACGTAATTTGATATGACCAACCCTTAAAAGAGATGAAACCAAATTTAATTTCTTATAGCCATATATTGCTACAGTGGTATAACTAGTACAGATATGTTATGTATATTTATCTGAAAATGCAGATAGATAGCAATCTCAAAGCTCTTATCTTGGATTTTACATATACCAAACCAATTACTAACTATAATACTTTCTCCGAAAATTTTCCACTTATGGGTGACAAATAGCATCTCAATCTAGTTGCACCACTGTGTTAGGCTCAAAAAAAACTTTTGGGGGAAAAAATAGCGGGCTTCAAACTCCACCGGATGGCTAAGATATTACAATTTTTCGATTGACTTCTCAAAGCAAAAAGAAAAAACTTCTGAGTGACCATTAAATGGACATCACATTTAATGGTGAAAAAGTATCATGTGACAGTCAAATGGACATCAAATTTAACATCTTAATTAATTGTTTATGCATGGGCATTACAGCCTCACATCACCACCACTGACTGCCAATGTAGAATGTCTATCAGCAAAACTAGCTTAGATATCTTAAATACACATCTAAATAAGCGGAAAAGTAACTACCTTGGATCTGTCACATACCACACTAATTAAAGACTCCATTACCTTCTCCGAAACTTCCCCACTGACTGATGACAGATGGTCTAAATCTAGTTGCACCACTAGGTCCGGCTCAAAAACCTTTCTAAGGAAAAAAAAAAAGAGGCTATAAACTCCACCATATGCCCAAGATATCAAGATTTTTCTATTGTCTTCTCCAAGCAAGAAGAAAAGCTTACGTATGAAAGTAAAACGGGTGCAGAATTTACGGTTGAAACTGCCCTATGGTAGTCAAACCAATGTCAAATGCAAGGTTGGACATTTTTATTGACATCTCACAAGAATACACTAACTACTCCCTCCTCACCCTCTTGTCTATCAATGCGTTATGCCTCTCGGCGTAAAGAGAGATGCGGCGGGGTGGAAGAGTATATCAATGCTGGAAAAGATCAGCAACTATGATCACTTACTTTAAACCAACTCCACATGTGTGACTATTGGAGCTCAAAATTGCACCCTAGATATGATCGATGAGGATCATGAATTATGAGGCAACATGGGACTGTCTCTCAGTTGTGGGACCTGTGAACTAAAACAGACCTCCGGAGAAGGCCAGCCTTCCTCTACCTATTTCTAACACTAACACTACTCCTAAAACTGAAAGCAAATCCTAACCTAAACATGCCAAGGGACCAAGGATAGAAAGAGATGCAAAAAGGGGAAATCCTAAGCTAAAGAAGGCGATAACATCTAGAAAATGGTCAATCACTCTCCACGAAGGTGATAGAACTAGAAAATGGTCGATCACTCTCCACGAAGGTGACAGAAAGAGGGAAAACGCGAGAGAAAGGGCGAACGAGCTCACCACAGAGACAAGAACCACGCAGATCCGGCTTTCTTCACACGAACAACACATGAAATGGAGCCTGCAAGTAAGAGGGAACACACAACATGCCAAGAAATGCAAATAGAGAGGCAAGGAGAAATAAAACGTGAGACCAGGGCTAGAAAGATAGCCACAAAATCCGATTTTATTGCTAAAGGATGCACAATCGATTACATTCATGGAAGAAGGTGAAATACATTACAGAGACCAAATACAAGGTTTGAAACCCGTGGGAAGTCGGCCACCATTTTGGCATGGTGTCGTTACAACAAAGAGAGATTTGTTTTAATGAGTAGAGCTCTTACATTTATAGAAGATGAAGGAGAGAAGAAGAAAAATAAGAGGGAAATTGGATTTCAATTTCAACCACCAACATTAATTTCTTTGAGAAAACGGGGAGCCTCTGGTTTGTCCACTGCAACACGTCATTTCCCAAAGATGGGTGCCCATACTGCATTAAATGCTAGTAGTTGTGTCGCCTGGAACTGCATCTCTTGCGTGTTGGAAACGTCTTTTGTCTTTACGCTTAACAATCTCCCCTTTAATTTATGAAATCTAATTTTATTGTGTGGAGGAGGTCAATATTCTTCAAATCATATCAGATTCAAAAAAATCTTATTCTAAATCTCCATCAATTACAACTCCCGCAGAAAAATTGTTGTCCTTATCACGCGGCTCTTCATTTTAATTTTGCGCGGTTTTGAGTTATGCGGCTTTGTCTTCTTCATTTTCCGGCTCCACTATCTCTTTTGCTTGGCCCACGGTCTATTTACTTGTCGTGCGGCTTTCAACAACATCCATGGACTTCCTTTTCTCCATCCCACGGTCTTTGAATTCACCTTGTTCCGCGGCATTACTAACTTCTTTTCACCCGCGGTCTCTAGATGCTCTACTTTATGTGCCATGGCTTTTTCAACATCCGCGGACCCTTTTTACATCAATCCATGGCTTATCTGACCTCCGCGGCATGCTCCAATTCTCCGTAGATATTTCCGACTTCGGCGGCTTAATCTCCTCGCCGCGGTTTCATAAGATTTTTCCTTCATTCTCTGCGGCATTCATAAACTTCTCCGCGGTCTTCATTCCAAGTCCGCAGTAATCCAAGTTGTTTTATTTTTGCAAGGGTGCAAAAATAAACAACGATGACCTTTAGTCTTGTGGTCGCTTTCTTATTTCTATCCCAACTACTAAATACACTTAATGGGAGCTCCTACACTTTGCTAATAGCTGACAACATTCGTAAAGAGATTTTGTTTTTAAACCATTAGTAATCTGCTATGTATTATTGTTGGCAAAATATTTTGTCGTTGGCAAAATATTTTGTCGTAGGCAAAATATAGTCCTTTGACAACAATGTGTGGGACAAAGTCCCTCTACTATGAGGAGGCGCCCTTTACTAAAAGCCAAAACTCGAACAAGAAAGAAAATGTACAATATTTACACTAACTAGCTTGTGGAGTGGGCTTTTACACCCGGGCAAGGAATATAAACTAAAGAGCGAGAAGAAAGGAATGGAGAAATTAGAGAGAGAGGAGAGGAAAACTTGCATTTTGAATAAGTAAACTCAAAGCCTATCCTAGTTTGCAAGGAGATTACTTTATATAAGAAACACTTCTTATGGAATCCTACATGCATGAAAAGAACAAAGAAAGGCAAACATCTCGGCTTAAGAACACATGCTACAACTAAAGAGATGATGACACAAAGTTCATAAAATCTCATTTTATTTCTTCATAAGGATGAATACAAAGCTTCATACAGTCTTTTCTTCTTAAACAAGATCTTGTACAAAATACTAAACACCATAAAGTCTCTCCCGAAAATCCCTCCAAATCTTTAGTAGTTCAAATTCCTATAAGTTCCAAGAAGTGTTAAAAAGTCCTTCTACAAGATTCTAGACAGCACCAAGTCTTTCCACAAATCCGTGAACAAATTCCTTCAAAAGAAATCTCTCAAAGTAATCACTTCAATTAGAAAAAATCTCCACTGTGTAAAAGTCCCCTACAAATGGATTCAACACACATATTTATAACCAAGAGTAACAACCTAATATTGACCAAGTCAAATTTACTAACAATAGAAACTGCAGAAACAATGTGCACTTTTTACAAAATAAATTAACATTTCAAAAATACAAAAAGCACAACTTAAAAACTGCAAAAATGATCACATGAAAAAAATAATTGTGGGGACTTGAAGTTCTCAAACAGTTGTGCAATTTCAATGAATCAGAGATCTCAAGAAGCTTGCAGTTTCAAGGAATCGAAGATATCAGGCAGTTTTACAATTTAGTAGCTTAATTGCTCATAATCTTTGGCACTCCAATTCCCTGAAAACCCAATGATGGCAGGGAATCAGAACTCAGAGGTGGAGGAGCAATTTGCAATTCGTTTGCCCACCTATTCTAGATCTTTCAAACCACGGCTCCCCAAAAGCCCAATAAAGGCAAGGAATCGGAACTCGGCAATGTAGAGAGTAATTTTCAATTTGTTTGCCCAACTGCTTCAAATCTTCGAAATTCTAATTCCCCAAAAACCTGATGAAGGCAGGGAATTGGAACTCAAAGGTTGAGAAGCAATTTGCAATTTAATTGCAAAATTACTTGAAAAATCTGAAAGTTTGTTGTTGCCTATTTCTTTCAACCCTTTGCCAATTTTTTTATTTCTTGAGCCCTATAGCCTTATAAGATTCATTTCATGACTTTGAATTGACCAAATTTGATTGATTACAACCAAATTTTCTTAATGACTCATTCACCTAAGTTCAAATTTGGGAACAACAATTGGCTCTAGTTTGGGGACATGCAATTGGCTCTAGTTTGGGGACATGGCTTGAATTGGATTTTCAATGTGACTAAACGACAAACAAGTTGTGAAGGACTTCAGAATTTCTTGGTTCGGACTAGTGCTTATCCATTAGGTCACGAGTCACTAACATAAACACAAAACTAATCCTTTACGTGACTAAACTGCAGAGAAGAAGCAAAGAGGACACACACAAAGGAAAACGAGGAAAACAACAAGGCAAACGGAAACACACCAAAACTAAAACAAAACACACAGGGAACAGAAACAACTCAAAATCCTAATCACCTAAAACATGCTTTGGGACAACCCTGCTTTCAATATTTGCTCTGCTTAATATGTTACCTACGCAAGGGCAACACAAGACATCAATGATCCATAAACCCATTGACAAGTTCATTGAAGTAGATTCCCTTCCTCAAATGCTTTGGAGAAGCAAGTGAGACAAAGGATTCCCATGTGCCAAAGAAAGTGAATGTTGCACGTCTTTCGTTGAACCAACCTATATGATCCCGATCAAAAGTGAAGGGCTCTTCAAATGTATCACATCCTTACTGTCTTAAAATACTTAAGTCTTCTTCCAAATCATTTTCAAATTCAACCCTTCCTCTAATTTTGTCTACAACATTCTTTGAAAAGAGTTTGCGAGAATCGAATCGGGACGCGCATCACGAAGTAGTTGCACTCCAACGGAATCGTGATAGCTCCAAATGCGATAAGCGAAGGAAAAATTGATCGGTAATGGAAGAACTTGCTCAACAGAAACAAAGTTTGCATAGAGGAAAGACAACGAGTGTCTTGGCATACTCATAAATGAATAGAAAAGGGGTACATATATGGTGTTGAGTAACCCTAGTGCATGACACACATGAAACCCTAAACCTAACCCATGTGAGATGACCCTCCAACATGAGAGGAGGACACATAGGATAACTCACACTAACACCCCCCTTCATCGAAGTTGGGGTAGCGGCTGTGATGAGTCAGACGGAAGAGAAAGACACTCCTAAACAACTAAGAAAAATGTGTCAATGGGACCCGGCAACTAAAAGCCTGATAAGGTGCCCATATACAAACACAATCTTTTTAGAAGAAGAAGAAAAGGACTACATAGCCCGAAGGAGATGAGCAGCTGCAGAAGACCTCACCCCAAGAAGAGACCATAAGTGAAGAAACTTCATCTCAGTGAAGGGCTTGGTGAATAAATCTGTAATCTGATCAATTTGTCTAAATGTACTTGAATGTCGATGATACGATCATGAATAAGTTCTCGTATGAAGTGCATATGGATCTCAATGTGCTTCGTCCCACCGATGCTTGAATCGGATTTCTGCAAATAGAGATAGTGCTCGTGTTATCATAGTAGATAATTGTAGGCCGCCGAAAGTGGATGCCAAACTCGTCGAGAATACCCCGTAGCCAAATAGCTTATGTGGCGCGTTAATCGCTCCTCTCGTATTCTCGCCTCTATAGATGATATCGCACCGCATTCTCGCTTCTTGCTAGACCAACTAATAAGACCCGAACCAAGAGAGAAACAGAGCTGAGTAGATTTTCAATGATCTAAGTCACCGCCCAATCGAATCATGTGAACCCAATCAAGTCAATATCAACCCCTCCATAATAGTGAATGCCATCAATAAGTGCCACGAACATAATGAAGGATCCGTTTAGTTGCTTTCCAATGCAGCTCATGTGGCTCCTGCATGAATCTGGACACGATCCCAACAACATACGATAAATCCGGTAGAGTGTGAGTCAAGTAAATCAAGCTCCCCACCAACTGTCGATAAAGAGTACCATCAACCAAGGGAGTAGAGCAATTTGAAACCAACTTCACCCCGAAAAGAAAAGGAGTAGGAGAAGACTTGCAATCGGACATCTGAAAACGAACTAGCAAATCAAGAGCATACTTAGGTTGCGAAATCAAGATTCCCGAGTCAGATTGTGAAATCTGGATCCCAAGGAAGTAATGAAGCAGACCTAAGTCAATCATGGAAAACTTGTTGGCTAAGGCGATCTTCACATAATCAATAATAGAGAAAGAGTTGCCTGTGATCAACAAGTCATCAACATATAGAACAAGGATGAGTATGGAGTCATATTGCCGTAAAATATAAACATTTGGATCAGAGTGACTCCTGATAAACCCTGATGTAAGTAAAAAGGAGTCCATCTTGGCATACCAAGCCCGAGGGGCTTGTTTAAGGCCATAAAGAGACTTCTTTAACTTACAAATGAGGGAGGGATCTTGGACATAACCCGGAGGTTGTTCCATATAGATCTCTTCCTCTAGGTCACCATGAAGGAAGGCACTCTTAACATCCATTTGATGGACTTTCCATTTGTTCGTTGTGACAATGGCTAGGGTCAATCGAATAGAAGTCATCTTCGTAACCAGAGCAAAGGTTTCTGTATAATCAACCCAACCTATCCGAGTGAAACCCTTAGTTACTAATCATGCTTTAAACTTTTCAACATCTCCATCTACGCATACTTTGTTCGGAACACCCACTTACACCGAACAATTTTTTTCTTCCTTTCTAAGAGTGGTGAGATCCCAAGTATCGTTCTTCATGAGAGAGGAATACTCCTCATCCATGGCGTAATCCCACTCAAGAATACCGAAGCCTCCCGGAAAGACCGTGGATCGGCGAGGCGAAGAAAGAGTGGGGTCCAACGAAATGAGCGAGTACGCTCATGTCCGAAGTATCTCCAACTAAATCTCCAAAGACTTTGCAAAGTTTTCCTAGCCCAAAGGGAACCAGGAGGATCGGGGGTCGAGTCGGAAGATTCTTCACTTGAGTGAGAAGGGGCATAGTCCTCGTCATCACTACTTGCCGAATCGAAAGACTCAAAGGTCCGATGGTCAAGAGGATCCAAAAGAGGAGCACGTTCAACAAGATCATCATCTAATGAGTCGAATCCGAGCCAAATGCCGAGTAAGAACCTCAATAGGTGGAGAAGTAGAAGTCGAAGAAGACTCATCGAACTTAACACTTCTCTCAATATACAACTCATGAGAAGTAGGATTCATCAATCGATATCCCTTCACGCCATCAAGATACCCTACAAAGATACAAGGTTTGGATTGTGGTTCCAAGGCCTTGCGTTTTGTCTTGGGAATCCGAGCCATAGCCTTGGATCCGAAGACTCGAAAGTGCTCAACATCAGGCTTGCATCCAAACCAGGCTTCAAAGGGTGTCATCCCTCTTACTGCCTTGTGTGGAACACGGTTTTGAATGTAATTTACACAATTCACTGCTTCGGCCCAATACTGCGAAGGAAGAGACTTCGAGTGAATCATACAAGTAGCCATCTCCTTTAGAGTACGGTTCTTTCTTTCTGCGACTCCATTTTGCGAAGGGCTATAAGCAACTGTATGCTGCAAAGAGATCCCTTCAGAAGTACAGAAATCCATGAACCTATTGTTTACATATTCACCTCCATTGTCGGTTCAAGAACCTCGATAGACTGTTCACTTTGTTTCTCGGAAGAGCCTTAAAGTCCTGAAAATGTTCAAAGACTTCGACTTAAGCTTAAGAAAATATACCCAAGTATATCGCAAATAGTCAACAATAAAGGTTAGCACATAAAAACTCTAGTAAACGAAGGAGAAGGAAATGGACCAAAAACATCATTGTGAACAAGATCCAAAGGACGAGTGGCTCTCCAGGATTTTCCTTTGTCAAAGTTCTTTTCAGGATGCTTTCCAAGGGTACAACCCTCACAAAGACCCTTAGAAAACTTGACGCGAGGCAACCCGTTGACCATTTTGTTTTGGCTCAATTGTTCAAAGTAGCGATAATTTAGATGTCCAAAACGCTCATGTCATAGCTTACTAACTTCATTTGCATGAGTGAGCAAGGCAGTGGGCGTAGAATCAGAAGTAAAGTGGGAGAAGGTGTACAACCGTGAACGGTGATCTGCCTTTCCCTCAGCCACTGTAGTGTCATTGTTAAGCTCACGAATAATCACCGAGTTAGGACCAAATTCCACTCGCATTCCTTCACCAAGGTGAGTAATTTGGTAAACCGATAGGAGATTGGTAGAGAGATCAAGAACACTCAACACTTGGTTAAATGTTCCCCCATCCATCTCTACCGATCCACTACCGGAAACCGACACTGTCGTGTCATTACCCATCGTGATTTGGGACATTCCACAAGGTTCGATGTTGGAAAACTCAACATGCGAAGAACCCATGTGGTGCAAGGCACCGGAATCTATAATCCATGTCGATGAAGGAGCAACTCTAGCTACAAGGGCTTTTCCTTTCTTCTTATCATTTTTAGCACCTTTTGCAGCAGAAGACTCGGCCTTCGAAGCACTTTGTTTTATGGATTCAGGAACACTTATTTTATTCTTCTCAAGTAAATGAGATAAGTGATCAATTTGTTTCTTAAAACAATGTTGCTCGTCGTGACCAGACTTCTTGCAATAGGAACATAAATACTTGTTTTTACGTGCCTTAGGCTCGGAAGTCAAGTGTTTGTGTCATTTTTAGGTTTGTTCTTGGTTTCTTTCTTAAGTTGATCCTTTGTTTCTTTCTTCTTTCAGCCTTCTTTCCTCATAGTACTTCTACAAGGGCATGTGACTTGGACTTAAGAGACCCCATTTGAATGAGTTTGTCCTGTTCTCGAATGAGTTGGTACAAAAACACCAAAGGTGGGCATAGTCCAAGTATCGTCCAATCGCTTTTGTAGCATAGAAAGTTAACACGAAGATAGAATATTCGGGACCTAGCTTAGAGAATCGACAAGATCGGTTAAGAATCTTTCTTTTCTACTTGACATCCTTTTAACAATAATCTAATGTAGATAAATTTTGAGAAGACAAACAGAGGTTTTCAAAGTCACTAGGATTTAACCCTAGTAGTTCGTTTTCCAACTCATGCACTCTCATGTCATCTAGTTGTCCAAACATCGCATCCAGCATTTTCCACGCAAATTTAGGTGTTTCGAACACCTCAATGTGGAAGAGCAAGTCAGGAGAAACAGACATGCAAAGAAGACCTAAAGCTTCATCACTACGGTTTAACCACTTAGATTTTTCAGGTTCGTCGTCTAGTTCAGTCTCAGTTCCCATGGTGATGCGGAATAACCCTTTACCCCTTAGTTTCATTATTATTTTCGATCTCCATTCGAAAAAGTTGAACAACGTAAGCAAAGGAATTGAAAGTGCATCCATAGTGAGAGAGAGAGAGAAAAATGCAAAAAAGAAACACAACCACCCAGACAATAACAACCCCTTGCTTTCGGCACTTTATAATTTAGTGTGTTGATTACAATCGAGTCCGTGCGTGCGGTTTGAAACACTTGGTAACTCGTCTTGCAATTAGCATAATAATGCGCAAGAGAGGAGACCACAACAGTGTTTCGTGGAGCGCAAGAAAAAACACCGTAAACAAGCACAAGCAAAAAATAGAAAGGAGGCGAAAGCCAAACCTGGTGGTGAGAAAAAACGTCTCACGTCGTAAAAGAAAACCCCCTTACTGCAGACTGTGGCGGACGCGCTCACTAGTCATAAGCAATAATAAGGGTGAAATACAAGGTTTGGGAACTCAAGGAGTTCAGATAGTCTTCAAAACGCCGGAAAAGAGCTTGGAAGGCAAGGAGGTGCATGAAGTGTCACTGCACACTTGAGCGCACGATTAGTGAAAAAAAAATCGACAATAACCCTAAATTTTACCGTTTGAAACGCCCAATTTTACTATTTTGAGAGCTATTGGAGTTTTTTTAAAAGACGATAGAAAAGGTTATGAAAGACGATTTTTAAATTACCGGATCGTAAAATAAGATAGGATCAAATTAATTTGTAATTAATAAAAAAATAGATTTAATTAAATTAAATCTAATTAATTACAAAAAAGAATTAAGATCTAAAAAAAATCCTAATTAAGTATTTAAATAAGATCTATTAAATTTAATTTAATTTAGATCTTATTTAGAGAAAATGATTTGTTTAAAAACTTATAAGTTTTGATTAATAGAAAAAAATTATATTATTAAAAGGCTTACGAATTTAAAAAATTTCTATTATTAAAAAGCTTATGAATTTAAAAGGTTAAAACTTTTAAAACTTAAAAAAAGCAAATTTGAAAACTCCCACATATTTTAAAAAGGAAGGAATTTTTAAAAACTTACCAAATTTTAAAAGCTTTTGAAAGTTTAGAAGGAATTGAAAAAAGCTTATCAAAAAACACGAGCCGTTTTGTTTTTAAAAGCGGATGATTTTAAAAGATTTGAAAAAGAATGAAAGCTTTAAAAAGGCGACTGAAAATTTAAAAAGTACCACGTTTTTTTTTTAAAAACTTACCAAAAACAACTTACCGCTTGTTGTAAGCAGGACACGGCAAGTAAAGAAAGACGTGGCGCTAGGTTTGATGGTTCGCCAAAAAAATGTGGGTTTTGGATTAAAAAAAGCAAGTTGGTTTTAATGTTTGCGGCAGTCAGCAGGGGAGGGTAGGGAGCGGATGGGTGCGCAAGGCAGAAGCCAAAGCCAAGGCTAAACAAAAAAATGCGTACCAAGAAAAACTTTAAAAGGTATAAAACTAACCAAATAAAGCGCAGTTTTGTGTTTTGCAATGCGCAGCCGTGGGAAGAGGGGCAGCCATGGAAGAAGTGTGGCGGGCCGTGAGTTTTGCAAAGCTTGGGAGTAAAACAAAAAATCAGTCCACGCAACCACGAGCAGAGAACACAAATATCCTGCAACCACAGACTAACATGCATAGACAAATATCCTGCAAAAAACAGAGATCTTAAAAAAATTTACTTCCATTTTAATAAATTTAAAAAAATGAAATGAATCTCTATTTTGGATTTAGCTGCAGCTAAAAAAGGAGGTAAAACCCCTGATTGCTCAAGGTATTATGAAAACCTGCACATGCACAAAAAAAACAAAAAACCGATACAACTTTCCAAGAAAGCTTGTTAGAGAGATCAGCAAAATAATTCCAGAAAATAGTGATAGAAAAACTTGCATGCAGTAAAAAAAACGAAACCAAGAAAGAGTAATCGCAACTAAAAATAACGAGTGCACGTTTACCCGATCTCAACTCTGATACCATGAAAAGAGTTTGCGAGAATCGAATCGAAAACGAGGCACCACGAAGTAGTTGCACTCCAACGAAATCGTGATAGCTCCAAAGAATAAAGAAGGAAAAATTGATCGAGAATGGAAGAACTTGCTCAACGAAACAAAGCTTGATAGAGGAAAGACAATGGGTGTCTTAAAGCATACTCATAAATGAATAAAAAAGGTACATAAGTAACCCTAGTGCATGACACACATGAAACCCTAAACCTAACCCATGTGAGATTACCCTCCAACATGAGAGGAAGACACATAGGATAACTCACACTAACAATCACGCCACTACCAAAATCTTGCTCTTAGTCACCCAAAGCTCATAAAAATCACAATTCCACCTATATTCTTTGAAAAACCTTGATTCCCTTTTTAAAATACCCTCTTTGATAGATGATTTTGAGAATAGGTCCATAGTAGGGTTTCCAAAATACTCGAGACCACCAAAGACATCTTGAAAGGAGACTCGAACACAAGGACGAGGCAAAAATAGGGAAGTCATCAACCTCCCAAGAACCATAATTGGCTACAACACCTATCTCCATGTCGAAGGCCTCTTTCTCTTGAATTGGATCATCTATGAACAACTCTTGCATTTTCCCACTCGTCATCAAAGAGGTTTCCATCACCAACAAAAAAGAAAAGTTCTTGTATTCACTCGGAAATCCTCACCATACATCTCGAGGAGATTATTGGAAACAAGTATTTCATTTTGCCAAGCTTCACTAGACATCCCTCCTTTCTCATGATCAATATCATCAATCACTTTCTTACCACCCATTTTACGTGAGCAATTGTACTCTATGCTTTACTTCAACTTCATATGAAGAAACGTATCCGGACCCAAAAAACAAATACTATCAAACTCAAGGGTCCACATATCATTTGGATGCTCTTCAACCAGTTCTGGTGCATTCAAATTTTCCTGTATCATCACCATATAAAAGCCATAATCTGTTCTTGCATATAAGATATCAGCTCTAGGAACTTCAAGTCTCAGCACTATGTACTTGACCTTTGGCTCAAGTTCTAGTCTATGTTTCACATTAACCAAGATCATAGCATATGATCAATCTAGTTGAATTTCTCCTCAAAGATCTCTACAAAAATTTCTACTCAACAACATCCCACATGTTGGAACATCAGCCACAAGGATAGTTGTTTTCAATTTCTTCCCTAACTAGGAAACTAGAACAACTTGAACATTTTTCATTTGATCAATCAAAGGGACTTCTTTGGTTTCCATAGAGAAACATCTTCCGAGATGTCTTAGCAAAGTGTCAACCCAAGCACACAAGCAACTTTAGTTGACATTGCATTGTCTAAGGCTCCAAAGTTAGTAATTGAATTGCTAATTTGAATCCACCAATGAAGAGGGAAACATAGAATTGCTCAACTCTTATAGGGGTGGAGATGGATGAAGCCATGAGAATTTGTAAAGTTGGCGTTTTAGAAGTAGACATAATATCCTTTGTGGGGTTCTTGGCAAAACTATTCCCTTTGATGAATTTGACCAATCTATCAAGTTGATCCGGGTTGGCTTGCAATTATTCGGCTTTAGATATTTGGATCTTGGATCTTTTTACATGGTCAATAATGTCAAAGGTCAAAAAAGAGGTAGGAGTGGAAACTTTGGCATTTGAATGAGCTTGGGCATTGGTTTGCATGGTTCTGGTCTTTGGAATACTTGAATTGAAAGGAGATGGAGAACTTACCTTCTTATCTAATGGCTTGTCCTTAGATTGACTTGGTAGAGGTGTCCCTCTACGAATGATGATCGGTGTTGTTTTGGGAGCTTCTTTCTCTTTTGCTTTCTCCTTAGCTTGCTCAACTTCCTTCTTCTGATTTTGAGCTCTTGTGAAGATAGCATAAGAGTGATTGTTCATTTCTCCAACATCATCATTATAATCTCCACCACCTGATTTGTATTCCAAAGACCCAATTTTGAAGTCGCCATTTGGTTCTTCAACCTCAAGTTCTAAAAAATAGAAGTTTCTATATCATCTTCTTCTTGAACTTCAAAGGAGGCATTGATGGGAGAAACCTCAAGATGAGGAGCTTCAAGTGCCAAACATTGTTGAAGGGATGGCAAGTGGTTGCAGCTATTGTTGTGATTGCCAAAATTCCTCCTTGGAACATCTTTGTACATAGCAGCCGATGCATTTTGGGACGCTTCTTTAAGGCAAGGAGATCATTTGCCAACTTTTCTACCATAGGGTGGTCTATAGTATCTTGATTTGAGCTTTGACCCTTGTTCTTTGTAGGATCCATTTTCAGCTTTCCAGCCAAGATTAGATCATCTTCAACTTCAATGGCCAATGATTGGGCAGCATTTAACTCTAGAACTTGAGATCTTCTTAGGATAAACCCAACCTCGAGAAGTTGAGCATTGATGAAAAAGCACCTTTGATTTTGTCCTGTAGGTATGGCTGCTTGAGGTATCCTATGCAAAAGTTTGTTAAATTTGGCAACAAACTCTCTCATAGGTTCATGTGCTTCTTTCTTCATTTGAGTTAACTGGGCCAAGAGGGCATGAGCATCTTCTACTGATTTAAATCTTTCTTCAAATTTTATCCTCGTCGTAGCCCAGTTGATAAGGGAATGAGCCTGTAGATGATAGAACCACTCAGTTGTTGCATCTTGTAGTGTTTACATGAACAATCTTACAGACACATCCTCATGTTCAACACCTAAAACCTACATGCAACAAAAAAGGTTGCAATGTATTCATCTTAGGTGTAGTTTGCCATCACCTCTATATTTGGGAAAGAATTTCCTCGAAACCACAGAAGTTCTTATAAGGGTCTGCCTAGAGCCAATGGCCCTATGGCTGGTCCCCATGGTATTGCTACCTTTGCAAGAATCATCACATGAAGTAATATTGTCATTGACGGAACAAGTGCTTTGTTATTGCAAGTAAATATTCTTCTTCTTCAACAAGATTCGAGAACTAAAAATGCCTGGAAACAATAACTATGACTCCTCAAGTTCCAAAGATTCTTTGTAAGTTGCATGCAAGGCTTAAACATTCCCCAGCAGATTTGCTAAACATTGTTGGCAAAATATTTTGTTGTCGGTACAATATAGTACTTTGACAATAGTGTGTGGGACAAAGTCCCTTCTCTATTGTGAAGTGAGGCGCCCTTTATTGAAAGCCAAAACCAAACAAGAAAGAATATGTACAATATCTACACTAACTAGCTCGAGGGGCGGGATTTTAATCCTAGGGAAAAGAATATAAACTAAAAATGAAAAGAAAAGAGTGGGAAATTAGAGAAAGAGAGGAGAGGAAAACTTGCATTTTGAATAAGTAAACTCAAAGCCTATTCTAGTTTGCTAGAAATCATTTAATATAAAAACGCTTTTCATTGAATCCTACATGCATGAAAAGAATAAAGAAAGGCAAACATCTGACATAAGAACACATGCTACCACCAAAGAGACCATGACACAAAGTTCAGAAAATCTCGTTGTATTTCTTCATAAGGATGAATACAAAGCTTCATACACTATTTTCTTCTCAAACAAGATCTTGTACAAAATTTTGGACAGCACAAAATCTCTCCAAAAATCCCTCCAAGTCTTCAGCATTTCAAATTACTTCAAGTTCCAATAAATGTTAAAAATCCTTTACAAGATTTTGGACAGCACCAAGACTTAACCAAAATCCATGAAGAAAGCACTCTAAAGGAAATCTCTCAAATTAGTCCCTTAAATAAGAAAAAATCTCCACTGTGTAAAAGTCCCCTACAAATGGCTTCAGCACACATATTTATAGCCAAGCGTAACTAAGCTAATATTGACCATGTCAAAATTACTAAAAATAGGAATTACATAATCAATGTGCACTTTTCACAAAATAAAGCGACAAAAATACAAAAATGCACAACTTAAAAATTGCAAAAAGATCGCATTAAAAATAGTTTTGGGAAACCGGATATCTCAATCAATTTTGCAATTTCAGGGAATTGAAGATCTCAAGCAGTTTTGCAGTTTCAGGGAATCGGAGATCACAGGCAATTTTGCAATTTAGTTTCTTAATTGCTTTGGATCTTTGACACTCTGATTCCCCGAAAACCCAATGAAGGCAGGGAATCAGAAATCGAAGATGGAGGAGCAATTTGCAAGTTGTTTGCCCAATTACTCTGGATCACCAAAACCCCGATTCCTCGAAAACTCGATGAAGGCGAGGAAACGAAACTCAAAGATGGAGCAATTTGGAATTTGTTTGCCCAACTACCCCAGATTTCCAAAACACCAATTCCCCAAAAACCTAATGAAGGTGGGGAATGGGAACTTCGAGGTTGAGGAGCAGTTTGCAATTTGCAATTTAATTGCAGAACTACTTGAAAACTACGAAAGTCCACTTTTGCCTATTTCTTTCAACGCTTAGCCAATTTTTTTATTTCTCAAGCCTTGTAGACATATAACTTCATAAGATTCATTTCATGACTTTGAATTGATTGAATTTGATCGATTGCAACCAAATTTTCTTGGTGGACTCAAATTTTTACCTAAGTTCAAATTTGGGGACAACAATTACCAACTAGATTATGAGAATGATTTAAACGGTTCTTTAAGATAGAGTCAGTTCAAAGCTTGCAAATATTATGTCTCATAAACAGTTTTTAGGATAGAGTCAGTATGAAGCCTACTCACATTATGTCTCATAACAGTTTTTGAGATATCAATTTGAAGCCTGCACACATTATCTCTCATTCATCTGCATAGTGGATTCCTTGCCATGCATTTCTTTTGTTAAGAGGAAGCTAATAGTATGGTCTATACTGTTTGCAGCTATTTGGTAAACTGGCAGAACATTTTTACCTTAAGCATATAAACCATCGTTGAAAGAAACTATTGCAACATAAGAAAACTAAAAGTTCTACATATGATATATTTTAATCTGATAATATGTAAACAGTTTGAAGTTATACAAATGGACAAGTGCCAAGTAAGCTGCAGATATCATGACAAATATGGAGAAAAAACGACCAAGATGTAATAATGTAATCAAAATTCAATATTTTTTATTTGGGACAAAAATTGAAGTTAGTGTGAAATACATTCAGTCAATTGTCTTCAGTGTTGTACCCAAAAATATTGTTCCTCAGAATCTAGTGCAGAACTAGCTTTGAGTTAGACATAAAAAGAAGCACAAACCTGATCGTCAGAATGACGATGTTGATGAAGCAATGCATCCCAATTTGTCTTCACCATTATGGGTAGGTCTTTTAGCCAGTGAAATTGTACTACAATTTGCAACAAAATAAAATTGTAAAAGATCATTTTCACTTTCTGCTTCATCAGGTGACATGTACATCACAGGTGCATTGGACATCTCGGCAACTTTCTTCTTTTGAATTATTGTCGTGAAAGGCCAGTAGCAGAATGATATTAGTGATTGCTAACAAGCTTTCTGGTCTGTCTGCTCAAAAAAAAAAGGAACAAGCAAACACACAAACCGATACAAACATGCAAATAACTACGGCTGATTTCTACTCAAATTTGAAGGAAGTACACTTAACAATACATTAAATACCAAAATATTCCCACAACAAAATCAACTTTGATCCTTTTTTAACATATCACTTAAGGAATAAAACATGAAAACCACTTTTAATCACATACCGTTTCACATGGAATCTGGAAATCAGATGCGAAGTGCAGATACGAAAGGCAGCTGGAAATGTTCTGATAATGATAGGAGGTTCTGGATTTTGGCCTGTAGATTCTACAAGATGTATCTAAATTTTGCAGCTTTGCAACATGAACATCTTCAACTCTCTACTACAGGCCCTCCTCCAATGCTCTGTATCACTAACACATGATACACTTACATTCCAAAATTATACTTGCAAAAGTGAAGATTATGTTACAATAAAAAGAAATGCTAGCTAACTAGTAGTCTAGTACAGATATCTTACATACATCTATCTGAAAAATGCCGAGCAATATCAATCTCAAGGCCTTTATCTTGGATTTTTGCATACCACACTGATTAATGACTCCGTGACCTTCTCCAAGAATTTATTACTGACTGGTGACAAATGACATCAATCTAGCTGCACCACTATGTTGGGCTCGAAAAAATGTTTCCAGGAAAAAAAGGCTCCAAAATCCATCATATAGCCAAGATATTACAACTATTTGATTGACTTCTCCAAGCCAAAAGATAGAACTTTTAAGTGATAGTCAAATGGATGTCAAATTTAAGATTGAGAATCAATTATTAACAAATTACTTAACATTACAGTCCACACCTACCACCCCCAGCTGCCACTGTAGAATGCATATCGGTGTAAACACTAGATTATATAGTGTTTAATAAAGTAACAAAAATTAAAATAGCAAATCAAAAAGCATTTTGTCAAGATGCATTTATAACCTGCAATGGAAAAGTATCCTAAGGATATTATCTGTCAACATTAGTAATAACCCAAATAACAGAATAAAATCTTCACTGGAATATTACAAACGAAAAACTTTAACCTTGAGTCAACATGAAATACATATCTATAACTCAAAATTCTGAATTCTTTGACATTAATATTACTAGTACAGATATTTTATATCCATCTATCTAAAATACACCAAGAGATATTAATCTCAAGGTTCTTATCTTGGATTGCTCACATGCGACATTCTAGTAACTCCATCATATGACAAAGACATTACAGTTTATTGGTGGACTTCTCCACGCAAAAAAAAAAAATCTAAATGACAATCAAATGGAAATCAAAGTTAGGATTCAATTTTCCTTGTGAAATACACTTTGATAGATATCATTTCAAAGTTCTTATGTCAAATATTTCACATACCACATTGATTAGTAACTTCATTACATTTTCTGCCAATTTCCCACTGACTTGTGAAAATGGCGTAAATCTAGTTGCACCATAGTGTTGGTCTTGAAAAAATCTATTCAAGAAAAAAAGGGCACAAACACTACCACATAGCAAGATATTACTGTTTTTTTATTGACTTCTCCAAGAAAAAGGAAAAATATTTAAGTGATGGTCAAATAGACGTCAAATTTAAGGATAAATTATCATGTGACAGTCAAATGGATGTCAAATTTAATGTCGAGAATAAAAGTGAACAGCTCACACCATTACACTACTTGGCTGCCATTGTAGGAACACCTATTGGCGTAGTTAAAGATGAGGTCATCTTCAGCAGCATATTCAGTTAAAATAATCCCTCTGCTCGTGACTCTCAAATTTTGGCCCATCTAAATAGTGTAAATGGGGTCACCTATTTAAGGCATCCACTTAAGTTCCATATCCAAAAGCATTTTTTTTTAATTCTGTAATTTCGCCTTACAGGGAGACTCTCAGCTTATCAGTTGCCACAACAAGAGCATCTCTTCCATCAAATTCACCCGGGACTTGCATCCGGCCTTGTTCATTGGGGTGCATCACACCTAACACCATTGGGATGCATCACACACCTAACAAGTTGTATGTCGTATTTTATCATGACTCGTACGGATTTCAACTTGGACCTTCACTTTAGAGGCAGTGTAATTTTACCACTTGAGTGTAAAACTAGCGATTCAGAATGCAGATGCAATGTAAAACTAGTGATTCACAATACAAATGCAAAGTTGTGTTGTACAACCAGTCCTCTGACAAGAAATAACTAACAATGGAACAGGGCAAAAACCACCATCAACCAATCAGAGAGCACAAAAGGTTTCCCAGTCATACTAACAGTTATCACATAAAATAACAAGAAGTCAACTAACGAGCAAACAGAAAATGGGAAACAGAAAATGGCAATAGGTGAGAAACAAGAAGCAGAAATAGGTTACACAGGGGAGCACAGGACATGCGGGAATTTAGATTCTATATTGTGAATAACAATATGCAAGCGGAACAACTGAACAGTTGAAATGTATATGAAAAAAATGTTGCATCTGGTAAATGTTTGAAGAGATGGATATCTCGACTATAATCCCTAACCGAAGGTGAATAAATGAGGGTGTGACAACAGTCATGCATTATGTGAAACATGTTTTGTGCCATTTCACTAATCAGCCCTTGATGTCCTCTCCAAAGAAAACCGAGAAAAGGAAGATTCAACATATGGATAGACACAATACAAGTTACAAAAACCATGAAACATACAAATAGCAAATGAAATTGAATAAGTCCATGTCCCAAATACATATAGTTTCTGTTACTTATATATTTAGTGACAGGCATAACCATATATGTGTCTATATATTTAGACAGTACTCCATTTGGGATGTCAGAAATTGCGCAAAAGACTTTGGACTTGTGGCAAATATTGCCAGTTTCTTCATATATATTATTAATTCAATAGCAACTAATTCTTTCTTGCCCGTAGTGATGTTGTAGGTTGTATTGGATTTAGTTAAGTAACCATTTATGGAGTTTTATCCTTTGTCAAGCAATTCTGAAAGCCATGTGTTTGGCATCTCATGGTCTATTTTGTACCAGCCTGTAAGCTCTTATTCATTTTCTGGACAAACATTGAACTTTGTTGTGTAATTAAGAAAAAGACAACACTTATACTTCTTAGCATGGAAGAAACAAAAATATGACATTTAACAGCTAAAACATTACCTCTTTTCCTTTAGTAAAACACCTGTCTAGGGCCTAAAACCTCCATTTCATTGACATAAAATATAGAGAAAATATTTGGCATGAGTTGGATGTTTCCATAGGCCTAACATCAGAGATATTGAAGATTCTACAAAAATTACTTTAAAAAGCTTTCCCTTTTTCAAATAATGCTCTTGAAATAGATCCCAACTTGGACTCCATTCCAGATGTAACATGCTCAGAAGCTGTCCTTGAACTAGGATAATCTACCACCATTGTCCTTAGTTCTGGCACATGATTTTGTACTTTGGCGATTGGATACGGAGTTTCATGAACAATATCAGAAGTGCCCCTAACCTGTAATTAGTTCTTGGATATGGAGTCTCATGGATAACATCAATTGCAGTTTTAGTCTCCTCCCTTTCAACCATCACTGCTTTCCCATCTTTATATTTTCTCAATTTTGAAGATCGCATTGGAGTCTCATATATTACATAACCTTTGTCAACTTTTACATGTTTCTTCTTCAATTGATTTAGATGGCTATTAGATTGTTTCTTCGTTATATGGCTAAATTGTTTTGGTGCCCACACACGTTGCAAATCTCGAGCTCTGCTGGTAAAATGTGCAAATCTGCGTGCACGCTCCCTATTTGCTTCAGCTTTCTTAAGTCTACTTTGATAATCATCAATCTTGAGATGTTTTTCTGAGTGCTTTCTTGACATCCTGTGATCTTCTGACAATTTCAAGGGATGCTGACCATCCCCCACAGCAGATATCTGACAATATGACTGTCCCACCTGGCCTGCATTTCTCCCTTCCCCACTATTAGTAGCCATGAATTCATTTTGGTAAGAACCCTGCATGTCATCTTCATTTTCTCTATATCAGCATCTTTATCCTGGTTGAATATATCACCCGAGTCGTCACGTGCATAAAATTCCATATCCTTGAAAACTTTTTCAATCACCGTGTCCAGACAGTCAATGTACCTGCAATGGTCATGGTTTACTTGACTATATGGTAGATTTCATCATTACCAAATGTTAAAACTTGTTAGATGCAATTAACCAATAAGTTAGATATTACCTGGATGCAATAACTCTGCCTGCAAAATCATTAAGGCTTTCACCGCCAAATATTCCTCCTGGTAAATTGAATTGGATGTTTTCGAGAAGTTTGCAGATTTCTTTTATTAATTTATCCTTTGCTTTCTCTTCAACACTTCCAGCAATATTTGATGCAAGTATTTCCATGCGAAATAACACTTGCAATTCGTGTCTACTCTTGAGTCAGGGTTTCAATAATTTTTAAAATGAGCTGTCTAAGAAATGTCGATGCAAAAGGCTATAAAGGACATAGGCAATAAAATAAAGGATACTCTCTAACCTTGTCTTCAGAAGTGTATACAACAGAACAATCAGAATTGCCAAGCTGACTAGGAAATGGAAGTGGACAATCTTTGTACTTGATTGCTAACTCCTTGGGCGTTTTCAAAACCATCTTTTTCACTTCATGGTAAATCAATGTCTTAGTTAAGTTCCTTGCATTTGCAACACTTGTCGACGAGCATTGCTCAGCTTCCAGTTGGACCTCTACATGCTGGATCACAACATCTGTAAGGCGTTGTGCTAAAGCTCTCAAATCAACTTCTTTGCTAGAAAGTCCATGCTGAATTTTTTCATCTAATGACTGAGCGAATGCTTTTTTATGATCCAACTCAACAACTGCCAAATCACATTCTCCAACCTCAATAGATAAAGAAGCATTTGAAGTAGAATGTAATGCAGTAGACACAAGACAATATTGCTCACACCCTGCCACAGGCTGTGATGTTTTGTTCAAAACTAGATCTGTAGCTGCCTTATTTATCTCAACAGGGTGGGAATTCAAAAGTGCTTGATTAAACATAATGTCAAAGGCCTGACCTGCATCAAACTTCTTTGACATCTTCTTCATCCAGCGACTCAAAAACCTTAAAATTTTTGATTGTCTGCAGCTGCCCTTGAAATATCTATCCTCCAATTTTGTGGCAAGAACTATATTGGAGTTTTTACATGAACTGCCAACAGTTGCTGAATACAAAGAGTCCCAAGTATCGAACTGAAGGTCAAGACCCCTCTTTGAAGACTTGTTCTCTCTGCTATTTTTGTTGCTAATTGGCCCTGAGGGCACAGATTTTTTTGGACCACTACAACTCAAACTAGATGGTGTTGGCTCCTGGTCGTGGGGAAAGGATTGATTGTATGTTAAATTAACTTCCATCTCACTACTTCCCCAAGCATTGTGGAATTTATCCTTAACTTGTCCTTCAAGATTAGGATCTTCCTGTGGTTCAGTTTCACAGGTTTTAATACAAACTTGTTCACAGTAGCATCCTCCAAAGCCAGTGTCCCTACTTCCCCAAGCATTGTGGAAGTTATCATTAACTTGTCCTTCAAGATTAGGATCTGTCTGTGGTTCAATTGCAAGGGTTTTAGCACAAAGTTGTTCACAGCAATCTCCTCCAAAGCCAGCAACCTGAAATGGCATGATGCTAGGTGTAAATACAAAATTCCCACCCAAAACATGAAGAATGGCTGTATGCACAGTCAAGGGCTCAAGAATAGCACCAAAAGAACAGTTATTTTTGTCAGAAATGTTTACTAAAGCCATGAAGTTCTGGTGAGATAGAAACACCAAAAGCAGCTGCCAAGCAGGCTTCCCACACCTAAACTCTTCACTTTGTTGTTGTAGTCTCTTAAGCACTTCATCGCCAAGTAAATCCTTGTCCATTTCTTCCCTGGCAACGTTTCCTTCAGCTTTAATTTGTTTATGATTATTTTCTGTTTTACACTTTTTCTTTTTACCCGAAAACCCAGAAAGCAAAACACAACTGGAAACAATATTTCTCAAATCTAGGTACTTCTCCTTTGGAAAAGGCAAAACAACGTGAATCTTCATATGACCACTGCAACTTTTTTCAAAATGCTTCTGAAGCACAAGAGAAAAATCCATCCCTGCAATGCAAGAGCTTTCATCTTTAGATAAATTCAGACTTTTGACCTGAGTCAGCTCAGTCCACTGGACTTCACAAGTTCTACAAACCAAGGATTTTCCATCAACGTCTTCCAACTCCAGATCCACTTCTGCCAAAGTGCTGCATTGTGTTGGAGAAACTCTAGGATAAGCAATAGTAGGCCAAATTAGGGAAAAGGGAACCAATCTTGAGGCCAAAATAACAACATCCACAGATGTAAAGCTCCATCCCATTTTTTTGAATGCTTCAGAGATTGTTCCCGACTTATTTCATCTCCACAGTTCCTAGTTTGAGAAAAAGGGGGAGGAATATCAATCCAGCAAAAATGGATATCACGGGATCCAAATGATTCATTTACAGACCTAAACTTTGAGCTAAAAAACTCCATTAAACCTTCATCTGACAATGCAGGAGGATCAGTGCAAGATTTTTCATCCTTAGCAAACTCCGCAAAACCAGTTTTGGTCCATGGTACTGAGGAAAACAGTACTACCAAATTAAAGTTGCCATGCTTGCTAAAGAAATCCTGCTTACCTGTCAATTGCAATGAGCATTAGCAATAAATCAATGGACTTATGAAGCAAAGATCCAAGTTCGAATCCCTGAAAGACATTACTGCATTCAATCTTATCTGCAAATTTGTGTAAATTACCACATCCAAACTTAACTGCAAAATTTGAGTAAATTGTCACATCCAACGTTGGGTGCAGCATACCTCAACAGATGAAGCCAGAGTTAAAAGAAGGCAATTTAAAAAACCCTAAAACAATATAAAATAAAAATAAAAATTGCTTACTCGGAAGGAATGAGTTTGAAAAGCAATGGGCTTGTAGCAAACATATATATTTGAGTAAATCACTGCATCCAATCGTAATTGTAAAACTGAGTAAAATGCCGCATACAATCTTATCTGTGATTTTGTGTAAAACTCAGCATCCAAACTAGTGTGTAAAAATACTTCATCCAGGCAGTAGCCCAATCCAATCGTATGTGTAAATTTGAGCAAATTCCCTCTTCAAGACTATAGTGTAAAATTGAGTAAATTACTGCAGTGTAGAACTGAATAAATTGCTACATCCAATCATAAGTGTAAATTTGAATAAATTCCCACATCCAAACTATAGTGTAAAACTGAGTCAATTGTAGCAGACAGACAACAATCTAAGATATGGGGAACCGTGGACCAATTAGGGCTCTCACGGAAGACCTCCCGGTTGCATTTTTAGGGCTCTCAAATGTTTTGGTCAGAAATATTTGATGGGACTATCATCTGGTCTTTCCAACTTTCATCGGCCCGTATTTCCGCATGGATTGGAGCTTTACTGCTTTGGATTTAACCCTCTTTTATTTTCAGAACTTTTGTTTTTTTATTTAGTTAGTCTTTGGTCTTAGGGTTCTTTTACTAATATTAGGATGTGTCCCAAGCTTAGTCCACGCAATGTTAACTGTGGGTAGTAACGTCACCCATTCTTCGCAAAATGAAAAAGCTAAAAGAAGAAGAATTTGTCCAGTGAAAACATATTTGAGGTTTGAATGACTTCTTCCAACTCTCAACACTTTGTAGCAAGTACAGATTAACATAGCAATAAACGCAGAAACAAAATTACGCCTACCTGAAGAAATGTTGTCAAAAATGAGGGGCTCCCACACATAATCATGAATGAGCTCCTGCATGGACTGTGCAACAGATTCGGCACGGCCGTGAGCAGAACTTTGTAAACACTCTGCGATTTTAGCATTGGCTAAACATTTGAGAGCTGAAATAAATGTCTGGGTCTGCTGAACAGAATCGAAGCGAACATGGCCAGCCCATTTCCCTACATTCTGCTCGATTACCGATCTGGATCGATAGGACGAGAGTGAAGAATCGAAAAGCTTGAATGCCCACAAGCTTTTGCATCGCAAGAGCTAAGTAATTTCTCGACGGATTGCTGGATAGCTGAGAGGTACGGCTTGGGGTTTTGCAGGGGCCTCAGGTCGCGTATGTCGACCATGACTAGCATTCTTTGTAGCCATTTTTCTTCTTGTCCCGCCGCCATTTTGGGGATACTCTGAGAGGAAATGCATGGTGGATTATTTCTGTTAAGTATAACCGACTTTTTCCAAAGGGAGGGAAAGTGAAGTAGTTGGGACCATCAAAAAAATTTAAAACCGGGCCGGAATTTGTTGTTATTTTTAAATAGGTTGTAATTATTCTTTGTTTTGATGAAAAGGGATCTTATATTATATTAATGCAATAAGATACAAGATAGCTTTCATCAAAAAAACGGGCGGTATGAGAGCACACCCCAAAACCATGAACAAGTTAGGCCAAGCCTGGAACAGCAATAGTCAAACTAGGCCGAGCCTATAAAATAGGTTTTAATTATCAATCGCTAACAACAGCCAAATTAGATTAAGATTTTTACTTATTTAATCTTTTTAAGTTGGCTAAACATTTTTTTAAATATAATTTTAAATTGACCCGAGAAGGAAGTTTTGCCCTTGGATATGTACATAGGCATTCCTTTCTACCGAGATGAAGGGTGCCTAGTGCTAACACATTACAAACAATCGACATTGGAGGTTGAAACAAATGGACTTGCATTAAAGCACGTATAAAATATAGTTGTCCATGTAGAAATAGTTTTAATGTTTTTGTTGTCATGTATGCAAGGAAATTTGCACAATGGGATATTGGCTTCACACATGCACATTCCTCGCATCTACATACATGCATACAATTGGAATGGAGGAGGCTCGAGAGAGGAAGAGGATATCGCAAGGGATGCCTTTTGAAGGTTATGGATAGAGAGAGGCCCGTGGGAGAATATAGAGACAACACTTCAAAGGAAAAGTCATATAGGCTTAGCTACTAAATAAGCCATAACAACTTAAGAGTGGGCATTGTGTAATGTGAGATCATTCTAGAACACCTATTAGGTACTATAAAGCAAATATTGAGAGGATGTATTTAGGGATTTTTTGAATGTTTTAAAAATGAAGAAGTTAGAATGAGATTATTCGGATAGATCTTAATATCACTGCAATAGAACACCAAAGAACACCAAAATATATAGAAATGATCACAATATGCAAGTATAATGACTTAGCCGATTCGAAGGGGCAACCTCCAAACCATACATTAAGACGCAAATGCTCAATATGATGATTAACTACTCCTTACTACCTCTTATATATAGCCCTCCTATACTATAGTCAACACCTAGGCTGACTTACTAAACATATGAAAGCATAAATGAATGACATATGACAAGAAAAGGGATTATATAAGCCACTACATATCTTATATATGTTATAGGACTAAGGGCATAGCAAAAGTGCATTGTGTTCTAGTGATTTTGTGTATTCTTATTAAGGTTATTATTATGTGCGAGAGATTATGTAAAAGTCGGGAATTACCAAAAGTTATTGGTGTTTAATATTGTGCTTAGGAATATTTTACTATTGAACTCGCCCTTTTATATTAATAAAAGAGAGTCACATAGTAAGGGTGATCGATAACACATAGTCCCGCAAAACGCAACGAGGGCACCAAAGACAACAAAAAAATGCCACAAGGGCTTTCATTAACCCGCCACAGGGCAACCAGATAGCAAAATAAAGGCACCACCATCGTGCACACGTCGTTGCACCAGAGGAGGGGGCGGATCATCCCGAGGAGGGATGAAAGCTCCACTATTAAGCTCTGTTGATGGAGGATCCACCTACCAATCGTCGTGATCGAGATATTGCATTTGTAATGGAACCATAATTCCCCAACCGGGGTGGATTTCCATCGATTATCTACATGGCCGCGGGCGAGATAACCCCACCATGGAGAGTTGGGCAACACCTTTCCCCCGCGAGGGTAGGCTTCAACCTAGTCCGAGGAGGATGGGGCAAAACAACGACCCCGAGGGAGGCGTAACGATGGTTGTGCGAATGGCTCCTCCGACGTGGTCCCGCAGAGGCATTCATCGGGGTGGCGAAGGCCGAGGTGGCGACAACTGAGGATCCAACGGAACCTAACTCATAGTGCATGGCGCACTCCCTAGTGATCGCTAAGCTCCTACAAACTCCAAGGCGACCTTGGCGGCTTGAGCTTGAATTTGTATGCAAACAAGAGTACAATAACCACCTTGTCATTAGTGGAAAAGCATATAACAGAATGATCTTGCTTGAAAATTAAAGCATTGCGAGCTTTCCAGATATGAAACAGAATACAAGCACGAAACAAATGCCAAAGAGTATCAATATAACGGGGCCAAGGACTAAAGTCACAAAAAAAGTCAGGTGTCATGGGAAGAAGTTAGGGTAATAGGGTTCGAACAAAGAATGGATCCACCTCCAAATAGATTGAGCACGGGGACATGACCAGAAAAGGTGTATGAACGATTCGGTGGTAGAAGCAAAATGGGTAGTTAGGATCGGGGATGTCAATATGACTAAGCCTTTGACCTACAGAAAACCTTGTAAACAAGACACCAAAGAAAATGGTTAACTTTAGGCTCAAGAAGAGGGTTCTAGGTATGGGAAAGTCAACAAAGCCAAGTGGACTGTGCAAAGTGTAAACCCCACCGTTCATTGAGTTTATCAATGGTTGGTGAGATTCGACTAAACAGCTTGATAAATGGTCTGAGTGTTATATCGAGGAAAGTAATCTCCCGATTCCACTGCCAATCGCACCACCACGCTACCGGAGGTTGAAGCCCAACTTATGGAGCATAACATCAGGTAGGAGCTCCTGAATTTTACAGATAGACTGGAGGTCCGAATTGTTCAAATTGAATTTAACTTTGAGCTCGGGCCAAGGAATCTAGTCTCTACGATTCACAAGATCCTAAATGGTATGAATGCCCTTGCAGAAAATTCGGATGGCTTTAATGCCTAGGGTTTTAGCAAGCGGAAGATTACCTTCAAGTGATGATAGGAGACCACCAAATGTTCTGTGAATTAAAAGAAATCCCAAGTGTGAAATCCATCGCCAATCCACCTCATTAATGGTTTCACCTGCTCAAAGGCTTTCCAATTGACAGAGCCGAAGTGATAATAAGAGAATGCAACCCTATTCTGTTCCAAAGACTTCTTTCCGTAAGGGCCCCAACTTCAATGGAATGTCACGTAAGAATTTTCTAGGCCTGATTACCTAAAAGACACCGATAACCCATTTGGCACATAAAGTCACACTCTGATAAACATCAATGACCCCCATGCCACCTTGATCATGAGGAAGACAAAAGACATCCCAAGAAACTCTGTGAAAACCAACTGAACCAGAACTTTTACACCATAAAAATTCCCGAAGTAGCTTGGCAAGTGATTGAACGAATTGCGAGAAGGACAACAACAAGCAGAATAATAAACATGAGTAGCTACAAGGATTTTGGTGTAAAATTGGAATTTACTGTATAGATAAGGGTTTAGAAGACCATTTGGTAATTTTCTGCTCCACTCTATTAAGAACATAATTCCACAAAGTCGCAAAGTCGTTGTCAAAGGTAAAGGGAATGCCTAAAAATCTAAACTGCTCTCTACGGCTAATCCATTTCTAGGGGTAGGCCTTCAACCAGTCTGAAGGTGGTAAACAACTCTACCGAGAACCCAAAGTTTTGGCCTTTTGAATATTGGAACTCAAGCCAATCAAAAGGTGTCAAGACATTTAAAGACCATGGCTACATTCTCGCTCCGATTCAAAGAAGAGTAAGAAAGGAATCATCAACAAAGTGCACATTGATAAGTTGTGTCGCATGATCTAGAAAATCAATCCCCGAATGTGGCCTTAGGTAGCTTGATGGGTAATTAAGTAACCCAGACATCGGCCAATGCGAGCATAAACAATGTCGGTCTGAGGGTACCCCTGTTTGATAGAGCGTAAAAGGCCAATGGCAAGATATCGGTGACCATTAATGGAGAGCCGAGTCAAAGCATTAGAAAACAACGTGCTAACGGCTATTTGAGAGGATTCACCAAATCCCGTGGCTTTAAGTATGCCTAGGAATATTTTACTTGAATTATGAAGGTGTTTTTAAAATAACGCTTTTTGTGCTCAATGTCAAATATTGTTGAGATTTAACTCTATGCTTCACCTCAATCTAAAATTCTATTTCCTCTACTATTCTCTTTTTGTATTGCTTTAAACTTCTTTTTTGGGTATTCTATATGTGTGTGTGTGTGTATGTGTATATATGTATGCATATTTGTATATGTATATACATGTACATATACATATACATATACAGATATACATACCTATATACACATATTCATACATATACATACATACACACACACATACACACATATACATACATACATATACGCACATATACATATATATGCATGTGTGTGTATACACATATATATACGTATATATGCATTATGTGTATATATATATACACATAATGCATATATACACATTACGTGTGTGTGTGTGTGTGTGTATATATATAATACATACATACATATGTGTGTGTATAATTTGTATTTCAAAACATTGACTTTATTTTTTTATTTAAAACATTCCATGATGTTCTATATTATTAAATTTTTAATTCAAAAATGTAGTATGTTTGATTGTATAAAACATTTTGTGAACCTTTTATAGAGTAATGAGTTATTTTTTATGTCGGCTTGGGATTTTCTTTCAAGGGCACTATATCGGATCTTTCCCTTTTGTGTTGTCATTTTAGAATGTCTCTCAAATAAGTTAACGTCACTTAAAAGTTTCTTTTAAAACTTTGAGAAACTAATTAAATAACATAGTATTATAATTTTAATCGGTAATAATAACTAAAAGCTTCAAAGAAATACAAATGCAACCCCAACCTCGGTTATTGTTGTCTTGTGATGATGATTTTATTGTCTCCTCAACTTCTTTTCCTTTCCAGAGATGAAACCCAAATGATCTAAGGTGTGTAATGTTGGTTGGTTGTAAGAAGAAATCAAGAAAATGTTGAACCGGTTGGTTACAAGCAACCGGTCACAAATGCGGTACTAGGAAGGAACGAGAAATGTGTCAGTTTGTCTGTGTAATTTCTACAGGATTTTGGCAAGATAAAAGTGCAATACGAATCAAATATCCAACCCATCATCCGGTAAAAGTTTTGTTTTTATATAAATATGGGGAAGAAGAAGTTTGGAACACATGGCAATCAAAAAGTTCCAAATCATCAAAGAAAGGGGAGTTAATCTTCTAATAATAGTAAACTAAGAAGAGGATTTCAATACAAGTCCAAGAAGCCAAAAATTAGGAGAAACGGGTGAGAAAATCACTCACGAATTTGAAACGCACGTTTAAAACAAGTAGTTTGAACTCTTGGGTGAAAGCGCATGAATATTTGGTTTCATGCAGATCGGTGGTTATGTAAATTAAGGCCAAAAACAATTGCAAAAAGGGTGTAAAGTGGTTAGCAAGGACACAACAAGCTAAAGAACTCGAACATGGATAAATGAGTCAAAACAAGTATGTTGAGGTGAAGGGAAAGGATCTGGATCTCACCGTTATTTTGGAAAAGAAATATTTCATCATTGGAGACTTACCGCATCCTTTGATGTGGCACCATGCAATTTTGGGTGTGTGCATGTACTCTCGTGAGCAAAGAATAAATTTACACAGGAAATAACACACAATAATATTATATTTCCTATATGTTTCACACAATACAATAACCTAATATATAGGCTGGAGTTTCCCTAGAATATGGGAAACTAACTCAACTACAAAATCTCAACAAAGCCTAATTATGTGGGGTGAGAATAACTCACGTAACCCACACATAACAATAAATACAATAATATATTGTTGAAACAATATATTATAACAACTCTAACAATAATCTCTCAACCATAATAATTACACACGTAATTATTATTCACACACATAAATATGTGAAGCACTATAATATTCCTAACATTCCCGCCTTAGTGCGAACATGGGGAAAACCTGTCTTTGTACTTGCACCTGCTCATGATCTAGTGATTTTCACAGGATGATCACAAACCTCAAGGATGGTTTTGCAAATGGTTGACCAAAACCGAGAATGGTGGTTTTGCAATTGGTTTACCACAAACCACAAAGTGATGGTTTTGCAAATGGATTACCAACAACCAAGAATGGTGGTTTTGCTATTGGTTTACCACAAACCACAAATGAAGGTTTTCAAGTGGTTTACCTACAACCACATCATGATATGCCAAGTACTATTCTTAGCCCTCATCACATCTCACTATAGGGAATAACATAGGAAATTCTGACTGACATCTGTTGCTCATACATACATAGAAAAAAGCTGACATACTGGAAATGGAACATTGGAATGATGTTCCCCCCCTCAATGTGAAATTTCCACTTATTGAAAACAAGATCACTGCAAACTGAGGCACACCACACTGGAAGCACTAAAATCAAACTACACACACACATGTCACCAAAGCTGATATGCGGCCCCATCGTTGGCAACTGACGAGAGGTCGTTGAATGACCTCCAACCTCCGATGCCTCCTGCCTCCTGCTGTTATGCTACTAGCTCAACAAATTTGGCTTTGAGGCTCAATAATTACATACCTTACCCGAACGTCGGATTCCACCGAAAATGCGTTCGTAAGGATTTTTTTTTTTTTTTCAGAATTTGACTGACATACTTTTAACAAAGACTCTTGACGTACTACAATGTTGATATATGATGACTAGTAACTCTATGTTTTGATACTAGACAAGACAATACTTAAACAAACTATTATTAAACAAATAATTTGATTAACATTTTTTTAATGACTCTTTAAAAAGTAATTTTTAATTACTTTTTACATACTACTAGACAATGCTTTACGAAGTTTAAACAGTGAATAAAGTACGACTATGTTAACATGAATGGTGTCGATGACTATTTGGACTTTAAAACAAAAAAAATGACTCACATACTTTAGAGACTAAAACAACAGACTTAGATTATAAGTAACATATGACTCAACAATGAACTAAATGTGAACCTACCTAACATCAAAACTTATCTCCAATGTATAAGACCCTTTATAAAAACAAACAATCTTTGACCGAAGAAAATGGAATAAATACCAAAAAAATGGCACGCAGGACTACCAGCTTGAATGGAGAAATGAAAGAAAAGTCTATGGAAATAATAAGTCGATTTGAACTCAATGCATGCACGACTAGCTTCCAGCGGAGAGATTGTTGTGGACACTTTTGTTTTCTATGAACCCACGAAATTGTTGAGCTAGAATGATACCACCGCCAATTATGAGAAAGCCGTCGGTTTTCCGCTTAAATCTTCAGTTATGTGGCATACGTGGACTGATTCACAATATAAATAGTGAACCCCAGACTGATGGTGCATATATTGACATATTGTAAACTGTGGGCACGCTGATCTGAAATGGTGGACGGCTTAGTTGTTTTGAGCTAGTTTTTGGAGACTTCTTTGATGACAGAGGATGACACCTGTATTTATCTTCTAGTGCGATCAGGAGAATGATCCAATGCCTATAACCATAAGCCGTAATATAATGCAGTCTGCCAAGATTAAATGCAGAAAATAAAACGTAGCAAACTGACTATAGGATGATCTTGATAGTAAGTATGCGTAAGAAAATGCACACATTTATCAGACTGCACATAAAGTATTCATGCCCAAGAAATGTAAACACATTGTGCTTCAAATTGGTGCCAGTTCCTAGATTGTGCAAGAGAATTGACTTATTTTCCAGATCTTCGTCAGAGAATATGAACGAAGTTATATAGATTTACACGTTGAGTAAACTGTGATCTGACAATCCTAATAATGCACCACCAAGAAATGATAGATCCTCGCGAGTTCACAAATCAATTGATCTAATACTACCATGCCACCAAAATTATGGAAAACATGGATTCAAGAACTTATTCAACAGGATGTAGACGAACCCATCATAGTCGCATTATCTTTATTGACTCTCATGACTATTGGAAAGCTCGTAGTTTATGACATGAATGTTGCAAGATGCACAGACAATACTCTTTGTAGAGAATCCGAGTTCTCAGGCTCTATCCAAGACTCCAGTCACCATGTCCAGTAATGTGGGAGACCCGCACCAAAGTTGTGTGTATAGGAAGAAGTCAGCCAATAAAATACTTGATTCTAAAAACAAAAACCTTATTTAAAAAATGAAACCATGTATGGGCAACCATGAATCAAAATGGATCTGCTCACATAATGCTCAGATCTCATAGTTGCTCTGATACCAAATCTCATAGCAACAACAGATTTACACAGGAAATAACACACAATAATATTATATTTTCTATATGTTTCACACAATACAATAGCCTAATATATAGGCTGGAGTTTCCCTATAATATAGGAAACTAACTCAACTACAAAATCTCAACAAAGCCTAATTATGTGGGGTGAGAATAACTCACGTAACCCACACATAACAATAAATACAATAATATATTGTTGAAGTAATATATTATAACAACTCTAACAATAATCTCTCAACCATAATAATTACACACGTAATTATTATTCACACACATAAATATGTGAAGCACTATAATATTCCTTACATGTACCTCTTTCGTATATTTCATATTATTATTAGCAAGTCATCCTTAGTGATGGCCATAACATAGGAATAATATATAGGAGTTAGTAGGTAATAGTTGAGCATCATATTAAGCACTTGAGTCTTTGTATATAGTTTGGTGGTTTCCCCCTCAAAGTGGCTAAGTTATTCTACTTACATCTTGTGATTATTTCTCTAAGCTTGGTGTTATATTGTTGTTGATATTCAGATCTATCTAAGTAATTTCATTACATATGCTTATTTGCATCATATAGATTTGTCTAAATTCTCTAATACAATTTACCAAGCACTAAACAAATTATTTAGTTTACAAGGTGAAGTGCATCAATAGCCTTGAAGCAAAGATTGTTCGGTCTCCAAACGGAAGAAGGTGACAACATGGTGGAGAATATTAGTAAGTTTCATATCCATCTCAAATCAGTTAGTTGGAATTAAAATTGATGTGTATGATGATGATGCAAAAGTTGTTTTACTAAATAGCATGCCAACTAGTTATTCTAATACGTTTTTACATTAAGTAAAATTAATCCTAGTTTAGAAGATATTAGTTCTTATTTACTCGATGAAGAAACAATAACTATGATTGTTGAGCTAGAGGAAACTGCAATGTATGGTAGAAATAAGAAAGAAAATGTATTTTTAAAGTAAAGATCCAAATATGGGTTGAATTCCAAAGGTACAAAGAAACAACTTACATGTTACTATTGTAAATGATTTGGTCATATATTTACAAATAGTAGGAAAAGAGCACAATATTTACTTGATGGAAAATTGCAAGATAATGTCATGCATGTTGATGAAGAAGGAGAGAATGAAGAGGAAGGAAATATTACTCATAGAAAAAATCAAAGTGATGAAGATTATCTATGTTAGATGATTTTCTAAAGGCATTCGAGGCATTGAGTTTGGAGATTAAACAATAACCTCTATCCAAATCATCAACGATGGGGCCGCACTTCTCGTATGATGACATTTGTTTCGGCTTACATGTCACGTGCATTTCAATTTTTCCAAATTTTCAATGTGGCGAGAAAAATAATAATAGGAGTTGTAAATTATTGTTCACTTATGAGTATTCTACATGTAACCCCTTTTGTAGAAACATTGTAGAATGTTGATCAAAATGTATTGATTTAATCATGATGTAAAGGTTATTAGTAAACCCGTGAAAAACCATTTGTGTAAGGTTTTTGATGAACCTGAAAACCAATTGTGTAAGGTTTTGGTGAACCTATAAAACCAATTGTGAAATTTTATTGGTACACCTGCAAAACTAATTGGGTAAGGTTGTTGGTCTTAGCTAGGGAAAACCATTAGCAAATAAGTGTGGAGGAAGAGAAATGTGTATCGGGCACATGTATGAGTTTTATGCAAGCTTAATGTTGCACAATTAAAGAGTTGTTCATGAGCACACAAAGGTGGCACGCTACAATCGAGACCTGGGTATGTTTTATCATGTAAAAACTAAGCGACAATGTTGAGGTTTTACTATTTATTATGGTAAGTTAGTTAATAATATATTATTGTTATGTGACAATAATAAATATTAGAAGTTTTTGTAAGTGAGTTTGATTGAATCACCCAACTCACTATTATATGAGATCATGCGAGATATTCTAGAGGACTGAATTGTTTATGAGATTCCTATAATATAGGAGATGTAATGGTTTAATTATAATATACAATAGAATAATATTATTTTTGTTTTTAAAATATAGCTTTGGTTGTTTGACTCCATTGTATTTCTTTTCATGTGATAAATCTTGTGTATGACGCGCCTAATACCTAACAATTTATCACACCTAAATGGAGGCCTCATTATGTTAATCATGGATGTGACTCGACAAATCATGTCCTGTGGGTTTTATTCAACATTGATAATCACTCTTTTGGAGTAATTAATGTTTATGCATCCAATGACACTACGGTTGAATAGACAACTTATAGTGTTGGATTAATGACAGTTCGTGATGTCCATTGGGTGATATGTGTTCACTTTAATATGGTAGAGTTTCTTATTGACAAGATTGGCCATCTACCCATGTGATGGATTGCTGGAAAAAAGGAATCTTGGATGTACATGTGTAATAAATATCGATTTAATAACCCCAATGTTTATCTTCATTTTGAATCCATCATTTATTACACTTGGTCTAGTTTACACCAATGATCTAGTCACGTATTTGAGTGCCTTGTCATGCCATGATGTCAAAACAACCTTTTTCTCCTTCACCGGTGGTTTTAAGTTACAACTAGAAGTTCTATCGATTTGGTCTTTTCTTACCACTAGTCTATCCTCTTTAGGTTCGAATGGAAACTTTGGTGGCCACATGTTCACACCATTAGGTTTTATCTCAATTCTTCTCTTCTACATCATGGGACCACCCTTCACCATATTAAGAGGGTTTATGGCCTCATGGGCCATCCAAATAAAAGAACATGATGGATTACATGTTGGGAAGATGTTATTCTAGATCCGACGTGTTTTTTGGTCAAAATTTAGACATTAACTGGTACATATTAGGAACAAATATTACTCTTCCACCACCTCTAAGATGATCCACTCCTTAGCCACTATGGACCAAACTCCATTTGATGAATATTTTTAGAGACATGTGGCAAATCTTAGGCAACACATCCAAATTATTGATGTCAATAATGCCACGAAAGATCGATCAAATCTAGATTACATTGATCAAAGTGGCTTCTTAGGTTTCTAAGGAATACTTTCATTCCCTCAAATCCAAACATGCCCACTAATAAATCAAAGCTATCTAGGAAGGATCTCTTTATATATCTAAAGAGCTAGAGATGATGCATGATTTTGTGTGCCATTATCAGTAAGTTTTCAATTCTTATGAGATTTCTCCAGAGTGACAAGTGACTCTTTATCAATGCATAACAACTCTCCCTTGTAAGCTCTCTTAATCACAAAAGATGTCTTACTGCAATAGAATGTTAACTATTGAGTATCTTTTTGAGGTAGTTTCTCAAATGGTTAAAGCCTGTGGATTGATGGTTTCCCTTGTGAATTTTATAAAATCCTTTTGGATGTGGTTGGTAATGACCTTTTTCAAGTCTATTTGGAGGCCTTTCATTCCAATTTTCTTGGTTATTTCATCAACCAAGGGAACATAAAATTCATTCCCAAGATGGTGGATACATAGATTATTAATCAATCAAAAGTCAATTACTCTACTCAACGTCTCATATAAAATCATTGTCAAATCTCTAGATTTTTAGATTTACAACATGTTACCTAGAATTGTTAGTAAAAAACAAACAAATTTTATCCGAAGTAGATACAATTTGGATAATATTGTTCTAGTATGGGTGCTAAGGACCGGAAACAGGGAGGCACTGTGAGTATTTAATTAATAATGAAATAAGTAGATTACTTCCATAATACCATGGACATAAAAAGATGCAATACTTATAGGTATTGAAAAACCATATATAAACAAATATGTAGTTACAAAAATGCAACAATAAACACATTTGTGAACACAAAACTACAAATATATGGTTTTAACAATATGTAACCATATAACAATTATGTAACAACTAATTACCCCATCTAACCGCTATTTACCAACAAAGAAAAGTAACAAACTATAACCTATGGTAAACAAAAATACAATTCATAAATTACCTATACTAGGTTTTACCTAAGCAATGGGAAGGTATGAAAAGGGCTCGAAAGATGCAACAAAAAAACGTTATTCATAAAAATTGATTTTGAGAAAGCTTATGACATGATTGAATGCAACTTCATTTTTCTATGCTTAAAACTCTTAGGTTTGGACCTACCTTTATTAGCAATATATCCATTTTTTTTTCTCGATGCCTCTGCATAGCTCCAATAATGGCATTTGCTCCCATTCTTTTGGTATTTTTGATCTATTTCGACAAGGTTGGTCTAGCTCTTGATTTGTATGTGTTAATCATTGAAATTTTTCCTATCTTCTCACCGATGCCACTCAACATGACTTGGTGAAAGGAATTACATTTCCAGTTTACCTCCTACTTAGCTCGTCAATGACCATTTTTTCAATGATTCCTTTCCCTCTATAAATTAAGACGAGGCTAATGTTAAATAAGATTCCTCTTGTTTGGATGTATATTACCTCGCCTCAAGTTTAAACATTCAATGGAAAAAGACTCAAGTGTTATAGATAGTCTATTTCACATCCCCCAATGGTTATCTCTTCTCTAATGCAAGTGGATTCAACATGGAAAAATATTCATATTTATAAGCATCAATTTTTCATTCCAAGCACCCCTCTTAGATCTAGCAATATGTCATTGATCGTGTTGAAAATAAGATCTCATACTTTGGATCATAAATATTATCTCCATAGTAACAAAATTTCATTTTGTTCCAAAGTTCTTAAAGCCATCATCTTTACTATTATTCATGTTGGCCCCCTTCTCAAGTCTTAAAAACTTGAAAATTTTCTTAGAGATTTGTTATAGGCTAGATCAAAACACCAAAAGGGTTTTCATCAAGTTTCTTAGGAGTATTACTTCCTCCACAGAGAACCAGGGGGTCTAGGTTTGTTATATGTTGGCCGCTAGGAGCTATCGCTTGTGCCATATATATTTGTTAAGCAGTGATGGTTTGAAGAAATGATTTTTTTTTCATAATTGTATTAACAATGGTTCACCTCAAGGTCACACGAATTGGAAGGGTTTGGATTTTCTAAAGTGAAATTGATTGATTTATTTGTTATCAAAAGTATATGGAAATCTTGGGGAAAGATCAAACCTTGGTTACTTTGGAATGGTGATGACTTAATAACATGGGTATCCATTAATTTCCACTCGTGTGGTGGTCATTGGTCATTACCATACATAATGCACCTCGTTTATAAGTTCCATGGGTTCACACCCTCATACTTTTCAAATTAGGGAATCGCATGTTGTAGGACATCTTTAGTCATCTCGTGTCGATGAATTCGACATGGCCAAAAGTTACATTTAGATTCTCATTAACTAATGGTGATCATGATTCATATTAGCCCATTCTCGAAGATTCTTTATTCCCTCCTTGTTTGAAGGATGGGAAATGGTTTCTAGATACAACTTTTTTCAATTATTCATCAAGTAAAGGCTATGATTTGTTTTCTCCCAAGCTTCCAATGGTCGACAAACTCAACTTTTATTGGTCCCTTCATTCTTATACTTGGTGGTGGAAACATATATTCTCTACTATTTGGTCTGCCATTATGGAGCCCAAGCTTACTCACTTTGAATGGTGTATAATTTATTAGAGATTACCCATTGGTTTCATGATCATTCACTTAAGTTCTCCTTATCCATGTTTCCCTTTCGTGGGTGAATTGAAGCCCTTATGCACCTATTCTAGTTTTGTCAAAAGCTCAAACCATCTACAATTGGATTCATAAATTCTTCCACCATTTTGGTGTGAACCCTTCTTCCGCAACACATTTTACTACGGGATTGGTTGGGTTTATTATGGCCTTCTCCCAATTTTGTCATGCTTTCGAGTGGATATCCTTTTCTTCTTTTTTGGGAAGAGTGATATTTTTCTCTTTTTGTTCATACAATTGTACATTGCAATATTTCAACTTTTAATAAAGTGATGTTAGTGTCTAATGTTTTTGTAAATTCAAGTCTAAGAAAGGAAGATGACACCAAAAGTGGCTAACATCCATACCCTTTTAGACCACTAGTGAGATGTGCCTTACATTATTACTCAAATTCACCACCCTCTTCCAATTGGTATCCCTCTCTAAGGGGACATGGTCATTAGCGTAGTCTTTCTCTTCGTTGCTTTGCACAATTGTTCTAGGTGGGGCTCACCCCCTTTTCCACTCTCCTCCTCGGCTCGGTGGGGAGGGTGGGGCTCACTACCTCCTCGCCATCGAGTTCACCGGCCGCCACTAGATACTAACAAGTTCCCTTTCTAGGCATTGGCCATTTCGCCACCCTATGGGTAGGGTAATAAAATCAATACCAACCAGAGGGCACCGTCGGTCTGCTACCACCATCCGAGAGTCCATTCTCGATAGGAAATACCTTCGGTGATGGGGCAAGCCCGATGACATAGATCCCCGGCTTCAACTCTTTTCTGTTGTAGCCAAATGTTATGACTTTATAGTTGTCTTTTTGCTTACAGGATTTGAGTTTGACTAATCTTTGTTTCTTGTACCTTCAAACATGTTTGAATTGGAGGCATGCTTCCATAACATGTACTCTTTTTTGTGAATGGTGGTACTATATTATTTATTGGTAATATATGAGTTATTTCATCTAAATAAATAAGTAAATAAATTTCAATGATATGTGATTTTAAAAACCGTATTTTCAAAATCATTGAACTCTATGGTTTTTCTTTCTTTTCACTTTCCACAAAGGCTTGTTAGTGATATGAAATTTTGTGGAAGGGGTCATGCATGCTAGGGTAGTGTGTGACAGAAATAAAGCAAATGTGTAGAAAATATGTTGTAGCAAGGAGGTCTAGGTTTAAGCCATTATGGAGCTACACAAGCTTTTTTCCTTCATTTTCAAAGAAAACACATTCATGATTTAGATCTTAAATATCACCATGACATGATTAACGAAAACATATTCTAACTAATAACACTAAAGGGTGGGAACAATTCAGAAACTCTATTAACTATAAATATTAAGAGCTATGCCCTTGAGCGATATACACAAAACAAAAATAAAATGAAAGAATACTTAAAATTTAAGAAAAAATGAGAGGGAAGAATAAATAACATTTACATCACACCAAGAATCTAACTGCAAATTAATTGCAAACTTTCAAGACATAACGTAACAATTATACTCTCTACAAAGTAAGATGTAGTTGTACATATTTATGACAAAGTTATATGGAACTTACCACGAATTCCAATTTATGTCGAGTCTCTCACTATTTATATAGCCTTTCCAAAACATCAAATATGGAATACAACTTTATATCCTAAAGAATTAATTAATTACATAGAATACAAAAATATATTCATTTCACATTATATATATATTCTCTTCTTCCCGTTTTTTCTTTTCTCATCCTTTTTATATTTTTATTAAATGCTCAACGTTTGGATGAAAAACTTCTTAACTTTTCCCAATACCTCTTTAGACTTATATCATTCAACATGAATTTCTAAAAATCTATATGGAATACCAGCTAAAAGCTATATAAGAATTAAGGTTCCCGTGATAGGGGAGAAGAGCCAATTATTGTGCATTGGCCAATGATCGTGACAAGTTTTGTTAATTTAATACTTAATACTAGAATATTCAAATCCCTAAACTTACATGAAAAGTTTCTAATAAATAGAAATAAAATGGCATTTTTTTGTAATTAAATACTAGACAATATAAAGTGTAAATTTTATTATATTAAGAAGAAACATGATATTAAAAAAACAATAAATGATGTAAGTACTAATAAATTTATGTATTCAAAATGTCTAAACATATATAAATTCAATTTATATTTAAAAATGAAAAGTGCAGATAGCTCTCATTATTACAAACATTTTTTTAAGTTTGAATATATTTTCAAACCTAAAAAGGTCATGTCATTTATGACCAAATACACTTTCATTCACAAAATTGAAAGACTTTATTATCACAATAGGACACAACTCAAATTAAATACCACATTAAATGAAACATTTTCAAATAATAAAATGTCAAGTCATAGCCACATTGTCACTTCTTTCCATCCCATCTACTAACATTAATGAAAAACCTGCAAAAAACTACAAATTTGTAAGGCTCAAGAAACATTATGCATTTATTAAAGGGTGGAATTCAAACAAATATATCTCACCTAAAAATCCATGGTAGTGTTGGTACGAAAATCATCGTCATTGCTTGGCATCTATGGATAAACGAGCCAACATTGTGCAGGCATAGCCCTCTTTGAGTCAAAGAAAGCGAAAACCGGTTTATTGTTATTCTACCAAAGCAGGAATCAGCAAGTCTCACAATATTCCGCCTTCGGGGTTTGGGATCTCATCCCGGTAGTGTTCCGATCACGAAAAGAAAGGAATGAAAGAGAAGATGAAGAAAGAGCAGGTCCGAAGGAAGAAAAGAAATTAATTCCAAAGCGTAAAGGTCGGAAGGTTTATGTTTTAGGATTGGTAGTAAACAGAGCCAAACTTACTTGCGCATAAACGAACAAAGCAATACTGATGAATAAATGACAATAAAACAGAAGCAGATTTAACAGAATAAACACATAGATCTGACATAAGAAAGATCTGATGCAAATAACACATGTATTCAACACAAAGTCTAAATATTGTATTAATAATTATTTCTGTTACAAAAAGCTCAAAGTCTTTTCTCCTCACTTCTATTTTTCATCTGAAAGATATTCACTCATCCACAATACAACAAGTATTGAGGTATTTATAGAAGAAGGAGAGAAAAGAAGGCAAAAAGGAGCCAACCACCTATTTACAAAGATATTTACAAAATATACAAAATATCTCAAAGTCATGTTGACTTTTGACAACTTGATGGATGACATCATCCCATGGTGCAACATGGATGATGTCATCGTTTGTGCCAACATACTTCAGATATTCACAAAAAGAAAGTCGAAGAAGAGAGAGAAGAAGAAGAAGAAGAAGCCACTATTCATCATCGTCATCCTGCGGCCGAAAGGGAGTAGCCTGCTTCTGCTTTGCTGCTCAGGTGACGAGATGTGGAATTGAGCGCGGTATTCCATGAACTTGCTGATCATGGGCCCTAGTTGATCCTGGGAAGGATCCTTGTGTCGCTCACTGATCGCCTCGCAAGTCTCCCGCTCGTCTATGAGCTTCTCTGGGAGTTTGGAATATTCTTTTTCAGCTTCTATGAGGAACCCGATGAAATCTCGACAGGCCAGCAGGTTATTAATGGACTCTGCGTCAAAAGAGACCTCTGGCCCCAGCCCTCGTGACACGATCTCTTTAAAGATCTGGATGGTTTCATCAACTTTCCTTAAGGCAAAGGAAGGAGTAAGCAGCCCTGGAGACATGTTGAGAACGATTTGTTCCATTTGGTGCATCGCGTCCAGGGCTTCTTCCTTTACCTTATCGATCTTTTCAAGGACAAACTCCAGTTGATCCATCCGGTAGTCTAGAGTGGAAGTGACTTTGTTGAGGGCTCTGGGATGACCGAAGACACCGAACTTGACCAGATCTTCGACTGAACAGTCGAACATTTGTTGAAAGGTCTCATGCTGCAGCCTAGCATGGTCCAGCTCTTCTGATATGGGTCCTGCTAGTGCTTGGAGCTCTTTATTCGCCTTGTTGATGTTCAGATACAAGTCAGAGAACTTGGCGATTACTTTTTCACTGTCTTTGAGGATCTGGCTCCTCCAAGCGGAAACTGCCATACCCTGCTCGCCGATCTTTGCATACTCATTAATTTTATCCTGGCTCAGAGGCTCAGGAGTCTCGGTGGCAAACAGGGAGGTGCACTACCCATCTTCTGTAAAGCTTGGAGCAGATGTTTATTTTGTTCTTTCAGTAGCCTTTTCTCTTCTTTTGTTTCTTGAAGCTTCTTGCAGAGGGCGTCAACTGCAGATAAGGCTTCTCCTTGAAGGCTCTCAGAAGATGTACCCATTGTGACTTGAGTCACTGTATAATCTGTCGAGACAGATCCTTTTTATCCTTGAGGGGATTAGGGTATGCGATCTCCATCACCCTCTCTCTCGAAGCACTCTGAGAGAAGCGTGTGACAGGCTTCTGTCTCTTTGCCCCTTTGGATGGGATTACGGAAAAGTCCATCGGAGCGATGGGAACTTTCCTTTTCTGCTGACTTAAGTGCTGGAAGATCCAGTCTGGACTTATGGGAGAAGGGCCAGAAACAGAGAAGGGACAGATGTAGTAGTAGAAGGGGGAGAGGACACGACCAAAGGAATGGTCACTTGAGTCACTCGAGGAGGGGAAGGAGGAGAAGAAGGGAGGGAAAGGGACCTCAATTGTTGTAGCAGTGCCGACATCCTGAGTGGATGGGCCTATTGGAACATCCTCTTCTGCTTCTTTCTCTGGAGAAGCCAGAGTTACAACTTGTTCTGGTGCAGCGGAAGGAGGAATTTCAGGAGCTTCCTCTTGAGTGGTGCTGGATTCACCTTCTTTGCCTTTTCCTTTGCCTTTAGGTTGCTATTTTGATCTAGGAGGTGCGTTACCCAAATGGAGAGGTTGTGAAATTGACTCCGAGGTAGATGAGCCCGTTCATTCGGCACCAATGCTCTGTTCTGCGCAGAGTTTCCTTGACCCTTTCCTCAATTGTTTGAGGAGCTTTGGTTCTATCAATTGCCGCAAAAGGCCAATCGTCCCCACCTGAATCAAGATATACTTGATCTACTTCCTCCTCAGTAGTTTGGAAGCCTTTGGGGACAATGGCAACCCCGTATTAGATGATTTCTGCCAATGCCAACCAAGAATGGTCCTTCCTCCTGAGTTCCACCTCATGATATAGGTCGATGTAGATATCCTCGATCTGAGGGATGTGGATTGGATCGAGCTTAGCCCTCGGCAGACAATTCCTCGGGTCGAAGGTGGGTCTAGCTGGGAAGTCATGTTTCAGATTGAGCAGCTCCAGCTCTGCAAACATGTCTTTTGCCTTGTGGTGAGTTAGACACGTATATCTACCCACTGTGAGGGGGAAAGGAGTTCCACCCTTCTTTCTTTTTTGGCACTTCTCATGGTAGGTGACCAGCTGTCTTGACAGCTCCAGCAGAATCAACTTCGGTCCAGCATACCTTGGCAATCTAGTTGGTTCTCCCAAGAAGTTAGCTGCCCTCAGATAGGTGAATGTGGGGAATTGGGTGAACAGGGCCCCCCATTTCTCAGTGGCTGTCACTATGCTCTTGGTCGTGCGACCGTAAGTCATATTTGGCCTCAACAGGCAGATGATGAAGTAGAAAAATGCATCGTTGATCTTTGTAAATTGAGGGATGCTATTTTCCAGCTTCAATTCTGGATAGTATTCATAAATTTTGACCTGGGGCCAAACCCCACTCCGCATCGTAGCCGATAGTCCCTTTCGAAGTGCGGCAGCATAAACAACATAGGAATTCATGTAGAATCTCCCAGTTGTGGTAAATTGTTGTAGCTGCTCAGAGATCGTGCTGCTTATTATTTCTGCCCAGCAAAAGCGTTGATCGGGCACATTCTTGTTCATAGTCTCTAAGTACCGCAACATCCATTTATGGAAAAAGTGGGCGTCAGGAAGCCCAAAGACTCTGCTCAGGAACGTGATAGTGTCGCTGAGCTCCTCTGAAAAATCGCTGCGGTGAATGATTTGTGGCCAACGGGTTACTACCTTTTTATTCTTCAGATAGACCTCGTTCATCAGCTGCATGCACTGATCTTCATTGTCATCCCATGCCTTAATGCAGTCGTCTTGGCTAACGGCCACAAAGTGCCGGTGATGAGGAATGCCGAGTATTATCTCAAAGTGGCGGGCAGTGAGGTTGATTACGACCTCACCCCTCTCATTTACGACACATCTTGTGTCTTTGTTGTAACATCGGGCAACCACCATCATGAATTCATTGTTAACTGCGCTGACTGGGATTCCTCCAGCGAAGTGCAGGGCACTGCCTATCAGCTTGTCCATCCATGGACTTCTTGTGACCTTCTGAGTCCTGACCCAGAAATCCTCCAAATCAATATGACCCAACTCTGAGTCTCTGATGTCCAGGTCACACTCGGCCTGGGAGTCGGGCATTCTGACCCTCTGATACTTATATTTCATTTCTTCCTCTGTAAGCTTGGCCTTGCCTTTGGATTTGGTGGGTCTCTTGCTTGATGTTGACATATGTTCTTCTGAGCTTAATTGCTGATCTGTAAGAATAAGACGTGAAACCCAATCGAAGAAAGCCGTGTCAGCTGCTTGATTTTCCATTGAAATGCTGACAGAAGAAAGAGTTAGCAATTTAAAGGCCTCAGGGTGCATGGCGCATGGATATTGCAGTTTGCAGAGCTAAATAGGTAAGGCGCACAGAAAAGACTGCTATTCTGGGTTAAATCGGTGCAGGCGCATGGCGTGCGTGCAGACACCGCAACTGCAGGATGCATTCGTCAGTGTCTTTGTAAGGACAAGTGCGCCTGCGCCATATGGATGTATTTTGTAAAAGGCGCATGAAAACTTTGTGTTGCACGGGACATCGGTGCGCCAAAGGCGCATATAGGGTTTGTGTAACATGTGCTTTTGGCGCGCTTAAGGGAACTTGGCGCGGCGCATGAAGGGTTTGCACAACAGGATGTTGCTGCGATGAGGAACGCGCCTGCGCCTCTATAGCTTAGCACTTGGCGCATATGAAAGGGTTGTCACATGGATGCTGGGTGCACCAAAAGGGTGCGCAGGAATTCTTTATGTTGCATCCAAGTTTGATGCGCCAAGGGGCGCATGGGAAGTATTTGCAGCATGCGAGGGAAGTGCGCCATGAGGGCGCACCCTTTTTATGATGAAGCATGGAATGCCAATGCGCCAAAGGAAAATACAGTTTTCCTTTTTCTTGTAAGGTTCAGATTTTTCTCAGAGGGGTTTCCACATATGGCTAAGCTCTCTCTTTGCAAGTTTTATTCGGGTGATTGGAAAGGTTTAATACCAAAAGGGTTTTCAAGCTTTTACCTCAGGGCAAGACTCTCTCTGCCAGCAGATCTGGAAAGAGGAGGAAGAAATGTGGAAAGACAACGGGGGAAACAAATTCATGAATTAATCCTTTCAATCCATACTGAACCAACCTAGCAGCCAAAAACCACAAAAACAAAACGCACGAAAGACAGAAGGCCACTTACCCGGATATAAACGATGAAAAAGCGTGAGAACGGGTCCACAACGTGATCGAAAGCGACAAGGCAGGTGCGCTGACAGGGTCAGAGAAAATAATGAAAATAGTCACGTGATTGCTCCGGTGACAATGACAGCGCAGACGCGCCTATATATAGGCGAGGCAGTAATAAATGCGCCACCAACTTTCTAAAGGGGCGCACCAAATGAGCTGTCGACATGGGAAAGCATGCGCCCTTTGGCGCACCGAAAGACTCGTCAACATGAAAATATGTGCGCCTATGGCGCACCGGAAGTGGTGTTGACAGAGGGAAATGTGCGCCTTTGGCGCACCAAAAGGGGCGCAACAAAAGATATGTTGACAGGAAGGCGCATGCGCCTTGGCGCACGCAGGGAAGCCTCAACATAGAGAGGCGCATCAAAATGACTGCTGACACAAGAAAGGATGCGCCAAAGGCTTTAAAGGGGGCGCATCAAAAGTTGATGTTGCATAGTCATTCTATGCGCCCGGCCAAAAAGACCAAAAACGACTAAGTTTGGAAAACTAAAATTCCCGGAAAGGGATTTTGCAAACGTTCCGAACGCAAGGGATCCCCGACGAGGGATCGGAACAAAATTTCGGTATGGTTATCTGTAAAATTGCCCTTGTCAATTTTACGGGATAACAGTGAGTAGCCATTAGATTTAACATCTCATCACTCTCAATCCACACTCACCGGTTTCAAGCAATCACAAACAAGCACATGGATCAAGCACCCATTAACACTTCAACAACTTCTATAAATTCATTTTATTTTTCAACAATTAAATTTCACAAATTTTTCCAGCAAACTTGCACCATCGAACCAATATTGTTGGCAGTTCTCAATTCTAGTAAGTATTTGGAAATCTTCCAATATTGAATGTATATATATTTTGCAACTAAATTATTTGCATTCTCACTTTCAGTCATTTTCCATTTGCATGTAAAATAATTATTATTATCTAGTTTAGTTTCATATACATACACAATATAGTCTTTTTTATTTTCATTTTCTAGTTCGAGCTTTCCTATACATGTACGCAAAATAAGATTATTTTTCCTAAGCAACTCGAAAAGTAAATTACAAGCAACTAAAAATAAGGTAAATATAATATGAATAACTACCAACAACATGATATTCATTAGTATACACAACACAACCGATAATAACAATATTAATAATCGTATATAAAATGAACTAGATAATGAATATCTTGTTCTTTGGTAGTTATTCATATTATATTTAATTTATTTTTAGTTGTTGGTGACCACGTCACACTCATTTTCAATTTAGTATTCAATTTAAATGTTGTTACATTCAATATAAAAACTAATTTTATATATAACATCTTGCATTAAAAATCACTAACCTTGCTTTATTGCTAAGTGGTTAACAAATTCTTAGAAATATACACTAGAAAATGGATTGCATTTACACTACCTATGATGAAGCGGACAACCAATTGTTATGGAGTGACATGTGTTGGTTATTTAGAGTTGCTTGTTAAGAATAAGATCTTTTTTCATATTATTTCAAATTGCATACTGATTATATTCCTTTCTTGTATTTTTGTAGGTGTTAATTGCTAACATGAGGAGAAAACGATCACTCAAAAGAGTCTCGCTCTGCTTGCGCCAAAACAAGGGGAGTCGTATTTCCACCAAGTGAACCAGACGAAGATGAGGATGACAACAATGGACCACAACTATAGGCTACAACTGTCCAAGTCACTAGAGGGGCAACAACAAAAAAAATCAGAATACGTGGAGATTTGGATGACACTAGCATGAATAATGCCAACAAAGAAGTCAAAGAATATGGTTCCTCAACACATGGTGCTACAAGAAAGTGGGGCATACCTTGAAGCACACTTACTTCATGGTTGTTGGGGATAAGCACTAAGAAAACAAATAATCCACCCACAATTCTTACCAAAGAAGAAGAGTTTGAGTTGGTGTAATGGTTTCATAAAATGGCTGATATGGGTCACGGGTTAGAAATCTCACAACTTAAAGCATATGTGGCACAAATATGTGATTCTAGGTCCACCCCATTCACAGATGGTATCCCTGGAAACTCGTGGTGGGCAGGTTTTAAAAGAAGGCACCCAAATTTAATTTTGAGGACAACAAAAGGCCTTGATAGAGATAGGGCAGTAAGTCTAAGGCCATCTATTGTTAATTCTTTCTATCTAAATTTGTCCTCTGTTTATAAATCTAACCTGTATGGGCCAAGAAAAATATGGAATTGTGATGAAACTGGATTACAAGTAGGAAGAAATTGTGGTATGAGAGTGCTTGCTAGAAGAGGAAGTAGAAGTGTCCCATACATAATCCCAAAAAGTAGAGAATGGATAACCATATTATGTTGTGTCAATGCTGCTAAACAAAACATCCCTGGTTTCTATTTTTTCAAAGGGAAGAAACAATTGCAAAATTACATAGCAGGTTGTGAGCCTGGTGCTTGCATGACAACACAACCTCATGCATGGATGACAAAGGAGTTATTCATGAAATGGTTGCATCATTTTGCAAAATGTGTACCGGTGGTGTGTCTCCAACTAATAGGAATTTACTAATTTTTGATGGTCACGGTTCTCATGTGGCTTTAGGAACAATTCAAGAGGCAAGGAGTTTGGGGATAGATTTACTTACATTATCAACACACACTTCTCATAAACTACAACCACTAGATGTCTGGTGTCTTTGCTCCATTCAAAAGTTACTTCAAAGAGGAGAGGCATAAATGGCTATTTGAGAAACATGGGATAGATGTCAACAGGGCAGAATTAGCTACATTGGGAGTAGGGATTTCCAAAAGGCTCTTTCACTTGAAAATATTAAAGCGGGTTTCAAGAGGACAGGTATATGGCCTCTTAATCCACACGCCTTGAATGAGGACATGGTACCTAGCGGAACATTTGACACATCTAGTCAAGATGTAGCAAAGATGTTTGAGATTGTACTCAACACACAAACAAGTAAAGAATGTGATGTTGAACACATTGAACAAAATAGAAGTGAATCTGTTCACCAACAAGCTACAACTCAGCCGGAGGGAGTCAATTCAATGAGTCACTTAAGACCGCCTACCCAAGTTAGTTGTCCGATTAGATGAAAGAAGTTGCTTAAGCTTGGTGTCAATTTGAACAACAAAGTGAATAAGACATCCTATGTACTCCCTCACAACCATCACTACTTCATGAGTCAGATGTGGTCCACTACCTTGTCAACACTCTATGTGAGGAACAAATTAATGTAGAAGTGTTGGAGGAAGCTGATATTAGAGCATAAAATTGTGAAAAATCTTTTGAGGAAAACCAAGGACAAAGTTCCATTTCTAAATTTTTGAAACTTCCAATGAAAAGGGTGAGGGATTCATCAAAGTCAAATTGCAGTGATGGAATACGATTAAGTAGAGAATCTCAACTCATCACTACTGATCAATATATGGAGTTGCTCATGGAAAAGGAGAAGCGAAAGAAAGAAATTGAAGAGTTGAAGCAAAAAAGAAGGGTACAAATGCAAGAGAAGAAGGTAGAGTTAATTAATTTGATAAATGAATTAACTATATACATTTAACATTTTCACTTGCACAATCTTGACATTTAATTAATTCAAAATTTAATTAATTAATTACATTTTATGGGCCTTTTCCAAGATTTAATTTTGCTTAGTTGGAGATACAATCATTTCCTTAAGTTCCACAATTTTCCATTTTGATTGCAACTCCCAAGTATCAAGCTGGAAATGCAAGTGTTTCTCTCATCGTCACATGGTTATCCATTTAAACTCATTGAAAATGTTCCATCTTGTCTCATTCTCTTATCTCGAAGTAGCCTTGTAACCCCTTTATAACCAAGATGGTCATTCAACAAGAATTCTTTCAAAGCACCAACAGAGCCAACGAGGAAAAATGGAATGATTCTTACATTTTCTTGTAAGGCTAATACCATAGATACAAATATATGAAATAATCCTTACTTGCAAAGTTTGAGTACAAAACAGTGTTCTTGGAGATAAACTAAGTTGTATCGAATATGTGATTTCCTTGCTATCATACTGACTAGAAAGAGATGATATACTTTTCTGTCCCCTCACTCTTGGTTTCATATTGGGCCTCCAGATTTGATGGTGGCCGACCCCAGATCAAGCAGTTCCCATTTGTGTTATAAAATAACTGTCGTTGTCTATCACAGTCATACAGTTGATGAATATGGATACAAAACCAGCAGTAAGTATTGCCAGGTACAACTGAAGATGGTGCGACCTATCCTTTAATATAAGAGGATACAGAATATGAAGTTGTCTATGATAAGCGATGAAAGGATTGAACAATCCGAACCACTAAATAACAATATAAGTTATCAGTGTGACTAAATAAGAGATCACTCCATTTTCCTGGTAGATTGGTACATAATGAATCTGTGCTCAAATCCACATCTGCTAAACCATGAAGACTGTATTCATAGCCATCATTATCAAGGTCTTGTCAAGAATTATACACTTGTAATCCTCTTGAGGCATTTTGTGAAACAATTCGTGTGCACACTTAAACTGGGTACTAGAGCCATGAGAAATCAACTTTCAATCTTCAAACTCGATCACTATCATTTTTTTATCAACGAAAACATGTATGCCCTCAACTGATTGAGCATATTGATTCTCCATTGGGCAATCACTTTCAGTTCTGCAGAACGTAAGTGGTGATCTTAGCCAACCTTGGGCTCGGGGCATCCTCTTCTCCATGCTATCCGACACGCCATGGATTCACCATTACGAGATCATATCTTCAATACCTCTCTTCTTATCCCTGATGAGATCTCTATACACATTCCTCCACCCTGCCGCCAAAAGCACCTCACTAGACGCAGTGATAGTCCCTGTGTAGACGCTACTGTCTTGTCCACTATTGACGTTTTTATTATCTAGCATATAGCAAGCCTTTAAACCCCCAACGTACCCTCCTGCTGCTCGGCTAGGCCTATCTCTCACGCAAGTTCGCACAATAGGGAAAAAGTATTTTCCGTCACGTCGCCGTTAGTTTTGTCGCGTCGCCGTTAGTTTTGACGGAAAAGGAAACAACGTATTACGTTGTTACCTATATAGGTAACAACGTAATACGTTGTTTCCTTTTCCGTCAAATTTCCGTTTGTGGTTTTTTAAAAGGAACCGGCGCCATATGGTTTCATACGTGAGTGCGCAGCAGGATGGTGGGGCACGAGAAATAGGGCGCGGGGGTCCTGGGTTCAAGGCTGGCTGGGTGCACAGATAGCACTGGTCAAAATTTTGTGCGGAGTTCGCGTTGATCGCGAACTGCGTGATGGATAGGCTCACCACTCCTTTATTTTCTCATTTCGAGCCTTTGATCCTTCTTTACCGGTGGATTGTTTTAAAGAGATGAAGACCTTATTTATCAAGGACATTGAAAATATATGCAAAATATGGTATTATAATCGAGCTTAAATTGATTCCTCATAGAACTCGTGGAACTCTTCGTTAGTTCCATTTTGGCTCCGAAATACCGACTCATTGAATTCTATAGGTAATGTCGGTCATTTAATGAACTCGTGGAAAAGCTATAATATTCCATGAGTGCTCACGTAAATCGGCTCTGCTTTGAACTCAAGGAATAGTTCCTTCGTGCTTGATGTTCTCTGCGAAGCTTGATCTGGATGACACATCCTAGTTTCAAATATTTATAACTTCTTTGTAAGTCGTATATGGCGGTCATATTTGGTGATATGCACTTCAAGTATTTTGAAACCGAGTCCCGATAAAAAACCACAAACAGAAATTTGACGGAAAAGGAAGCAACGTATTACGTTGTTACCTATATAGGTAACAACGTAATACGTTGTTTTTATATAGGTAACAACGTAACGTTGTTTCCTTTTCCGGAAAACTAACGTATTTTTCTCTATTGTATTTTTCTCTATTTGCGAACTTGCGTGAGAGATAGGCCTAGCCGGAAAACTCTAGGAAGTAAAAAGAATGACATTTTCTAATTAGACGGTGATGGCGCTCAAACGGTGCTTAAGTCTAACGTATGAAAAATTGTCCCAAATCCAAAATATAACTAGCAATCGTGCGTGGGACCGTGTGATGGGTATTCCAAAGGGAATGACGCGGGTAGTTGAAAAGTGTGAATTTCATCGCTAGAGTAGAATGGATTTTTGTAAAAGTGGAAGAAAACAACATTCAAAAGCAATCAGTAGAGATATATGTAATATTATCAAAATTTTATTACAAGTTTTAATACAGTAAAGGAGCACATTAGCGTGTAAGTTGCTAAGAGCAATGAGAGGATGGAATGGAGAGTTATGCGAAAGAGAAGAGGAAAACTATAGACTTCACAACCGCTCTTCCTCTTGTTTTCTTCCGAGGAAGTGAGAACAGAGTGATAGTTTGGAGAAACGTTCAAATGAGAAGGGAGGAGAGATGCAAAGGTCTTGTATTGAGGGAACTCTAGACAATGGCAGTGAATGTAAGCCCAGGACGTTCTGAAGAGCCTATATCTATTGTTGCTTTTGGTAGTGTAAGGCCTTGAGATTTGTGGATTGTGAGGGCCCAGGGCATTTTAAGAGGAAGTTGTCTGCGGTTCCCTCTAGAGATTGGGGGCATGGGGACATGAGTGGGGCTATTAGGATTCCAGGGAGGACCTATGTATCTGTCAAATTGGACGATTACAAAAAGAGGAAGAGTTGGAGGAGATGAAGAAGGGGAGTAGACAATGTCAAAAATAGTCCCTATGGAGCCATTAACAAGTCCAACATCAACCCAGAGATTTGTGGTTATCATAACTCTTTGTTCTCTATAAAGCAGTACTTTATGTTCTAGTTGTTCTTCATCAGCTTCCGCTACGTAATTGATTCTAGTGACCTCAGCATGTGTGGCAGCCATTGGAGTGTTGAGTGATATGAGCATGCGAAGAATGTCTTGATCGACCAAATCATTTGGGCAGAGCAATTTCATTCTGCGATCATCTAGGAGTCTCAGACATTTGAGGAGTTTTTTCCAGTCTTCAACCAACGTGTTGCCATCTCTCGATGTTTAACAAGAGCTGCTTTGAAAAGCTATTTTGGTGTCATATGGACCTTATTGCCTAAAGATTGTAGTAAGTGTGACACATATTGTGAAGCTGAACCAAAGGTTTGCTCCATAACAAAGATGTTCATAATAGATTGGAACATCGTTGACAGGAGAAAATTGGCCAAGGTCACCAATGAGAATGATGGATATGTTACCAAATGTGTAGGATTTGAAATGCGGGAATGCTTTGTGAAGCCGGTAGTTAACCTTGACAAGGACCTATTAGTGCAAAATCATAGTACCCCGAATGGCCAAAGATGTGAAGTGGTTAAAATGGGGCATTCGGTGTGATTACATAACATTAGATCATCTCTCAAGTTGTGGGACTTGCAAACCTGAGATGATCCTCCAGAGAAATCCGGTTCTTGTTCCTAAACTACCTACCACGAGCTACCCTAATGCAGGAAAAAACTAAACTATCCTAATCTAACCATTCCAAGGAACCAGAGAGAAAGAGAGGGTGAAAGAAAATCCTACACTAAAGCGGTGATACACCAGAGAAGGAAAGGGGTGAGATGCTCTGTTGAGGAAGGATGAAATAAGGGAGAAAGGAAGATGGGAAGGTCAGATAGAAGTGACACAAACCTAGATCCTAATCCATGATCAAAACTCCATGAAACACAATGCCCTGCAAATGTGAAATACATGCACATAAAATAGATTTGAAAGGGAGAGGCACGAAGAGACAACAAAACAATGCAAAGGGTTGAAGAAACACCACAAAAACACGTTTTATTACTCTATATGGGTGCACAGACCATTATGTTTCTGCTTAGAGGCACAAAAATGCTTTTCAAGCGTAGGAGAAGGTTTTCAACTCAAAATGGAGTCGAAACAAATTTGATAGAGTTTCCCTATGCCCAAAATAATCTCCCCTTCTCAAATGAGAAGTGTTACAATATATAGAAAGAATAAGAGAGAGAAGAGGGAAAAGTCAAATCATGTTTCAACTACCACGGGATATGCATTGAATCCTACCTTGAAGACTCAACCACTATCAATCAATGCCCCTTTCAAATCCACCCCAATATGTCGATTCTGGCTCCTTTGTTTGTCTGGCTTATTGAAGAAGAATGGTAAATCGAATCAAATCAGATCTAATAGTTGGAGAAATCGGGCTCTGTATTAATGGCCTGGAAGATGTTTTCCCATTTTTCACCCACCAATGCCTGCAAAAAATGATATTTTATGTTTCCAAGGCATAGAGGGCGTCAAGACGTTTCCAAAAAATCTTCTCCCACCCAAATCTGAGTTCTCAGTCAAAAGATATGGCCATTTGAATTTTTGGGTCATGGGCACATAATATTTAAATGAGTCTGTCTATACCGGGTCCACGTGGTAGCTCTACACTTGTTTGATATTTGACTCCTTCCTTTACTCTTGGAATAACGCCCATGTGACACGTGGTGGCGTCCACAAGTTTCCCTATTTCCTTTGTATTCTTCCTGAGTCTTTTCCGTGGGCGGAGGCATCTGTATCCAACCCAAGACACGTGGAGGCTTTGCGCATGTTTAGAAACTACCCCCAGACTTTACCTTTGGAGTAGCATGGATACGACACATGGAGACCTCCGCGGGCCTTTGGACTTTTCAATGGTCGCCCTCACCTTTTCGGGCTTTGGGACACATGGAAGGCTGCGCTCATTTGACAACTTGCTCAGGGTCCCGCTTTTGAATGTGCGTTGTTTGGACACCTGACGCCTTCCACCTGCATTCATTACTTAGCTGTTTTGGGCCCATTCTCCTTTTGACCTCTGTTGACCATTTGCTACATGGAGGGCTGGTGCAAGTTTGAGTCTCCACCTTGGGCTCCCATTTTGGAATTGCACTGAGCCGACACTTGGCCCCTTCCGCCAAGTCGAAGACTTTTCAATGGCCGGTGTAACTTTTGGAGCTCTGGATGCGTGGAGGCTTGGCGCTTGTTTGAGCCTGCCCCTTTGGTTTTAACTTTTGGAGGTGCGTCATTTGGACACTTGGCAGCTTCCATTGTCTCCTCCATACTTAGTCGATTTCGGGGTCCGTCCTGAACTATTTCAGAGCCCGAAGACTTTGAATCTTCACCGTTTCTTTTCCTTTGAGTCTCTGGTTCCTTTGACACCACTCGACCTCCTTCCCCACACCGCTATTCCATTTCCGAGCCCGCTTGTAATTTGTTTGTTGGATTTGAGGCACAAATTCACTTGATAGAGCCGTTTCTTGAATTTCTTCTTGCACAGGTCGTTTGATCTTTCGCAGCCCCGCCACTCCATTGTAAAGTCCCTTTGCAACCTTGTTTGTCATCTTGGAATGTGAGCTCGCGGGTCTGAGTCGTTTCCTTCATAATTTCCTTATGTGCAGGACTTGTCTTGACCAAATTTTCCAGGGGCGAATTTGGGATAAGAGGACCTTTGGGCCTATGAAGTTAATTTTGTCAATCAAAATGTAGCGAACATCTTTTAGGGATTATCAAGGGAGCATAGAGATAAATCTTTAAGTTGTTTCATTTCCTTAATTGGAATATGCAATGTGGCATGTACAGTTGAAGCTGAAATGTTGAAAGCAACGACTCCTGTTGGAGCAAGAACCAGGAGAGGAGATCCTTGTTGAGGGCTCGATGAAGGCATTGTGGAGCGGATAGTGTTTATAAGGTAAGATTTTCCAATGCATACAGTACCTTGGATTATCATCTTCAGAGGAGTAGAATGTAAGTTTTTCCTGTAATGATTGAGAATTGCATCAAAAGCTTGCCTCTGTTCTTTCTAAATAGATGTTGTTGCAGAAGAGGAAGTATGCATGTTGACTTGGTACATTGTAGTTTATTTACACATTTCAATGAAAGAAGGGCCACTTTCTTGCAATACGACACGAATAACATTTTGGCGCCACCCCGATTCGAGATCAAAGTCTCGATTGTCTAGTATGTCAAGGGTGCAAGGGCCATGGGATTGGTAGGATGGAGTTCTTCTTGCAATGGAGAAGCCCCTTGGATTTCATCATCACTTTTACATTCTTCGTAGGAAGTGAATCATTAGTAGTAGAGGCCCACATGACATGCCAAGGGTGGTAAATTTATTTCATCAAAAGACAATTAGAAATTACTTGCTCCAGTGGTACTTCCAATATCGTGGGGATGTTGCATAGAAATGTTTATAGAGGAGGAGCTCACTCCAAAAAAATTCAAAGGAGGGGGAATCATTTCGAGGATTGAGTAGAATTTCGGAAACAAACATATAATGACAGTTGTTATTTGTTTCATTTGAAACCTCGATGGAGCTTGTTATAAGTCCAACCTCTAGCGGCCTCAATAAGGGGAAAAATTCCATATCTTGTGTGTGCAAGAATTATTTAGCTATGAAAATAAAATCAAGGAAATTAGAACCTTGAAAATAAACCTCAAGCTAACATGCTAACATTTATTGCTCTACTCTTTAGAAAGCTAAATCAATGAAATGGACCTAGGTAGATCCTTTAGCTATCAAAGGGTTGATAGTTGTTGCTTGATCCAAGAGGATTGAGGATGGAGGTTCATCAAGTCATGGAAAACAAGGCCTTTCTTGATTAACTCCATTGATCTTCACAAAATAACTTGGATGATTGAATGCAAATGGATGATGCTTAGCTCCACTCTAATGAAGAATGCCTAAGATGATGAAATGGCTATAGTATAGGCTCTATGCTCATTTAGGTTTAGGTATAAGTAGAAAGGTAGGAGGAGGATCCTTATATATAGCCCAATGGATAAAATAATCTCTACATCCCTTTACATGTGGGATAATAGAGAGGTTGGGTTAGTTGTGGATAAGGAAGGTTTAGGGAGGGTTGAGTCAACCTTAGGAGAGTTTAATTTGTCCTTTAGTGACCCATGGGAATTAGGGGTGCATATAATTAATCAAAGGTGATTAATTAATAAGGAGATGAGCCTATTAGGCTAGCTTAGAAGAGAATTAACATGATTTAGGGATATGAAGGATTAAATTAGATAAATGAAAGTTTATTTATCTAATAGAGGAGGAAACTTAATTAATTAAGAATAATTAATTAATTCTAGGTAGAAAGGGGTTTAATTAATGGAAGGTCATTAATTTTCATCTTTGCTTGATAGATAGAAGGGCCAATTAACTAGCGTAATGTAGTTAATTAATGACAATAGAAGAGAAAATGTGCTATATTGATGATATATCGTCAATTTGTGGGAAAGGGGATAATTAGCGCAATTTAAGTATTTAAATTGCTTGGAGCTAAATTATAGGTGTCTACATTTTCCCCTCTTTGGGGTGGCGTAAGTGATGCCACTTCAAAGATAGTAGATAGGTAAAATTTTGAAGGGGTAGAAGAAAAATTAGTAGAAGTGAGAGATGCCCCCTCGAGTGTCGATGGGGTGATGAAGGAAGGTGATCGACGATCGAAAAAGATGAGAGAAATGGAAAGAAAATGAGGGACAAGATGCCCCAAGTGGAGGAGAAGAATGGGTAGGGGTAGGATGCCCCAAACAAAATGGAAGAATGGTGTCAAGAGGAGAATGATATAGAAGAAATATGAAGAAAGGGAGAGAGAACTAGCCTTCACCCATTGCATTGGAACAACCATATATTGTCATCATATAGCCAAAGATCTACATCATCGGTCTTTATTAAAAATATAAGCATACGAAAAAGTAGAATGACATGAAAATCCATACTATGAAATAATTTTCCATTGCTTGAAAACACAACCCAATGCAACATACAAAAAGTAATGCAATACGAGAAGTAAACAAGCTCATGTAATAGGGAAACAAGTACAAACACACATACTTAAACCAACAATGGTCAAGACTATTGCACAAAATGTATTTTTTATCAAGTGAAAATCCCAAATGTTCGTGATTGATGACAAGGGTTAAAAATGATGCCCCAAGAAAGAAAATATGTGAGGGAAAGTGATTGAGGATGCAATGGTCCAATGATAAAGCATTGTGTGCAATGAAACAATATCAAACAACTGAATGTGCCCCAGAATACCGACAAAGCAAACATGCTAGCTTTGTAAATGGTTGTAAAATTGATGATCCCATGAGTCATGTGGTTTATGAAACATGTGAAGAAGATTCCAACAAGATATGGGAGAAGCACCATGCACAAGACATGAGTTTCAACCATTTTGGGTTGTTTACCTATTTTTGCAAAAAAAAAAAAATTTTTTTACAATTTTTAGGATTTAAAACTTTTTTTTTTTTTTGAGTTTTGACAGATTATTTTAATTTTTATTGATTTTTGTGTCTTTTAGATTTTTAGATTTTGAGATTGAAACATAGAAGAATTCAAAGAATAAAAAAGAGTCTCCTAGGAGCGAAAGAAATGTCCCATGGAGAAGAAAGAATCACTAGGTGGCAGTACTTGCCCCTAGTGTAGCGAAAAAAATTAATAAAATAATTATTTAATAAAAATAATTATTCGTGGAGTGTGTAGAAGGAGTGATATCACCTAGAAGCAATAAAATTGTCCTAGTGAGAAGAAGCGAGTGCTAGGTGGAAAATAATGCCTCAACGATGGTGAAAAAATTAAATAAAATAATTATTTAATAAAAATAATCATTCACGGTGAGCAAAAAGAAGGGTTAGAATGATCATGGTGGTCAAAACATGCCCCTAGGGCATCACGGTGGGTGAAAATGGCTAAATATACCCCACACAAGGGGGGGGTAAATCATTATGATCAGTTCATTTGTTACGAACCTCTGCCAAAAGTTACCACGAGACCTCTAAGAGTGACGAAGATGATGGTGAGAGCATGATCCCACATAGGAGACGCGCCGACAAGTTTGGGAGTATGTCCATCATGCAGATGATGGCCCCTTCATGAGTAGCTTAACCTTGCCCTTGTACTTTCATGCATTTATTACTTTATTAAATGTTTTTATCCCTAGGAAAGGTGTATGCATGCACCCTTGGGGGCAGCATCCTTCGGGGGTGCACAGGCACCACAAAAAAGTGTGTGCATGTGCACACACACATATCATATCTCACTAGCACATATGCACATACACCACCAAAAGGGCACACAAGCACCAAATAAGGGGTTAGATGCATGCGCTGCATGCGCATGCACCAAAATGGCCGTGCACGCAGGTACACTAAGGCACACACACACACACGGGTTGGGTTAGGCTAGAGGGGGGCACATACATGAATATGTGTGTGGAGAGAGGTGCACATACATGCATGCATGCATGACAAATGGGGCACACACCCAAATGGGCATGCTGCCGCCAAAAAAAAAAAAGTCCCAACGTAGAAGAAAAAAAGATAGGAAGAATTAGAAAATTGAGAGGAGTGATTTATAGAGGAAAAAAAAATTAGTATATGGTAGAAAAAATAGAAGAAAATAGAGGAAATGTTAGTGCCTAACACTTGTTGTGTTGTGTAGAGATGATTTCGGCATTGTAGACTAGAGAGTGGCACATAGTCGTATTGCCGAGATAGAGGCGAGCCTACCTCGGTGGGATCATCGTGACATGGAGGTACTATTGGAGGTGGTTGGTTTAGGTCACGTGGCTTGGATGCCATCTATTACATTAGATCACGACCTTCTAACAACATTGATAGAGTGATGACACAATGAGAGCCAATGTGCTTTCAGCTCCCTACAGGGGAGATTATTGTTACCTTGGAGGATGTTTGGCATGCATTCTTGCATCCCCATTGTTGGCTCCTTGATTGAGTATACCAATGACTTTGGATAGATTACAAGGTGATCAATGATGTCTTCTATAGGGACGACATACCCCATCAGGGTATGATAATTTATTTACATCATTGTATATCAGATCACACCATTCACCGGGACCCTTATATCTGATGGCTCTTATCAGTGGGTTTTTACTCACTGATAAGACATGGACTTCATTTCCATTGGGCACTGATTACCATTATTCATGGTCTATATAGTGGCGAGAGATATTATGGGGCCAGTGCATACTAACACATCTATACTGGGACCTTCATTTGATCACATACCACCATCAGAAGATGGTGGGACCTACTTCATTATTACATATTTGGTCATGGGACCACATAGCTATTGGTCATCCCATTAGCGCACTACATGTGTGAGCTCCAGAGGAGCCTACAGTCATGGGATGGGTTCTGTTGGGGGATGATATCTGAGGGCACTTGGGTGGTACATACTATTATCATCGAGAGTTTGATGAGATGCAATAGAGAGACATTATCTGGAGGCCCTATAGGCATATACAATGGCCGGAGGATGGGGTAGAGCTTAGCATTTGCATGGTAGAGCACTTTCTCCTGGGTAGCCATAGTTATATTACAAAGTTTTACAGGGTTGACCGATGCCAGGCAATGATAGTTGGGTATCATTCAGGGTGTTCCTCAACCCAATATGTGGTACGCTCATCGTGATGCTTGAGAGGTGGATCATGGGCCCCCATATTTAGATAGCTAGAGCTAGGGCCAATTTTGAGTAGATGGTACCACAGGTTTGGGCCCCAACATGACATGATAAATTAGGGACCCTGGGATGACACCAGATTACCTGGCTTGGTATGCCACAATTTTTCCCCAGTGATTGACCATACCAGAGGGCATGGGTATGGGTGGTGTGTGAGACCACCACCAGAGATTCCCTACAACAGTGATGAGGTTGATGATGTAGAGGGTGGTGGGGGAGGTGGTGATGATGATGATGATCCATTTGATGGACAAGGCATGATGGTGGAGATGATAGACATAGGGTCCATTATAGGGTCCTAGACCGAGGCTACAGAGATAGAGGTAGGTCCCAACGATACAACAGGTACCACCACCACAGGGTCTAGGCATAGTCCTCCTCATAGTCCTCCAAGAGGAGGAGAGGGTGGAGATGACAGGGGATAAACTAGCTTCCTTGCAACAACAACTTAGCTTCAACAGGTCACAATGGTCCAACTTTGGGTAGCAGCAGAGAGGGACCAGGCCCAGGCCTAGATACAGGTTCTTACAGTGGAGTGGACTAGGCCAAGCTCAGCTTAGGGTCAGGGAGGGAGGGATGGTGCTTCCTCAGGTTTTAGTAGGTAGGATAGATTTCCTCACAGATGGCTCAGATTATGGGTTTATTACAACAATCCCTCAGACACAGTGTGTAATAGATGATGCAGAGAGAGGATCAACTCGAGATGAGTGAGTAGTGGGGTCAGGTGAGGTTTAGGGCTATCCTGGGGTAGCATCCTTCCGATGCATAGATGGGGCTGTGGTGACACCACACACACATAGGGATTTAGTGAAAACCGAGGGAAGGGCCTCCTACTACCATTCTTTGTATTATGAGGCCATTCTAGAGGGTCAGTGGGCACCGAGCTATAACCAATATCCAAGCAGATCAGTGGATCAGTGAGGTCACAGAGGCCATTAACATCTAGTAGATCAGTTGAGCAGCTGGGGGCAGCCGATAGGTCAGCATGGTGTGCACAGGGTATGGGTCCTCCCCCGGCTCAGGGCCACATAGTCCTGATGAGGGTTTGAGTCAGACATGACTCTTATGCACTTATAGATATGATTTGTATGTACCTTTTGATACATGCCTCTTATGAAGGATTTATTACTTTTGACCGATGTATATGATGTATCATTTTGATGTATGCCTCTGATGAAGGATTTATTATGACATGTGCCCTTGATGGCCCATTTTGTACCGATGATGTATATCCTATTGAGATAGACATTTTATACACACACACACACACATATATGGACACTTGATGTTGTATACTTTCATGTTGTGATGTATCTTATGATGATGATTTATTATGGATGTTGATTATATCATGATGTTGTATGGTTTTATTTCATATGTTTGTGTGTATCATGATGATGGCTATGATGATGTTTCCCATATGTTAGATGTATGATATATCCTTAGATGATATCAAATGTTGTGGTTTATGAGATACTTTATTTTTCTTTGTTGGGTATGGGATGATATGATGATATTGGTGCGGGGGGGATAGATTTTGATATTTGCGATCCCTCTTGCCCCCATTTGATGATACGGTATGTGATGATTAGCTTAGCATTCATGTATGATGTACACTTAGCTTTTTATTTATATATGATGTATAGATGATGTTAGATGTGATGATATAGATGGAGATATGATGATGTGATAACAAAACCATGCAAATGCAACAAGAAAACACAAGCAAATGTTAACAAACCTATCAAATATACATTTCTAAACAACATGAATTAACACAACTATGTACAATTATTTACAAGCATGCAAAAACACACTTCATATGTACAAGTAAGAATGAATCTAATCTAAGCAAGAAAAGATGAATCTAACAAAGTATGTTTAAGTGAAAAACTATACAAATGTACAAGCAAGCAAAAACTATACAAGCAATCAATGTACACAAACTAAAAAAAAAAGACAAGAAACAAGATAAAAAAAAACTAAAAAGCTATGTTTTTGTGGTACTATTTTTCAATGTGTTTTGCATTGTTTTGGAAAGTTTGTTAAACAATTTTCTATTGTTTTTTGTTTTTTTTTTTTTTCAAATTTTGAATTTTTTGATTTTTTCAACATATTTGAATTTTTGGATTTTTTCAATTTTGTGTTATTTGAATGTTTTTGGATTTTGAACATATTTGAATGTTTTTGGATTTTCAACATTTTTTTTTTGGAATATTTGAATGTTTTTGGATTTTCAAACATATTTGAATGTTTTTGATTTTCTAAGGTTTTTCAAAGCTATGTATAGGAAACCAAGAAACATGGATGCCCCAGCGTTAGATGGGAATATACAAGGGTAGGTGCCACGTGATATATATAGAAAGTGAAAGTGTGAAGGTGCCCCCACTTTTAGATGGGGAATATAAAAAGGAAATCCCTTCACCGATTTACAAGAGGAGAAACAATTAGATCAAGGCTTGAGAAGATGGGATCACAAGGAATCACAGAGATAGGTGTGGAACTAGCCCTAGAGCTAAGTAAAAGTACCCCTAGATGATAAGATGCTTGTGAACAATGAATCTTCCCAAGGCATCGAAAGCCGGTTTTCACCAAGGGATCTATCCAAAGTGCCACAATTGCATGGTTTTCACATATGGATGACTTGTTTTCTCTTTTTTTTTTCTTTTTTTTTTTTTTTTTTGTATTTTGATCCTTTTTTTTACTTTTTTTTTGTTTTTTTTTTTTTGCCATGTTTAAGCATAAAACCACTTAAGGTGCATGGCATTCATAGGCTCATGAGCTCATCTCCATTGGGATGAGAAAGTTTGTATGCTCTGTTCCATATTTTTCCACAATGACATAAGGTCCTAACCAATGTGGTTTGAACTTGCCTTTCTTCTCTCTTTTTGCCCTTGTGTTGAACTGATTCTCTTTCATGACCAAATCTCCACCTCAAATTGATGAGGTATGATCCTTTTTTTGTAGTTTGGAGACTCTGTTTTGATATACCTTGAGATGGTTAAGGGCGCATATGTGCTTTTCATCTAGGAGTTCCAATTCTACCAGCTTAGCCACTTTGTAATCCTCATCTTTTTCCAGATAATCCCTAAGAGATATCCTTAGGGAAGGAAGCTCTATTTCCAATGGGATGATAGATTTTGTTCCAAACACTAGGGAGTAGGGTGTCACACCAGTAGGAGTGCGAATGGAGGTCCTATAAGCCCAGAGGGCTGGGTGAATTTGCAAAATGCCGTTGTGACTGTCTTACTCACCATATTTTCCATGATCTAAACCAATGTTTTGTTAGTGGCTTTGGCTTTCCCATTACCTTGAGGGTAATATGCATAGACCACTTTAATCTTATTTGAAATCGATGACAAATATCTTTCACTGTCTTGTTCTTGAATGATTTTCCATTATCAGTAACTATGGCAACAGGGATACCATACTGAAAAATAAGGTGATTCATGATGAACTTTGATATCTGAGCACCTATAACATATGTTAATGGAATGACCTCCACCCACTTAGTGAAATATTTTGTGGTTGTGATGATGTGGGTATGACCATCGATGAGGTAGGGGTGAGCTTCCCTATTAAATCTAGTCCCCATTTGGAAAATGGCCACGGTGTTGTAATTGGTTGCAATGGTTGTGATGACACATGGATGAAATTTCCATACTTCTGACATAGAACACATTTCCTAACATGGTTGCAAAATTGTCTCCATAGTAGGCCAATAGTAGCCCACCCATATAACAACTTCTTTTTTAGGACCATTCCATTCATATGGGCACCACACACCCCTTCATGTACTTCCTTGATCACTTGGACTGACTCTACTACATCTAGACAACAAAAAATTCCATCATAGCCATGATGATAGAGCATACCTCCTAGGAGGGTGTAATGGGCTATTTGGTGGATAAGGATTTGTTTTTTGATCGGAAAATGTCAATAGGGAAGGTACCACTTTTAAGGTAGTCATAGATAGGTGCATACCAAGGGGAGTAGGGACCAAAAACTTCACATGCCAAACATGATTCTGGTATATCATATGTAGGTTGACATAGATTTTCAACAAAAAATGGCATATCATTGTTTTTTGGTAGAATCCACAACATAGAACCCATTGTCGCCATTGCATCTATAGATCGGTTTTGTGCCCTTGGAATTTTCTCAAAGGTAATACACACAAAGTATTCTTTTAGAGTTTCCACCAGTTTCTTGTATGGGATGAGCTTGTCATCCTTGACCTTGTACTCATCATTGACTTGTTTGATAATCAGTTGTGAGTCACCAATGACCTTGACATGGTGGATATTCCACTTGATTGCAACTTCATCCCAACGATGAGCACCTCATATTCTGCAATGTTATTTGTGCAAGGAAAACCAAGATGGAAATATTGTGGTATGGGGTCTCCTGAAGGAGTGATTAGTACTACTCCTACCCCTAAACCATGGAAAGTGAATGATCCATCAAAGTGGATCTGCCACATGATATATTCTTCAATATACATTAGTGATGAATCTAGAAGCTCTAGACTTATAGGCTTTGTTCCAGGTAAAGGTGCTTTTGCTACTTAATTGGTCGGTAAGTACTTGTCCTTTAACTAATTTTTGTGTACGTATTCAATGTCAAATTCACTTGAGCAGAATGATCCAATTAGCCATTCTACCTATAAGGGCGGGTTTTGACAATAGGTATTTAAGTGGGTCAACTTTAGATATAAGCTTGGTTTTATTGTTCAAGGTAAATGGTGAGTTTTTGAAAAGAAAAAACAACATGCCAGATAAGATTTTTCAATTTGGGGATAGTTGAGCTCATAGGAAATCAGGGTATGACTAAGGTAGTACACAAATTTTTCTTTTTGGCTTAGGTCATATTGTGCAAGAAAAGTGCCAATAGAAAATTGGGTAGTGATATGTATAGAAAAGTGGCTCACCAGGGGTTGGAGGCATGAGGACATGGTGGATTGGCCAAGTATTGTTTAAGCAAGGTGAAGGCTTGTTGTTTCTCTGGTCCCCAAATGAAATCAACATCCTTTTTAAGTAGATGAGTAAAGGAATGACACTTATCAAAAGATGAAATGAAGTGGCGAATGGCTTGTATTTTTCCTTGCAGGTGCGTACTATTTGATATTCTTGGGAGGAGGAATTTCAGTAATGGAAGTGACTTTGGTTGGGTCCACTTCAATCCCTCTCCTTGATACAATGAAGCCTCCTAGCAGCTTCCCTGATAATACTCCAAACACACATTTCTTTGGATTCAACCTAACCTTATATTCCCACAGATGTTCAAAGATACGTCACAAAACTTCAGGGTGGTCTTCTCTTGTCTTGGAATTTCCAAGGATATCATCTACATAGTCCTCCATGATGTCATGCAACATATCATGGAATATTACTTGTCATGGCCCATTGATAGGTCATACACCAGAATTTTTGAGGCCAAGGGCATTACTTGATAACAAAATGTTCCCTAAGGGGTTGTAAAGGTCATCTTATACTAATCTTCTTTTTGCTATCTTGATTTGGTTGTATCCTAAAAATCCATCCATAAGAGATAGCATTTCATAGCCTGTAGTTGAATCAACAATCATGTCGATATTGGGAAAAGGAAAATCATCTTTCGGACATGCCTTGTTGATGTCCCAAAAGTCTATGTAAATTTTGATGCCAACCGGTTTCTTTTGTACTAGAACTACATTTGATATCCACTCGGAGTAGTCAATGGGTCTGATGAACCCTACTACTAATAGATCTCTCTAACTCCTCTTTAACTAGAAGGGCCACTCATGGATGCATTTTCCTTAGCTTTTATTTAATAGGCTTTGCATTTGGATGCACTACTAAGTTGTGCACCACCAAAGTTGGATCTAAGCCCAACATATCTTTATAAGACCATGCAAATATATCCACAAATTCTCTAAAGAAGGTGAATGTCTTTTGTTCTTGTGTTGAAAGTGAAGCTCCTAGCTTGACTATCTTTGGGTCTTCTTTTGTTCCAATATTTACGTCAATGGTTTCTTCTACCAACATTTTTGACATATCCTCCATACACGTAGGATCGGGAGGAAGGTTGAGATCTTCTTCCAAGGGCATCTCTATGAGATTTTCACCCTTGCGTGGTCACTTTTTTTGTCCATTGATTTTTTTACTTGTTTGTTAGCCAACACCTCAAAGAGGTTTTCACTGTGTGACTTGGACTTTTATTTTTCCAGGCTTTTCGTTGGAACTTTTCCCTCACTTTTTCTTAAGTTTTGTTGACCACAAAGCTCAACTTCCTCTCTAAAATAGGCACATGTATCTAAGTCAATGTAGAAACCTTTCTTATGGTCCCAATTGGAATTGTATCTCGTATGCCCATAAACTCTGCAATGGCCTCATCATTCTCAAAAAGGTCTAATGGCACATGACATTGTTGGTCCCAATCGACAAGGGAAGGGTAGACAAGGTCAATTTTAGGCTCAGTGGGGGTTAAGGTAAGGACAATAATATCCATGAAAAGGTTCATGGAGGAAAGATCCTCATATTGGCTATAGTGGGAATCTATGTCATTGTCTAAATAATCAGAGCTATCCTCATGCTCATAACATGTAGCATCTTGATCATTGGGGTGTGATCCATAGGGTCAAATGTCGATACCATATCTTTCCATTTTAAAATGTGGAAGTGGAACTAGTTCTCTTGGTCCTTGCTCATTCTTTCCACATCCTAGGCCCTTATAGCCCATAGAATACATCATTCGGCTAGACTTTTCATACTCATGGATTTGGTAGTAGGTCGGCTAAGTGTCCTCTGGGACCCAAGTTGTAGGTGGGTCCAAAATTTCTCTTCTGCAAGTAATCCCCTAGGTAAGAATGTCCCAATAGTTTGTTCATCTCTAGGCCATTTGAAATGATAGTTGGGTCGGCCTCTTGTTTTAGGTGACAAAGATAGGTCTGAAAACTAGGAGAGCTTGTTGCACATTGTATTCTCCACAACCATACTCCAAAACTTTCATCTCCCATGAATCAAAAGGAGAAGTAGATGTAGAAGCTTCAATGAAGTGCAAGAACTTAGGGATTTTGAATCTACCATGATTCCATAGCTTCTGATTGAAGGGGAACAACTATATCAACAGAAAGACATGCATATGTACCCTTACGAGAAAAGCTATTGAGAGCTCTCAGTGTGAGCAAAGGTTTAGATCTCCTTGTATTGTAATAGTGTGTCCCTCATGTTTTAACTTGATGCACTAATGGAATGTTGATGGTATGGCTTGCATGGCATGAATCCATGGGTGGCCAAGAAGCATATTATATGGAAGTTCCAAGTCTAAGATGTGAAACTTTGTATTGTGACAAGTTGGTCCTACCTCCATCGGTAATGTGATTGTTCTTAGATTCTACTCCATATTTTCGTAAGTGGTTATGGTAATGATATGGGACTCTAGATCTTCCTCTGTGTGTCCCAACTTGTTTAATTAGTTTCAATGTGCATATATTCAATCCCGACCCATTGTCCACAAGCACCCATTTTATCTTCCAACGGGTAAAAATACCTCTATATATAGGGGAAGATTATGTGTGTGATCTTCATTGGGGATTTCCTTATGGTTAAAGGAGATATGTTCATTGGTGTAATGTTTTCCACCACGGATTGTAAATGTGAAGGGTCTACTTCCATTAGCACTCCTACCCTTGGAGAGTTTTGTATAAGATGTCCTTATGTACATTTGATATCTTAAGAAGATCTAAGATTGAAATCTTGGCAGATGTCTTCTCAAGTTGTTCTAAGAGTCATACCGACCATCATAGGAGGGAATTGATAGAGAGGGTCTGGATCATGAGATGGGAAAAGTGCCTTATTTTTTTCTCAATGCAATCCTTTCCCTTGATCCTAATGGTATTCACATGTTCATTAGAAGAGTGGACACATCCAATGAGTGAGTCATAATGATTATTGTCATTTTGGTGTATAGATAGTTTGTCACACTTTGTAGCTTTGGGGTGACTCTCCTTGATCCGGCCTTTTCTCATCTGATTTTCCATGTTTAGGGAATGGTTATTTGAATATCCCCATCTTTTCATTTGGCATTTGATTTCTCTCTAGGGTGTCAACTTCTATCTCTCCATTGTCAATGAGATCTTGGATGTAGTGGCAAAAGTCTTAGGCACTTGTCTGTCTTGTGTCCTTTTACACGATGAAAATCACAATATTCATGCTCTTTATACCATGATGGTTTAGGAGCATTTCATCAAAAGGTTTGTTGTAGGATAAGTCACCATGTGGATTGCATCCAATTGCTTCAATATTGCAACAAAGACTCATTAAGAGGAGTGAACGTCCTACACTTAGGTGGTGGTGGTTGATAGGTCCTTTGGTCGAGTTTAAAAGGTTGACCAACTTGAACTTAAACACACTACACACTCGTTTGGAATCATGTGATTCCATCTCCCACCACGTTCTTTTTTTTTAAAGATCTTTGGCTTTTCCATTGGTTTGGTATTTTGATTATCTTTAGAAGGTGATTTGATTGTTCCTTTTGCAATGAGGGTTTTTTCTATTTGTATGCCCTTTTCAATGACCTCTTCAAAGGTATGAACACAATGTATTTGTAAATGAAAAGTGATGTCCAGGTTTAGATTAGGCACGAAGATGCTCACAAGTTGTTTTTTTGGGAAATGCACAAGGGAAGGGTAGCTATCCCTCGCCATATTTGTAATAATCTTGCGAATGTTTCATTAGGGTGTTTTTTAGTACTACTACAACATCCACATAGTTATGTCACTTTCTATGTTGTATGAGAAATTTCAAACATAACCTTTTGATGAAGCTAGTTCGAATGTGAAGATAGACCCATGAGGTAAGCGAGTGAACCATTCCAAGGCATGTCCCCTAGACTATTTGAAAGAGTCATGAGGTAATTGTCACTATATGCCACTTCTTGGCATGCCATTAAAAATATTTCACATGATCTCAACTTTCCCTCTATATTTTCAAATTTTGGCATGTCAAACTTCTTAGAAAGGTTTGAAGATAATAGCTTTATCAAATGGATAAGGGCATAACTAGATTGGTACTTGTTAGTGCGAAATCACAACACCCCCAAATGAGTGGTGGATCTACTTTTCTAAGGTAGGGTCATTTGGTGTGATTTGCATAACATGGGACCATCTCTCAAGCTATGGGACTTGCGGACTTGAGATGGCCCTCCGGAGAAATCCGGCTTCTTCTTCCTGATCCTAATGCTAAACTACTCCTAATGCAAAAATGATGTCTAACTATACCTATCCTAATAATGCCAAGGAGACAGGAGAGAGAAAGTGCATAAAGAGGGAAATCCTACACTAACGAGGTGATAGCACCAAGAAAAGGGAAGTGCTGATCATTTATCAAAATGACCATGAAATGAAGGGAGGTGAGGTGAGCAATGGAGAGTATGGACAATAACATCACAGACCAAATGTCAGATTCACACATAACTCCATTTCTGATCCCCACGAACATAGCTCCCGATATCTTAGCAAATGAAACATCCAAAACATGCACAGAATACTCCAGAATGATGAGAGGCAAGAAGATGCAATGAAAACAAGCGAAGGATGGACAAAAGCATCACAAAAATGAGTTTTATTGCTTCAGAAATTTGCACAAAGCATCATACATGAGTAAAAGGCAAAGAACGCCATTTATAGAGTAGGGGAGGAATTCTCTCCATTTTCGACCTATCTCTATGGGAAGAAAAGAAGAGGGGAGGCAGAGAAGAAGAATGAACAACTTTTACAATGAATCCTGCCCATATTTATAGAATCGATCTGAGAGAAGAAAAAGGGAGAGAGAAGTGGGAAAACATGGGTCAAAGCTCAACCACTTTGTTAATGCCTCTGATGAAATCTTCCCCAAATCCAAATCTTTACCGCGTCAATCCTCGGTTTGGCACTTTGAAGGAAGAGGACACGGTGGAAACAGATTGAATCTGATCTGGTTGTTGAGACAGATGGATCCTACATTGAAGGCCCAAAGATGTTTCTCCATTTTCTTTACCTAACCTCCTCAAAAACAAAGTCTCAGACCTCCATTGCATGGGTGAGGCCGAGATCTTTCCAATGGTGTCAGATTCACAATATTTTGAGCCTTGAGTCGAAAGATATGCCCCTTCTTTGTAACGATCCGTTGGGATGAAAATAGTTTGAAAATGGGTCCCCCTCTTTAATATGGGACACATGGCACCCTTTGGTTGGCTGGGGAGATGCGCTCTTTTCCTTTATGCCTTTTGAACGAAAGGAAAACTTTCACTTCTCTCCCCGATGCCCCACCTTGGCTTTGACTCGGGTCTATATGTGACTTTTTGGATCTAGTGGTGAAGTCATGGGTCTTTTTGTAACTTTTTGTTTTACACAGGCAAAGGGCACAAAATTAACCTTTTCCCATGATCCCGCATTCCCCTAGGACACATGTCACTTAAAAGGTGTGTTGCTAGGATAATCTCTTTTCCATTTTCCCTTGAAACAATGTCCTTAGGACACTTGCGAACGCTTCTCCCGACTTACGTGAATGCTTTGACAATTCAACTAACTCTGCCCCCTTTGAGGACATGTGGAGGCACTTGCACTATTTGCAAATCCGACTCAAAGCTTGCCTTAGAGGAGCATCCCACCACACTTGTTGGCCTCCACTACTTTTGGACTTTTCAATTGGTCCTTCTTACTTTGTAGACTTTGGGCTTGGTGAGCTCACACTCATTTGGGTCTCTACCTTTGGACAACTCTTGGGGATGTGCCACATATGACACTTTTCACTCTCTCTTGCACATTCATAAGCCAATTTTTTCAGGCCCGCATGTCCACCTTTAGACTCTAGTGACCATTTGACCACAAGCTATTATTAGGGGACACGTGGAGATGCGGCACTTGTTTGAGCCTCTCTATTTGGATCCATCTTTGGAGAAGCGCCGTGAGGACACGTGGTCTCTTCCGCTGCCTCCTCCATACTTAGTCAATTTTGGACCCTTTCTGAACTGTTCAAGCCCGAAAACTTCCAGACTTCACCGTTTCTTCTGTTTCTTGCATCTGGTCTCTTTAAAACTATCTCCTCTTTCTTCTCTACCCCCGCCACTCCATTGTTGAGTCCTCCCTTGACCCTTTAAATAGATTTAGGATGTGGAAATACTCAAAAGAACCATTGTTCTTCTATTTCTTCTTGTGTGGGGTTGAATTTGACTCTCTCGGGCTTTTTTTTTTGCCTAGTTTTGACGTGAGCTCATGGGTCAGTATCATTTCCTTTCATGTTTTGTTTATGTGTAAGGCTTGTTCTGACCAAAATTTCTGGTGGGAAATTTGGGATATTGGTACTTTTTTCTATGCCCAACATTACTTTCTTGAAGGCTTATAAGTGTTGCTTTCATGGATTGCATTTCTTATGTAAGTAATTGCTCTTTAGTAGGAGAAGCAAGAATATATACGTGATTGTATTCTGTATTTTCTCCTTCTTGGTTTTCCATGTGAAGTTCACTAGTTTTGACCTTAGGCTTCACCTTATGCACATTTTTGTTTATTTCCTTCTGTACATGAGATGTTAGTAAAGCTAATTGTTGACTAAGGTTTTGGATTTGTTGTTGAATAGTGACTTCTTCCTCAAGAGGTTCTTATTCTTCTTTGTCGTGGAGGTTGTTCTACATTTTCATGTTCTAATCTAACTCTATGTGGCATCTTGACAAAGGGCATTTTATAACCCACCATATTATCATTTCCTATGTTGGACATGGAAGTGTGCCCATGTGTTACGATATCTTCCATGTTAATGAGAGGTTTTCCTCTTCATAAGCATCATTCGTGAGTGGGATTGTCTAATGTTCTATAGACATTATAGCTCCTAATTCCACCACTCATGCTAGCACCCGATCTTTGTTTCTATAAAGAAATTCATCTAATAAGGTGGGGTCAAAGTCAAATTATGTGCGTGGTGACCCTAACTCATCACCACTATGATCTACCATCTCCTCCACTTCTTTCTTTACGGAAAATAAAGGCCCGAGATCATGGCTAATAAAGGGATTTGACCCTTGTTTGTTTGAAGTTTCCCAAGTTTGTGCTTGTTTCATTTCAAATGCCTGCTTTTTGGCTCCCAATCTTGTTTTAGGGGCCATGATGTATGAGAGTTTCACTAAGGTTTTTTAATTTTTCAAAATGTATTGATTAAGCCTAAGTGAAACGTAAAAAGAATGTCAATAGTTCAAGATTTATAATGAATGCCAAAGGATAAATGTGTCCAAGTGATTGTTCTAAATGAGTAAGTCAAAAGGTGACAAATAAGATACAATCACATGATGCTTAGTTCCAAAACCAATCAACCAAATGATATACTTCCTAAGTTTATTTCCAAAATGGTAGTTGGTGTTTTAAGATGATTAAAAAATGTCACTACTTATGTCGAGTTCAAGAAATGAAAAGGCATAAGTACTAACAAGAAGTTAACACGATTCCCCAACAAAGTATACTAAGAGAAATATTGAATCTAGTCAAGACCTATATTCCAAAAAGTGGCAGTTACGATTGTGAGCGACACAAAAATTCCCCAAGATATGTTAACCAAACTTTGTGATAAAGTAAGGTATTAATATCAAGATGATATTTATATAACGTGAACAAATGGTAACACTCAACACTTTTCAAAATCGAGGTAGTAATTGAAATCAAACTAAAGTTATAGCATACCAAGGAATTGTTAGAGTGTGTATAACATAAGATCACAATATAAATATTTAAGCCAAGTTTATGAGAAACAAGACGTAAATACCAAAATTTTATCGACACGATATAAACAAAATAACGGTTCAAAGGAGAATCAAGGTGGTGAATCAAGCCTAACTACGATGGTGATCTTGAGTTGGGTATCAAGACCAAAAAGGTTACTAATGATACAAAAACATTTTCACACACTTTAGATGTTTAACAACTCAGCCGCAAACATGGATGAGCGTAAATAGACACAAAAGTGGCGAATACAAATCAATTAGCAACACAAGGGTAGTCACTCTTCTTTTGATCAACAAAGTGTTAAAAGAAAGTGAAGGAAGTAGATCAATTGGTGTTGAAGAGAGTTTGGTTTCACTTCAACAGAGTTTCACCTCCCTAGGGCAAGTGGAAACTAAGTAAAAGTAAAACTTTACAATCCTCGTGATGAATAACATGTTATTCGAACTTTAATGGACTCTCCCCTTATTCAACAAACAAGGTTACAACTCCGAAAAAGTTATCCCTTCACGATAGCTCTAAACTCAAATTGGTTTTGATATGGTTAAAGTTAGCTCCTAGTCAAAGATAACTTCCTAGGTGGTTCACTCAACTAGGTGTCACAAGTTATTTAGATGCAAGCTTGGTTTGCCAAGGTTTCCCAAGGATTATCCCGAATTTACTTTACCCCCTTCAAGTATAGTGGGAAATAAATGTGTCCATCGTGTACTCTCACTGGGGTCACGATATAGATAAATTTGAGGCTAAATTGAAAAAATGGTAAAACTAGTCAAGTTGGTTATGTGGAGCACTTCCTGTTTCGTCCATAAGGTTCCCTCTTGCATGGATTACTTTAGGGTTCCTATAACCACCCCCATTGTTGTAGCTTAAGGCGTTATGCCAAAGGGGTTATGTTCTAGTTGAGTGGATAGGGACGTACCCTTTTCCAAACCTAAATACAATGTGATGTTTGTGGTGTGTTTTTTATCTTGTTTAGCTTAATGTGGTTTGCTTGAACACCTTTTGGCAACCTGCATAGAAAATTGTATTAGTAGTTTTTTTGTTTGTCTCATTTCACCTTTCTTTGAAAAGCATTTAGGTCATGCACAATGGATTAGTAATTTTCCATACACACAAAGAGGAAAACGCCGTTTCTGATTCCCAATATTGTCCTAGAACACAAGAGAAGAGCATATGTGACGTAAAATCCAACTAAGAAATCAACAAGTGGAAAATACTTTATTCAAATGTGAAATATGTTCATCTTAACCAAATTTGACATTCTCAACATTTTTCAAAGCAAAAGAAAGAGATAAGAATCATTTCTGATTCCCAAGATCACCCAAAAGGCGTGAGGGAAGAGCATATGTGACTTTACTCTTATGATTAAGCATGCAATGTTTATCCAAATTTAATACAATTTAAACAAAAAAATACACCCTGCAAAATAGAAATTAATTAGAATAAACTTGCAAGATGTTAGTATTTTAATGACATAATCTTTTGTAATTGTTAAACTAATATTCAAAACTAGACTATGGTACTTGCACTGCACTGTATATGCGCGTGGGTTATGGTGCATGCACACTACAGTGTGACTGGAAGAGCTACAAAGTGCCTACATTGCTAAAGAGATGTATGCACTCCTCCTATAATGCCTGTGCTAGCGGATAGATGTGTGCGCGTGGGAAGAAAAAAAGACAATCAAATAAATATAATAGTGTGTGTGAGTTTGCATTGGCGAATGATATTTGCGCTAGGAAATGGGTATATGCGCAGCTATGCAGGACACAAAGTGTGTGCGCCATCATAAGGATACATGCGCTACGGTTTTGGTGCCTGCGATGGTCTGAAATTTTTGATAGAAAATAGGGTACATTACTGTGGCAGTGCGTGTGCGCTTGCATAATGATGTTTGCGCTAGGGATTGAGTGCTTGCGCTCGGGTTTATGTGTTTGTGTTGGTCTGACAATTTTGACAAACCACATGGTACAATACTACAACAATGCATGTTAGGTTTATGTGCGCGTTGGTTTGAATGATGTACAATACTGCATTAGGGAATGAGTGCTTGTGCTCAGGTTTATGTGCATGCACACCCCCTGTAAAAAATGTACCTAGTGATGACATCAAAATACGACACAATGACGTAAGAAAGCTGAAAATTTTAACATGTTAGCTCAAAATTGAAAATAACCCATGAAAATTAAACCCCTAAACAACACTCAACACTTGCAAAGTTAGCAAAAACATAATAAATTTAACATTATTTCACACATGTGCATATCAAGGGTTAGCTAAATATTGAAATAACAAAAAAATTGAACTACAATGCTAAGGGACTAAGGACCCGTCCCACCAGGCGTGCCAAATGTGTGCAAGAATTAGTTAGCTATGCAAATAAAATCAAGACTAACACCTAATAGTCTCAATACAATGCTAAACTAAAATCTATGCACCATCATGTTAAGAGCTAAACAAGTAATAAACATCAACACTATGCATTAAACCTTGAAAATAAACCTCAAGCTAACATACTAACATTTATTTCTCCACTCTTTAGAAAGCTAAATCAATGAAATGGACCTAGGTATATCCTTTAGCAATCAAATGGTTGATAATTGTTGCTTGATCGAAGAGGATTGAGGGTGGAGGTTCATCAAGTCATGACAATAAGACCTTTCTTGATTAACTCCATTGATTTTCACAAAATAACTTGGATGATTGAATGCAAATGGATGATGTTTAGGTCAACTCTAATGAAGAATGCTCTAAGACGATAAAATAGCTATAGGTTAGGCTTTATGCTCATTTAGGTGTAAGTAGAAAGGTAGGAGGAGGGATTCCTATATAGCCCAATGGGTAAAAGAATCTCTACATCCTTTTACATGTGAGATAATAGAGAGGTCGGGTTAGTTGTGGATAAGGAAGGTTTAGGGAGGGTTGAGTCAACCTTAGGAGAGTTTAATTTGGCCTATTAATGTAGGTTATTATTTATCCGTTTATTTATTTATTAGGATAATTTTACACTTGTGTTAGCCCTACACTTGTTGGGTTAGCTTGCTTAGGTGTACTAGTTGTGTGGAATTAACTTACCAAATTGTGTTGAGTTAGCTTCTCGCTTATGTGGAGTTAGCTTACTAGTCTTCTAGAGTTAACTTAACTACTAGTATCGATTAGTGGGAGTTCTTCACCACCGATTTAGGTACTAGTTGTAATGTCCCCTTCATTCCTATGCCAAATGGCCCAAGGGCCAAGTCGGGTCCAAAACGCGGTCGACCCGTGGGGTGGACACCGGAAGCTTTGGGAAGGGGCCCCGTGGTTTTAATATCCTAGTTTGGCGTTGGGGATCACTTTTGGACGTGGCGGCTCAAAAAGGAAGAAAGTAACTATAGTTACTTTCATGTTAGTGGCCCCTCCTTGGAATAAAATGTGCCTAGGGTTATGGGGGCTCGTTTGCCAATGAAAAGTATATAAGGAGACAGGGAAGGAAGAAAAGGCACTTTTTGTCGCATACTCTTAGCCTCTTCTCATGCAGCTGCTGCTATTGCATTTCTACAACTTGTGGAGTCAAATCCCACAGGGACCCTAGCTTCGGTGGTGAGAGACTGTCCCTAGCTAGCAGGGCATTCTTTGGTAGTGAGAGATCTACCCTAGTCTATCATCTTGGAGCCGCTTTCTGGGTGCTACAAAGATATTTCCAGAGGGTCCAGAGGAAGGGTTTCGAGGATTTTTGGGGCTTTCGGGAAGACAATCAGAGGGGCTCTAGATCCGACTCATGGCAGCCATCTAGGTTGGGTGTGGCAGCACGTGGAAGGCGCCTCCCTCATTTCCCGACTCCATTCCTAGCGAGGCGACTTGCAACCTCTATTTGGGGGTTTTTCCAGTCAGTCCGTGTCAGATCTGCAGGTGGCAGTACTATTTCCTATATCTGCCATTGTTATTTCCAAAGACCCTTATTTGTTCTTGTATTTAGAGGGTCACGGACCTCTGAAGTTGTCCAGCCACCTAGGGCATTCTGTAATCTTCTGGCAACAGTTTGACTTGTGTAAAATTCCCAAAAATAGTTTTATTATGTCCTCTATGATAATATCAAGCTCTCTTTATATTTCCAAGTAAATTTGGGTGGTCATTTTGGGGAATATTAAGTTTATTTAGTTTGTTGTTCTAGCTGTAAAAATCTGGTATAATCAATATTTTATGTGGTTGCAAGTTTTCAATATTTTGTGCATTTTTTAAGTGGTATCCCATCAGGGATATTTCAGTAGTTGCACTTCCCTCCTATATGTACATATTTCTTATTGAGTAATTCAAGTAATTATATTGTAATGTATTGAGCATTATGGATTATGATGGATTTCCATATATGGTATTTCACATCTTTTGTTTTGAAAATATAATTTGGTGTGCTATTATCATCTAAGATCGTGGCTTGGAACAATCTTCTTATTGTCCCTTTCATGGTATCAAAGCGATATATGATGTAGACATCCGTCTGTAAGTTTTTCTTTGCAAGCAAGGGTTTCTTATTTTCATGTATTCAAATTTGTTAATAATTTTACAGTAGCATGCATTTTTAATGTAAAATGGAGTGCACCATTGGATTTGGAAGGTGCTAAAACCCTATAATCAACTGTAAACTCGACCATATGTTGAGACAAGAAAATTTGGACACGATTTGTACCCTCTGGATATTTTTGTTTTGGATGCAATCTTTTATCCACTAGACGCAGATCTGTACCCTCTTGGTGCATTCTTTTATCCATTGGATATAAGCATGTAACTTCCAGATGCATTCTTTTACCCTCTGGATATTTTTGTTTTGGATGCATTCTTTTATCCACTTTGGATGCGATTTGTACCCCTGGTGCATTCTTTATCCATTGGATGTAAGTGTTTACCCGTTGGATATTTCAGTTTTGGATGCAATATTTTATCCACTAGACACAAATATGTACCCTCTCGGTGCATTCTTTTATCCATTGGATATAAACGTGTACCTTCCGGAAGCATTCTTTTACCCTCGATATTTCTTTTTTGGATGCAATCTTTTATCCACTAGACGTAGATTTGTACCCTCTTGATGCATTCTTTTATCCATTAGATATAAGTGTGTACCTTTCGGATGCATTCTTTTACCCTCTAGATATTTCTATTTTGGATGTATTCTTTTATCCATTGGACGTAGATCTATACCCTCTGGGTGCATTCTTTTATCCATTGGATATAGACGTGTACCCTCTGGATGCAATGATTTACCCTCTGAACATTTAGGTTTTGGGCGCAGCTTTTATCCTTTGGTCGTAAGCTTGTATCATGTGGATGCACTATTTTACCCTTTGGACATTTGGGTGTCACGTGTACCTTTTTTTTAAAAAAATAGCATTAAAATATTATTTTAATAGTAAAACCTTCTAGAGCTCATAACTTTTGATCCATAACTCGATTAAGGTGATTTTTTTTTAAATTGTGTATTTTTTCGAGATCTACGCATTGGTGAAATTTTTATACACATATTTAAAATTTAAAAGGTACATTTACTCATTGTAATATTTACATGTACTTAATTATAAAGTGTCAAATTTGGGAGGGTGTTGTAATCACTTGTGGACACAATTTCGATTGAGCCCAACATCCTAAACTTTTGGGTGTTGCATTCTTGTATCTATGGGTGTATACATTTATATCTCTCTGTTTGTTGAGAGATTTTAGATTTATATTTTTGACATTTTTTGGCATGTTGATAGTCTCTCTTGTGGGGGAGCTATTCTGGTGAAGCCTAGTGTTAGTTTGTCAGTGTTTAAGTAGTTGATTTTGGCAACTCATATAGATTTGTGGTGTCACTCTACCCATTCAATAGTATGGGAGGGTGTGGTGTTGATATTGATTCTTTGGGTTTCATGTCCTTTCCTTGTTACATGTTGATACTACTTCTTCGGGTTTCATGTCCTTTCCTTGTTACCTTGGATTTTCTTGGATCATGACACTCCTATTTATTTGGATCTCGTGTCCTTACCTTGTTGCCTTGGTTATTGTTCTTGGATTATGACACACCTATTTATAGCAATTGATCTTTCTTCTTTGGATTTTGTGTCCTTGCCTTGTTACCTTGGCTTTTCTTGGATCATGGCACTCCTATTTATTTAGATCTCATGTCCTTGCCTTGTTGCCTTGGTTGTTCTTGGATCGTGGCACACCTATTTGTAGCAGTTGATCAAATTATGTTTGGTGTTTTTTTGCACTTTTGACATCACTCCATTAACAGTATCCTTGCATGGAGCTATTCTGGTGAAGCTCAGTGTCAGTTTTTTTTAGTTCTATGATCAAGTAGTGGATTCAGACCACAGTGCGCACCAAACTTCTTCAACATTATATGAGTTTTTGGAGCCGAGCTTCTTAGGATATCTTGCAGGGATTTTTCTCTCTACTTTTTATTACTAGTTTTGGGTACCTTACGGTGTCTAATTTTCCCAGTTATTGTACGTGGGTACCTCATCAAGCCTTATTCACATACCGGACCCACCTTCTTTTTGCTCACCTAAGCTATACTTACGAGAGGGTGTTAGTGTAGGTTATTATTTATCCTTTTATTTATTTATCGGGATTACAATTCTTACACTTGTGTTAGCCCTACACTTGTTGGGTTAACTTGCTTAGGTGTACTAATTGTGTGGAATTAGCTTACTAGTTGTGTTGAGTTAGCTTCTCAGTTATGTGGAGTTAGCTTACTAGTCTTCTAGAGTTAACTACTAGTCATCGGCTAGTGGGAGTTGTTCACCACCGATTTAAGTAGTAGTTTCACTTCCCTCCTTCTATATGTACATATTTCTTATTGAGTAATTAAAGTCATTGTATTGTAATGTATTGAGCATTATGGATTGTGATGGATTTCCATATATAGTATTTTAGCTCTTCTGCTTTGCAAATCTAATGTGGCGTGCTATTATCACCGTGATCGTGGCTTGGAACAATCTTCTTATCGTTCTTTTCATGTCCTTTAGTGACACATGGGAATTAAGGGTGAATATAATTAATCAAAGGTGATTAATTAATGAGGAGATGAGCCTATTAGGCTAGCTTAGAAGAGAATTAGCATGATTTAGGGGATAGGAAGGATTAAATTAGATAAATGGAAGTTTATTTATCTAATAGAGGAGGATACTTAATTAGTTAAGAATAATAAATAAATTCAGGTAGAAAGGGGTTTAATTAACAGAAGGTCATTAATTTTCGTCTTTGCTTAGATAGAAGGACCAATTAACTAGTGTAATGTAGTTAATTAACGACAATAAAAGATAAAATGTGCTATATTGACGATATATTGTCAATTTGTGGGAAAGGGATAATTAACACAATTTATGTATTTAAATTACTCGGAGATAAATTATAGGTGTCTATATCTAGAGGCCACTTCATGTATGTGTCCGTAAAGTTTGTTGGAACGTTGTCGCAAGATCGGTTTTTTCGAGATGCAACGCAATTTTTTTTTCCAACGCCAAGTTAACAAAAGATTAGCTACAAAGAACAAGAGGCAATTTTTGCAAAATGTGACATGTTTCTTGGGCATTCATGTCATGATCCTCAACACTATCTCGTGATCATTTTACGTATCATAACCTTTCACTGGTTGATCGATCGGTGGTGAAGGAAATCCTTAAGAGCATTTGATGGTAGGATCCGGAGTAGAGTTCTACCTTGGAAGCATATTTAGTAATGTATTTGAGTACTATATGTTTGGAGAGCACATGCTTGCAATCAAAATTGGCCCTCTAGATTAACGACATTATGGCGTTGTGGATGTTTTACCTATCATCGTTTCTTATTGGCATGTAATGGACCTTTTGTGCATCATCAATGACAAGGGATGATTGTTCACGCACTTCCCACGGTGCTTTGTAGTGGCAATGCAATCCACTTCTTGTTTCTCAAAGGCATGTCTGTTCAAAGTGCATTTGGTATGTTGTTGCAAATGATTCAAAATTTCTTCCAAGTCAAAAAGAGGGTTGAACGCAAATATCTGTGACGTGTTCAATAAGCATGGATCATCCTGGAGGGGCCGACGAATGTAGTCTAAGCTGTAAGAAAAGGGAAGAGGATTCCATATTGAAAAAAATTTGTCGAGTAGTAGTGCCTAACATGGTCCACAGTAGCCATGTCTCTCTAGTCAATAATGTCAACATTTGCGGCTTCTAAAATCCAAAGGAAATCATGAATGTGAGTGGAGCCTCTATGTTTCCATTCGTGCCTGGACAAAGAAGAGTAAGTATGGTAAATGTATGTGAACTGGGAAATGATGAAAGAAACAAGTCTTACCTATACCAATACTCTATTTCCCCAAGGTATTTTTGCAAGACTTCCTCACAAAGTATTGTGAACCTTTGGTGCAAGTACGTTGAAACACGGTGAGGATTAGAATCAATGTTATGGTTCCTCCACCTTTGTGCCTCCTAAGGATCTACAGGGTTGGTGCCAGGCATTACACTATGAAGGTCTAGCCATTTAGTGTTAGCAACACTTAAAGTGAAGAACAATGTTGGTGTTCCAAGTTTTTCGATCACGTCTGAAACTTCACCTCTAATTTTTGACCAAAAAATCTTATTCTATGGAGAGAGGCACCAAATCGCATGAGATTATCTATGAGGCAGTCTTCAGGATTATCTTAAAGGCATTGACAAAGCTCTCTTATAGTTTGTGGAATGTTTTGGATAATGTCTTATCTCATGTATATGGAATTTGTAGCTTTGCTACTGCGACACATGATGATATTTTGCAAGTAATATCTGAGTTTGGGGTGATGACCGAATCAATTGTCATAATAACAAATCAAATGTAATGCATATTCATGAAGTTGGACGTCTTTCATGTGGGGTTGGTTGAACATAGCCACACCTGTGCGAAACAAAGTTGGAAAAGCCATTGAAAGAAAACCTTTAGTGTTGTATTCGTTAACGGGGAGAGTCCAATTTTAGGCCAAGGCAAGGACAACAGAGGACCATTTTTTGAAAAGAGCAGGAAGCGTTGTATCTCCTCTTGTTTAGTACATGTATTAGAAAAAACCAGTACAAAGGATGATGGAAGGGTTTCTATACTGGGTGATGTAAATTCCTCAACTCCAAACAACGAGGGGATATCTTCTTGGAAGGGAGGGTTTTTGATTTTAATAGTTTGCAAGGTGGAAGAGACATTGCTTGATTCAGCAAAGCAAGGAGGACAAGGCATCATAGTCAATGAGAACATCTTTGTAGTATGGATTGTAAGTTATTTTGAATTGTAGTGCCTCCCATACGTGATCCCTACTGACATAGAAATCGTACTTTGTTTGGTTTAGCCCCTTTCTTTGTAAGATTAAGATGTCCAGTTCTTGAAGATGACGAGGAAGAAATTTGACAATAGACTCAATGCTTTGTGGGAAGCTGATAGTGTGGCCCATGTATTTTAATTTCCCACCACATGCTTGGCTAACTTGCAAAATAGGATTGACTCTCATTATCAACATTTCCTCCACCTGTGTCAAGCATTTGATAACCTCAGGTTGATGGCCAAGATCCATGTTGTTCCATCCGGAGAATCAATTTCCATTTTTTTCAAAAAAACATTTGTTGCATATGTACTTGTTGTTACTCATCTTGCCTAGCATTCCCGGGTAGTTTTCCATACATATGGAGCAAGTATTCATCTTTGCTAAGTTATCTATCCTCGTATGAAAATTTATTTTTTCCACAAAATGACGGAGCACCAACAAGATTATTTGGGTAGTAGATGCCAAGGGAGTAATGTTTACTGTGTGGATGAGGGAGGTTTGATTCAAAGCACATGAAGCAAACGATAAAGGGCGGGTGGAGGCTCTGTCTTTTAGGGAGTTCAAAGGCATATTTGTTTGAACTATACTAGAACTCACCTGGAAAGAGCTATGTGTGGAGGTCCCAAAGAATAGGCATTGTTTTTGATTTTGAGAGCGATGCGTAGATTAGGATCTTCTTGGAGTGCTTGATGCTTTGCACGCTTGATATCTACGATGTTGCTACTCATTTATTCGTAATCTATTTCTTGAATAATATTCCCACCAATGTTCTCTTACTTCAGGAGGAGACATCTGAAATTCAACAAGATTTTTTTGTGTTATTGTTCTACAAGAGTAATAACGCAAAACAATTATGTATTTAATTTTTAGCATTTAGGAAATTGAAAATAGCAAAGCTCTAGGATGAAACCATATCAAAAAATATTGTTTTTCCTTATAAAGTTTGAAATAAATTGAATTTTTCACATGCGTAACGACAACAACTGAGACAATATACATGAAAGCAATATGAAAAACTTTCATTTGTAATCATATATAGAGGGAAATAAAAAGGAAAAACTTTCATTTGTAATCATATATAGAGGGAAATATAAACAACTGTGTAGGAGTTCGAGCCTAAAGGTAAACCATACACATTAGACATAAATATAATAGTTTGTTTTACAATGTCGACATATTAGTTGCAAGTATTCCACATCATACTTGCAAAAGGGAAAACATGTAAAAGGTAGTATGCATGAGGGGAAAGTAAAAAGGGAGTAGTTGCAAAAGGAATTTTGTGCAAGATGAAATTGTTGAACATTCATAAGCTAGAGTATGTAGGGCATATCATGTTTTCTTTGACTTTAGAATAACACATTTCAATTGTGTTTTTCCCTTGTATGTTTCCTTTTTTAGCGAAAGAGTGAAAATGAAGACATGACCAATGACGTGATCAAATATCTCTTGTGTGGCGTCACTATCAATCGATAGGAACTACAAGTCAAGCAGTTGTAATTCCCATTATATTTTTTGTAGCCTCGTAAAAAGCAAGAACTCCAACGAGCTCCTCTGTAGCATCTTTCAAGTCCATTCTTAGAGAGTACCTGTAATTACAATGTTGTACATGAATATTGCATTTGTTGCAAAACCATTCATCATTTTCTCGCTCCTGCACTTTTTTTCTACATTGTTTGTCACCTATCATTCTTGGGCAAGCCATGTAAAATAAATTATCCATGTTAATGTTTGACACTTTGGCTTCAATCATACCCACTCATTGTTTTCGAGATTTCCCATTTGTAGGACTTGACAAAGTTACTGCATAACCATATTTTGTGGAGGCCCAACTTGCCTATTGGTGACCAATAGACATGAAACCTATGAAAGAGGTGAATCTATCCATTCACAGAGAGCCTTCATCTCTAGAATATGAGGATTGATGAAGCACCTTGAAGCTGAAATAGTGTCGAATATGGTGCCATTGAAATCTGTAACATGTCCTGCTTTTATTGCCAAGATTGGTATATCTAGAATGGAGAGTATCTCAGACAAATCTTCGCAAAGTCCATCTAAATGTTTTCCCCATAAGGTGATAAAGATGCTAAACTTGGACATGTCTCGCATTTGCAATGTTCTCTTCACAACCTCTGATTTGTCTTTGTGGTGCACGATTGAGCATGGCGAGATGGCCATAACAACACCAATTACGTCTAACTAAGAACCTGCAAGGGTTGACGGTATATAGTTTATTTGTATGAAATAGAAGTGATGCAGAGGCACTTCATCTTGCAGTTCAGTTGCAGGGGTCACAACAGAGTAGGGCTACATAAAAATTTCATGGAGGCTGTTTAAATGGTTATAAGTAGATTTTTCCTTAACACCTCCGCCATTTGATATACTTGTATAACTTGTCATTCTCTATTCACGCACAAAATTTGTTCACATAATCATTGAAAGAAGTGACCCTTATTTCCCTCCTTCGCTATCCACAAAATCAAAGGAAAAATAGATGCCACTTCCCCTTGTATTTTGATATTCTCAAAGAGTCATTTTAATTAGAGCCCCTTTTTGTATTGTCCAGCTTCCTTGTTATTGTATTTAACAAGAAAATATTTGTATGAAGCTTTACACTGTTTAATGGATTGCGATTCGAATGGGTGGTGTATTTGGAGACATCTGGGTGTTTACAGGTGAGAGCGCATCGAAAGTGGCATTTTTCCCTCGTAATATATTTTTTCTAACCATAATGGGTACTCCTTGAGCGGCAAGTTGACACAATGCTATCCATCTCATTGATCATAATGGTCCTACAACCAAAACCAAGACACGGAAAGATCGGATGCATGCAAAAAAATCGTCACAACTCCAACAAAGGAAAATATTCAACTTACAACTCATTATTAAACATCCTGCAAGCATATTTCTAGAGAAGAACAACAAAGCCTTCTTGCAATATGTTATCCTGGACATGGCTTGCAAATTTTGAGGGAAGCAAGGTAGGCTGAATATGTTTTCCATCGAACAAGTGAATGCGATGTTGACTTGCAGAGTTAAATGTCGATCAGAGTGGAGACAAGTTCAATAGTTGTAGCCTAAGATCTTCATGGGGTGATCCTTCAATGATTTTCAAAATTCCTCCTTCTATCAAGTTTGTTTCCATGATGTCAAAATATCTTTTCCCCTAACAAACACTGCAAATCTAGGGCACAAATCCAAAAACCTAGAAGTCTAGCTATAGCGTTGACCACGCAACAGCTTATTGGCAATAAAGAAGAGGACATCGGGAAGGCATTCATGAAATGACGCATCCGGGAAAAGGAAAAGCGCTGCTTTTTAAAATGGTAAGAGAGACCATATGACTACAATACTAACATTAACTTGAAATGGCAGATGAAGACATTAAAAATTTCGGTCTCGCCCACACCTTTACGTGAACATTACAAATATCCAACAAAAAGAATGGAAAAAAATGTTTTTACTATAAACTCGAGAAGTCTGTTTCGAGAAGGATGGGAGTGCATAAGATATTTGACGTGTAACTCAAACAACAATTGATATATCGGTACTCTTAGTTTTTTGGTATGTATGGTTGTTTAGTAGAAAACCTCATCCCAACCCTCTCGCCAATCTGCTATAATTGTTCATGGCAAAGTTGTCAGAAGCAATGTTATCTCTCTTTATATGTAACTCTATATTGGAAGGTAATCCCACTTTTGTTTTTATTTGTGTAGTTTCTTTCTTATTTTCTATTTGTGTTTGTAGCTCAAAAGATAAAGTATAAATATAGGTTGACCAAAGAATTTAATTTTTTTATTGACAATATTTTATTCCACCTCGTAACAAAATTATGATTATCTCTAATGTACATTTATATAGATTTCAAAGTTCAAATAAACAAAATTACAAGAGTAATATTCCTTGTATTGTTCTTTGATGACTAAGATAGTAAGGAGGCCTCACAAAATTTTAAAAAATGCTAACAACAATTGAAATCCCATATGTGAAAGTAATAACCTATCGAATAAACATTGGAATAAACCAAACACACAAGAACAATCTCCTCTTACTCTACATTGGTTGCTTCAAATACCTTGTTAGATGCCAATCAATTAAATATATAAACAATTGTAAATGTCTACTTTGCATGTTTACCCTTACAATAAGCCATCTTTAAAAGGAACATGGACAGTTGATATATGAATGTTTCCCTAACAACATGATCTTTCATAGATATGACTAAAGTGACTTTTTTTTTTTAAATGTATAATAATATTAAGTTAATTTGGTGCTTTCCATTGAAAACTTAATTTTGATTTGATTTTGTTATGAATCGAGTCAATTTTAAAGGCATTCATATCTAAAAAAAATTAAGAAAATCGAAGTTTTCACCGCAACTCATTATTTTATGTAAATTTGTGAAAGGCATTGTAAACTATAATGATAAAGATTTTATTTAAATTTATTCTAACATGTATTATACGTTCTTCAAAGGAAATTAAAGGTCTTATGAATTAGCAATGTGTTTATGCCAATACAACATTAAAATATAGTGACTTAGCTTCCGATACCTTTCTTAACTTCCCAAAATCAAGAAGAATGCAAAATAAAATGCTATGGTCAAGGGTTTGCATCGAGATATGAGGTGTTTCATAGACTAAAAATCCAAGCCCCATGTGGGATACTTATTACACCGTATGTCCATGCTAGTGCCAATGTGGAATGAGGTTTTGTGAAGCGGTTGTATGGCAGGTGTGTACAGCAGAGATTTCTTTGGAGACAACAAAATATCACAGACATCTCACATGCAAGCTGGGAAAAAGAAAAGCATGGCACTTGGTGTGCTTATTTCCACTTGGTGTTGGTTGAAAAGTCAAGGCGAATTCTGAATGGGTGGATAGAAGGTGGGGGTGGGAGCAAGTGCTTGAATCGTCTCAACATTATTTATTATTTTCACAGGGATTTTGGAGCCTCGATTCAACAGAGAGGATCATGTGAAAGAGTGGGCACAAATAGTAAGAGGACAAAGTCATATGGAAAACACAAGGGAAGAGAATAAAAAGAGGTAAAAAAGTTAAAATATTGAAGGGAATAGGAGCCTATGAGGGAGTAGGCTTTACATAGGTTGGTGGTAGAAAAAAAAGCATAATCAAAAGGCTTCTTCCATGGAGTAGAGGGGGAATGTTTCCCTTGTCAATAATTTAGCTTGAAAACATTGGTTGTAACTTTGAAGTTTGCTTCTTACAAGAGTCTATATGGAGGAGATTTAAAAAAGTACAATGAAGTCCATTAACCAATTATAAATTGATAAATAGATTGCAATTAAATTGGACACAAATACTTCGTAAAATGATGTGTGCATTAGTGATGTACATAAATTTTAGGTCTATCTTATATTATTTTACAATCCAGTTGTTAGAGTGATAGTAGAAATGCATCTCTAAAAGTGATAGAGATAAAATCTAAATAATTCGAGAACAAATAAAGTATTTTTACAGGAGCATTTTCATCTCTCTTTATGCTATACTATGCATAATTAAAGGCTTGGTGTTTTGTATTGCTAGCATATTGAGTAAATATAGCCTCAGAAAACCATAATTTTCTAATTAATTAGTATAATACAATTAAATGGAAATAAAAATTAAAACATACTCGAATGCGTATATAGAAATAGTATATGTAACATAATTTACTTAACAATTATAAATAAAATGAAGAGAGCTGATAGATATTATTTTGTTGGTCTAAAAAACAACACCGCATTGATGAGAAAAATTGAGAATAAAGGTTGTCATGTGGCGCATATCATCAACATCTATATCTAATAACTACGCAAGGCACATTAAAAACCAACACTTTATTAGTTCAAGCTAAAAGGGAACATAGTTTCTATTTACATAATCCACTCTATCGCAAAATAGCGGAGCAACAACAATAACAAAAAGTTACTTAGAGAAGATATTAAGGAAGCCATAAAAGAACATATACAACACTAAAATCAATTTTTTTTTTTCTGAAATTTTGATTTGAAAGCATTAGGAATTTTTGGGGCAACTTTTTTTTTGGTATATCCTTTTTTCTTTACCAACAAACACACCCATCTTCTTCAATTTTTGAGGTGGCTCACATGTATCTGCATCGTGGTTGTGTCATAGGCGAGTCCAAACCATCTTGATAAATAGCCGACAATGCGAAATTTTTAAAGGTACTGACACTTGTCTTTGTAGCCGAGCCACTCGACCATTTTGGCAATCATTGGTTTTTCTCGGATACGGCGTCTGTAGTGCAACACATTGACGACAAATCGACTTCTGTTGTATTCTTCATCTCTATGCAAGTGTGGAGTTGTGAGAGTAACACCGACAGGAGGCACATGAATGGTGATTCTTATTTTCATTAAGTCAATCTGAATGGGTTCAAAAACAACAAAGTATCATTAAAGCAAGCAAGAGAGATTAAAATTTGGGGTGACAGATAACTTTAAAAGCCTTGACTAAGTGCGCTTTATCGCCCACCCCGAGCGTATTGAAGTGACCTCACGATGATCGTAACCTATCAAGACACTCCAATTCCCGAACTTGGCAAGGCAAAGGTGCCCCCACATGTTTTTTCAGGCTAAAAGAGGTGTGACAGATACCATGTAAAGTAATTTTGTGTTTATCCAATGTAAAAAAATCTTATCGCAAACCAATACAAACACAACATATATTTTTTAAAAACATACATCTAGCTTAGCACAAATGATTTCATTAAAAAAACTTAGTATGGCTAACATAATGGGTTCACAAACAAAGAATTCATTAATTTAAGTAAATACACAGCTTAGCCCAAATTGTGTATCGACCGAACCAAATGTTGACATGTGTTTTATTGGGCTAGCAATATATTTTTTCATACCTTACAAAGACCTTTTGACAAAGAAGCCCGCAAACCAATAACATGCTGCAAACTCAAAGTTGTCAACAATAACTACTGCGCTTGCCCGCAAAAACCTACACTACAATGAAAAGAAGTGACTTTTTCTAAACAACACATTATAAGTTACTTTTTCCGAACAACAAACTTATAGAGAGCTTTTTCCACAAAGAAAATAGCAAAATATGTCATTTCCTATTCATTCATTAAACTACCCACCAAGGAAGACCGACATTTAAGACCCATAGACACAAAGTAGATTAAAAGGAAATTCGATCAAGCCACACATCGCTTTCCTTGGTTATCCTATAAAATCCCAATAGGAGTAAATTACTAATGAAAGAACAAAAATTGAAGCAATTTGGTAGAACATTATTCTTTTAGGATGATGTTATCTCCATATCCCTATCATGAATCCATGTTTGGTGGCAAATAGATACCTTGTCAAGTAATACACAATTTTCTCATAACCCTACAAAACACCTCCCATCGAGGAAGGATCTTTACAATCATATTTGGCAGCAAGAGTCTTTCGTCAATATAGAAGGGTCTTTGAAATGTTATTTTTTTAATGCAATGTTAAGAATGTCGTTTCTATCAAATCATTGGCAAAATCAATATAAAAATTTGAAACTTTTTAATAATGATGACAACCCATTGAAGAATCACAAAGATAATAAAATTACTTTCTAAAAACTTGGAAATTTAAAAAACACACAACAGGATTTCGTGAACCCTATCGATCCAAACAAAATAATTAATAAAAAGTTAATCATAAAGCACACCGACCAATAGTAAAGTGAAGCAACTTAAAACCAAAGAAAACACAAAGTTTTTGCCCCTAAAGGAAAAAAAGCCTTACCAGAGAGCACATCAAGAGCCCTAAACAAGAAAGCCAACATATTCAAGCAACCATGAAAACAAAATGAAAGGAATTCCCTAATACTAAATTTATAGTGAATGTGCATGTACAAACATGACCTTCACACCACAAAATACCAACAAAAATCCTCTTTTACAATCTGTTGGGGTTTCAAATTTGCACTGAATGAAACCACGCTCAAGGGACAAGCAAGTCCCTCCTCTTTAATGGGAGAGGTTCCCTTATTGAAAGCAGGGGCAAAACCTATGTACAAATGCACAGTATTTCATTCAATGGTGGTTTCCCGATATCCTGAAATGTGTTTTAAGCCTGAAAGTTATCAATACATAAGGATAGAAGAATTTGAAGAGAGGAGGGAGGTAGAAGAAGACAATACTTTCAGGGAAAAGAGATGGTAGAGAAAACCCTTATATGTATTGTGTAAATGAGATACAAAATAGAACCATCCATGTTTATAACAGACACAATTCATAGACTCAAAGTTCGGAGATTGTACCAACTCGAACACAAAGTTTCCAAGCATGCAAGGATTATATGATTCACAAATCAAAACCAGAAGGAAAGAGAAAACAAAAGAAAAAGGGAAAAACCTTTGTATTTTTTTCTTCCAACTCAAAATTATAGTTTCAGAATCTCAAAATTCCAACCACAACAATGGCTTTGAAAGCCCATGATATAGCCCACAAGAAATGGTTACAACTTCCTCGAGCAAGCAAGAAACAATTACAACATATTCTAATTGTTCACGCCCTTCAAATTCTTGATTCGTAGAGAAACGTTAATGGCGGAAAGAAACAATTTTTAAAATACATGGCCGTTACATTATTTTACCAGTTAAAACATGGGTCGTTCAATTTGCTTTTATAACTTCAAATTTGGGCCACCCACGTGGGAGAAATTGATCAAGCGGCCTGCGAACACCGTTGCATTCTTTGCCTTTGAAGTAGCGCTAGGTGACACATGGAGAGCTCCACCGGTTCCTTTATACTTTGCCGATTCAGGTCTAAAATTTGTTTGACCAATGTTGACCCCTAAACACGTGGAGAGCTGACACTCATTTGAGTTTCAATTTTGGAAGCACCCCTTAAAGTTGCGCCGAGCCGCGCATGTCTCCCTCTACCGCCTCTTGGACTTTTCAATAGCCAACTCTATCTCCTTATTGGCTTTAACCACATGGTGAGCTGGCATAGCTTGGAGACCGAACCTTTGATTTCATTTCCAAACTAGTGCCATTAAGGCACGTGGAGACTTTCGCCAACCCACCCATACTTAGTCAATTTTAACAATTGGCTCTGTCCCTTTTGGACCTAGGACATGTGGAGGACTAGCGCAAGTTTGAGAACTTCCCCATCTTTGACTCTTGAAGCTGTGGCATTGATGAGGCACGTGGCACCGTTCACTGAGCCTTCCATACTTAGCTGATTTTAGCTTATTCTATCTTCATTTTGTACTTGGGACACATGGAAATCTTGTGCTTATTTGAGGACTGTCCCTTGTACCCTGCCCCTGGAGTTGCACCATTTGGACACATGGAGGCTTCCGTTGAACCTTGAAATATGGCCAAACCGCATCCAATCAAAGATATTCATGTATTACCCGTGGACTTTGGGGCAAAAATTAACGGGAAAATACGCCTGTCATTCCCGACTACGGGAAGAAAATAAAAAGAAGGGAAAAGAATCCACTGTTATGCCTGATTTTTAAACTGTTCTCCATGAATGGGAAAACTGCAAACAATGTCATGCTTGACGCGACTCAATATTCCTAGGGATAGAATCAAAATCTTTTGAAACGTGACTTCAAAAGAGGGGAATTTTGGGGTTGCAACAACTGGATCTTTCTGGTGATGACTTGGCTTAGAACAAAGACACAAGGCAAGATCAAGAACTACAGATAAATTTGGGAAAAGAGGACTAGTGCTTTATCCATTGGGAAAATATATTCAAAAGAAAAAAAACCAATACAAGGCAACACACAACAAGGAACATGAAAGGAAACAAGCCAAAACTGGGAAAGACCCAAAACAAAACACAAAAGAATGGCCAAAACCAAAACATTGTACACAATATACAAAAGGACCACCTAGTCACCTAGGACTTGAATAACTTCAGATACTGCCCACTATAAGGAAGTGGGAGAGGAGAACCATCCATGTAATTCAGATAAAAAGAGTTCTCTCCAGTAAAATGTCTGATTCTAAAAGGATCAAGCCAAAGAGAATCAAACTTACCATGACTTCCTCGTGGCTCGTGTCTTTTGTCCCAAAGAAGCACAATGTCTCCCACTTGGAAAACTCTAGGTTTGGATCTCTTTTCAAACAAAGCCTTTACTTTCAATTGATGAGTTGCTATCCTATCCACCACTTGCAATCTATCTTCATCGAGCTTCTAAAGGTACAAAATTCTCTTATCCAAAGAGTTACTGAAACTTGAATCTTCAATGGTTTTCATCGACGCAAGGCTGAAAATTCCACCGTGACTGGAATTTGAGCATCCACACCATACACCACTTGGAAAGGGGACATTCCAATTGCTCGCTTGGGTGTAATTCTATCAGCCCAAAGTGCATCATATAACTTCTTATGCTAATTTCTCTCGAGAATCATTTACAAGCTTTCTAACTATGTTTACCAAGTTCTTGTTTGTTGATTCTTCCCTCCATTCCCTTGAGGGTAGTAGTATGAAGAATGAGCAAGGGAGATCCCATACCTATAGCAAAAATCCATCATCTCAGCAGAAAAAAAGTTGGAAGCATTATCAGTCACAATTTTGTTTGGGATCCCAAACCTGATCAATATGTTCTCTTTATCGAAGTTGCAAACTACATCGAGGTAGTACTCTTGATCGGGATGGCCTCCACCCACTTGGTGAAGTAATCCATGGTAGTCAACACATGTGTATGTCCAAGATCTTGGAATATGGATTGAGTGCTCTAGTGAAGTCTAAACCCCATTGTTGAAATGGCTCTTCAATCACTACAAAGCTTAAGAGGTAAAGCAACCAACTTAGGTCTTCCAACAAACATTTGGCATGATTCACATTTACCGACCCATTTTGATGCATCTCTAAATAGAGTGGGCCAATAATAACCAGCTCGAAGTATTTTATGAGCTATTACAGTAGAGGAGAAATGACCTCCACAAGCCTGGTCATGAAAAGCATAGAACAAATTCTTTTGTTGTTCCTTGTTGACACACTTCAAAACCTTCCATCCATACCTCATTTGAACAAAGAATTTTCCCATAGCACAAATTGTGTAGAACTCAGTTTGATGGCTCTATTCTCTTTGGCACTCAAGTGAGATGGAAACTCTCCATAGGTTAGAAAGTGAGCAATGTCAGCATACCAAACATTTGTCGAGCCGAGGAACAAAACAACAGGGACATCAACTTCATCCTTGGACAACTCCTTGGCAGCTCCTCAAGCAATGAGTTCACACAGCTCTTACCTCGAACTAGCTTTGTTAGCCTCGATATCAAGATCATACTCTTACACCTTTCTACCCAATTACATGTCTTGGTTCCAAATTATTGCTGAGTAAGAATGGACTTGATTGTTGTATCAAGCACTAACACCAAAAAATGAGAATTAAGAATGTAAAACCTAAATTGCTTGACAAATTTGACAACCTTTAGTAAAAGCATGCTTCTCCATCATGGTGTACTTCAACTCATGATTTTTCAAGACATAACTCAAGAATGCAATGGGAGTTTGTGATCTTCAACATTCTTCCGGATAACAAAACAACTAAGGTATTTTCAAAGTGGCATAACAATAGATAATTAAATCTTTGATAAAGTCAGTGGCACGCCAATATTGGAGTCTTTGCAATAGCTTTGTTTAATGTCCTCAAATGATTTCTTCCCTTCGAGAGGACCAACCAAAAAATTTCTTCCCTTACATCATGCAAGCAATGCTCATAGTAAGTTCTCAAAATCGGGGATGAATCTCCTTAGGAAATTGATCTTACCAAAGAAAGAATGGACACCCTTCTTACTTGATTGAAGAGGAATTTTCTGGATGGTCTCGAACTCTCTCCGGATCAATCTTGATCCCTTCCTTTGAAACAATGTGTCCCAACAGCTTTCCTTCGTGACACAAAACAAACTTCTTAGGGTTTAAAGAAATCCCATGCTTTCTACACTTCGCAATATTGTTTCAAGGTTTTAGAAGTGATCTTTTCTTGCTTTAGAAAACACTTTCAAGTCATCCAAATACACAACAATACATTTCCCTTTCAAACTCGCCAAAAGCCAAGTCCATGGCCCTCTGGAAAGTAGCACCAAAGATTGATGAGACCAAATGGCATTCTCTTGTATGCAAAGGTGCCCCAAGGAGTTGTAAAGGCAATCTGATGTTAATGCTGCAGATTCACCTCTATTTGATTGTACCTCGGGAATCCATCTAACATAGATATCATCTCTAATCCTGTGACAACTTGCAATACTTGGTCCATCATGGGGAGAGGGTAGTTGTCCTTCAAAGAGCCCCGATTTAGATTTATGAGGTCCACATTGTTGGTTGTCAAAATAGGACTTTAATGAAAGCAACAGTCAGGGGACGAAAGTCCCTCCTCTTTGATGGGAGAGGTGCCCTTATTGAAAGCAAAAAAACTATTCACAAATGTACAACTTTCAATTTCAATGAGGAACTCTGATATCATGAAAGTGTTTTAAACTCCAAGATAGATTATCAATACAAAAGAACAAAGAACTAAGGAAGGGAAAAGGTAGAATAACACTCTTCAGGAAGTATAGATAGCAAAATAGTTCCCTATAAATGTTGAACTAGGATAATATAGAATAGAATCATTCGTATTAAAACTATTAGATGTTATTTTGCAGACACAAAGTTCCAGAGATAACATCCACAAGAATACAAAGCTTCTCAGTGCAAATAGATAAATGATTCAATAATTTATAATAGATAAGAAGGAACGAATAGACACAGACAGAAGTAGAAAGGAAAATATCCTTGTATTGATAGCTTTTGACTCTTTTACACTTTCAAAAATAATCAGAGTTCCCCCCTCCTTTGAAATGGCGAGGAGAGCTCATTATATAATTTACAAATTGGTTACACTTGGTAACCATTTCTTTTAATTAAAATATTAATTAAGGAAATGCATAATACAAAGTCCTTAATTAAATTACAAGGAGCTCGACACTAAAAATAGAAGAAGAGAAAGAAAAGCTTGAAGAAGAGACATCCGATTATGGCTGAGGAGGGCCCACTGATTTGAGAATCCGATGCCTAAATATTTTCAATGCTTCCGCTATTTCCATGCCTCTTGGAATTGTGGTGTTGGAGGTGGCATGTGTCCACGTTCCTAGACATTTCTCCATATCTTTATCAAACTCAGTATGTTCCAGATATTCTTTATTAGCTTCGAAATAGCTGAATGGAGGGAACAAATGTCTTCCATCTTCTCTTTGGTAAATGACTCCTCTTTAAACAAATCATCCTTGAAAAAAGTTTTGAACTGAGCCTTGATTTCCTGAAGAGAGAAGGGAACACCTGAAGTTTCATCTTGAAGATGATAGTGAATATCTTTGAAGGCTGATGAGACACAAGTTTTAAAAGATTCTCCTTTTTGCCACACATTCCTCAATTCTCCTAATGCTTCCTCCAGAACCTTTATCTTCCACTCAACACTTGAAAATCCATGTCTTTGACAAGTTATTCTTGGCATCATCAAATACCTTGTTGACCAACAGGATCTTCTCATCAGCTTGGCCCATTAGGCGAAGATCTGTAATACAACTACTCTAGACCTTCAGTTCTTTATCCATGGCTTTGATTGAGGAAGAGAGTTTCTGCTGCAAATTAATCACTTTTTCATTGGTTTTGAAGGCTTCCTCAATGAAGTTCAAACCTACTATAATCATATCATCCACCATAGCTTCCACAACCTTCCCATAAGTTGAATACTTGTATATGTCTTTGATGCTCAAACTTCATCCTGGCTGAGAATCATGGGGGTGGAGAGCAGCCAATGGGGTTGGATCCAAAACTTTATCCTTGGCTAACAAAGATTTGATAAAGTTGGAAAGAACTTGATTCTATTCTTCCAACTACTCTATGGTCTGTTTTCCTTTCTCAACCCATTCAATAACCTTAGTTATTGTTTCCTGAAGGTTATGAACTTCACTCTCAGGAGTGGATTCTCCCATTGGGATCTGGAAAGCTCCAAATCAGAGACCAAAATATCCTTCTCTGCTTTATCAACCTTGGGCTTTGCAACCTCCAGGAACTACTAGCCCTGAGCATCAATTACTAATCTTGAAGTAATCTTTGCTCTCTTTGTTGGAGGAGGAGGAGCAGAACTCAATAGAGCTGCTACAACATCGAAATCTGGCCCTATTAAACGAGAAGAAGATTTCCTCTTCTTATTGTCAACCAAGGGTTGCACCCAGGCAAAGGTAGAAGAAGAAGAGGAAGGAACAAGAGGCCTAAGAGCAAGTGAAATCATGACACTCAAAGTATTAACCACTGTTACCTCCAGTAGAGAAGTACTCGAGACCTTAGGGACTTCCTTTGCAGATGAGTTTGCTATACTAGGAGGTTCAGTACTTGGAACCTCTTTTCCTTCTTCAACAGTGATTTCAGGAGCTCCTGCAGGATCTGGTACTTCACCATCATCACTTCACTAAGAACAATAATGTTCTCTGGCCCTGAAGGCAATTATGATCACTCCAGAAGAGATTCTTCCTCAATTGGTTCTTGTTTAACCTCTTTAATCTTCTTTTGATACACTTGAGTGGAAGAAGAAGGAGTAGATGATTCAGGCTCTTTTATTGAAGAAGGAGGGGTTTACTCATGTACCTCAGTACTGGGTGTATGTACTTCCTTCCTAGGTGTGGAAGTTTCTCTTGAAGGAGATCTACCCTGGCTTTTCCTAAATTCATGAACTTTCCTGTCAAACCAAACTTTAGTTCCGAGGACGGGGGCAATTATCTCACTCAAATCATCTTTCTCCTTCACATACCAATCCAGGGTTTCTAGAGGTGTGTTCTTGATGGATCTTTCATACTCAAAGGATTGCAAGCCCTCATCATCGTCCTTAAGCCCTTCAGGAACTTGGTAGAGATTGAGATCTATAATTTGTTGCAGAGAGATTCCTCCTGGCTTCAAAATCATTAGCACAATCAGCCCAGTAATCCTCAGTGTCTAGTCTATGATGATAAGTTATTCTGAGGTTCTGATCAATAAATTTCTTCAGATCAAAACAAGTCCTGGGTCTGAAGAAATGGACAGTGAGAGGAGCAATAGCCCTTTCTATGTTTTGGGCATCCAGAGCCATTTTGCATGTATAATTTCCCAGGGAGATAGGAAATGAAGACCAATGATCTTCTTGTCTCTATAGGTTCTATGTAGTTTATCAAGTTGTCTACACACCTCAACCAGAGCCATTTTATCATTGCAAAACATGGGGAGCTTGAGGGGTGTACTTTCAAAGCAAGCTAACCTGATGTATGAGAATCTTCTGAATTGGATGAAGAAAGCCCCATACTTGGCTATCGGGTCATAGCTTCATCAGAAAATCTCCTAGTAGTGTCACTCTCTAAGAGTCTTACAATATACATGGTGAAAGCATCATTGACCCTTCTAGAAATTGTGATTGCTGGCCTCGAGGGTAAACTGAGGGTAGTATGTGTAGATAGGCTCATCCTTCTTGCCCTCTATGTAGGTGAAACCGAACCACTCCCGGACGCAGCTAGGGTATACATGAGATAAGAAGTCATATAGAACTTCTTAGTTTGTTGAACATTTGACAATTGCTCAGTCAGATTCATACAAATAATTTCAGCCCAATTTATATTTTGCTTGCCCTCGCAGATGATATTTATAAAAGGGCACATCCAAAAATGAAATTCATTGGTGGAGGGAATTCCCATGATACGAGCGAGAAAAATGATGAAATCAGATAGCTCCTCATTGAAATCAACCCTAAATAATGCTTTGGAGAGTCGGGATGCTCCTTTCTTAGGGTTCTTTAACCATGACTTCACTACTCGTGCCTTGTATTTTTCACTATCTTGATCAAATAGAGTTTGAGCTTGAGAAAGAGTGAGAACGATGGAGTCTTCGGTCTCAGGAATGTGTAGGGTAGCAGAAATGGTGGTAGCATCTAGTTTAGCAATTAATTCTCCATGCACATTAACAAGCTCTTTGGTGTCTGGGTTAAAATGAGCTCCGCAAGCAAGCACGGTGTTGGCACACTGCACAGAGATGGGAAAACCAGCCGCATACACAATTCCACTGTCACTGATCATTTGGGCCATGGGAGTAGGGTTGGCGCATGTTAGTCTACCCCAAAAATCACCAAAATCTAAGTGTCGAACCTCACTATCCCCAATATCAGGTACAAAGGTCTCGAGAGGTGACAAATGTTCCTGCCCTTGAAATTTGATCTTCATTTTTGCAATGCACAGAGGGATAACCTTCCAAGAAAAAATTCATGATGAGAATGCAAATGAATACAGGGAGACAAACAAATGACTCAATTGTAAGGATGCGGGAAAGGAAAAGCAAGTGAGCAATGTGACAAATGCATAGGTGGTAGGCCCTTTAAATAGTTGTTTAGGAGAGAGAAGATATTTAATGAGCATTAAATACACCTTGCACCGACTCAAAAAGATGAAATGTGAGAAAAGTGAAAAAAATGGCTTGGAGGGTCCGTGGGACATTGGGACATGAAGGACATGAAGATGCATTTCCACCACGCGGGCGATGAGGGGAAAGCGGGTCAAATGAGCACGGGGCGGTCCCATAGACATGGAAATGTGAGGGACGTGAAGACACGATCCGACCAACGCGGTGATGCGGGAATCGACAAACAAAAATCCCATGCGCATTTGGGACAGATGGGTCGAAAGTACGTGAACAACCCGATGTGGCCGAGGCGGCGATTGGGGAAAAGAAGTTCGGGTGAACTTGGGACAAATGGGCCTAAAAGTTCGATAAAACCTGACATACAAAGACTTGCGGAGAAAACGGTCGATCGACAAACAGAAAGCCTAGCAGAACTTGGGACAGATGGGACAAGAAAACGTGATGCAGCCGATGCGTCGATCAATGCGGGTAATCAAGTAGCATGAAGTCCGAAGGAACTTTGGGACATGAGGGAAAAAAATGTCTGACAGACTGCAAGTTACTTAAAATGACCCCAAGAAACGGAATTTTCACTATCTTTTCAAATTTCCTCTTCACTAAAACATTACTAAAGGGTGCCAACAAAATTTTCAAAATTTTCAACTTTCAAAAGAGGGGAATTTTGAGGGGACAACAACTGGCTCTTTCTGGGGATGACTTGACTAGATCACAAGAACCAGGCAAGACAAGAATTAAGAAAAACTCTAGGGAAGAAGACCAGTGCCTTATCCATTGGGCCAAAGAGTCAAAGGCAAAACAAAATAGAAGGCAACACACTAAAAATAGGGAAAGGCAAACAACAAAGCAAAGACAAGGGAAAGCAAACACACACTGTACATAATATACATAGGACTTCCTATTTCCCTAGGATTTGAACAATTTCAAGTACTTGCCCACTATAAGGAAGTGGGAGAGAAGATCCATCCATGTAATCAAGATAGAAAGAATTTTCACCAGCAAAGTTCCTGATTCTGAAAAGTTCCAAGCCAAAGAGAGTCAAACTTACCATGGCTTCCACGAGGTTCATGCCTTTTGTCCCATAACAAAACAATATCTCCAACCTTGAACTCTCTGGATTTAGTTTTCTTGTCAAATAAAGATTTCACCTTCTACTGATGGGCAGATATTCTGATCAAAAACCTGCAGCCTGTCTTCATCTAGCTTATGGAGATACATGATCCTCTTATCCAAAGAATCACTGAAACTGGTGTCCTCAATAGCTTTCACCAAATGCAAAGTGGTAATTCAACTGTCACTTTGTAATTGGGATTCTACACCATAGACTACTTGAAAAAGGACACCCCAATTTCCCTTTTGGGTGTAATTCTATCTACCTAGAGAGCATTATAGAGCTTCTTGTGCCAGTTTCTTTGAGATTCATTAACAAGTTTTCTTACAATGGTCACCAAATTTTTGTTTGTTGATTCTTCCTATCCATTCCCTTGAGGATAGTAATATGAAGAATGAGCAAGAGAAATACCATATCCATAACAGAAATCCATCATCTCAGTAGAAGAAAAATTTGAAGCATTATCAGTCACGATCTTGTTTGGTACTCCAAACCTTATTAGGATGTTTTCTTTGATAAAATTGCATACTACCTCTGAAGTGGTACTTTTAATTGGGATGACTTCTACCTTAAGTTCTTTATCCAATGAAATCCAAACCCCACTATTGGAAGGGTCCTTCAATCACAACTGGCTTGAGTGGCAAAGTAGCCAACTTTGGTCTTCCCATAAAGGTTTGACAAGCCTCACATTTTTCGACCCACTTTGATGCATCTTTAAACAAAGTAGGCCAATAGTACCCTATACGAAGAATTTTGTGAGCAGTAATGACAGATGAGAAATGACCCCCATAGGCTTGGTCATGGAAAGTGAGAACAATTTCTTCCGTCGTACTTTATCAACACACTTCACGAATCTTCCATCCACTCCCCATTTGAACAAAGCATTTTCCCATAACACATACTATGCTAACCTTAGCTTGATAGCTCTCTTCTCCTTGAAGTCAAGTGAGATGAAAATTCACCATAGGTGAGAAAGTGAGCAATATTAGTATGCCATTCATCTGTTGAGCTGAGGAATAGAACAATAGGGATATCAACTTCATCCTGAGGTGTTTCATGACTAGCTCCCTTGGTAATGAGTTCACACAAGCCTTTACCCCGAACTAGTTTTGTTGGTCTGATGTCAAGATCATACTCCTGAACCTTTGCTACCCAATTTCCTCTTTTTGTTCCGAACTCCTATTGTGTAAGAATAGACTTGATAGTCGTATCGGGCACAAGCACAACAAAGTGAGAGTTAAGAATATAAAATCAAAACGCTTAACAACTTTAACCACTATAAAAGCATGTTTCTCCATCATAGTATACTTTAACTCATGAGTTTTCAGAATATAACTCATGAATGCAATGGGGAGCTCATGATCTTCAGAATATTTTTGAGTTAACACAACGGCCAAGGTACTCTCTGTGGCATAGTAATAGATAATAAAATATTTGCTAAAATTTGGACATGCTAAGATAGGAGTCTTAGCAATGGCTTTCTTAATGCCCTCAAATGCTTCTTTTCCTTCAGAGGACTAACCAAATGTCTGCTTTCCCTTCATCATTTGGGAAATGTTCAAAGTCAACTCTATAAAATCAGGGATGAATCTTCTCAGGAAGTTGATTTTACCAAAGAAAGAGTGCACCCCTTTTTACTTGTGGGGAGAGGAATCGCAATAGGTTGAACTTATTTTGGATCAATCTTGATTCCATCTTTGGAGACAACATGTCCCAACAACTTTCCCTCCGTGACACAAAATACAAATTTCTTGGGATTCAGAGAGACTCCATGTTCTCTGCATTTCAAGAGGACCGTTTCTAGATGCTGAAAGTGATCCGCTCTAGATTTGGAAAACACAGTCAAATCATCTAGATACACAACAATACATTTTCCTTTCAGACTTCCAAAGGCCAAATCCATAGCTCTCTGGAAGGTAGCACCAACATTAATGAGACCAAAGGGCATCCTCTTGTAGGAAAAAGTACCCCAAGGAGTGGTAAAGGCAGTCTTGTGCTGATCTACAGTGTTAACTTCTACTTGGTTATATCCCGAGAATCCGTCCAGCATGGACAACATCTCTGCACCCGTAACAACTTGCAACACCTGGTCCATCATGGGCGGGGGTAGTTATCCTTCAAAGAAGCTTGATTTAGATTCTTGAAATCAACATAGATCTGAATCTCACCATTTTTCTTCCTGACAGGCACAATATTAGCAATCCATGTTGAATGATGAATGGGAAAGATAATCTTAGCCTTTAATAACTTCTGTATTTCTGGAAAATGGTGTCGGCAATTTTTGGATTGTACTGCCTTTGCTTTTTGCTTGAAAGGCTTGATCCCAGGTTTGAGGGGAATGAAATGTTGCATTTCTTTTAGCTGAAAAGCCTTCAGATCATCGTAAGAATAAGCAAGGACATCAACATACTTCTTCAAAAGATCCACCACCTTCTTCTTCTCTTCGTGGGTACAACACTTTCCAATGTTCACCATCTTGGGCTCAGCAGAGTTCCCAATATTAATCTTTTCATATTCAACAGACTGTTGGGGTCCTATGGAAGCTCTGGACTTGACATATCTATCATGTTTATCAAACAATTCCTCCAAGCTTACCACCATCTAGGGATCTTGTTACCTTTTAGCCTTGATGCATCCATCTTGATCTGTCTCCTCTTTGACACCTTCCTCGTTGGAAGACACACTCTCACGAGGCAGATTGTCACCTCCTTCAAAATAAAATTGTTCAAAGTTATCCTTGAGCTCCAGAAAGAGAGTAAATGTTGATCATCATTGAAAACTTTCCAGTTGCTTGCATTATCCGGTACACTTGGTCTATGGATCATTTCAATGGTGAATTTATCTTGAGAGAAATCAGGATGAGGTATCAGCAAAGACCCTGAAACAACTAGGGAATCAGCCCTGGTGTTCTTTTCCCTTGGCACTGCTTTAATGGAGAAGGCATCAAGAAATTCAATAGAATCCCAAACCAGGTTTTTGTAGTGCTTCAACCTTCTATTCTTTACTTGGAATAGATCTCTGACTTGTTTAACAACCAGTTCCGCATCTCCATGAGCAAGAAGATTCTTCACACCTCTCTCTTTTGCCATGTTTAGTCCAAGGATGAGAGCTTCATATTCTCTGCTTTGTGTTATTTGTATTTTCAAACTGTAGTTTGAATGAGAAAGGATGAATCTTTCCCTCTGGGGATATCAATACTACACCAGCCCCAACACCAGCTGAGGAGCAACTTCCATCAAATTCCAAATTCCAAATGCTATTAGGATCATGAAGTACTTCTTTGGGATGTTCCACCTCATCCTGTGACATGATCATATAGTTGCCATGCCCAATATCTTCATAAAGTATTTTTGCTTTGGGATCATCCATCTTTTGCACAATATACTCAGTTTGCTTCTCAGGCAACAACTTCTTCATCTTTCCATTGGCTGGTATAAGGGCATGTGATCAATCCATTTGAATTTCTCCTCCCACGTCCTTACAAAAGTTCCTACTCAACAACATGCCATATGAAGGAGGGATATCAGCTACTAGAATAGTAGCTAAAACCTTTTTCTCAGGTAAGGAAACAAAAGCTACTTGTGCATCCTTAATTCTTCCAACTAAGGGCACCTCCCTACTCTCCATGGAATAACAAGAACCATAAGTGTGTGTGAGGGTAAGACCCAAAGCATGAGCCACTTTGGCAGGCATTACATTGTCTAAAGCTCCTGAGTCTATGACACAGTTGCTAAGTCTATGTCTGCTTATAAGGAGGGTCACATAAAATGGTTTGATTTTCTCATTAGGTGAGGTGACTGCAGCCACAAGATTTGGTTGGGGTGTGGAAGATGGAGTAGGAAAAATACCTTTAGAAGTGTTAGATGAAGTCTTGGAATGGGAATTGACAAAGTGGACCATTTTAGCAAAGGCTTTTGGATGGGTTTGATAATACTCAGCCTCTGAAATCTGGATCTTTGTCTTTTTAAGATGATCGATGATATCAAAAGATCTAGAAGTGGATGGGGAATCATCACTAGGAATCTTAGGCCTATCAGGTTTTGAAGCTAGAGAAAAAGAAGTTTTAGAAGCAGGAGTAGGAGAAGAAGAATTAGCAGAACTGACCTTTTGTGCGGATGCAGTGGGAACAGGGGATCCTCTTCTCGCCACCACTGGAATAGTTGTGGGATACTCCTTAGATTTTTTAGTAGGCTACATCACTTTTTCTTTCTTATTGGTCTACTCCCGGGTCATAACAACATATGACTCACTGTTCATCTCTGCCACTACTTCATCATAATCATCTTCTCCATCAATGCCCTCAGTAGTAAGGAAATTAACTTGAGATCCATCAAGTTCTTCCAGTTCTTCATCAGCCTCTTCTTCAGGTTCTTCAAAATATTCATTAAATTCTTCATCATCAGGTTCTTCAACCTCACAAGTTACATTAACAAGGACCTTGATGGGTGGTCCTTCAATTGCTAGTCTTGTCTGAGAAGAAGGCAAATGGTTTCTAGGCTGAAAATTCCTCCTTGGAATGTCTTGATAAGGAGCATGTTGAGACAATTGTTTCTTGATGGCAATGAGGTCATTAGCAAGCTTCTGTACTAATTGGTCTACATTAGCTCCAGGGTAGAGGAAGAGGAGGAAGAAGCTTTAGATTTGGAAGGATCTCTTTTCAATTTACCAGACATGATCAGGTCATCTTCAACACTGACGGCTAATCTCTGATCAACATCCAATTTTTCAAGGTTTTCTCTTCTCAAAGCATACATAACTCACTTCGAGTAATTGAGCGTTTAGGAAGAATTTTTTAATTTGATCCATAGTTCAGGTGTCTTGTGGGATCTTATTAATAAGCTTATTGAACTTAGCCACAAATTCTCGCATTGGCTCCTGTGATTCTTTCTTGATTTGATAAATGGGCTAGTAAAGCATGCACATCTTCAGTAGGTTTGAAACGATTTTCAAATCTAGTTCTCATGGTGGTCCAATTGGTGATGGCCCCAGTGGGGAGATGATAAAACCAATCTGCTGCATTTCCTGTAAAGTCTCCACAAAAATCCTCACAGAGACATCCTCGTGTTTAACTCCAAGGACTCCACATGCAACTATGAAGGCTGCAATGTGTTCATTAGGATGTACCTTGCCATCACCTCTGAACTTGGGAAAGTTCTTCCTATTACCCCTAGGTAACTCATGCAAAGGTTGAGGAAGGGCGAGAGGCCCAACTCATTGACCCCAAGGTAATGGAACTGCCATCCTTGGAAAAATTGCTTGAAGTGGAACTGAAACACCAACAAGAACCAAAGCACGAAGATTAGGGCTAGGTTTCTCTTGAGGGACACCACTTCTAGAAGCTCTGTCCTCAACAGGTGGTGGGCTTGTAGAATGAGTTCTTCTATTCCTCCTTGTTGAAGGAAGAGGAAAACCTTGCTACTCTAAGAGTTGAAACTGAGAATCTTCAATTCCGAGAGCCCTTCTATCGTGGGTAAATCTTAGAGTCGCCAAATCAGAAAAATGATCAAGAAATTGTTCTTTAAAGATTGGAATCCATTAAAATGAATCCCTAGTAGAGTCGCAAAAAAACTTTTGGTTGTCAAAATAGGATTTTAATGAAAGCAACAATCAGGGGATGAAATTCCCTACTCTTTAATGGGAGAGGTGCCCTTATTGAAAGCAAAAAAAACTATTCACAAATGTATAACTTTCAATTTCAATGAGGGACTTTGATATCATGTAAGTGTTTTAAACTCCAAGATAGATTATCAATACAAAAGAATAGAAGAACTAAGAAAGGAAAAAGGTAGAATAACACTTTTCACAAAGTACATATAGCAAAATAGTTCCCTATAAATGCTTTGAACTAGGATAATGTAGAATATAATCATTCGTATTAAAAATATTAGATGTTATTTTACGAGACACAAGAATACAAAGCTTCTCGGTGTAAATAGATAAATTATTCAATAATTTATAACATATAAGAAGGAATTAATAGACACGAGATAGAATTAGAAAGGAAAATATCCTTGTATTGATAGCTTTTGACTCTTTTACACTTTCAAAACTAATCAGAGTTCTAACCCCCTTTGAAATGGCGAGGAGAGCTCATTATATAATTTACAAATTGGTTACACTTGGTAACCGTTTCTTTTAATTAAAAGATTAATTAAGGAAATGCATAATACAAAGTCCTTAATTAAATTACAAGGAGCTCGACACTAAAAATAGAAGAAGAGAAAGAAAATCTTGAAGAAGAGACATCCGATTATGGCTGAGGAGGGCCCACTGATTTGAGAATCCGATGCCTAAATCTTTTCAATGCTTCCGCTATTTCCATGCCTCTTGGAATTGTGGTGTTGGAGGTGGCATGTGTCCACGTTCCTAGACATTTCTCCATATCTTTATCAAACTTAGTATGTTCCAGATATTATTTATTAGCTTTGGCAATAGCTGAATGGAGGGAACAAATGTCTTCCATCTTCTCTTTGGTAAATGACTCCTCTTTAAACAAATCATCCTTGAAAAAATTTACTAAGGCTGAGCCTTGATTTCCACGAAGACAGAAGGGAACACTGAAGTTTCATCCTAAAGATGGCAATGAATATATTTGAAGGCTAATGAGACACAAGTTTTAAAATATTCTCCTTTTTGCCACACATTCCTCAATTCTCCCAATGCTTCCTCCAGAACCTTTATCTTCCACTCAACACTGAAAATCCATGTCTTTGACAAGTTATTCTTGGCATCATCAAATACCTTGTTGACCAACAAGATCTTCTCATCAGCTTGGCCCATTAGGTGAAGATCTGTAATACAACTACTCTAGACCTTCAATTCTTTATCCATGGATTTGATTGAGGAAGAGAGTCTCTGCTACAAATTAATCACTTTTTCATTGGTTTTGAAGGCTTCCTTAATGAAGTTCAAACCTGCTATAATCATATCATCCACCATAGCTTCCACAACCTTCCCATAAGTTGAATACTTGTATATGTCTTTGATGCTCTGAACTTCATCCTGGCTGAGAATCATGGGGGGTGGGAGAGTAGCCAGTGGGGCTGGATCCAAAATTTTATCCTTGGCCAACAAATATTTGATAAAGTTGGAAAGAACTTGATTCTATTCTTCCAACTGCTCTATGGTCTGCTTTTCCTTTCTCAACTTGTTCAATAACCTTAGTTACTATTTCCTAAAGGTTATGAACTTCACTCTCAGGAGTGGATTCTCCCATTGGGATCCTGGAAAGCTCCAAATTAGAGACCAAAAGATCCTTCTTTGCTTTATCAACCTTGGGCTTTGCAACCTCCAGGAACTACTAGCCCTGAGCATTAGTTACTAATCTTGAAGTAATCTTTGCTCTCTTTGTTGGAGGAGGAGGAGCATAACTCAATAGAGCTGCTACAACATCAAAATCTAGCCCTATTAAACAAGAAGAAGATTTCCTCTTCTTACTGTCAACCAAGGGCTGCACCCAAGCAAAGGTAGAAGAAGAAGAGGAAGGAACAAGAGGCCCAAGAGCAAGTGAACTCATGGCACTCAAAGTATTAACCACTATTGCCTCCAGTAGAGAAGTACTTGAGACCTCAGGAACTTCCTTTGCAGAGGAGTCTACTATACTAGGAGGTTCAGTACTTGGAACCTCTTTTCCTTCTTCAACAGTGATTTCAGGAGCTCTGCAGGATCAGTACTTCACCATCATCACTTTCACTAAGAACAATAATGTTCTCGGCCCTGAAGGCAATTCTGACCGCTCCAGAAGAGATTCTTCCTCAATTGGTTCTTGCTTAACCTCTTTAATCTTCTTTTGATACACTTGAGTGGAAGAAGAAGGAGTAGATGATTCAGGATCTTTTATTGAAGAAGGAGGGGTTTTCTCAGGTACCTCAGTATTGGGTGTATGTACTTCCTTCCCAGGTGTGGAAGTTTCTCTTAAAGGAGATCTACCCTAGCTTTTCTTGAATTCATGAACTTTTTATCAAACCAAACTTTAGTTCTGACGAGGACAAGGGCAATTATCTCACTCAAATCATCTTTCTCCTTCACATACCAATCCAGGGTTTCTAGAGGTGTGTGCTTGATGGATCTTTCATACTCAAAGGATTGCAAGCCCTCATCATCATCCTTAAGCCCTTCGGAACTTGGTAGAGATTGAGATCTATAATTTGTTGCAGAGAGAGTCTGCCATAATGCCTCCTTCTGGCTTCAAAATCATTAGCACAATCAACCCAATAATCCTCAGTGTCTGAGTCTATGATGATAAGTTATTATGAGGTTCTGATCAATAAATTTCTTTAGATCAAAACAAGTCTTAGGTCTGAATAAATGGATAGTGAGAGGAGCAATAGCCCTTTCTATGTTTTGGGCATCCAGAGCTGTTTTGCATGTATAATTTCCCAAGGAGATAGGGAAATGAAGACCAGTGATCTTCTTGTCTCTATAGGTTATATGTAGTTTATCAAGCTATCTGTACACCTCAACCAGAGCCATTTTATCATTGCAAAACATGGGGAGCTTGAGGGGTGTAATTTCAAAGCAAGCTAACCTGATGTATGAGAATCTTCTGAATTGGATGAAGAAAGCCCCATACTTGGCTATCAGGGTCATAGCTTCATCAGAAAATATCCTAGTAGTGTCACTCTCTAAGAGTCTTACAATATACATGGTGAAAGCATCATTGACCCTTCTGAAATTGTGATTGCTGGCCTCGAGGGTAAACTGAGGGTAGTATGTGTAGATAGGATCATCCTTCTTGCCCTCTATGTAGGTGAAATTGAACCACTCCGGGACGTAGCTAGGGTATACATGAGATAAGAAGTCATATAGAACTTCTTAGTTTGTTGAACATTTGACAATTGCTCAGTCAGATTCATACAAATAATTTCAGCCCAATTTATATTCTGCTTGCCCTCGCAGATGATATTTATAAAAGGGCACATCCAAAAATGAAATTCATTGGTGGAGGGAATTCCCATGATACGAGTGAGAAAAATGATGAAATCAGACAACTCCTCATTGAAATAAACCCTAAATAATGCTTTGGAGAGTCGGGATGCTCCTTTCTTAGGGTTCTTTAACCATGACTTCACTACTCGTGCCTTGTATTTTTCACTATCTTGATCAAATAGAGTCTGAGCTTGAGAAAGAGTGAGAACGATGGAGTCTTGATCGCAGGAATGTGTAGGGTAGCATAAATGGTGGTAGCATCTAGTTTAGCAATTAATTCTCCATGCACATTAACAAGCTCTTTGGTGTCTGGGTTAAAATGAGCTCCGTAAGCAAGCACGGTGTCGGCACACTACACAGAGATGGGAAAACTAGCCGCATACACAATTCCACTGTCATTGATCATTTGGGCCATGGGAGCAGGGTTGGCGCATGTTAGTCTGCCCCAAAAATCACCAAAATCTAAGTGTCGAACCTCACTATCCCCAATATCAGGTACAAAGGTCTCGAGAGGCGACAAATGTTCCTGCCCTTGAAATTTGATCTTCATTTTTGCAATGCATTGAGGGATAACCTTCCAAGAACAAATTCATGATGAGAATGCAAAGGAATACATGGAGACGAACAAATGACTCAATTGCAAGGATGCAAGCGAGAAAAAGCAAGCGAGAAATGTGACAAATGCATAGGTGGTAGTCCCTTTAAATAGCCATTTCAAGAGAGAGAAGATCATTAATGAGCATTAAATACACCTTGCATCGACTCGAAAAGATGAAATGGGGAAAAGCGGAAAAAATTGGCCTAGACAGTCCATGGGACATTGGGACATGAGGGATGCGAAGATGCGATTCGGCCCACGTGGGCGTGCGGGAAAGGGCCAAATGAGCACAGTTGGTCCCATGGACACGGAAATGTGAGGGACGCGAGGCGCGATCCGGCCGTCACGAGTGATGTGGGGAATCGAAAAATAGAAAGCCCCGGAGACGTATTTGGGACGGATGGGTCAAAGTATGTGAAGAACCCGATCTGGTAGAGGCGGGTGATAAGGGAAAAAAAGTCCGGAGTGAACTTGGGACAAATGGGCCAAAAATTTCTGATAAAAGCTGACATAAAAAGACTTGTGGAGAAAATGGTGATCGACGACAGAAAGCTGGCGGAAATTTGGACGAAGGGACAAGAAAACGTGATGTGGCGATGCGGGGATCGGGTAACACGAAGTCTGAAGGAACTTTGTGACATGAGGAAAAAAATGTCAGCAGACCCACTGAAGTTACTTAAAATGACCCCAAGAAACGGAATTTTCACTATCTTTTCAAATTTCCTCTTCACTGAAACATTCTTGAAGGGTGCCAGCTCAAAATTTTCAAAATTTTCAACTTTCAAAAGAGGGAAAATTTGAGGGAACAACACACATAGATCCGAGATCTCACCATTCTTCTTCATGACAGACATTATATTAGTAATCCACACTTTGAATGGTGGATGGGGAAGATGATCCTAGCCTTCAGAAGCTTTTGTATTTCTTGGAAAATTGTATCAGCTATCTTTGGATTATATTGCCTTTGCTTTTGTTTGAAGGGTTTGATCCCAGGCTTAAGAGGAATGAAATGTTGCATTTCTTTACGCTGAAAAGCCTTAAGATCATCATAAGAGTAAGCGAACATCAACATACCTTTTAATGATTCACCACCTTCTTTTTCTCTTCTGAGTGCGCTTTTCCAATGTTGACCATTTTGGGATCATCAAGGCTCCCGATATTCACTTTCTCGATCTCAACAGTTGTCGAGCTCCTTGGGAAACTTTAGACTTCATATATCTATCATGTTTATCAAAAAGATCCTCCAAACTCACCACCCTTTAGGAATTTTGTTTCCTTTCGAGTTTGATGCATCCATCTTGATCCATCTCTTCTTTGACACCCTCTTCATTTGATGACACACACTCTCTTGTGATTGTCACTTCCTTCAAAGTCTGGTGATCAAAGTTGTCTCTGAGCTCCAAGAAAGAAATCAAATGCTAGTCATCATTAAAAACTTGCCAATTATTTGCATTGTTAGACACGCCGAGTCTATGGATCAACTCAATGGTGAATTTATCCTAAGGAAAATCGGGATGAGGAATCAAAAGGACCTCGAAACAACTAGAGAGTCATCCCTAGTGTTCCTTTCCCTTGCACAACTTGATGGAAAAAGCATCAGGAATTGATGGAATCCCAGGACAGATTCTGTAGTGTTTGACCTTCCGTTCTTTACCTAATAAAGGTCTCTAACTTATTTTACAATTATCTCTGCATCTCCACGAGCAAGAAGGTTCTTCACTCTCATCTCCTTTGCCATGCTCAACCCAGAATGAGGGCCTCATACTCAATGCGGTATTGTTGGTATTTTCAAACTAAAATTTGAAGGAGAAAGGATGAACCTTACCCCTAGGAGAAATGAGCACTACACCAGCTCCAGAACCAGTTGAAGAACATCTTCCATCAAACTCCAAAGTCCACACACCATTAGGGTCATGAATCACTCCCTTGGGCAGACATGTCTCCTCTTGCGACATGATCATGTAGTTCCTCTGCCCGATGTCTACATATAGTATTTGTGCTTTAGGATCATCTGTATTTTGCACAATATACTCTGCTTGTTTCTTAGGTAGAAACTTATTTATCTTCCCATTGGTAGGGATCAAGGCATGTGACCAATCCATTTGGATTTCCCCTCCTAGCTCCTTACATAAATTCCTACTCAGCAACATCCGATATGAAGGAGGAATATCAATTACCAAAATGGTGGCTAGTATTCTTTTCTATGGAAAAGTAGCAAAAGCTACTTGTGCATCTTTAATTCTACCCACCAAAGGTACTTTCTTACTCTCCATGGAATAGCAAGAACCAAAGACACGTGTTAGGGTCAGACCCAAAGCATGGGCAACCTTTGTAGGAATTACATTATCTGAAGCTCCTAAATCTATGACACAATTACTGAGTTTGTGGCTAGCTATGAGAAGGGTCACATAAAATGGTTCAATTTTCTCATTAGGGGAAGTGACAACAGCCACAAGGCTTGATTGAGGCGAGGGAGAGGGAGTGGGAAAAGGTCTTGGATGAGACTTTGGATTTGGAATTTACAAGTTAACCATTTTGGCAAAGGATTTAGGATGGGTTTGATAGAACTCTACCTCAGAAATCTGAATCTTGGTCTTTTTAAGATGGTCTATAATGTCAAAAGATCCAAATGTGGATGGGGAATCACTACTAGGAGTAGGAGGAGCTTTTGATCTATTAGATTTATCATTTGTTGGGCAAGAATTCCCGAAGCGAAGTAGAGGGAGAAGGACTAGCAGTGCTTACCTTTTGAGTGGAAGTAGTAGGGATAGGAGCTCCTCTTCTTGTAATCACCGGGATGGTGATGGGGTACTCCTTGGATATTTTTTTAGGTTACACCACTTTTCCTTTTTTTTGGTCTGCTCTGGGTCATAACAACATATGACTCACTTTGTTCATCTCACCACTATGTCCACATCTTCCATACCCTCGGTAGTGAAGAAATGAACTCGAGAACCACCGGGATCCTCTAGTTCTTCATCGACTTCCTCTTCTTCTTCATCATAGATCCCATTTTCTTCCTCATCATCGGGTCAAGAACCTCACAAGTAGAAATGATAGGCACCATGAGGGTGGACCTTGATAATGCCAACTTTGGTTTGAGAAGAGGGCAAGCGTTCTAGGCTAAAAGTTCTTCCTTGGAACATCTTGATATGGAGCATCTTTGAGCCAATTGTTTCTTAATGGCAATGAGGTCATTAGCCAACTTTTGCACCAACTAATCTGCATTACCTCCGGGAGAAGGAGAAGAAGAAGATGCTTTGAATTTGAAAGAATCCCTTTTCGACTTTCCGGACATGATCAAGTCATCTTACACACTCGACAACCAATCTCGATCAACATCCAAATTTGTAAGATTTTCTCTGCTTTCAGGCATAACTTACTTCTCGGAAATTGAGCATTAAAAAAAAACACCTCGAATCGATCAACAGTCTAATATCTACTTTGGAATCTTATCAATCAACTTGTTAAACTTGGACACAAATTATCTCATAGGCTCATGTGGCTCCTTCTTGATTTGAGAAATTTGAGCTAGCAAAGCATGCACATCTTCAACAGGTTTGAAACGCTGCTCAAATTGAGTTTTCATGGTATCCCAATCGGTGATGGTCTAGCGGGAAGATGGTAAAACCAATCAGTAACATTGTCTTGAAAGGTCTCCACAAATAGCCTCACAGAGACATCCTCATGTTCAACTCTAAGGACCCCACATGCAACAATGAAGGTTGTAATGTGTTCATCAGGGTACACTTTGCCATCACCTCTAAATTTGGGAAAATTCTTCCTATTACCCCTAGGTAACTCATGCAATGGTTGAGGAAGATCCAGAGGCCCAACTCTTTGTCCCTTAGGCCGAGGTGCTACCATCCTTGGAAAGATTTCTTAAAGTGGAACTGAGACACCAACAAGAATTAGGGCACGAAGATTAGGGCTAAGTTGTGCTTGACGAATGCTACTACCAGAAGCTTTGTCTTCAACAGGAGGTGTGCTTGTGGAACGAGCTCTTCTATTTCTTCATGTTGGAGAAAGTTGAAAATCTTGTTGATCCAAGAGTTGAAATTGGGGATCTTCAATTCTAAGAGCCCTTCTACCACGAGTATATCTTAGAGTAGCCAGATCAAAGAAATGATGAAGTTAGTTGTTCTTTTTAGAAAGGAATTTTTTTGAACAAATTCCCAGCAGTCGCCAAAACTACGAGTTTCAGATTTGCATATGGAATGAAACCACAGTAAGGGGACAAGAAAGTCCCTCCTCTTTAATGGGAGAGGTTCCCTTATTGAAAGCAGGGGAAAAACACATGTGTACAAATGCATAATATTTCATCGATGGTGGTTTCCCGATATCTTGAAATGTGTTTTAAGCACGGAAAGTTATCAATACATAAGGATAGAAGACTTTGAGCAGAGGAGGGAGGTAGAAGAAGACAACACTTTCAGGGAAAAGAGATGGCAGAGAAAACCCTTATATGTATTGTGAAAATGAGATACATAATAGAACCATCCACGTTTATAACCGACACAATTCACAGACTCAAAGTTATGGAGATTGTACTAACTAGAACACAAAGTTTCCAAGCACGCAAGGATTAGATGATTCACAAATCAGAACCAAAACGAAAGAGAAAACAAAAGAAAAAGGGAAAAACCTTTGTATTTATTTCTTCCAACTCAAAATTACAGTTTTAGAATCTCAAAATTCCAACCACCACAATGGCTTTGAAATCCCATGATATAGCACAAGAAATGGTTCTGACTTCCTCGAAAGCAAGCAAAAGCGATTCTGACCTATTCTAACTGTTACGCACCCCTTAAAATTATTGATTCATAGAGAAACATTAATGGCGAGAAAGAAATAATTTTTAAAATACATGGCCGTTACATTATTTTACCAGTTAAAACATGGGCCGTTTGATTTGCTTTTATAACTTCAAATTTGGGCCACCCACATGGGAGAAATTGGTTTGGAGTGGGCTGCGTACACCTATTGCATTCTTTACCTTTGAAGCGCGCCGAGTTGACACGTGGAGAGCTCTGCTAGTTCCTTTATATTTTAATGATTCGGGCTATACTTTTCTTGACCTATGTTGACCCCTAGACACGTGGAGGGCTGACGCTTATTTGAGTTTCGGTTTTGGAAGCACCCCTTAAAGTTGCGTCAGGCGACGCATGTCTCCTTCTGTCGGTCTTGTAATTTTCAACGGCCAACTCTGTCTCCTTATTGACTTTAACCATGTGGAAAGGTGGCTCGATTTGGAGACCGACCCTTTGATTTCATTACCAAACTAGTGTCGTTAAGGCACGTGGAGAATTTAACCAACTTTGCCCATACTTAGTCAATTTTAACGATCGAATCATCCCTTTTTGGACCTAGGACACGTGGAGGACTGGCACAATTTTGAGAGTTGCCCCCATCTTTGACTCTTAAAGCCGTGTCGATGAGGCATGTGGCGCCGTCTACTGAGCCTTCCATACTTAGCCAATTTTAGCTTATTATGTCTTCATTTTGTACATGGGACACGTGGAAAACCTGCGCTTATTTGAGGATTGTCCTTTATACCCTGCCCCTGGGGTTGCACCGTTTAGACTCATGGAGGATTCCGTTGAACCTTTAAATATGGCCAAACCGCATCCAATCAAAGATATTCACATATTACTCGTGGACTCTGGGGCAAAAATTAACGGGAAAATACGCCTGTCATTCCCATTGCGGGAAGAAAATAAAAAGAAGGGAAAAGACTCCTCTGTTACGCCTAATTTTTAAACTGTTCTCCACGAATGGGAAAACTGCAAATAATGCCATGCACAACACGACTCAATATTCCCAGGGATAGACTCAAAATATTTTGAAATGTGACTTCAAAAAAGGGGAATTTTGGGGCCGACAACACATTCAAATGTGCGGTCTAGCAAGATAGAGACGTAGTCTATGGAAAACCAAACAAGAAGAAAACCCAAAACATCATTAGAAATTTGCAGGAGTCCTTTGAAAATGGGGAAAAAATGGCAATCTTCACCCAAAAATCTTGGATTGCCTATATTAAACAACATGTTTTTCAATACCCCTGCACTCAAATACTTCCAAAATAAATTATTACAATCAAAATGTTTTGCGAGGTCTATTGCGTCTTTGAAGGAGACAAAGGACATCCAAATGGAAACAACAAAACACACATAATGGCGAAAACAATTGAGTCGGTGGAGGAAAATAAAAACTCACGCTACTATCTGCAGCCTACACATCGGCGGCCATGAGAGAAAATATTATGGATTGATAGATATAATTCCCCTTCAAAAGCACAACCTCTATGTTGGAATATGATTGGTTGATTGTAAGTGCATATGGCGTGGCTCACTTTGTAGACCCCACGATATTCAACGCATGCATGAATGAGATCGCGTCCCTTGATTTTGATGGCTATCGAAATAGGGGATCCATTTCAAATAGTAAATGCCTTTCGGTGTAATAATGAATTGGAATTCAAAGAAAATTGTATCATGACAAATAAAATGGGACCGATTTGAAATTAATTTTTGACCACGAAATATGTATACTCTAACTTAATCATACGGGGTCAATTTAATCATAACAAATTCGAATTGGAAAAGTTTTAGACAATCTGATTTGTTTAGTGACAACAAGTTTATTTGGAGATAATGAAAACATGAATGAGTACATTTCGATTGAGTTTCCAAATTGATTGGAAGGTTAGACTGTTGTTCTAGATTTACATGAGTGAGTCATTATTGATTTGGCAAGGGTTCGCACATGTTTTTGATTTTTAATTCCATATTTGCTATTTTATTCACCCAAAAAGTGTCGTGAATAGTTGGATTTTGGAAGAAGGTGGATTTATTTTGGATTGCCATGGCTTGGAAGATAGCTTCAGTTAACTCAAATGCATGATTTGAGTCAATTTGAACACATCCTCTTAATTATAATAATGATTTTTAGCTTCATTCACGACTTTAGTCAATTTGAGTTAAGGAGGTGGATAGGATATGAGAATATTTAATTAATTTAAATATGGAAGTGGATATGTGTGAATTTAATTAATTAATTTGATATTAAATTATATAAGGGGAGTGATAGGGTACAAATAAAATTAATTAAATTAACTCTAGAGAGGGACAATGGGTTTAATAATAGATTGAATAATTATGATGCATAGTGGATATTTTGAGGTGTTTATAGCCTCAAACAAGCCCCTCGAGCTTGGTATGCTTTGAGAGGATTCCTTTCATCTCACTTTGTAGGGTTCACTAGTTCTTTACTCTGATCCAAATGTACGCATTTTACAATAGGATGATTGACTTTTGATCAAGGTTCTTTATGTTGATGACCTTTTGATCACAAGGAGCTCTTCATCATCCATTATAATGGTGAAAGAATATCTACAAGAAATATTTTCCATGATGACTTGGGTTTGTTGCATTACTTCCTTGGGATTTAGATTTCACAGTTTGACTTGGGGATATCCATTGCACAACCTAAGTATGCTCTTGATTTACTTGCTCGATTTCACATGGTTGATTGTAATCCAACTTTGACTCCCTTTCTATCTGGAGTCAATCTTGAGGCTAATTTTACTTCACCATTGGTTGATGTTACCTTATATCGACAACTTGTAGGTAACCTTATATATTTGACTCACACTAGACCTGAAATTTCATATGTGGTAGTCCTGGTCTTTAGGTTTATACAGGAGCTTCATGAGTTGCGATAAAAAATAGCTAAGAGGATTTTGCACAACATTCAGGGTACACACAAATTTGGGATTCAGTACGGAGTTGGCATTGATGTTGACTTGGTTGGATACAGTTCGACTAGGACAACGATGTTCGAATCACAAGTCCACTTCGGCTACAATTTCTTGTTAGGATATGGCCCTACTAGTTGGTCAAGTAAGAAACGAAATGCTATTGATTTATCATCTACTAAGGCTGAATACAAAGGAACTATGAATGTTACTATCTAGGCCATATGGATTCGGGGGATTTTGACATAGTTTGGTATTTAATATAGGTAACCCACAATCATATTTTGTGAAAAACAGAGCACCATTCAAATTTGTAAAAATCTAGTTCAGCATCAATGGACCAAACACATCGAGATTCACATGCATTTCATCAGGGAGTTGATTCATAGACAAGTCATCGATCTCAGATATTGCCAGACATCAAAGCAGATTACTAACATCTTCACCAAACCCTTTATTGAGATCAAGCTTCTTCACTTGCGATCTCTTCTTGGGGTGTGGATACATCAACATCATCTTCTAGAAAGCTTTTAGTTGTCCTCTCTCCTTTTTCCCTCTTTTAGGGGAGTTTTCCCATTAGGTTTTATCCCTTTCTCCGAGTTTTGAGAGTTGCATTGTAAGTTTGGGTATATCATTAGGTCTTGTTTCCAAGACCCATTTTTAAATTTTTTCCCACCTAAGCTATGCTTTAGGGAGTTTTGGTGTAGGATATTATTTTCCTTGTATTTATTTATTTACTTGGAATATTTCCTACACATGGTGACTCATCTTGTTTAGGTGTCATTTGTGTCATAGAATTTACATGACTTGTCATAGGTTGTCATAGTGTGTCATAAGAGTTACATTTGATCGAATATTCCGGGAATACAAATCCTTCTTGCAGTCTTGACCATTAATCTTATGAGGGAGTTACTTATCATTATCCTATTTATACACATCACTTAAGCTATTGAGAGGTTCTGATTTTGCACCATTCTTGTTTTTGTAAGTTAATTTCATATTGCATTACTTGTTAGATCATTATTTGAATTCATGCAATTACATGTGTGCAAGTATTCTTTATCAGTGATTCTAGTAGAAAATTCGATATCCACGAAGGGCCTCATTTAAGCCCATACAAACACCGATTTCACATCATTATTTCCTAGTCTTTTTACTCTTCCTTTTCACACTAATTGATGTGTTTTTTTATGAATTTGGCATAAATGAATTGTTGAGTTTTTAGGTATATTTGGTTGAGTGGGTTCCTATAATTTACGGGATATACTTAAGTTTTGCAAGTATGTGCGGATGTAAGGTTTAGGGGTACATTGACTTTGGCCCATTTTCTAACAATTACAAGGTCTACACAAAGATGTTATCTATTCTTATTTCTAAAATTGAACTTATATATGTATTTCTAGGGAGGGTAAATGAATTTTTAATTTATACGATGAATTATAGATTTTATATAGCAACTTATTATACACATTTATGATAGGTACTAAATTGTTTTACGGTATATTACAAGATTTTTCTTTTAACAGAAATCATAATAGAGACATTACTGAAGGACCAACCTTTTAATAGAGATGAGATGATTGTAATTTTATTTTTTTGCTTGCCTCAACTTTGTTGCTTTCCTCATGACCTTAAATTTCTCCAAATCATTGTAGATATATTTGTAAATTTTGAGTGGTTTACCTATATCTCCATGAAGTTGGCATATATAAATGATTACCCCATTACAATAATGCTTAACGAGGCAATTTTGACTCCAAAATGAGAAATTCTTAATTTTTTAAAGTTATGGATACTAGTTATGAGAAACTCCTTGCCTTGCACTGAATGATTTATATTTTTTCTTGATTTAGGAGTTGTAAAACTAAGATGCTAGGTGCTTTTTCTTCCACATCTCTTGTCAAACAAAGTAAACCTTATAAACCCGCTCCTTCATCGTTTGACACACCTCTGGCGCCTCGGCTATTGCCCCTATTGCTCTTACTTAGATTTCATCCATGCTTACTTAGGATTTACGAGTCCCCGTTTGTGGATGATTCATCTCACTCGCACAATACTCGGTTAGCCTACTCTCTTAGCCATTCTCCCTCAGAGGATAGTGAGTATGTGCAAGATAAACACCACTCTTAGAATTTAAGAGATCTAGCCTCGATTCTTACCCGAGAGTTTCTTCTTCTCATAACCAATTTTCACCCTTTCTGATATGGATGATGAAGGGAACATGTACTTAAACCCTTCTCAATGATTGTGTACTCTTGGAATATACATGGGCTTATTGAACCGATCTGTAGATATCGGTCGGGGACAATTGTCTTCATTTTCGTTACCTAAAAATTGTGTGTTTGCAAGAAGTCAAGCTAGCTAGATTTTTGTTGCACTCTGCAGCCCATACCATCTAGCCCCATGTCATTTGTCATACCTCTAATCATGATCCTGTTCGTGGTGGAGTCATGACCTTGATTTCTCCTAACATTGTCCAACATGTGATTTCTTGGGGCTCGACCCCACACATCATGTGGTGTGGTCCCTTTTCAATTTTGATGGGCATTTTTTTGGGTTAGCTAACATCTAAATTATGAGCGATGCGGTGAGTGAGCTCTTTTTGGGCAATGGCTTGCCGAATCTTTACCAAAATTCCTATGGATTGTTTGCAAAGACTTTAACATGATTGAAATCCCTAAAGATAAATAGGGGCGTCTTCTAATGCATTGGTGTGCGGGTGAGCGGGAGGCTTGGTTTTATTTCAGGAACAAGCTTGGAATATTTGACCCCAATCTTCCCTTTCATCATAAATCCCCTTCTGCTTGGTTTACTTGGTCTAAATTTAGAGAGGGTCAAGATCGTGTTGTTTAGCGAGTTGGACCAATCCCTCATGACCAGATCAAGATTTTTTTCCTTTCCCCTATCACAGGTTGTCTTGTTCTTTGTCGTTGACATTGATTTGCTTTCGATCATTCCCCCATTTTCTTCAACATTTCTTGGATTGTTCCTAAATAAGCATCATGTTATTTCTCAATTTCACCTTAATATAGCCATCTTAAGCATGCTCACACTATGTTACACATACAATGGGTATGGAATCGGTGGATTAACCTATTGATGGAGTGCTGGATGGATCACTTCATGGAATGATGCCATTAAATGCACCACTACTTTCCTCCATATTTATGGGAAGAAGGATTCCATTTTAGACAACATGTGCATGAAGCCTCATATCGTGAGTTCTCCATAATCTCAAAAGATCTCAATGTCTCTCCTTTTAATCATGTTTTACAAACCCAGGTGGCCTAATGAAGGCATACTATTAAAGTTCATGAAGCCTACCGAGTGTGGGGATCTCAATTGCGAGCTTACCTACACTTTGGTTTAGAATTGGGGATTGAGTTTCCAAGGAGTTTTTTTACATGATGCGTTCAAGCGATATACTAACAAGATTAAGGCTGTTTCTCATGGAAATTCCTGGCTTACCACCTTACCTGATATCCTCCAAGATTTTGTGCATCATTATCATGAGGTTTTGATGCTCAGCCTACCACTCCTGCTCGGGAAACAATACCTTTAAAATGTCTTCAAGTGGTGCCTTACAAAGTTTCTCAAACCCAGGGGGTGGCTAGTGACATGCCTTTATCTCTTTCTAATCTTAAAGAGGTTGTCTTTCAAATGGCTTAAGAAAAATCTCCAGGAGTTGATGGTTTCCCAGCTGAATTTTATCAAACTCTGTGGGACAATGTTGGCTCTAATCTCCACAATGCCTACTTGGAAGCTTTGTAATCCAATACTATGGGTGACCTGATCAATCAAGGAAATATCAAATTTATTCCCAAATCAGGTGACCCTGAGCAAATTTCTAATTGGTGCCCCATTACTTTTCTTAACATGTCATACAAGATTATTGCTAAAGCTTTGGCTAACAAGATCTCTAATCTTCTGCCCTTAATTATTCGCAGCGAGAAAACTGGATTTATTAAGAACAAGTATATTCTTGATAACATTATAGTTGTCAGGAAGGTATGGAATGGGCACGTCTCTCCTCTCAACCAAATATATTTATCAAGATTGATTTTGATAAAGCCTACAACATGATTAAATGTTATTTTAATCTAGCTATGCTCCAAGCGGGCTAGGGTTTGGTTCTCACTTCGTTCGGTGTGAAAATGCTCTTAAAGAATGTTGGAGCTTATATTACTATCAATAACACCCGGTTTACTAGGTTTGACTTGATTAGATCAATTAGAAAAGGTTTCCCCATAGACCCTTCCTTTTATGTGTTGGTTGATGAAGGATTTAGCTATCTTCTTGCTCATAGTGCTTCTCAAGGATTTCTAAAAGGTATTTCTTTGCCTTATACTACTCAACAACTTATTAATGGTCATTTTGTTGATGATTTATTTCTCACACTTCTAGAGGAGGGCAATATGTTCATCATGCTATGGATTTTGTAGACACTTTTTATTTGGCTTCGGGATGTGCCATTCAATGGGAGAAAACTCAATGCTCCTTAAATCTCAATCTCCCATCCCCACATGGTTGGTTGGTATGTAATGGAGCTTGAATCAGCTTGGGGTGCAGTTCAAATTTCTTAGGATCCCTTTAACCTTTCAAGATACTTCAACGCAACTATGGTCTTATGTGGTCCAGAGGGTTGAACGAAAGATCTCTTATTGGATCACCAAACCTCTTTCTCTTGCAGGGAAATTTCATATTTTCTCTAAGGTTTTGGCTACCACACATGTGTACTACTCTTCATGTTGGGCACCATCCAATGCTGCTTATGCAAAACTTGAGAAGCTTCTTCATTATTTCCTTTGAGCCAACATTGAAGGGCACATGGGGTTCTATAGGGTTTTTGGGATATTTGTTGCACGCCTAAAGAAGATGGTGGCCTAGGCTTAATTGATGTTAAACACTAGGGGTAGTATTTGTGTGCTAAATGGATTTTACGTAGTTTGGAATGAAATGAAGCTTGGAAAATTATTCTTCTATATGGTATTTGTCAAGTTGTTCCTCTTGTCAAACATACTTAGAAGGGTCTTAATTTTCAATGCCTTCTTCTATGTCTGCTTCAATCAAAATAAGGACACTTTTATTTTGCAAAGTATTTAGAAGGCATGGGAATCTCTCAAACCACACCTTCTTTGGGTTCACAATGGTTTTAGATCTGGTATTTCCCTAAATTCAGTCTCTCTATGGTGGTCCTCTCTCTTTTCTTACCATGATTCCCCTTTGGCATTGGTCCCTTGGGCTAAAGCCCTTCATTTGAAAAAAAGGAATTAAGTATGTTGGGGATTTGTTTTACAAGCACTCTTGTTCTTGGCTTTCTTGGGATATTTTAGCATTAAAATTCCACCTTCTTCCTACATATGTTGTTCCTATCCAAAAATTAATTGTGTTCTTTTATGAAGATTATTTACACAAGATAGAGCTTACCTCTAGAGTTCCTTGGTGGCAAGGCTAGAATTGGCCCTCTCTTACCCCCTTTCATAGATTTAAACCCTCCCTTGGTTCTTCTATTTTGGCACCTCGTTCAGTTGACAATGATCCACTCAATAGGTGTTGGTCTCTTTCCTCCTCGACATCGGTGTGGTCTCGATGCTTCCATAGGATTTGGTCGGCCATCGTTGAGCCCAAAAAAGTTCACTTCCTTTGGTGCCTTCTTGACAAGGTCTCCACATTGGTTCCCATCTCAATCATTTTGAGATTGATCCTGTTTCTTTGTGTTGTAACCAACCAAAGTCTATCAAACACATTTATTGTGTATATTTTCAAAACAAAGCTTGAAAGAAAAATGATGAAAGTTCCCTTCGGAGAGGTTAGAACCACACCAGCCCCAGACCAGCTTCCATCAAACTCCAAAGTGTAAATGCCTTTAGGCTCATGAATCACTCCCTTAGGAAGTTTTCCTCATCGTGTGACATGATCATGTAGTTACCATGCTCAATATCTTCATAGAGTATCTGTGCTTTTGGATCATCGAGTCTTTTACACAACGTGTTCGGTTTGTTTCTCGGTAGAACTTCTTCATTTTTCCATGGCCAGGGATCAAAGCATGCGACCGGTCCATGTGGATTTCACCTCCTACCTCCTTACATAAATTTCTACTCAACAACATCCCATATGAGGGAGGAATATCAGCTACTACAAAATAGTGGCTAAGACCCTCTTCTTTGGAAAAGTAGCAAAAGCTACTTGTGCATCTTTAATTCTTCCAACTAGAGGCACTTTCCTACTTTCCATGGAATAAAAGGAACCAATGGCACATGTTAGAGTTAGGCCCAAAGCACGAGCTACTTTGGCGGGCATTACATTATCTCGATGCTCTTGAGTCCATAACACAATTACCGAGTTTATGGCCATCTATGAGAAGATTCGCATAGAATGGTTCAATTTTGTCATTAGGGGAAGTGACTTCACCACAAGGCTTGATTGAGGTGAGGAAGAGGGAGTGGGCAAAAGACCCTTAGAAGTACTGGATGAGACTTTGGATTTGGAATTGATAAAGTTTACCATTTTAGCAAAATCTTTTGGATGAGTCTGGTAAAACTCTGCCTCTGAAATTTGGATTTTGATATTTTTGAGGTGATTAATGATATCAAAAGATCCGAGAGGTGGATGGGGCATCATTACTAGGAACTTGAGAGACTTTTGGTCTATCAGTTTTAGGATTTGAAGGACAAGAAGTTTTGGAAACAAAAGTAGGAGGAGGAGGATTAACATTACTCACCTTTTGTGTGGAGGCGGTGGGAATAGGAGCTCCTCTTCTTGCGACCATTTGGAATAGTTATAGGAAACTTGGAATTTTTAGCGAGGCTACACCACTTTTTCTTTTACTCATTCGTTTGATCCCGAGTCATAACAACATATGAATCACTATTCATATCTACCACTACTTCATCATATTCATCTTCATCATCCATACCTTCGGTGGTGAGGAAATGAACTTGAGATCCACTAAACTCCTCCGAGTTCTTCATCAACCTCTTCTTCTAGTTCTTTATAAATTTCATTACACTCCTCATCATCGGGTTCTTGACTTCACAAGTTGCATTGACCCGAACCTTGATGGGTGGACCTTCAATAGACAATTTTTTACGAGAAGAAGGTAGACGGTTCTTGGGCTGAAAATTATTCCTTGGAACATCTTGGTAAGGAGTATGTTGAGCCAATTTTTTCTTGAGAGCAATGAAATCATTTGCAAGCTTTTGTACTAACTGATCGAAATTGGCTTCGAGGGAAGAGGAAGAGATAGAAACTTTAGATTTGGAGGATTCTCTTTTCATTTTACTTAAAATGATTAAATCATCCTCAACAACGATAGCTAAACACCGATCATCATCTACAGTTGCAAGGTTAGCTCTTCTTAGTGCATAACTCACTTTAGAAAATGGGCATTGAGGAAGAAGTAGTTTTGAATTTCATCCACTCGATGAGTGTTACGTGGAATTTTATGAATTAACTTGTTGAATTTAGCCACAAAATCCTTGATGGGCTCAAATGGTTCCTTCTTGATATGAGAAATTTGTGCTAACAAAGCATGAACATCTTGACGAGGTTTGAAATGCTTTGCTCAAACCGAGTTGTCATGGTATTCCAATTAGTGATCATCCCAACGGAAGATGATAAAACCAATCAAGAACATTGTCTTGCAATGTCTCCACAAAAAACTAACGAGAGACATCTTCATGTTCAACCCTAAGAATCCCACGGTGATGATGAAGGCTGCAATGTGTTCATCTAGATGAACTTTCCAATCACCGGAACTTGGGAAAAATTTTGCGATTACCCTAGGTAACTTATGCAATGGTTGAGGAAGAGCCAGAGGCCCAACCTATTGTCCCCAAGGTAAAGGGACTGCCATCTTTGGAAAAATTGAATAAAGGGGAACTAAAACACCAACAAGTATCAAAGCACAAACATTAGGGCTAAGATGTTCCTAAGGAATGGTACCCTTGAATTTCTTTCTTTAACATGAGGTGTGCTTGTAGAGCGAGTTCCTCTGTTCCTTCTTTCTGGAAAAGAGAAGTTTTGTTGCTCCGAGAAGTTGAAAATGGGAATCCTCAACCCCAAGAGCTTTCTTCAATGTGTATTTCGTAGATTCGCGAGACCAAAAATGATCTTGAAGTTTTTCTTTTAGAAAGGGATCAGTTTGAAATGAAATCCCCAGTAGAGTCACCAAAAACTATTGGGTTTTTAAATGGAACTTTAACAAACCACAGTCAGGGGACAACAAGTCCCTCCTCTTTAATGGGTGATATTCCCTTATTGAAAGCAAGTAGCAAAACTTATATACAAATGTACAACTTTCAAAGTGTGGATTCCCGATACTTTGAAACGTTTTATGCCCAAAGATCATCAATATGAAAGAACAGAATAATTAAGGAGATGAGAGAGCAAGAACATAACAATACCTTTAGGAAATATAGATAGCAGAGTATAACCTTATACGTATTGAACCAGGGAGATGCAGAATAGAATCATTCACTTTCATAACCAGTATAATTCTAAAGACACAAAGTTACATTAATCATTAAAAAAGAACACAAAGTTTCTTATCATAAAAGACGGATGATTCCCAAATTTCAAACAAGGAAAGAAGGAATATCAAAGGAAGAAAGGGAAAAAAATTTCTATATTGATTACTTTGAATCTATTACCATTACAGTACCGAGGATATAACCCTAACAACGATGTTGAGAAGCCATTAAATAACTTCCAAGAACGGTTACATTTGGTTACAAAAATGATGAAACTAATTCAAGAAAATGAAATTTGTGCTTCTCGATGCCTTGGCCGTTTCCATGCACGGAGGAAAAACCGGATACATTGAATCGCATCCGTTCAATCGCGCTTTGCAAACTTTGAATTTGAGTTGTCCACGTGGGAGAGATTTAAACAGAAGTGGGCCTGAGGATGCCTTTTACATTTTGTGCCTTTTAGAGAAATAACACTTCAAAACATTTTGGCCCGCCCACCCGCTTTTGATATAGGCTGACATGTGGTTTTACGCTAGTGGCGACGGAGTTGCGGCTAACTTTTGCAATTTTACCTCTTTTTAATGTGGGCTCAAAAACTCAAATTACTCTGTCGACCCGCTTCCCGCTTTGAATTTTGATGTGGGCTCAATATTTGACTTTATCCCTCATGGAAACAAAGCCAAAATTCCCAAATCGCTCCATGGCTTGCTTCCCCACTTTGACTTTTGATGCGGGCTCAATATTTGACTTTATCCCTTATGGAAACAAAGAAAAAATTCCCAAATCGCTCGACAACTTGCTTTCCGCTTGAATTTTCAATAGCATTAAAAAAAAAAAAGGGACCACCTCCCCGCTAACTCTTGAAACATGGCAACATGGTCCTTTGCTAGCCAATTCAATATTTTTATGTTTTTGACTAAGTCCCTTTTGTTTGGCGGGGCCATATATCTGACCTTGGACACATGGAGGCTCAACGCACATTTAGGACCTACCTCCAGATTTTGCCTTTGAAGTTGTGCCAAGCTGACACATGGAGGCTTCCACAATCCCTTCTATACTTAGCCGATTCGGGCCTGTTGCCCACTTGTCTTCAGTTGGACTCTAGACACGTGGAGAGTTGGCGCTCATTTGAGTTTCTGCTTTGGATTCACCTCCTGAAAGGGTGCCGAGCTGACATGTGGCTCCTTTTGCCGGTTTGGGAATCTTCAACGACCAACTCTGTCTCTATTTTGACTCTGACCATGTGGCGAGCTGGTGCTCATTTGGAGACTGGCCCTTTGGTCTCACTTTTGAAGTTGCGCCTTTGTTGAGGCACGTGGAGGCTTCCGCCGACCCTCTCATACTTAGTCAATTAAACGACTGTCTCTATCTTCATTTCGGACCTAGGACACGTGGAAATCCTGCACTTATTTGAGGACTATCCCTTGGGCCCTACCCTTGGAGTTATGTCATTTGGACGCGTGGAGGCTTCCACTACCACTTAAAACATGGCCATGCAAGATCCAATCAGAGATGTCCACATACTACTCGTGGATGTTGGGGCAAAAATTGATAGGGAAGATACGCCCGTCATTCACGACTATGGAAAAAATAAAAAGAAAGGGAAAACCCCACCTTTATGCCCAAATTTCAAATTGTTCTCCATGGAATGAAAAACTGCAAACAATACCAGGCTCGACGCGATCCATTACTCCAAGGTACCGACTCAAAATTTCCAAAACTTGACTTCAAAAAGAGGGGAATTTTGAGGGCAAAAGCAAATTTGTAATTACATATCGGTATGTTGGATATGCTTAGCCCATGTGTGGTTATAGATCAAAATATTTTTAAATAAAACCAAAGAAAATTAATGGAGAAAAGGCCGAAAGATTTTATTCATTAGTCCTTAAATGTTGAAGGGGCATTTGTAAGTCCAAATGGCATGACCAAGAATTCATAGTGACTATCATGAGTGTAGAAGGTTATCTTTGGAATGTCATTAGCATGCACTGGATCTGATGATATCTGAATGTAGATTCAATTTGGAAAAAATTACCCATGTATATCATCAAGCTCATTGATGATCGAAATTGGGAATTTATCTTTGATAGTGAGGTGGTTAAGGGCATGAAATTCAATGAAAATTCACCACGACCCATCCTTTTTGTGGACAAGAAGCACTGGTGATGCAGAGCCCTACATGCACTCTTCAAATCACCAGAATTTTTTTCTTTAGAAGTCAAATTTCAACTATTTAATCACCAAACCCAATATCTTGTCATTTGTTCAAGAAGGCTAAAAGTTGCTCAAATGCACCAAACTACATCAAACACTACACCAAATCTCAAAACCAATTTACACATGCTTATGTTCATTAAAAAAACATGATCAAATCAAGAAACAAGTTCCACTTCATCAACTTTCATACTTTTCCTTCTATACCTCACTTTAGGCTAGTAGCCCTCAAAAATAGGTTTTTCTAGAAAAATTCACTAACCACACACCTTCATACCTGACTAGTAATATTTTTCAATACCCTTTTTCCCATTTAGATGTCTGAGAATTTTCAAGACTTAACTCCTTACCCATTCATTTTTATTCCCTTTTTAGTCTTTTGACTAGTCTTGGCAATTAGCCCTCCGTTGCACAAACCTTGAAACTGGGAACTATGCACAAAATTCCATGGAAAGATGTTTACATTTTTGGATACCCATTTTTGAGTTCTTTCTCTTTTCCAATGTTCATTCACTTCCCTATCTTCCTTTAAGTCACTTTGTTTTTTTGTTCCTTAATAAGCTCTCTAGCTGTTGTTGCATTCTTGGATCTCAACCACTATGTTTCCCTTCTTTTACTCTGACCTTATCTTATTAATTTCTTCTCAACATTTCTCTTTGGATGATATCTCCTTATCTCCCTTTACATACCTCCTTCATCTTATCCTTATCCTCCGCTTAGAGTGTCTAGACTAGCTCTTGCTCTTATTTGTTGCTTAAATAATTGATATCCTTGTTATCACTATTTTCATGTCTCCTAGCTTCCTTCAATAATTTATTCACCCTTAAATTATTCATATTTACCTCTTCACTTCACTCAAGCATCATACTCTTCCCCTTGGGTCCTTACCATGGTTTTCTCATTTTCCTTGTCCTCTCTAGGGACCGTGTGCTACTCAAACTTACTGTCCTTTTCATTAGTTTGACTATATACTTCCTTTAAATTTCTTCTTCAATTCTTCCCCCTACTCTTGCCATAGCTTGTAATTCCCTTAGGTTACCATTCTTTAAAATTTTCTTAATGCTTTTCAAGGTGTAATAACACTCCTTAACCTTCTAATCTGGGTACACAAATCAAACTTTGAGTATGCACAATTTCCCACAATCTTGGCATTATCGGTTATTGAACACCTCGTATCATGCATGCATGAATAACTAATCTTCAACCTGCTACAAGAATGACATGGCTTCAAAAGGAAGGAATGGTTCTTGTCTTTAATCTATTTTAAGTTCAAACCCTCGGTACAGAGTGTATGGACTATGTGAAACTTGAAATTTTTCTTCCAAGCATATAAAACTCATTCAAATAACTCAAAACTCTTCTCACATTTGGAAAATACCTTGACTCATCCTGTATACCTATGAAGAGTGAGTGGGACAATGTAGTTCTAGTCCTTTTGATCAATCTTGATTAGAAATCCTCATAATAGGTTACTTATGGCTAAGATGACTAATTTTTGTCCTTAAACTTAACAAAACCTCTAATTAACAAAAAAAAGATCTAGTTGGCCTAAAAGGGGACACTAGGGTATTAATGTTAATCTAATTAGGAGGACTAAAATGCTATAGTAAATGGACTAAAGTAGTATGGAATAAATGCAAGTAAATTATTCTAAGTGAAATAAAACCCTAATATGCAAGAGAAAGGAAAGAAATGGCTTAGCTAATTAGAAGTGACTATCGTAGGTTATCACAGATTTGGAGATGAAATCGGGTAGTGCGAGACGATCACTCGGGGACCACTGTGAGACCAGATTTGGAAGATCCGAATCGACCGGGGTGCTTGGGAAAGTCTTGGGGTGCCACTGTGTCTGCAATTTGGGTACTTTAATCTTTGTAAATGCTTAGAAAGCCGAATCGATACTACGGTGCAAGTTGGTTTAGAACCACCTGTTTGTCTCACCGGATCCACTAGATGAGTTGTATGACATTTTACACTATAAGAGGAAGTATAAAACCTTAGAAAAATAAAATATGCATATGAATGGGTCAGACTGACCTCGACCGCCAAATCAGTGGACTTATCGCTAAGTGTTGCACTACATTTCGGACCCGGATGTAGTTTTGGTGAGTGTGTGCATGTTGTGCCCTAGGTGTTCTCATGTCAGTCGCACTTTGTGAAGTAGCGAGCAATAGTAACTATAGAAAATGTAAATAACATGTATGCATGGAATATAATAGAATCCCCCATATGCAGTGTGTGTGATGCATATCTCCTATTCTTACTTTGCATGGCACTATGTGGATGCAAGTGATGCAATGAATGCAACTCTAGATGGAGTGATAGTAGTATGTGACGCTAGGACCTAGGACCCTTATTATGGTCTTATAGCTTTATATTTATAGGGCTCTCAAGCTTAATTTCGTAATTAATCCCGACAAGGCCAACTAGGAAAAGATAAAGACAACAAACGACTAGAAAGGCCCCAAAAAGAAGTGGGAAAGGATGTGCATAGACTGGGGCACCCAAAAGTGGGACCGGGCGCCTCGGTACAGGTTGGGGCGCCCTGATTTTCGGCTAGAATGACAGGGTAGTTATGAAATGGGTAGATAAGTGCAATAAAATATGTGAGGATTGAAATAAAATATAAAAAAAGATGGCCAAAAGGTGGGATTAATTAGTACTTTATCCACTTGAGAACCTTTTAAATAGTAGTATAAGACCGGGCTAAATAATGCGTAAAGTGCATGATTTTATGTCTACAACCTTACTCAAAGGTCACAAACCTTGGCCAATTCCTTCATCATGCCCTTTCCAAATATCTCCCCAAAAGTCATGAATTTCCAATGGTTGAATCTTGAGATATGTTTCTTTTTCTTAGTTTGAAACCCTAAGTTCGAAACACTGCCCGAGAGGTTGATTTTTGGCGCATTTTACAAAAAATAATGATTCAAGGTCTCTTTCTTAATCCAATAGTTTTTCATGTCTTCATGCACCTCTAACTGCTTCAACCAACATTTAGAGTCATGTTTGACAGCTTATTGTAGACACAAAATTATGCACTTGGGTACATTTCTAGGTTCATAAACACATACTAGCATTGATATAATTCCTAAGCGAGAAAACTAGTAATTGAAAACTATCTTTGGCCTTTTTTCTGTGTTTATTGTTTTTTATTTGGTCTTACACACCATACATCCCAATCACAACTTTGCTTTCCTATATTTTATGACTTTGGACACCAGTGCCTAGCCAAGACATCAACGCCCAGTGCCCTCATCCCCTATGGGTGCTCTTGACCTTTTTCCTCCTTACTCGCTCTTTTTGGGATTATTTTATCTTTTGGGAATCTTATTTTCTTATGGGCCGGCCTTCAAGTTGTCAATTACGAAATTCAAACAAGGTAATCACATTCATACATAGTCGTGTAATCAAAATAAAGGACCAAGATCTAAGCATACTTACTATCACCTAAGCTTGCATCCAAAGACATCCAAAGCACTCAAAGACATCGATAAAGCATCCATACAAGGGACAAGGGACTACATTTTCTAAATACACAACATAGGAAGGGAAAGTTTAATCTATTCCATACACACATTTGAATCTTTTAGAAAATCTAACCCGCTATTTAGTGCATCGTACACAAGGGTATCCTAGGGCACAATTCTTTCACACACTCACAAAAACTACATGGAGTCTGAGATGTAGTGCAACACTCGGTTATAATATCACTCTTTCGGGTGACCGTCGAGGTTAGTTTAACTCCCCATATTGCATCTTTATTTTTTGGATTTGATGCGGTATTTTGTGTTTTGTAGGTGAATCTTTGACTTGTATGTAACATGTGCCTTAGTGATCTTATTGTGACACATAGGCGATCAACATTGAACACTTTTAAAACTTATGAGACACTCCATAAATTAGGTTTTGACCCTTTTCGTAGTCACATGTGCCCAGTAGAGGTCGTCGGCGCCTGTGTGCCCTGTCTCTCGTGGGTGTCCATGTCTAGCTTTGATTCATGACCTACAAAATTTATTCTAAGCATTGAAAACCCATATCACCATCTAAAACTGAAGAAGACAATGGGAGTTTTATGGAGAGCTAGGTTCTTTCCATTTCTACACAAATGCACCATCCATCAACCTTCACATAATATGAAGATTTATTTTTTTCATGGTCGATTACAAAGTAGAAGTAGAATAAGGTTGATGATTAACTATAACAACAAATTGAGAGCTTTAGAATGGTGTAAGGTTTGGGATTTGGTGGCACATGATTGAGTCTATGTACCCAAAGGGCATTGAAGCTTGATGGGTAATTGTCAAGACAAACGTATTCATGAAGGGTTGTGAATTAATGTTAGCATTGATTGGAGAAAATCCTAAATCATAGCCCCCTTTGAGAAAGTTGTATTTTTAATTAAAATGTGGTGATTATTGTTGATAAGACTAAGAGGTGGTTCAACCTTTATTTAGGTCGATGGGGGATTTAAGAGTCATTATTGAGATTTTAGAGTTGTACAAGTAGTTCCAAGAGAAACATATAAATGGTATTTAATTGTAGTATGGATAAATAAATTATATTTAGATTGTGATGTACAAATATCCAATTACTTTTAACGCGGCTAAATAATAAGTGTAAAATAATAAAAATTCTAAACAATTATTTCCAAATTTAGAAGTGGGGAAAACATATAGGGTTTAAAGGCATATCTTGAATGCTTTCAAACCCAATGACACTCTTCACAACTAGAACGGAGAAATGCACACTCGATGATGATAATGACCTTGCCTAAAAAATTGACTAAAAGCGATGGATGTGTAGAGAGGAAGTGGTGCTGCTTTAAAAGGTATGGAAAGGGAGTGACACCCTTAGCAAGGAGAGACATGCCATAAATGATTCAATGATTGCACTCCCATGATCTACATATTTTGTTCTTTGCTTCGATCTTTGTGTCGTGATACCCAAACATGTAATACATATTTCTTCTCCAACTTGCTCTAAAATGGCTACATCATATCAACCTAAAGAAAATGGTGAATATTATGGGTACAACTTGTAATATAATTGGTGTCTTAAGCACCATCTATTTATCAAAACCCTAAGAAACTAACGATGAACCGCATAATTACGAACAATTCCAATGATATGTAAACCACCAGGTCATGAACCAAAAGTACTCCATGTGAAATACTAGCTTTAGAAAATGGAAATTACTATAGTTCTTGTTTTCTCTCTATAGAATGTATGTGATTGCTCAATAAAATGCTAACAACATTTTATGTAATATGTCCGTGTAAATGAACTACAATGCTTGTGTATTTATAAGCATTTTAATTCAAATTAGGACCTTATTTGCATGTAAATCTTCATTACAATAAAAGTATATAAATATTAAAGTTTACATTTTACAAAATCTTAAATGGTGAATGACAAAGAAAGATTTATTATCTATTTGAAAATAAATTCTTGTAATGAAACAAGTGATAGTGAACATTCATATTCTAATAAGGAGAAATGATAAAATCTTAAAGGGAATCAACGATGTACTCAATAAAAAAGTAAGATATTAAATACACCACATAAAAATATCAATATAAATAAATAGTATAAAAATTAATATAACTAATTCAATCCATACATTCAAGTTCCCATAGTAGATCGAACATTCTACATAACCACATATATACTATCAACATACTTATATCGCATAAAACATAGTCTTTCCAAAAAAAAGGGAGTAGGAAAAACATAGGGAAATGACCCTATAGTTGTGCATGCACCAAAACATGTACATTTGTTTTCACCATAGGTTGTTGAAAAAAGTACCAATAGTTGTTCACTTTTGATTAATGACACTTTTTAAGAGCCAATGACAATGTGACACATAGGGCGCTCGGTCATTGGTCCCTCTTTCAAATGCTTTATATTAATTTTCTTCATATTAAATCAATTCAAAACCTACTTTTCCCTCCAAATAAACATGTGAAACGAAAATTTTGATGTGGCATGATCATACGCTACATGATGATATAATTTTTTTACACCGACGAGACAACTACATATATCTATGTGCCACTAAAGCTATGGTGCACAACTATATGATCATCTCTCCCCTAATGTATCTCTGCTAAACACAATAGGATTGTATACTTGTGAAATAAATAAGATGACATCTTTTGTCCTTAAAAGACCAAATTTACCTACAAAATTTATACATTTATATAATTATTAGAAGATTGTATTCATATATTATTCAATTTTAAATTTCATAAACTATATTACAATTGCAAATACTATGCCTAGATAAACAAAATTTCTTTAAAAAAGAATGCAATAAAAAAATGTGTATGTCAATAATTTTGTATCAAATATAAACAAATTAAAAGAATTATTCTTTTTAATATGTTTATTATTATGCCGAGAGGCGTTCCTACAATGACACAAAGGGTTGTAACGGAATGAGTTGTTAAATTTTATTCTTAACATTATATTTGATATTCATTTGATTGTCAAGTAACAAATCATCTATAAATTTCATTTCTATTAGATTGTCACTTAAATATATATTTACCTTTTTTTCTTGAAGAAAATAAAAAAAAACAATATCTTGACCAATAGTAAGTTCGTGCCTTTTTTTAATTATTTTTTAAAGACTAACACGATCACACAACTAAATGATTCTATTTATCACACATTAATAAAAAACAGATAAATAATTTAATAAAAATATTGTTTAAAATGATATGTGAAAAACCTAAACTAAAATCTTAAAATTGATATCTATTTATTATAATATATTTCATATAGATATATTCACTATAATACATTTATTATATTTATGCATTTATTATTATTATATATTTATATTACACTAACAAGATAAATATATTTAAGATATTTATTCATCGGTAGGTGTCCACCTTTGAAGATGCCCTTGCTGGAAAGTGTCAAATTCCAACATCTCCATTGTTGTCTTAACTTTACAGGTTGCCAGATTTTAGATATTTAAGTGGAATAATGTAAGTTGTCTTGAATATCTATTTTGTGATGAAATTTTTGCTTTGAACAATGTTCACAGTTAATTCATTTGGTGAAACATGAATGCAAAAGTAAATATATGCTTTCACCACCTCCCTCAACCGCCTTGCACTATAGCAGAGGCCACATTTATAAATAAACCATTCGAGTATATGAAAGATGTGTGCGAGAGAGATGCTAATGGTAACATAACACTTCAAGTTGCACTCAAATTCATCCAAAACTATCCGATGCAGTTGAGAAATGGCTCGTAAAAGATAAATTGATAACGTCTTCCATCACAGAAGCCCCGTTTGTTTTATACACAACCTGGTTCATTTCAGAGAACCTTATTATGTATTCAAGGTATGTAAAATAACAAACGAAATTATTTTGTTAGTCTTGTAAAATTGTTTTATTGGTTTTTATAAATATGAAATCATGTTTCCATGGTGCGATAAGCAAGCCAGAAGCGAGATATGAAGCACTAATGGCAGGTTGATACCAACAAATACATGACTGAATTTGGCTTCTAAAATTTCTTGGATACGACATAATTATGCATTCATGGCGAAAACCCATGTTTTCTTGGAGTTTGGAGAAAGGCATGTTTCCTTCTACTTAGTCCTCAAATATTGCGTTTTTGGGTGGTATTGTTATTATTATCATATACTCTTGGTGAACAAGACGAGTACAGGACCAATCCTTTTAAAGTTTAATTTCGGAAAAAGTGTTGGTTTCAAGTTTAAACTCGTCCATGCTCATGGTCATGGCTATTTTTTATAAACAAAAGTTGTCCCCCCCTTTTTTTTTCCTTTTTGACATCTGACTTACCTATCTGGTTAATGTTTAAAAAAGTCCTCTACCAATTGTATATGAATTAAAATGATTAGAAGATAAAAAAGAATTTTTACGCTTCCTCGTAAATGTAAATCCGCTATATACTTCCTTCGAAATATGAGCAATGAGCAGAGATGCCCACAATCTATGTTTTGGACTGGGAAAACTTTTTCAATCCATTTTATTAATAATTTCAATTATTAATAATATCCATGTTTTGGACTAAAATAATGCAGTGGTCACATGTAAAAATTTGCGAGTCATTTTCTAGTCCCTTTATACCATCTTCGTAACTATTGAGAGGCACTACACTTCATATTTTGTACTCCCTTTATATTTTTAGGCTTAAATTTATATATAATCCATACTTTAAATCTATGTGGTATTGAATTGGTGTTTAGTCAAAACAAAATTCAATATTATAAAGTATATGCTCCATAATGCATTTTGATTTGGATCCTAAAACTGATGCAGCTTATTTTCTTCTCTCAAACATCTATGTAGAAGTGGGTAGGTGAGGACAAAGAATTATTTGTCATCCACCATAGTAAAAGTTGATTAAACAACCCCCTTGAAACAACTATTATAGTTGTCAAGAACCTTCGATTATGTGGTCATTGCCACACTGCAATGAAAATTAACTCCAAGATTGTTGCAAGAGAAATTGTTGTGAGAAATGAGAACCATTTCCTTCATTTTAAAAAGGGAGAATGTTCTTGTGGCGATTATTGGTGATGCTAACTGAAACAATCTTTAAAAAAAGCTTGCACTGTAATAATGTGTCATGTGTTTGATGATTCTCACTTTCTTAAAAGTTTTTTTGTTTAGTTTTAAGTTTACATACACTTCGCTGTAAATTACAACTCCAACAAACTTAACATTGTTATCCTCTCCAACGTAATTTGCAACTCATGTGCAATTGCTAGTATTAGTATAAATTATCATCCATAAATCAATACAATTGCTAAAAATGAAAATATATCATTTTGCCAAAAACAAATGTCCTTCTCAACATGGTCCAGTTTTTAATTTGAGACTTTTGATTGTTTCTAGAAGACGTGCCTGTGGAAATAAAGAAGAGTTGGGTCAACTACGTTTCTCATAAAAACCCAACACCTCGACTATCTCTTTATTAAATCCTGCAACGAAAGAAAAACAGTGCTAAAATGACACCGCCTCAAATTCACTCATGGAAAATCGTATTTACTGCCCCTGAAATCACTCTCACTCATAGGCAGATTCTCTATACAATGTTATTATTAGGCAGGGTGGCTTAAAGTAAGGCTTAAGGATGCCATATTTAGAGGAGAAGGATCCTTACAGCTGCTTATACTGCTCCAATGGCTGTTACAGGGTATAAAATGGTGTGGGTGCTGCACTGTTTCATGAGACACAGGTGACCCCAATTTAAGTTCAAGTTGTACACCCTTTTCATCAAACTCCTCACTGTTACTGTGGCTATCATCACTGAAAGTCTCCATGTCACTGATGTTCCTGAAAAACATTTCTTCCATTTCTTCTCTTTGAGTTTCTTCAGGCTCACAATTGGCCTCTGCCTTAGACATATCCTCCTGTACTATCTGAAACCTGCATTTCAAACTGTCAAAAATTAGTTTAAAAAGATGAAAGAAACACACAATACTGAAAACAGACTATTTTTAAGGTCCTCACTATATTGCTTATAAGAATTGTAACTTGATACTTACATTGACTCAAATTCTTTTAGAGAAGAAGTATGCCGTTTTAAGGTGCACCCTTGATAATCAGAGGTAACATTGAGCTTGTTAACATGGGTTCTTGATTTCCTGTGTACTGAGCGCTTAAATCGATCCCTATTCTTAGGTTTGAGGGGGTTTTCTGTAAATGTCGAATCAATCAATTGGGATGGGGACGGTTTTATATCAGCAGTACTGTCAAGAGGTTCCTCGTGCATTTGTAAAAGGTGTCCCTTGAGAACACTTTCCACTGCAGCTTGACACACATGCCAATTTCCAGACAAGTGCAGCCCCAGTGATCCATGTATGGGATTTACCATTCTTCCACAAGCTTCGTAAAGAAGGGACCTGAATACAACTAAAACCAGAGAGAGAAAAAAGTGAATTAGATAGCTCTAAAACAAACCGTCTTCCCAAGATGAGGTCGGTTAGAATTTATACTTACTGGGTCTCAAATGATGTGGACCAGAGTTAAGAAGTTTCATAAGTCCAGAACGTCCATAAAACTTGGCGAGGAAAAGTGTTGCGTTTGCTTGAGCTTCTGCAGTTGTTATCCAGTCAAGGCATGGCCTGAGTGTGCACGAATCACTGCACCCCTTTCTGAGGACTCGGCATCCATTGCAGCTCATTCTCATCCTATGTTAGATTATCACTGCTTAATCATCAGAGATTCAGAATTGAATGATTAATCTGCATATTGCGAAGTGGTCAATGATGAATAGCTCTTACCTTTCTGTCCGCAAGCTCAGGAAATAATTTTGAGCTCTAGTAGATCTTTCAAACACTTGGGAGGATGTTTGGATAATAAGTAGGAGGAAGGTGTGCCGATATATTTGGAAACCGGGGATTCGTTTCTTGTCGTGGGTTGCATCATGAACCCCACATTCAAATAAACGCGTGGTTACAATAGCCCCTTGTTTTTACTTCCATATCATCTTGTGGGTGTGCAGGTAAAACCAACTTATGGAGTCCCATGATATGTAGGTCCCATAGAAGCTACTTAATTTTTGGAATTTATGGAGGTGAACAGGGGTTAAATTTGACGGCCACCTATGTCTGTCAAACTATTTTTATGTGATTATTTTTTCAGAAATATAAAATAGCGTTATTCTCACACCATTAATAAAATCTATAAAAGATTATTCTATATATATTTAACTATTTATAATATATATTGTATAGTTTATATATAGATTTATATAAAAATGACGGTCATATATAAAAAGTGCAAGTCACATGTGACGGTTATTTCAAATATCCGTAAGTATCTTCCAACTAAAATCATGAAAAATGTCTAAATAGCCGTCAAATTTAACCCTCGGACTAGAATACCACTCCTACTTTTGAGGTTTTTGATGGTCTTTTAGAATTTACGAATATAATGAATAATTGAATTTAATATTTTCATTTGAATATTAAGAATGAATATATTTTAGGAAGGGAAATTTCATTTATTATGGAGGGTGTTGTACTCCTATTTTGATGTATCGAGTACAAAAATTTAAGGAATTGTCAAATTTAATCTCCTTTAATTATAAGGGAAATTTCACAACATATTAAAGGTTGTAGGGAGGGATTAAGAATATATAATACATAGTAATTTATTTAGAATATTTATTAGTTTTAAAATAAATTTATGTTAATTTAACTATCAAAATTACAAAAAGATAGTTTAGTAGACAAAATATTATTTATATGTGATCATAACATCGTAGACAACACTACAATATTTTAGGTGTTATTTGTATATAATTTTTGGATTATCCCTTCCATCGGACTACAAAATAAGATTACTTGCTTCCTCTAAGAGTGGATTATGTTATCCCAAATTTGCACTCCTGCAATTCAAATAACTTGTTATAATTTGAGATACGAGTTTGTGACGTTCAAACAACCATCAAATTTTGGTCCCAGGTATCATAGGAAAAAGCACAACACATGATGGCTCAAATGAGTTGATCTTCATGCACGACGAGTCGAGGCAAGTTGAATGATGGCTGATTTGCAGAGTGTGATGGACGAGTTAGTGCCGAGTCAGGAGGATTAAACAAGTACATGGTTGGATGGGTGTTAGGCGACCGTCTAACCGCCCTTAGTTGGATGGATGGCAGTCGGTCGTCCAACCTCCCGAGTTAGACGACAGAGATAGACAAATGGAGTAGCGAGGCGGTTTGGCGGGCTCGGGTGGCACAGGGCTAAGGTGACAGGTTGGTCGGTTGGTCAGGCAATACACTAGGTTGGATGGTGGTTGGTCACCTGGGTTGGTCGGCTAGGTTAGACGACTCATGGTTGGATGGGTCACCAACGTACGGAAAAGATGGATGACATCCAACCCCCTTGGGTTGAACGTCACAGGGTTAGACGTCGTGCAATCCCCAAGTTGGGCGACACGAGTTGAGTGGCCCATTGGTTGGTCGGTTGTCTAACCCTAGGTACGGAAAGGATAGACGACCGTTCAACCCCAGGTTGGACAACACACGAGATGGATGACCCATTTTGCAGTTATGCGATCGAGAGGAGATAGAAGATTGTTCAACCTAGTTAGATGGCATACGGCGCGAGGATAGACGTCCGTCCAACCCTCGGGTTAGATGAATCATTTGAACAACTCGGTGATGACCGCAAAGATGGTCGGGTGGCACACCGTGCGACTCGATTAGGCGAGTCACTTGGTTGGGCGAGTCACTTGGTTGGACGACTCACATGTCACGGATCAAGCAAAGGCAAACATGAAAAGACAACTCAACTACCACATTGATGGCGGTAGTTGGGGTTGTTCAACCACATGTCGAGATTTATTGAGGGTAGGTGAGACAAATTCCTATATATATGTAAAGACCCCCTCATTTGAACGGTCGAGTTTTCTTTGTAGCGGCACCATGCCCAAATGGTGACCGATTTCCCACGAGTTCCAGACCTCAAATCTGGCCTCTACAATGTAATTTTGGGCCTTCTGCCATGAATATAATGGGATTGTGCATATTTTAAGCAATTTAAAGTGTGTTTTGTGGCACTTTTGTCTGCCCTAGCTAATTTTATTTTGCAGCCTTGCCTTTCCATTCGTTTTTGGCATGTTTGTGCATTTCCTACTTGCAGGTTCCATTTTTGTAGTGTTGTCAATGCATGGGCGAGTGGAGGACGTTGGGTTCTTGATATGTGGCACGTTCTGTCTACCCTCTCTCCCTTGCTTTCTTCTCTTCCCTTCCCCTTGTGGAGAGAGCTCAACCACCCCTTTTTTTGGTGCTATCACCGCCCTTAGCTTAGGATTTCCCCTTTTCTGCATCTCCTTCTATCCCTGGTCCCTTGGCACTTTTAGGTTAGGATTTGCTTTTTGCATTAGGAGTAGTGTTAGCAGTAGGATTAGGTAGAGGAAGTCGGCCTTCTCTGGAGGTCTATCTCAGTTCGCAGGTCCCACAACCGAGAGACAATCCCATGTTGTCTCAAATCCCGAGTTGTCTATGATTCGGTGCGTGTGCACATTTGAGCTCCAACAAATTCCACCTTACTAAGGCAAGGCAATTTAGGGACATGTTGTCTCATACAATTAAGAACTAATGTTAATAATAAAACATGGAATCTTTTCCACAAAATCATTGGAAGACCATTTCCAACGAAGGGACGCAGATAGTGGGGCACTTTGTTGTTGTTGTAATGTATTATTTGATGTTATGTGTCCCGCATTCTAGAGAAATCTAATTCGATAGTAATCTTTTTGCATGGGAAGGAGTTAATTTATTTTCCTAAATATTCTTAACAACCTTTGTTGAAAATCGTTTAGGAGAGCACGAGACCGCATGCACGCAAAATGTTCGTATAATTTATCTTGTTGATGTCAAACAAAGTCCTAAGAAAGCTACGTAGCGTAGGGTGCCAACATCTAGGGGATTCGTAGAGCACTAATTTATTTTTCATCATTTTATGAGGTAGAACACTTCTAGCGTAGACGTGAAGTGGCATCCTTCGATTATATATGATTGAAGACTAGGAATAGAAATAGAGTTAAGTGATCCCAACATCGAATATGCAAATCTAGTTGTATGCTTTGTGGTGGGTGATAATGAGGAGGAAATATCGTGCATCACATGAGAATTTATGAGAAAAAAATATAACAATACAAAATACCATCGCTTTAAATAGAATCCCAATTATATGTCATCACAATCATATTCCATCAAGTCTTTAATTCAAAGATTGTTAAACTTATAATTAATGTATTTATATTTGAAACATATTATTGATTTATAGGAAAATAATGCACATAAAAAGAATGTGCTATAATTAAATTTTAAAATTGGTTGTTAGTCACTACAAAATTTATTCACGAGGTCATTTGCGAGGCCTCTTATAAGGGACTTAATCATTGTTGTCCCTTTAATAAAATATAACTTGTATTCATGGATTTCATTTGTCAATGTATTTGAAGACATGCAATTGATCATAATAATAACTTTATTTGAGTGTGGTAAGAGGCCATTGTATTACATCCCTTCTATGGGGGAAGAGAAACAATATGAGCATGAAACACTCTCTAAAACAACAAATTTGTAAAGTTATGTGATGATATTTGGATGTTGTTAATATATTAATTCAGATTTTTCAAATGGTTTGACAAAAAGAAGGAAGGTAAAGGTCAAATTTTAGAGAGAGTGGGGATCCTTTATCCAAATATATGCATTTTTCTAAGATCATTAATTATAGTTTTGAATTTAATATATTCATAAAAATTATCTTCAAACGATTTAAAATCACAAATATTGAATTCCATTTTAAAAATATTACAAACGTCAAAATTAATATATTAGTTTATAAAAATTTAAATTTTATTTATTAAATTTGAAGAAAGTTAATACATTCTAAAATATATATTTATTTTTAAAATAATTATATATTCTTTAAATTGTTTTTATATGTTTTGATTTTTAAATCAATCACAAATTTTACTTTTATTATATTAATAAGTTTTTTTATATTGAAATTTAGTGTGATACTAGAAGACAAAATGAGAGACACAATTGGTAAAAGTCGGTAGAATTGGTGAGAAAAGGGATGATGACAGCGTGGCGGATTTGCCACGTCAACCGAAATGATGTTAGACCTTTATTCTCAATTTCTCACTGGGCGTAGGTATCCAATAGCGTTAAATTGTTATTTTATTTCGTCGATTAGGACTGCACGTGAATATCTTCTAGTTTAGGGAGGTGGATTCGCCACGTATCAGAAACGACAAAAAGACCAAAACTGGTTACAGCCGTGGAAAATTGAAAGCGATGGAAAATGGGGTTATTTTTGGAGGAGTTCGCTTTTGAAAAGGAAACAAACGAGACGACATTTTTGTCGTTTAATGGAAACGAATGTTCATTGGACAGGAAGCTCACCTAATTTTTATTTTTGACTTTGTTGGAAGACGATAAACATGGAAAAGTGTTCTCATTATCCACTTATCTCCATTTCGACGTGGCAATGGAGATGTGGCTCAGTTTCTCTCTTTTGTCGTATTTAAAATTTCCTAGATGTACGCGTCATTTTGTAGCCGCATAATTCTCCCTCGACAAAAACGCTCCACAACCCTCAATTTCTCTTACAAAACGGATGTTTTTGCAATTAAATAAAGCGAGGTCGCTATCCACGGTAAGATTAAGAGGCGATTAGGTATAAATGGTATTTTGTTTTAGTATAGGTAAATAAATTATATTTAAATTGTGACATAAATATTTAAATATTTTGAACTAAGATAAATAATAGTATAATATTGTAATTTCTTTTAAAGAAATATTTTTAAATTTGGAGATAAGGAAAATATATAGGGTTTAGGAGCGTATCTTGAATATTGTCGAAGGTAGTGATATTCTTTGCACACTCAACGATGATAATGTCCTTCTCTAAAAATTGACTCTAAAAGAATATGGATGTACGACGAGGGATTGGTGCTCCTAAAAGGTATGGAAAGGGAGCGACACCTTTGGTTAGAGAGAGACATGTCGTAAATGATTTAACGATTATACTCTCATGAGGGTAAATTAAATAGTAACTTAATTGGGAAATAAAATCACATGTATTGAGTTTGGTTTAAAGAGTAGCATAACTGTTGGTTATGCGAAACTACCGATTACACAACCTGCCGATCAAGCTTGGTGGTGGTTTTGCCATATATGTCAAAATACTTAACTTCAAACCCTAAAAACATTAAATTGACCTGTAGAGCAACAAATGAGCTATATAGGATTTTGCAAAGATAAATAGGAGGGATCTAGACTTTGTTCGTATTTGGAAGGAACTTTATCATCCCTAAAGACGTGTTTTTGAATGTTGCACGCCATTAATTTTGGATGCATAATATTGCCCCTGGGATAGCTTTTTGCCATTAATTGACAAGAACATTAGTTCTAAGTGTGTTAGATCCTAAAGTTAGAAAGTTACCCGACCCACTTATGTGGCAAGGTGATGCCAAGGAAGATGGTCTCTCACTAACAACCAAGAGGAGAATCTATTGTGAATAATATAACAAAATTGGAAATAATCGAAACAAAAAGATGAGATTTACTTACCCTATGCGCGAGGAGAGAACATACCACCCGATTCCTCTACCCTACACTACATAACTCATACAAGTGTTAAAATAATTGAAATACATTATTTGGCATTGAAACATAATATAAACATATAACCATTTCTATTTTTAGAAATGATTTGTTATTGAGAGTTTTCGTATTTGGAGCTTTGGATCCAAAGTGACCATTTCAAACGTAGAGAGAGTTGAATTAGAGAGTGTTCGGAGACAAAGGTGACAAAGTGGATCCTGTAATAGTTAGAGGGCCATAGGGCAGGTAATTTATGAATGCTTTTCCTTCTTGCCTTAAGTTTTAGGTTTTTGTTTGAAAAATAGCTTTAGGGAATGTTTTTTTCATAAAATTGTAGTTAAAATGTTTGTTAAGGGATGTTCACTTGATTTTGTCAAAGAATCATGAGTTTTGGCTAAGTATTACCTCCTTCGATGTATAAGGCACTTCGTATTTAAGCGCACACACATTTTGTTCTAAATGTCACATCCCGAGACCGAGCATTTATTATTTTGTGAGATTTTGAGAACTTGGTGGCGGCACGAACCATAGAGACACCATATTATTATTGATGAGTTTTTCTTGATTAACATTATGATGCGTTTTGGATGAAAACATTTATTTTTAGCAATTAAATAGGCACTAGATAGTTATTGAATATGGAATTACACTTATGGACTATTGTTAATAATAATACATGTTGTTTCTAATTTGTTGAAAGTTGATTTATTATATTGGATATATAATGCACCGAGTATTGTTGTTTATGCACATGTAGGTGTTCTCAGAATATGATAAAGGGCATCATTGGAGAGAGAAGAAAAGATTTAGTACACACAATGACAATAAAGGCAAATCTAATGCTTTGTCCTCTAATCCTAACTAAGCCTTGCTTGATCAAATCAATGCAATGGCGAAACAATTGGCTCACCTATCCTCTACAGTCACTAAAAATGATACCAAAGGTATTAAACACACGAAGAAAAGTGACGACACATTCAAAACTCATTATGAGACCAATAATGAGAACAACAAACATACGAATGATAAATCACCATTCATCCCACAAAACAATTCACCATTTTCTCAAGAGTGGCAAATGATGAAGGACACTATTTCGGGCATGCAAAAACAACACAAACAATTCAATTTTGATGAATTGTGTCCATACCCTTTCGACATGGACATATTACGCATACCTTTCCCATGCTATTTCGAGACATCAAAATTTGACAAATACAAGGCAAAACTGATTCTAGACAACATGCCAAGGAATTTTTCATGGCATGCTAAGAGGTGGCTTACAATGATATCTTTCTCTTGTGCATCTTTTCTAAAAGTCTAGGTGGACAAGCTTTGGACTGGTTCTTACACCTTCCAAAGGGATCTATTTCTACCTTCACTAACCTCTCTAAGAAGTTCATCAAACTCTTCTCGTTCAACCTTGAATATGAAATAACCATGATGGATTTGTGCAATGTTAAACAAAAACATAACTAGAGCTTTGCACAGCTCTTACAACGATGGTGTAGAATCACAAGTCGGTTCCCATGTTTACTCCCTGAGAAACATATGGTTAACATCTTCATCCCTAACCTTAACGATGAGTTATCCTTTCACATTGTTGTGACTTACCCGTAAAATGTGCATTTTTAATTATTTTTTTGAAATTTTTGGTTAAGTAATCCATTTGCCAAAATTGTTTGTGTTTGTGAAGTTCTAAGGAAGTGAAAACGTTTAAATAGTTAGTCATTTTGAGGTGTTTTGGGTCATATCCTTTGTATTGCGACATTGTCGGAAGTTTTGGCCCCTTAAGTCCTTTGTTCCTTTGGGGCTCATGTTCTCTGGATACACGCTTTGTCCAAACTTAACTACGCATCCTTTGTATTGCGAAGATTTCGGCATTTTGAGAACTCATGCCCCTTGTTCCTTAGGGCCTCTGTTCCCGCATCTTCTAAACGAAAGACTACATATTTGCACAGAATAATATATTAATTCACACTATATCATTTAGTGCAATACATAAGGCTATTATATAGCCATAATAACAGCAAATCAACCTCCTATAAAATAGGAAGGAGTCACAACAATTAACCCGGAATGTTATTCACGGGTATAACAAACTCTAAGAATAATATATTGTTGAAACAATATATTATAACAATATACTTTCAAACCTAATATTTAATATATAACAATATTAAATATTAGCTAACAAACTATAATGTAAACATTAATATTTAATTTCCTAACATTCCCCCCCTTAATGTTTACATGGTACAACATATCTCGTTATTTGATTGTCAGCTTTGCCACCTCTCTGTGCTCATGATCAACTCCGCAAATGTGCAGCATTGGGCTTGCACAAAACTCGAACATGTGCCAACGCACATTTCTTCCACTGATGGTTTTCTCCGGCTTCTACCAACAACCTTACCAATTGGTTTTGCAGGTGTACCAATAACCTTTCACACTTGGTTTTGCAGGATCACCAAAAACCTTACACAATTGGTTTTTACAGGTTTACCAAAAACCTTACACAATTGGTTTTTACAGGTTTACCAAAAACCTTTACATCATGATTGCTACAATACTTTTGATCAATATTATACAATGTCACTACAAAAGGGAATCATGTAGGAAATATTGCTTTCAAAACTGAACAATAAAACATAATGGAAATGGAACAATGAGACCATGTTCCCCCCCTCAATGTGAACATTTCACTTATTCAACCCAAAACAGGAACTCTGAAATCATACTGCACACAACAAACTGCAATTCTGAAATGAAAGAAAACTCACACACACACTGTCACCACAACTTCATGCGGTGCCGTTGTTGGCGATTGACAAGAGGTTGCTGAATGACCTCCATCCTCCTGTGCCTCCATCCTCTAGTCAAAAATCATCTAGAAGAGAAAATCTTCATCACTTTGATGTGCGGTATTTTCTTCCTCTTCATTTTCTCCTTCTTCATCAACAATCATGGCATTATCTTGTAGTTTCCCATCAAGTAAGTCTTGTGCTCTTTTTTTGCAATTGTTAGATATATGACCAGGTTGTTTACAATAGTAGCATGTAAATTGTTTCTTCGGTCCTTTAGAGGTTGAACCGTATTTGGGCATTTTCTTACCAAATGCTTTCTTGTTTTTGCCAAACATTGCAGTCTCCTCTGGTTCAACAACCATAATTCTTTTTTCTTCATCTAACAAAGAAGAAATAAGTTCTTCTAGACTTGGATTTATTTTGCTTAATGTAAAGACCATATTAGAATAACATGAAGGCATGCTATTAAGTAATACTGCTTTAGCATCATCATCAGGTACATCTACTTTTATGCCAGCAAGTTGATTACAAATAGACCGAAACTTACTGATATGCTCCACCATGCTCTCACCTTCTTCCATCTTGAGGCCGAACAATCTTTGCTTTAAAGATATTGCTGCGCTTCCCATTTGTGATCCAAACAACTTGTTCAATGTCACCCAGATTGTATGAGAGGACTTTTTAAAGTCTATATGATGTAGATAAGCATCTGATAGACCCAATCCGATAATTGTTATAGCCTTTCGATCTCTGCTGTCCCATTTTATTGCTTCATCTGCATTTGTCGGTTTTTTTTCTTTTCCATCAACAATATCCCATAAGTCTTTGTTGATTAGGAATAATTGAGTCTGCACTTGCCAGGTATGCAAATATTTTCCTTCAAATTTTTCAATGTGACTCAACTTATTCATTATGAATTTTCACACAATTTGGACGTCGGATTCTACCGAGAATGCGTCCGTGTAATAACATGTAAAAAGTAATTAAAGATTACTTTTTAATACAATAGATCAATGATGAAACTTACCAGTGATACTATAATTAAAGAGACTTAACAATTTTTCACAAACTACAACAAGCTAGTTAAGAGTAACTAAGAGCCATAATTGCCCTGACCTCTATAACACGTGTATGCTTTGCTAAGAAATGCAAATACCTTTGAATATTGGAAAACCACTTGCCTTTATTTGTCTGCCTGATCTATAGCTGGATGCGACTCAATGCATGGCGATTCAATTGAATCGATTTGTAGAAGATATTGATGAGCCAATAAAGTGATGGAGCAGTGGTTTGCAAAGTAGTTTTGTCGATACCGAACCAAACAGCAGGACCATGTGAGAACACTAAAACTGTCAAAGGATTTGACTGTGCAGACCATTCATTTTTTTGATGACTCGATATAATTCAATGAATACACTTTCTTACAGCTTGCATCGATTTAGATCCATCGTATTATGCAAGTTGTGTGTTAAATCTGACAAGTATTATGCAGCAATATTATCTGTTGTGTGTATTTGCGCCTTTATCTTTGACCGATAAATTTCGTGAATGGATACAGATTTAACAAAATGACATGAATCTCGATGCAAGGAACCAATCCGAAACCATGCAATCACCAGGAAACAAAAAGACGTGTCTACACAAGAGAATATTAACACTGATGAACTTCAGATGTGTATAACCAGATCTAAAAGATGATAGTGCCTGACATAAAGACTCGTTTTTGTCTTGGATTTGACTAATCTTCCTCCAAACAGGTTCAAAAACCAATATGCTGACAGTGATTTAAAACGCGGCAGTCTAATCTGTTATCTATAGACTTAATAAGATGCAAATAACTCAAATCCAATGAAGATTCCTGAAGCTGGATATATATGCAAGGAGAGACGTCTTACTGGTATGGCTTGACTGCGGTAAAACAAAAAAAATGACTTGCATGTACAGGAGCAGTAAGCGAAGCACTTCCATCTAGCAAAAATTCACTCCGATACCAAATAAACGAGCAACTACATATTTGCACAGAATAATATATTAATTCACACTATATCATTTAGTGCAATACATAAGGCTATTATATAGCCATAATAACAGCAATCAACCTCCTATAAAATAGGAAGGAGTCACAACAATTAACCCGGAATGTTATTCACGGGTATAACAAACTCTAAGAATAATATATTGTTGAAACAATATATTATAACAATATACTTTCAAACCTAATATTTAATATATAACAATATTAAATATTAGCTAACAAACTATAATGTAAACATTAATATTTAATTTCCTAACATCTTCTCATTCTCCGCACTTGTCATTGATCCCCAAAAGCCTTTTCCTAAGTTTATTAAGTGTTTCTTTGTATTGCGGAGATGCGAGATACTTGGAGACCCTGCGACCCTTTGTTCTTGTGGGACTTGTGTTCTCTGCAGGCCCGATTTACCCGCACTTCCTTGTTTTCTTTGTAATGTGGAGTTTTCGGTATTTGAAGAACTTGCAACCCGTGTTCCTTTAGGCACCATGGTCCCCGAGACCAGAATTTTCCGCACTAAAAATATTTTGCATGCATTGTGGGTATTTCGGAAGTCCAAGCCCCTCATGACCCTTGTTCCCTTGGGCCCTCATTTCCCCGCAACTCCATCATATCCACAATACAAAGGGGAAAATGAGTAAATTGTTCCATGAACCTTTTTGTTCCCCAATACATTGTGAACCCCTAATTGAGTATTTATCCAAGTCTTTTTCGAATAGAAAAGTATAAAAAGTGGTAAAGTAATTCATTTTTACCATTGCAAGTCAAGGATTTCAACTGAGCATTGTGCGCCTTCCATTTTTGTGCCCTTAAGCCCGTTTCTAGCCGTAACTTGAGCATTTTTCACTCATTTTCAAAAATTTGAACTATGTTGGGATCCTGAGAGGAACACCATTCTTCCTGTACCTAATGCGAGTAATTCTAAAGCCTCTTGTGTGTTTTTAGTATCAAATTAGTTTTTGTGCCCTACCGTCCTATTCTGCCTGGAAACCATTGTTGGAACCTCATCCTTATGAGTGTCTGTTTTCCCATATTGTCACCATGAAGTTCTAGTACGGGGGTATGAACATATTTCCTCTCTAGAAACATTGTACCTAATATAGGGGATAGTGATATTCGTCACATTGACCTTGATGATTTTTGGGCACGAATTTCTGAAGCCACCCTACCCCCATAGCTCAATGCATTAAAGACAGTGGACTCGCTCATGTTGTTGGTTTTCTCTCTTTGTGCAATGTACGAATACTGATCTTAGCTTATGCCTCTTGCTTTGACCCTAATACCAAAGAAATCAGAGACCCTCAAGGCCAAGTGATTGCCAAACTAGATGTCAGTTGTATAAATGCAGCTCTAGGGATCCCTATTTTTGATGATTCAAACACCCTAACCTTGGTTCAGGCCTAATATATGTTTGAACAAGACAAGGATAAATACAAGGCAATGATAGCCAAATCATGGCTTAAGTCTCGAAGAGGGGAGCTTCTAAGTTTCCCAAGGTCTTGTATAAGTCATATTTCAAAGAAGAGCTATCAGATATCATCACCCTCTTGGCTAGGTTAATGGGTCTCCCTTCCACCAATGAATTCTAGTTTTGGATGTGTGTTTACATAAATATTATTTTGAGGGGAAATCGAGTCTAAATTGGGGTGAAATAATTTTTGAAAATATCATTCAACAATTGATTAATGTGCAACAAAGCAAGACATTCTACATGACTTCATACCTCATGTACACAATTGTTGCTTACAGAGTTTGGGTAGGTTTTTCCCCTTAGGAGGATAAGAAAAATGGACCAACATATGAATATTACCCACAACTCATCCTTGAGAATAATAAGTATCATTTTAGAAGGGTGAATGATTTTCACCATGTATATTGTGAGGCTTCTGGAGGGAAATACAACGAAAGAGTGTCTGTAGAGGAAAAATAATTGATCTCCACATATGGCAACCTCTTCATTCAATTTAGAAAATTTTCTTACATTAGGTTAGGCTGGATTTGAGGGGACACCCAATAAGCTACCTATGTATTGCAATAATAAATTGGTTCTTCTTGAAGTATGTAGGCAATCATACATGTTACACAAAACATGTAGAGATAAGAAGATTACAGGTATTCAACTACTTATCGGCCTATCTCTCTGGGAAATTATATCTACAAGATTGCATTGGATGCCCAGAATGTGGAAAGGATAATCTACGACTTCAAGTTCCACTCATTTCATAAAAGATCATGTTTTGATATAAAGAACTTCATTTCTAATCATCTTAGGATGAGTTATTATCATTTTCCTACTCTAGAAGATTATTAGGCAGACTGTTCAGATGAATATGAAGTAAGAAGGAGGTGTTTTGGCATATTCTCTTTACAACATGTCAGAGACTTCAAATTATACAAAGTCCCAGATGATTTGCACGATGATGATGAAGACATGTACTTTGTGGAATATATCAAGACCATTCAACACATGCCCCTTCTTACTATTGATTGGTTTCAGAAAGAGAGAGATGATCTCTTTGAGATAATCAAACCTGTGTTGGTAAGAACCAAGTTTTGGCTTGATAAGAAAATGAAGACTTATCATCAAAATGTGTCCCAATATTCTTCCCAAGAAGCTTCTTCATCACAAAAAGGGTTCCCATTTCTCTTCTAGAAGTGCAGGCTCAACCAATCCCTTCCTCCTCACCTCTAGACTCTGTCACCAAAGTATATACAAAGAAAGACAAGACAAAGGAGACAGAGGAAATTGAAAAGAATCCTGAGAAAGAGGTGGAGGAGGAAAACATTCAGAATTTGACAACATAATTTTCCCTCTCTCATGAGACAATGTTACAACCACTAGATGAAGAAATGAAAACAATTGAAGAGGAGAAGAATGATACAGGGAAAGCCACCTAGAACAAAAAAAGAATGATCAAGGTGAAAGGGGTGATGAGGAAGAGAGTAGTGAAGAAGAATAAGATGAGGTGAAAATCATTGAACTAGACACTAGGAAAGTGAGTGTTCCCAAGCTTCAATCACCAATCAAGGAAGTCTCTTCTTCTACTATTGAGGTACTCACTCTTGATGTTCCTTCTACTCAGTCTCATAGTCCTTCTAGTTTGGCATTGGCACCACCTCCCCCTCATCAAGTTATTCTTTCACATGGGTCCAACCCATGATTGATAACAAAAAGATAAATTTCACTTTAAAGATTGTGGCTCCTGGTTTTGATGTTGTAGCTACCTGCTTGGTACAACTCCAACTCCTCCACCCAAAAGAGCCAAGACAACTTCAAGGTTGGTCTCCGATTCAAAGGGCCAAAAGTTCCTAGAAATTACAAAGCCAAGAGGAGAAAAGGATGAAAAATACATAACTATTGGAGACCTGGAACCAACTAGGACCCCTCTTGGAAAATCTACTCCTGAAGGAGAGGTTCAAAACTTGAAAGAGACAGTTTCTAAGGTAATTGAGAGAGTAGAAAAAGATAAGCAAACACAAGAGCAAGTGGAAGAACATGTCCAAGTCCTTTCCAGTTTCATCAAATCTTTTCTCTCTAGTGACAAAGTTCTTGATCCTACTCCTCTCTCTTCAATGCCTCCTCCCACTGTTCTGTCTGATGAAGATGTCAAATCCATCAAATATATTCATAAATATGCTTCATATGGGAGAGTTGTTGAGGCACTGGTAGAAGGGATGTTGGTTTCTGGATTGAATTTCATAGACGAGGCTTACAAAGTATATGAAAACATTTCTCATCCTAGAGTCACTTTGATACAGTAATTACAGGATCTGAGAAGGAACTCAAGCTTTGGCTAGAATGTATTCAGGACGTGAGGACCACGAGCACAACAGATGAAAAAATCCTTCTCTCTCAGAATTTTTTTGATGATGCAAAGAATAACATCTCTAAGAAATGGGTGTTTGGAGTTGAGTGGAAAATTAAAGTACTTGAAGAAATAATCACCGAATCAAGAATATGTCACGAAAGGAGAAGCCTTGAAAGCTACAATCTTGGGCTGATTTGCAAGCTCTTAGATGCCAGGTATAGAAAGACAATTCCATAGAAAGGCACCCAGTGGATGAAGTCAAGGAAAAGTTTAGTGCACTAATAAAGGAATACCTATTCAAGGCTGAGACTGTTACCAAAGGAAAAATGGAGGAAATTACAAAATTACACAATGCAGTCATAGAAGCCACCAAAGGTTTGATGCAGAATGGAGACATTGGTAAAGAAATGGAATACACTCTTGGTAGTTGGTTAAATGCCACAACAAATACTGCAATTCCAAAGGGCATGGAGATTGCTAGTGCCTTAGAAAAGTTCAGATATCATATACTCAAAGTGAAGACCCCAACTGCACTGCTGTTCATAAATGCTCCTTCTAGTGCTTGATAATACTTCTTTCTAGTCGTATTTTGAAAAGTTAGCTTTATCATTTTGAAAATATAAAATTGTAAATAAAGCTAACTATGTAATTCATTAATTAAGTGTTATCACTTAATTAAAAACAATTGATCAAGAAAGTTGGTTACAACCGCCCCTCTTCTATATAAGGCTTTTTCTCCATTGTAAAGGGGTTGTTGGATTTTGGTGTCTTGGATGTAATGATATATAACTTTTGAATCAATATAGAAGAATAAGTTTCCCTCTATTATCTGTGTTCTTCCCATTTCTATTCCTTGCAATTATGAATGTGAATCTAGTATATTAGAATATAGAAATTGTGTTCAATTCATTTGCTATAGTGTGAAGAACTTTGTGCTTGTTACATCTATATCTAATGGATTTTATGATATACTAATTCATGTGTTCTTGAAGTTTCATGCATGCATAAGTAAGGTGTTACTCTGTAGTCTCTACACCCAAATGTGCTGCCTTCTTCATCCTCTTTCTTACAATAGTGAGTGATCTTGCCTAAGAAAGGAGAATACTTGTGTTCTTGATAGGTGGATAAGTTGAACTTTGTGTCTCTTCTTACCAGTCTTGCTCATTTAAACTATTGTTTCCTCTTCTGAAAACCTTCATACCTTTTTCATCTTCTGTATTGAGAATAATTGGATATGGAAACATTCTTTACACCAAAATCCTCATTTGGATATTGTTAGATTGTATATTTGTAAATAGGTATATTTTCCATTTTGTTTTGGTAAATAAGGGAACCTCTCCCAAAAAGAGGAGGTATTGCTGTCCCCAATCAATTGTTTCTTGCATCTAAAGACCAAATTTCCAACCAACACACATGCGGATGCACCGCCTCAATAACTTTGAGGAAGTTATCGAAAAGGGAACTCAAATTGAAAAATCCCTCATTTCCAAAGGCTTGATTAATCCTCATTAAAAAGACAATGGGAAAAATTGTAATCACAACAACAACAACCCTAACACTTCTCATGATAAATCTAAGTGACAACAACAACAATGGGCACAATTATAATCACAACAACAAAAACAACCCTAACAATCCTCCGTTTTTACCCTCAAAGAACACATCATAACTTATTTATACCATATAAAAAAACAAGTTTGATATATCAATGGAAATATCTCGAATCATGATCACAACACAACTTGAATGGATTCCTAACTACACATGTAGCTCCTACAATTCCACTTTTAGTGCAAGCTGCTCCAAACTCCTAAAAACTAGTCTTCATAAATAGGGCACACTTTGTATTTTTTTCACTTCAACCATGATATGAAACTATCATGGACACGTAGTACAACTCTAGGGCTAAAAATAATGTCAATTTATTTCATACCTTCTTTGTAAAACTTTTCCTCAAACCAAACCTCTTCAAAAAAATTCTTGTTTGAGTGGGGTCCACTCATCACCACATATTCTACCATACCTTTTTGGAAACCTAGAGGAGTACTATACATCATCCAATCACCATACTAACACACCCAATCCGTTTTGTGCACTTAGGAATCATATCTCTCCTACCACTTTCAAGCTAGGGTTTCAAACACACAAAAAGTTGTTTACCTTCTTAACATTCGTTCATAAAAATGTGACGATGAAATGACCTCATTATTTTTGTGAAATATTTTTAACTCAATGTAGAAACATCCCTAAAAGCCACAAGGTCCCATGCAAATAAAACAATTCATGGTGAGCATTAAAAGGTGTAGTTCGGGCTAGAAAACACTCTCTTCTTAACCCTGTTTCACCAAAAACAACATAACTTGGAATTCCTTCTTCACAATCACTTGAAACTTGGCATGAAGCATCATGACAACATCCTATAACTGACCATACTCACCTCATAGCTCAAATATCTTTGCAACTCTCCAACTAATCTCATTTATCCATGTTATCTTGTATGTTCTCGCCTAGTTTCCTCCCAAGGACCTCAAACATGAACTATACCTCTGAGTTTTGACATCAAACTCACAATACACCTCATATACAATGTCACCATGCTGTTACCATGGTCCATGACTTATTATTTCTAAATCTCATACCTCCTTACCATTCTACATGCACCAGGGGCTAGGAATAGGCCTAGAATGACATGACTCAACTATGACACCTCATGAAACCGACTTTGTTGACCTCATAAAAACTCATAGTCACTACTAACACACCTCATGGACCATGAATGACCTCAGGATAACCTTCCAACAACTTGGTAGGACTCATATTGTTACTATACTCACTGAACCATGCTCCAGAACAACATAGAACTCACCAAATCCTGACACTACCAATCAACCTTCATGTTTGACATCTGATTGACACCTCATGGAGACTCACATGACCTCATGACACCCTTTGCCATCAATGGACTTGAAATCAATGACAACAATAACACACAATGTACAATAGGAGTGATTACATTTGAGGAAATGAATTGTTCGTGTAAGGAGGACAAAACCATTGAATAAGGGCGAAACATATAACAATTTTGTCCCACATGTATGGTATTGTCCAAGGGGATACAATATTATAAGTGGAAATTTGGAATATCAGAACATGAAGTGTAAGATTTCACAAGGAAACAAGTGAAGACCTAGGAAAATCATTTTTAAAGACTCTAAAGGCTATGCAGGCCATAATAAGTGCAAATCTTATGGTTGAAGATCATAAATACCGAATGCTCCAAGTGTAGACTCTAAAGAAGACAAGTATGGCCAACTTCAAGACCTTTAAGGCTTTTAGGGAAGATTGACTAGTGCCAATAAAGCAAATGAGTAATTATGATGTAATGAAATGAGTGCTCAAATGTCGACTATATAGAGCAATCACAATGGGAGTTGTAGCTTCTCTTAGCCAATGTTATTAATTGTAGTCAATATCATTGGCTATGAAAAATTACAAGTCAAATGGTATTGACTATGGTTGATATCATTGGCTATGTGAAATGCAAAATCATAGGGTCATAAAGGAAATCTTGATTGATGGAGGAGACTTAGAGTAGCTAAAAGGTGTCATGACAAAGTGAAAATGATATTAGCAAAGATATAAACAATACAAAGATGAGCCAATAGTGGGGACCATAGTGCCATGTTGTGTATCAACATAAGGGGGATAATATCTCATACTAACGAGAGAGACAGCAGTGAGATCCCCAGGATGAAGGCAAAGATGATAGAAGAGCCGATGATTAATCATGATGATACAAAAAGATAGAAAAATAAGCATACACGAGTGAACCCTAAGTCAACTAGGGTTTTAGCAAAAATATTCAAATAAAGAATCAGGTTCACCAAATGTTTACGCCCTTTTTAAAATAGTATTAAAGTTATGGAAATACATAACAAATAAAAAGGAGTGTAAGGTTTGTTATAGGGGTTATTCTAATTAATTAAATTTTAACATTAACCATGCAATATCATAATAACACATTAATAATTAGAACTAGTGATAACAATATGCAACAAGTTCAAATACACAATAGGAGAGATGCACGTAGCCATATAGAGTGATACATGAGAGATTTGGATGCACATAATGGGTAATACGTGAGTATTGAACCTAAAGATGCATCGTTCCCAAGACCGCACCTAGAAAATGCCCTGTATGAAACCGTAGATCTCTACTAGGATTAGTTAGACGACCTTGGAAATGTTGTATGGTCTTGGACGTGTTGTACAGTCTTAGACCTACTTGGAGTGGGGTTGTGTAACTTTTTATGTCCTTCGATAGTTTGGAAATATGTGTCAATGTCAAACCCTAATTGTTGCACTATCCTGAAAACATTTGACATCAATTGAACCAAACTCAAATTCTAACCATGGGTGAAAGACTCTGCAAGAAAGTTAGTGTTTGGGTTGATTTGTAATTCATGCACCACCTACGTCGGCACTACATAACAAATAAAAAGGAGTTTCAGGTTTGTTATAGGGGGTTATTCTAATTAATTAAATTTCAACATTAACCATGCAATATCATAATAACACATTAATAATTGGAACTAGTGATAACCATATGATACAAGTTCAAATACACAATAGGAGAGATGCACATAGCCATATAGAGTGATACACGAGAGATTTGGATGCACATAATGGACAATACAGAGTATTGAACCTAGAGATGCATCGTTCTAAGACCGCAACTAGAAAATGCCTTAGTATGAAACCGTAGATCTCTACTAGGATTAGTTGTACGACCTTGGAAATGTTGTATGGTCTTGGACGTGTTGTGCAGTCTTGACCTACTTGGAGTGGGGTTGAGTAAATTTTTATGTCCTTCGATAGTTTGGAAATATGTGTCGATGTCAAACCCTAATTGTTGCACCGTCCCGAAAACATTTAACATTAATTGAACCAAACTCAAATTCTAACCATGGGTGAAAGACCTGCAAGAAAGTTAGTGTTTGGGTTGAATTGTAATGTCCCCTTTTTATAATGTACCCTTTTTCCTACGCCAAATGGCCCAAGGGCCAAGTCGAGTCCAAAACGTGGTCAAACCTGTGGGGGGTGTGAAAGAGGGTATGAAAACCCGCAAGCGAGGATCACGAGGGACGACGTGCACATCAACGGACATGCGAACGAGCAGTGTGAAGAGATCTTGGGAGGAGCGAGCATCAACTGAATGTGCATGCAAAGATTTGAAACATGGGCAGAACCTGGTTAAGCCATAAAACTCTCTTCTATCTCATAGATCAAATAGTGTGTACATATAGGAGGTGCTGAGTAACCCCCAGTCTGCAATCATGACGACTCGAGTAAAGAGGGGGAGTTACATTCCCAAAATACAAGTGTAACTCCCAATGACACATATGACGCGCTGATGCACTGACGCATAAGAGAATCTCATAATGACCCCTAAATGACACATGGACCTACGATCTCACATAAGTGAGATGACTCACCTAATGATGTGGAAAATAATACACACCAACACCCCCTTCATCATAACTTAGGATGAGACGACAAGTCGAAATGAGAAATGAGTCTTAAGACAAATCCCGATGAGGTACCCACGTACAAGAAGACGTCCCAAGCGGTGAAGGAAAACCCAAAGTGGGAAAAACTTCCACCACAAGAGAACAAAACACTCTCTAATCTAAGAAAGGTGTCAAATATGGGTCCCAACTCTAGATGAGCATGAAAAGGTACCCATGTACAAAGAGGAAATCTCTCGAAAAGAAGAAGAGAGAGAAGAAGAGGGAGACGAGAGGAATGCGAAGATGCCATGGACGGATCTCAACTCTGCAGCTCTAGGAAGTCTCCCAGAAGAATGTCGATGACGAGATCCTCTCCTTTGGGCTAAAGAAGAGCCACCCACACCGAACTATGTACCCGCACTTAGGAAGGACAGAAATGACGTCTTTGGAAGTCCCCCACTCCACAAAGGAAATCAAGTCAAGAACACGAAGAACTCGAGTCTAGTGCATGGAAGTGTGACATAGGTCTAGCAAGTGAGTGCGAAGCAACCGAAGGTAATGTCACAAGTGCAGAATCATAGAGTAAAAAAGAGGAACACCCGCAAAAAGGATGTCCAAGTGATGTGAAGGGAACAAAACATCCTCCACAACAGAAAAGGGATCCACAACTGAGGGTGGATCAATGAAGGTCTTTGGAAATGTGGAAGTGACATGATTCTCGGAAGGGGCACTCCCAACAACAGAGATGATGAACTCCTCTGAAATACCTGTAGATGGATGAGGGACATGTAGTGCATCACAAGTAGACTCTGCGAAAAGATGACTAAGGTTAGGAAGATACTTGTCCCAATGAGGGGGCTCAACAAACAAAAGAGCGATGTCAGATAGGTATGAGTCATCCAATGAAGGTAGAGGAGTGAAAGGGGCCTTGCACACTGGAAGTGGAAAGGAGGCAGTTTATGTGAATGACATGTATGAGGCCGAGTTGAAGACTGCTCGATATTTGATGAGATGTGGGGTGTTTCAACGCTCTCTGGAATAGTGAGAGAAAGAGGAGAAGAGTCCTCTGTAGTACTCTCGACATCAGAACTGGATGCACAATCCTCGTCATCAGAAGTAGAACCAAGCGAGCTTGTGTCAGTGGAACTATCATCACACGAAGAAGAGGAGACAACTGAATCAACAACAACAACAATGGCCAAGTATGTGAAGGGTCTCCATAGAAGGACTGAAGAATGCTCCAGACACGGTGGGGTGGATCTGAGTCGGCCACGTGAAACCAAAGAGAACAAGAGACATGAATCATCATGTGACCAAAGACATGGTCACGAGTGTCGAGAAAATCCTCTAGATGATGATGATCAATGGGTGTAGGAACTGACCCAAGCAAGAAGGGTAAAAGACCCTTGTGGGCGAAGTAACGTTCCATGGAAGCATGCCAAGTTGAATAGTTCCCTCTCCCGGTGAGAAGTGTCGGAGGCTGTAAGGTGATCCTACAATGCTCAAGTCTAGAAAGAGCACTCTCCATGATGAAAAATGCAAGATGCACAAAAGTAAGACGTCGGACTCGGCCGATAATGCGTCTGTGTGTGAGAGCCCAAGAGTACAAGCAACCCCCCAGAATGTGGCACTTTATAAAAGTAGTGCGTTTACAAAATTGGCAATGCCATCACGTAAAGTGTGAAAAATCATGCAACTTTGACTAAGGAAGTGCTCAGAAACGAGCAGCGAGTCAAAAGTTATGGCATTAAAACGATTCCCGCAACTGATGGAAAAATACACTAGATGCTTTGCAAACGCATTAAAAAGTACACGAGATGGGTGCAAAGGGTATCGTGTGGGTACTCGTTAGAAACGGCACAAAATTTTAACAAGGGTTTGTTTTGACTACGAGGGGGGGTTAGCCTCTTGCCAACCCCGGACCTCGCCCTCTGTCTTTGACGCTCGTAGGAGGGTTGATAAAACAAGCCAAAAACAACCTAAAAAATTAATTACAATGCCGATTACAATGAAATGTTTTTTTGAACACCTTAAAACATTAAAAAGGTGGTGGAAAGGAGGTGGGCCCACGTTGCCAAGCCAGGTGGTGGAAGTTGTTGGACCGGCTGTGCTAGTGTTCCAAGGCAAGATCCACGTAAAAACCGTTGCAGGATTGAATGTATGCCACGTACTCCGAGGGTTGCGAGTTTGTAATCGCCATGTGGAGTGGGTAAAGTGTGCGGGGGGTCTGCCAGAGTGGGTAGGAGGCTGCGAGTGGAGCGCTGGGTGTATAGACAGAGATCTCGCAACGAGCACGAGGGGAAAGCAAACCGGGAACTCATTTTTTCAAACAGCCGTGAAGACCCCAAACCGCCAAGGAGACCGCTACCAGAGTCACGTGCAGTGTTTGAACAAAGAAAAGGAAGAACCCACTGGAGAAACTAGATTCCAATGCAGGGCTCTAAAAAAATGTCCAACAGAGAATGTCCACGTTTTGATGGAATAAGGAATTAAATGGTGAATAGACCAAGTAGGTGAGGTTGGTGCAACCGTCCAGGCAGGAGGCTTGGCAAGGAGTGAGTGGTAATAGTTTTAGGATGATGTGCAGAGATCTTCCGGCGAGTAGAGCAAACGCATCTCGATCTAGCAAAGCACGTCAAAGAGCCAGCAAGTGCGCAGCTCAAAACTCACGATCAATGGCGTGAAGGAGTGAAGCACGTAGAGGAGTCGAGCTCATCCAAGCACAAGTCCATGGAACAGTGCAAGAAACACTGAAACAACCAACCATGAGCCAAAGCAATGGACCTTGAGTCAATACTGAAGGTTTGCAGACACGAGCACGAGTTACAAGCTTAGAGCATATACTTCCATAAGAAACCCGAGCTGGAGTCAAGGTTGTTACGGTTGCTCAAGTAGGTGCAAGGAAAACGTACTCAAACAATGCAAGCCACAAAAAACAGTGCCAGACCATCCAGAACGAGCCAAAAAATGAGTCGAATGGTGTAGAAGTCGATGCAAGGCTGAGTGTATCAATAAGGCAGTGAGCTGTTTGGACAACCCAGAGAACTGGGACCAAGTTGGTCCTTGAGAGGCTCTCCCAACCATAAAAAAACTCGAAACTAGCACCTTAAACCTGCAAAATACCGAAACTTAAACACGACCAAACAAACCACGATCAAACCCATGCAAGAGGTATGGCACCCAAATCAATGCAAGAAGAGCACGGTCGGAATTTCCATTATGATACATGCAACGAGATTTGGATATCACGCCGGAAGCTGGAAAACACGCATAGAAACGCCAATGAGTGCATGGATCCACAAGATCCTCTCTGATACCATGAAAGAGGGTACGAAACCCCACAAGCGAGGATTACGAGGGATGACGTGCACATCAACAGACGTGCGAACGACAGTGTGAAGAGATCTTGGGAGGTGCGAGCATCAACTGAATGTGCATGCAAAGATTTGAAACACGGGCGGAACCTGGTTAAGCCATAAAACTCTCCTCTATCTCATAGATCAAATATGGTGTACATATAGGAGGTCTTTGAGTAACCCCAATGCTACAATCATGACGACTCGAGTAAAGAGGGGGAGTTACATTCCCATAATAAAGTGTAACTCCCAATGACGCATATGATGCACCGACGCATTGACGCACTAACACGTAAGAGAATCTCATAATGACCCTTAAATGACACATGGACCTATGATCTCACCTAAGTCAAATGACTCACCTAATGATGTGGAAAATAATACACACCAAAACCGTGGACGTTGGAAGCTTTTTGGAAGGGGCCCCATGGTTTTAATATCCTAGTTTTGCGTTGTGGGGAAATTTTTGGATAGGGCGACTCAAAGGAAAAAAGTAACTATAGTTACTTTTATGTTAGTGGCCCCTCCATGGAATGAAATGCGCCTAGGGTTATGGGGGCTCATTTGCCAAGGAAAAGTATATAAGGATAAGGGGAAGGAAAGAAAAGACACTTTTTGTCGCATAATTTTAGCCTCCTTCATGTATAGCTACCGCTATCGTGCTTCTACAATTTGTGAGTCAAATCCCACAGGGACCCTAGCTTCGGTGGTGAGAGACTCGTCCCTAGCTAGCAGGGAATTCTTCGGTAGTGAGAGATCTACCCTAGTTTGTCATTTTGGAGCCGCTTCTTGGGCCGTGCTATAGAGATATTACCAAAGGGTTCAAAGGAAGGGTTTTGAGGATTTTCGGGGCATTTGAGGAAGATAATCAGTGGGCTCCGGATCAGATTCACGACAGCCATTTGGGCAGGGCGTGGCAGCTCGTTGAAGGCACCTCCATCATTTACCGACCCCTCTTCCAAGCGTGGTAACTTGTAGCCTTTATTTGGGGGTTTTCCAGATGACTTTTTCAGATCTGAAGGTGGAAATATTATTTCCTTTATCTGTCATTGTTATTTCCAAAGACCCATATTTTTGCTATTATATTTAGAGGGTCACGAACCTCTAAAGTTTTCCAGCCACCTAGGGCACGCTGTACTTTTTCTGGCAGCAATATATTATTCCAAAAAATGTTTTCATAGTGTTTATTATTATTATTGCAAGCTTTCCTTAAAATTTCATGCATTGTGGGCAAATATTTTGTGTGATATCAATTTAATACCATTCGCTGTCCCAACTGGACATTTTCATTAAAAATCAGTATTTTACTTTGCTGCAATTTTCTATATTTTGTGCATTTTTAAGAAATATCCTACAAGGGATATTTCAGTGGTATCAAAGTAATTTGTTTCTCCAGCCTGTTGGGATTGAAAGATGGGGGACAGAGACAATGAGGATATAGGGGTAGAGCTGATGAAACAATTGTTCACCAACATGGTAAAGCAGTAGGAGACTACCAATCTCTATTTGAGCCAGCTCACTGGGAGATTAGCACAGGACAGGTCTGATACTCATGTGGAAAGAGGAGAAAATAACAACAGGGGACAATATGGTCAAAGAGGTGAGGGTGGACATTCAGGATAACAATCCCCATTCTTCTACCAGGCCTCTGGGTCTCACGAACCTTCTTTCTTGAAGGATCCGGAAGTTTCACAGGTACGGTAGCTAGGGGATGTTGTAGATGAGGAGTCTTGTTGGGAAAGGTACCAGACCTTAAGTGATGGCTTTCGTGACAACATGCCATTCCAGAATATTGCAAAATGAAGATTGGCAACAGGCCTAGGAGAGATTACCAGGCACAAGTACCAGAGATGCAAAGGAGGTTGGGATAGATTTCTGTTCCACATTTCGATGGTTCTAAGAAGTGTACTACACAGTCTTGGGTGCAGAAGTTGAAGACATACTTCGACTTGAATCCTATGCGGGAGGAAGATGCAATTAAGTTTGCAATCTTACATCTAGAGGGAGATGCTCATGATTGGTGGCATCATGGGTTGATTACACAGGACACATATACATCATGACTTATGCAGAGTTCACAAAGAGGCTAGTGAGCAGATTTGATAAGAGGGACCCCGACAGGTATTTTAGAGAGTTGACTCATCTGAGGCAGACCGGTTCCGTGGATCAGTATATCACCGATTTTTAGAGACTATCGGTCATGGTACCTGATGTTACAGAGATGAGGTTGATTTCCCTATTCACAACAGGTTTGACAGACACTCTCACTAGATTTGTGAGGGCATTTGAGCCTTCTTTGTTGCATGAGGCTATTAGGAGAGCTCGTGACTTGGAGTTATCCACTCCTAAGTCAAGGTTTCCACCTCGAGTGCAACCTAAGGGTTTCCCTTCAAGAACCGGGGTTCAGGCCAAAGGTACCTCCACCTAGGAAGGATACAACCTGGAGACCATTCGGAGCTAGTGAGGACAAGGAGGAATTGAGGCGAAAGAAACTATGTTTTGATTGCCGCGCACCTTGGGTCCCAGGACACGATTGCAAGGGTAGAGGGAGGGCCCAATACATAGAGGTCTTTGAGGAGAGTGATGGTGACGAGGAGTTGAACACACAACCATTAGAGGATGATGATGATGAGGTAGCAGAGATAATGCGTGGTGCAGGATAGCGAGACTTTCCCCAGGAGACTATCGCCACCTTGTCTAGTACCCCGAGGTACAAGGCATTCAGAGTTAGGGGAGTTTTACAGGGACAACGAGTGGTGGTACTCATTGATAGTGGGGCAACCCACAACTTTATTGATGCCTCATTGGTTGAGAGGCGGGGGTTACAGACAGAGGAATTTGAGGGCTTCAACGTGGTTGTAGCCAATGGAGATTCTATGAGATGCACACGACGGGTTCCCCAATTGAGCATCACGATGGGTAACTATACAGTTACCAATGATTTCTATATTGTTGGTATTGGAGAGACCAACATAGTGCTTGGGGTACAGTGGCTCCATTCCCTTGGTGAGTTTGAACTAACTTCCAGATGATGGAGCTGAAGTTTAAGTCCGAAGGGAGGAATGTGATCTTGAGGGGCTTATCTTCAGGGGCACCCCGAGTTGTTACGGCCAAGAGGATCGAGAGGATCTATAGGCACGACGAGGTGGATTGGGCAATACACTATTTGGTTTTGACCAAGAAATCAGAGGAGGGACAACAACAGTACCATGTGGATATACAGGGCCTATTGGATAGACACAGTGTCCGTGTTTGGTGACATACCTCCAGGCATACCTCCAGATAGGGGATTTGAGCATGTGATTGAGCTCGAGGATGCTAGACCGGTGGTCACTTCTCCTTACCATCACCCCAAACGGTTTAAGGATGAGATCGAGAAGACTATACAAGAGCTCATGGATATGGGGCATATTAGACCGAGTTCCAGCCCTTTTGCTTCTTTGGTGGTTTTGGTGAAGAAGAAGGATGGGACCCTGCGGATGTGTATGGACTACCGGCCTTAAATAAGAAGACAATAAAGAACAAGTATCTCGTACCATGCATTGATGAGTTGCTGGACGAGCTACATGGTGTAATCTATTTTTCGAAAATAGATTTGCGTTTTGGATATCATCAGATCAAAGTCAGGGAGCAGGATGTGCATAAGACAACATTCAGATGCCATTACGGTCACTTTGAATTCTTGGTGATGCCTTTCGGATTGTCTAATGCTCTAGCTACATTCCAGTCTTGCATGAATCATGTGTTCAACCGCCACTTGCGGAAGTTTGTATTGGTTTTCTTTGATGATATTTTAGTCTACAACAGGACATGGGAGGACCATATCAGGCACCTAGGTGAGATATTGGGATATTAGAAGCTAATTCGTTATATGCGAAAGCCTCTAAGTGCGAGTTCGGCATGACCGAGCTTCTTTACTTGGGATATGTAATTGGTGGGGGTACAGTGAAGGTGGATAGAGGGAAGATATGGGCAATCCTGGATTGGCCACCACCTAGGACATTGACACAATTGAGAGGATTCATGGGGTTGTGCACATACTACTGGAGGTTCGTGAAGAATTTCTCTCGGTTGGCTACTCCATTGACCAATTTGACCAAGAAGGGGGCTTTTGCTTGGTCAGACGCAACACAACAAGTTTTTGATCACCTCAAGGAGGTGATGAGTTCGTGTCCCATCCTCGCATTACCAGACTTCTCCCGCCCATTCATTCTAGAGTGTGATGCATCAGGAGAGGGTGTTGGGGCAATTCTCATGCAGGATAGGCATCCCATCGCCTATGAGAGTCGGAAATTGAAACCCGTGGAGAGAGGGTATTCAATTTATGATAAGGAGATGTTGGCCATCATGCATGCCTTGGCCAAGTTCAGACAGTACCTTGTGGGCAGCAAATTTGTGGTTCATATGGATCACAACAGTTTGAGGTTCTTCCTAGGACAGAAAGAGCTCAACGATCGCCAACAAAGATGGGTGAACAAGGTGCAAACCTATGACTTTGACATAGAGTACACTAGAGGTAAGAATAATATTGTTGCTTTGATGCTTTATCTAGGAGGCCTTACCTCACTGCTATGCTTAGTTCTATGTCTGAGATTTCAGCGGATTGGAAGGCTCATATACTTGTTGAGTACTCCAAAAACTAGTTTGCCTGTGAGATCATGGATGGTATTATACAGGACGACCGATACAGAGTAGTGGATGATCTCATTTTCTACAAGGATAGGATTTTCCTTGTACTAGGATCCAAAATGAAGGAGAAGATCCTTCGTGTAGTACATGATACACCACTAGCTAGACATCCTGGGTATTTCAAAACATACAGGTTCATCAGGGAAAGATTTGCATGGAAGGGAATGAAGGATGATGTCCTTAATCATGTCAGAGAGTGTATGGTTTGCTAGCAAACCAAATCCAAGCATTCTTTCCCAACAGGATTACTTCAGCCTCTCCCCATTCCCGAATAGAAATGGGAAAGCATATCTATGGACTTTATCACTGGGCTTCACTTAGTACATGGGCATAATGCATTTATGTTGTAGTTGATCGGTTAACTAAGTATGCTCATTTATTTTCCCTACCCAAGGGGCACGAGGCAGTGGATGTGGCCCGGATCTTCTATACCAATATTTTTAGGCTACATGGGTTGCCTAAAAACATTTTCAGTGACATGGACAAGATCTTCATGAGCACCTTTTAGCAGGAGATATTCAGACTAGCAGGTATAGAGTTGACCCCTAGCACTAGCTACCACCCACAGACAGATGGGTAGACAGAGATAGTCAATAAGTGGATAGAAGGCTACTTGCGGAATTATGTAATAGGACACCAACAGGCATGGATTAAATGGTTACACATGGGCGAGTACTACTACAATACCACCTACCAGATGAGCATAGGTATGACCCCTTTCCAAGCCTTGTATGGGTACGACGCCAGGACATTTGTAGATTTGGTATTACCAGATAGCCAAGCTCCCAAAGCTCGAGATTGGTTACAGGAGAACCATGATATTCTGAAGGCTCTCAGAGAGAATATTTAGAAGGCACAAAATAAACAGAAGGTATACACAGATCGACACAGAGACAGAGAGGTCTTTTGAGGTTGGGGATCTAGTGTTCCTACATTTACAGACCATATAGGCAGTCCTCACTGAAGCAGAAGGGTGTAGAGAAATTGAAACCACGATTTTATGGTCCGTACCGAGTAGTTCATCGAGTAGGGGCAGTGGCATATGAGCTAGAGCTACCGAGCACAGTAAGATACATAATGTCTTCCATGTTTCATGCCTTAAGAAGGCACTCGACCGCATATTGTACCATCTACAGAGTTACCGCCACTAGATGAGGAAGGGAAGTTGGTGCTTAGAACTAGAATCCATTATTGAAACGAGACAGAGGGGGCTCAAGAGCAGAGTAATCACCGAGTATTTGGTGCGATGGAAGGGACTGCCACTTGAGGATGCTACTTGGGAGGGGGAGCAGATTTTGCAGCATCCTAATTTGCATTTTCTTGAGGACAAGAAAAATTTGGGAAGGGAGGACTGTAATGTCCCCTTTTTCCTACGCCAAATGGCCCAAGGGCCAAGTCGAGTCCAAAACGTGGTCAAACCTAGGGGGTGTGGATGCTTTGGAAGCTTTTGGGAAGGGGCCCCGTGGTTTTAATATCCTAGTTTTGCGTTTGGGGTCACTTTTGGACATGGCGACTCAAAAGGAAAAAAGTAACTATAGTTACTTTTATGTTAGTGGCCCCTCCATGGAATGAAATGCGCCTAGGGTTATGGGGGCTTGTTTGCCAAGGAAAAGTATATAAGGAGACGGGGAAGGAAGAAAAGACACTTTTTGTCGCATACTTTTAGCCTCCTTCACATGCACTGCTGTTGTCGCACTTCTATAGCTTGTGGAGTCAAATCCCATAGGGACCCTAGCTTTGGTGGTGAGAGACCCGTCCCTAGCTAGTAGGGCATTCTTTGGTAGTGAGAGATCTACCCTAGTCTGTCATTTTGGAGCCGCTTCTTGGGCCGTGCTACAGAGATATTACCAGAGGGTTCAGAGGAAGGGTTTTGAGGATTCTCGGGGCATTTGAGGAAGATAATCAGTGGGCTCCCGGATAAGATTCGCGATAGCCATTTGGGCAGGGCGTGGCAGCTCGTTGAAGGAACCTCCATCATTTACCGACCCCTCTTACAAACATGGCGACTTGCAGCCATTGTTTGGGGGTTTTCTAAACGGTTGTTTCAGATCTGAAGGTGGAAATATTATTTCCTTTATCTGTCACTGTTATTTCCAAAGACCCATATTTTTGCTATTGTATTTAGAGGGTCATGAACCTCTAAAGTTTTCTAGCCACCTAAGGCACGCTGTACTTTTTTCAGCAATATATTATTCCAAAAAAATGTTTTCATGGTGTTTATTATTATTGTTGCAAGCTTTCCTCAAAATTTCATGCACTGTGGGCAAATATTTTGTGTGATATCAATTTAATACCATTCACTGTCCTAGCTGGACATTTTCAATAAAAATCAGTAGTTTACTTTGCTGCAATTTTCTATATTTTGTGCATTTTAAAGAAATATCCCACAAGGGATATTTCAAGTTTGTTATAGGGGTTATTCTAATTAATTAACTTTTAACATTAATCATGCAATATCATAATAACACATTAATACTTGAAACTAGTGATAACAATATGCTACAAGTTCAAATACACAATAGGAGAGATGCACATAGCCATATAGAGTGATACATGAGAGATTTGGATGCACATAATGGACAATACGAGAGTATTGAACCTAGAGATGCATCGTTCCTAAGATCGCAACTAGAAAATGTCCTGTATGTAACCGTAGATCTCTACTAGGATTAGTTGTATGACCTTGGAAATGTTGTATGGTCTTGGACGATTATGCAGGATCTTGGACCTACTTGGAGTGGGGTTGTGTAACTTTTTTATGTCCTTTGATAGTTTGGAAATACATGTCGATGTCAAACCCTAATTGTTGCATTGTCTTGAAAAAAATTGACATCAATTGAACCAAAATCAAATTCTAACCATGGGTGAAAGACCCTGCAAGAAAGTTAGTGTTTGGGTTGAATTGTAATGTCCCCTTTTTCCTATGCCAAATGGCCCAAGGGCCAAGTCGAGTCCAAAAGAAAATAAAAGAGGGAGGAATGGGGGGCGACATTGCATTGTCGTAAAAACTTCTTCTTTCTTCGTAGCAATATGATCGGTGGTTCTAGTTTTTCCAAGCCACATCATCGACAAACCCATTTCATTACCCCCAGGAAAAGCGGTTTTAAAGAATCCTCCTTTGCCATCACCAAGATTGCATGTTTTAACCATATCAACTTGATGTTTTTACTAAGGCGCTTTTAAACAACAACATGCCTTGCATCAAATTCAGGATTTTATTTTTCGAGCGGATGCCTCGAATATTCGCCTTATAGATATCGAGTACTCCCACTTCCGTTGTAGCGCAATGCATTCCCGCTTTGAAATTCATGGTATTGTTGGTAGTTCTACTTGGGAAGAAAAAAAAGCAGCACACCAAGTTTTTAATTGTCAAACAACCGGGATAAAAAAATGTATTAGCCGTCGATTTCAACACAATATATCCAAACAACATCCAAGCCATGCATTCCACGATGGTTGTCGGAATCAAAGAAAGCCTCGATCCCATTAGAACGCCTTCGGCGTGAAAAATAATCTATGTGGTCTATTGCTCAAGCCATTTATAAGCCTATTCAAAATTTGGCAAAGTTTAAACCACACCAACATTATTTGTCAAAACTAAATTTGGAGTAGCATGACCTCGTGAAGACTTTGGTTCCATGCCTTTTGGGCGTCATTGTTCTCCTCCACAGGGAGGAAGAGCAAAGAACATCAATGGATGCCGACAGCGAGCTTGTGAGACCATCAAATAACCAAGGATGGTCGCTCAAGTAACAACAAGCTAATCCTCCCACAATAAATGCAAAGTTAGATGAGTAGGATACCGCTAACATATTCTCGTGGAAATAAGGTGTCTCAACCTTGTTTGGTTTATTTAGTTAATATTTTCCTACAGCCGTTTTGCATTGTTGGTGCTCCAAAAATAGAAATAAGAGTTGTCAAAATATTCCCATATGATAGTATATCGTGGAAGGGCTATTTTTAGAGATATTATGACATCTATAAGGGTCAAAAATAGGGAGAATATTGTGGACGTGAGAGCCTAATTTTAGACCGAAATCTTGCTCTTTAATGCAATCCACCTCATGAGAGGTTTGACACATGGTTTTGTAAACCATAGATGGTTTCTTGTATAACCGGAGGTCTATAAATTGAAGGCTTGGAGAAGCAATTTGTGTGGTGAGTTTTGCAAGTACTTGTAATATTGGAATCCTCCTAGAATTGTTTCTGGTGATACTCCTGTAAGAAACTTGCTCTACAAGTGTATGTAATCTTGTTATTAGATTTGAAATACATTGAGTGGGCTTTTGGAGTGTGGGGTTTTTTATCGAAAGGATTTTCCCCACGTATATCTAGTGTTTGTGTTAATTGTTTATTTTCTTGTTATGAATGTGTTGCTGAAATTTTTGTAACTGTTTTATTATGTTTAAAGTTTTGCATAATATCTCTCCTCAAGATTAGCATAGGAAGTTGTTCCGCTACTCTAATTTCCTAATAAGTGGTATCAGAGCTTGATCACCTTTGGTTTCAGTTGTGGGTTGTTGGGTTTTTTGTGCTAATCCGGGTTTGAGTGGGAGCTTGTGCAGAGGATACTTTGTTATCTGGTTGCGATATTTTTCAAATGGCAAACACATCTGGAGAGGATTGAGGTAGAGAAGTTTTCTGGCACAAACTTTGAAATGTGGAAGTTGAAGATGGAAGATCTGTTGGTTCATCGGGATCTATGGGATGCGGTGGATGAGAAGGTCCATAGGCTTACGGATCTTGTTTTGGCTGCAACATATGATGTAATGGATAGAAAAGATAAAGGTCTTATTAGACTATGTCTTGCAGATTTGATCCCGATAAATGTCCATGAAGAATCCACTCCTGAGAAGCTTTGGGAAAATTTGGGTGAGATATACCAAGCAAAGTCTCTAGTAAATAAGATTTTCTTGAGGAGGAAGTTGTATTCCTTGAGAATGGAAGAAGGTGAACAAATATTTGAGCATCTGAAAACATTCAATACGTTGGTGACTCGGTTGAGCTCGATTGGGGTTAAGATGGACGAAGAAGAAATGTGTCAAATTATGTTGGTTTCGTTGTCGACTCATCGGACAACCTAGTCATGGCCATTAGGAGCACTTCAGTCACTCTGAAGATGGAGGATGTTGTTGGTTCTCTACTCTCCGAAGAGATGAGAAGGAAGGTCTCTCTAAACGCCAAAGAGGCTTTGAGTGTTCGAGGAAGAACAAAAGAACGAGGCAAAGATGAGAAGAAGTGTGGCCATTCTAAGAATAAGGGGAGATCAAAATCCCCTAGTAAGTCCAAGGCAATATGTTGTAATAGTGGCAAATCTGGACACTTCAGAAGGGAATGCAAAGAAGAAAAGAAAAGAAAAAGAAAAAGAAGAAGCATGATTTTGATTTTGAGTCCGAAAAGGAAGATGGAGATGCCTTTATTGCAGCTTTGGCCACTCGTGTAGGTGATAATGCATGGTTGATAGACTCAGGTGCATCTTTCCACATGACTCCTAACAAAAATTGGTTTAATAAGTATGAAAACTATGTTGGTGGTAAGGTGTATTTGGGTGATAATTCTTTCCTTGAAATTGTTGGTCGTGGTAGTATTCAGGTGAATTTTTCTAATGGTAGAATTAGAAGATTTGATGGTGTCTTGCATATCCCAGGACTAGCAAGAAATTTATTATATGTTAACAAACTAATAGATGCGGGTGTGCATGTACAGTTTTCTGGAAGCAGGTGTGAAAATGGCGAGAGTTGCTATGGTGATAGCAAGAGGAAGTAGATTGGGTACATTGTACCAACTTGATGCATGCGCGGTTGAGTGCAATAGCACTTCGGATAAAACCAAGCCAAAACTATTTCATTTGAAAAGGGTAGGGTTTCCTCCTCTGCGGATGGTCGTGGCTTCTAGGTACCCAAGGGTGCTCTGTCTACTGAATCAAAATTACACAGAGAAGACCATGTTATGGCACCAAAGGCTTGGCCACATTAGAGAGAAGGGTTTAAAAGCCCTGAAAAATAAGAACCTCGTTGAGGGGTTGAATGATTGTAATTTGGAGTTTGATTTCTGCTAGCATTGTATTTATGGAAAACAGAACCGCGTTCAGTTTTACTCGTCTACTCATAAGTCTTCATGTATCTTGGATCTAATCCATTTGGATGTATTTGGTCATGTTAAGGTTGCTTCTATTGCTAAATCAGTTTATTATGTTACTTTCATTGATGATTTTAGTAGGAGAACATGGGTATATTTTTTAAAGAGTAAATATGAAGTTTTTAGTTGTTTCAAGGAATTTAAGGCTATGGTTGAAACTCAAACTGAGAAGAAAATTAAGTGTTTGAGATATGATATTGGCGGTGAGTACTGTTCTACAGACTTTGATAGATTTTGTACAGATTGCGGGATTAAAAGACAAAAGACAACTTCGTATTCTCCAGAGTAGAATGGAGTTGTAGAAAGAATGAACAGAACGTTGATGGAGAAGGCTAGGAGCATGTTGATTGGAGCTGGTCTAGAAAAGAGGTTTTGGGCTGAAGCTATTACCACTTTGCTTGTTATTTGATAAATAAATATCCTACATCAATCGCTTGTTGATAAAACACCAATGGAGGCGTGGTTGGGGAAAAAGCCTTCAATTAGACATCTGAGAGTTTTTGGCTATGAGGCATATGCACATGTGCCTAAGGAGAAGAGAACAAAGTTGGATTCTAAGGTTGTCAAATGTATCTTCATCGGCTACGGCTATGGTGTGAAAGGATACAAGCTTTGGGACCCTGTTGCACAAAAGGTAATACACTCCAAAAGTGTTATTTTTAGAGAGATTAAATCTTTCCTTGTTAATTTTCAGCCAGAACAACATAAAGAAAATGAACAAAAAAAGGATGTGGTTCAAATTCCTTCTACACCTGAGAAAGTTGAATCGAGACCCCAAAATAGATAAGAAGTTGAGGAGAGCTCACCAAGCTTTGAATCTTCAGAAGAGGAAGAAGAGGAGGAAGAAGTGGAAGAATCTCCACCTCAGCTTGTTCGAAAGTCTACAAGGCAAAGGCAACCACCTGAAAGGTATGGGTATTCTCCTGATGATTGGAAGTGTATATTTGCTTTGAGTACTAACATTGATGAACCGAGATCTGTATAAGAGGCTTTGGGTATGAATGATACAAAGTTCGACAAATAGCCATGGATGAAGAGATGACAACCCTTAAAAAGAATGATACGTGAGACCTTATACCATTGCCTTAAGGTCGGAAACTTGTTGGATGTACATAGGCGTTTAAGAAAAAGATTGGTTCAGATGGAAATGTTGAAATGTATAAGGCACGATTGGTTGCGAAGGGTTACTCTCAAGTTGAGGGTATCAATTATGGTGATATATTTTCTCATGTTGCTAAAATGACATCCATTTGGTTTTTATTATCTATTGCAATGCTTATGGCCTAGAGGTTGAACAAATGGATGTGAAAACTGCTTTCCTTCATGGTGATTTGGAGGAAGAAATCTATATGACACAACCAGAGCACTACATGGTGAAAGGTAAAAGCAAGATGGTTTGTAAGTTAAAGAAATCCTGTATGGCCTTAAACAAAGTCCGAGGATGTGGTACCCGAAGTTTGATTCATATGTGTTGAGTTTGGGGTGTGTGCGGTCTAAATCGATCACTTTGTGTATATTTAAAATCTGATGGTGATTGTTTCATGGTAATTACTTTATATGTTGATGACATGTTTTTATTGGGAAAGGTAAAGGTTTGATTGCACTTGAAATCTCAAAGGCGCTCTGCGAAATTTGAAATGAAAGATCTTGGTGCAACAAAACACATACTTGGGATGGAGATTAGAAGAGATCGTGAGAACAGAACGCTATGGCTTGGCCAGAGTAAGTATGTCCGTGCTACTGCTTTGCAAAGGTTCAACATGCAGGATTGTAAACAACTTTGTGTTCCTGTTACTTTGGGAATGAAGCTCTCCATTTCACAATGTCCTTCATCCCCATCGGAGATGGAAGACATGAGCAGAGTGCCTTACCAGAGTGCAATTGGAAGCTTAATGTATGTTATGGTCTGTATAAGACCAGACATTGCCCAAACAATGGGAGTTCTTTCTTGTTTTATGCCTGATCTCGGAAGAGTGCATTGGAATGCGAAAGCAAGAGGGTCTTCGGATATTTGGCAGAGTACATCAAAGCACTCTATATGTTTTCATGGCAGAGGAGATCAACATTCCCTAGGTATTCATGGTTTTGTGGATTCAGATTGGGCCGGTGATATTGATAGCAGAAGATCCACCAATGCATATGTGTTTACTCTTAATGGTGGTGCAATCAATTGGATGAGCAAGCGACAGGCTGTGGTCGCTTTGTCCACTACTGAGGCAAAGTACATGGCAACTACTCATGCCTGTAAAGAAGCCATTTGGCTGAAGTGTTTGTGTTCAGATATTGGATTGAAACAGGGTGCAGTTACAATGTATTGTGATAGTCAGAGCGCAATCTGCCTTGCAAAGAACCCGACTTTTCATGCTAGGACCAAACACATTGATGTTCAATATCACTTCGTGAGAGATATGGTCGAGGATGGCAGGGTGAAGCTAGAAAAGGTAGAGACAGTTGCGAATGTTGCAGATGCATTAACTAAGCTCGTGAGCACAACAAAATTTAGGTGGTGTTTCGAGTCTATGGGCCTCTTGGCCCCTAGCAATTGATCCATGATGGTATCTTTCCCTTGGCCCTTGCAAGGTATTTGACAAGTGGGAGATTGTTGGAAATAAGGTGTCTCAACCTTGTTTGGTTTATTCATTTAAGATTTTCCTACAACTGTTTCACATTGTCGGTGCTTTAAAAATAAGAGTTGTCAAAAGATTCCCATATGATAGTATATCATGGAAGGGCTATTTTTAGAGATATTATGACAGATTTTGTGACATCTATAAGCGTAAAAATAGGGGAGAATATTGTGGACGCGAGAGCCTAATTTTAGACCGAAATCTTGCTCTTTAATGCTATCCACCTCATGAGAGGTTTGGCGCATGGTTTTGTAAACTGTAGATGGTTTCTTGTATAACCGGAGGTCTATAAATTGAAGGCTCGGAGAAGCAATTTGTGTGGTGAGTTTTGCAAGTACTGTGTTATTGGAATCCTCCTAGAATTGTTTCTGGTGATACTCCTGTAAGAAACTTGCTTTGCAAGTGTATGTAATCTTGTTAGTAGATTTGAAATACATTGAATGGACTTTTGGATTGTGGGGTTTTTTAATCCGAAAGGATTTTCCCCATGTATATCTGGTGTTTGTGTTAATTGTTTATTTTCTTGTTATGAATGTGTTGCTGGAATTTCTGTAACTGTTTTATTAAGTTTAAAGTTTTGCATAATATCTCTTCTCAAGATTAGCGTAGGAAGTTGTTCCGCTACTCTAATTTCCTAATATATTCTGCAGCGGTGTAACAAGACAAGATATATAGTTCTGAGTTTTTAATAAGAAACACACACTATATTAAAAATTTGAATGATGGATTAAAAAGATTGAATAAACAAGCAAGTATACAAGTGAAATATCTTTGTGAACAAGCAAAAGGTCTTTTCTGTTGATGCTGAAGACCAGACAGGTTGTTCATGACACATATAGACAAAACTGTTAGAGCTCATCTTGAAAATAGTGATCATGTATTGCAGGACTACACAAATGCTCATTCCTTACTTGAATTTACCAAAGATTAGTCACAAATCGACCCAGAAGACAGTTGCAAACAATTTCCTTATTACTGTTATGCATTGTTCTGCAAATAAAATTAGCTTTCCAGCTTATCCACACCCTAGGCTGCTAGTTGTCAAAGGAAACCATAGACTCTAATATCTTCTGCTCCATGCTATAACTTGTGCGTCTTGACTTGTTCAACTTTTTGGTGGTAATATATATTTTTCCTCCTCAAATAAAGAAAGGCCTTCTCTACCAAATTCGAACAGTAAAGTTCTGCAGGACAGAAGAATCTTAAAAATTCTTGGGACTGTCATCCAATTGAGCTTCGTCTTCTATATCCACTTCCAAAATTTCCTGTAATCATCCATATTAAGATGTCAAAATGATAACCTCCATCTACCTAAACAGCATAATCAATAACAGTCCTCCACAGCACCAATTATGGGGAATTTGTGTGGCAGGGTATAAGTTAAAACTCTTTCAAATCCTTGAGTGTTTATATCTAATACTATGAATAGACAAGAACGCTCAAAGCATCTATAATGAGCTTAAGGTAGTAGAAATATAAAACAATCACACACAACACGGCAAAATGTGGAGCAACAGCTAGCTAAAAGAGTACGACCCAATGTTTGATATTTTTATTCTTAAGAAAACATTTTCTTATCTTCTGTGTCTAAGAATGCCATTGTTAGGATTGGCCTGGGCTAAGGGGAGCTGGTGATGGTATTTTTGGGGTTGGATATTGGCAATTGCTATTCATAATGCCTAAAGCTATCGAGCGACTTGTAGAGCTGATAAAACTGGCAAGGCTGGTCTCTGAAGAACATTTGGATGTTGTGTATGAGTGACCATTTGCCACTTTATGATGATCATTGTCTGAGATGGTGTTGGTTAAGCTTATAGATCTAAGGTAAGTATTAAATAGTGTAATAGAGATTATCCTAGTAGTAAGAGGAAGTGACACTGCCCATTTACAAGAACAGGCAAGAGTTTTCTAGGGAATTTTGAATTAGCATGATTCAGGAAGAACTTCATAAATTGAAGAATATACTAAATAAAAACTTGACTAGAAACCTTTCAATAGTCAAGTTGTAGATATGTTTAGAAATTTTCTAGAGCTATTCCATACACAGTCTGGCATGTGAAGTGGTATTGTATATTACTAGATTCTATGTAAAACAGAGGAAAATGGAAAAGTAGTGCAGAGGAACTTTAAACATAGGGGACTGTTTTTCCAAAAGTCATAAAGTTATCCACAAATTTGATCTAATAGTGTTGCAAATGTAGGTGACTTCAAATAAAGAAAATTAGAAAGAAAGAACTGTATTAATGTTCACAAATGACCAGAGTAGGTCAATGAGACCAGAAAAGTGTAACTAGTTTAACATACGTTTTGATCTAGTCTCCAAACTCAGAGCTAAAAGGGTAAATTGAAATATATAACCTTAAGAAATGCAACCACTGGAGAAAACCGTGGCAAGTTTTTGATCAATGTTTTGCATATGTACCAGAAACTAGAAACGGAGAAACGTGACAACAACAGAAACATTACAAGAAATACATTGATCAGAAACTTCAGTTTTTTCCCAAGAGTTATCTCTCTGTTCATATGGACTGTGAAAATATTATAGATCTCAACTAAAACCTTTCCACATAGCCTGGGAAAAGCATACAATCTATCTTTGACTACTCTGTATTCAAAAATGTTCATGGTCTGTATAAACGCACTTACAGGTATTCGCTTCTGTAAGTAAGTACCAAGCCTTGCCAGGACCGTGGATCTTTTGTGCCAGAACCGGCCTTTTAAACGGAGCTTCACAAAGGGGCCATCTAGCTCTGCAAGCTCTACAGTACCTATAAACCTTATGAATGGTTAAAAAACCTACATAAATCCAAAACCCGTTTGGTAAAATAACTGTCAAAGGCAAAAACAAAAATGGAAGCACCTGTGATACCCACAGCAGGATCAAAAAGCTGCATGAACTGGTACACCACAACATCTAATATATCATCAAACAAATGGTGCCCAAATCCCTTGATTAGCCCAAAGATAAAAGAGAAAAATTTAAAATATATTTGTTATTGAGATGAACCCACCTCGGATTTGGCTTCAACGAGGACTTGATTGACGTTCTCTTCTGTTAAATCCAGTGGTTGTAGCTGCCCGGCTGTGGCTAAAATAGTATTTTTACGAAATCTCAGGCTTATCGGCTTCTGCTTTAGAGATAAGTTACAAACATTGAATTTGCTGAGAGTGAATGCCTTCTTATTAAAACAACACACAGGCTGAAATAGCCTCTGGGCAAGAGGAACCATTCTCAACATAGAAGCAGGGGCTCCCTGGATACAGAAGGAGGAGCCCATTTATGGGTGAGGATTTAGTGGCACAGGGAGAAATAAACTTAGCCTGTGGAAAATTTACCTTTAAGGATAAGCTTCATAAATTTTGTCGCGATCAGTTCAATCCTAGACACCAAAATCGGGTTCCTAGGAATTTATTGGTTGTTGAATTGAATATGTATTTGTTTATTATTAGTGCAAATTGAGTTTTATTCGTGTATGTTCTTAACTATTTATGGTTCTTAATTATTATTCTCTCTCCTCTAAAATTTTTGTTGATTGAATTTCATTATTTAGAGCATTCATTAAGCTTAAAGTATGTTTTATTTGTGTTTGAATTTCATTAGAACATTCATTAAGCTTAAAGTATGTTTTATAGTTAACATACATATGGACCGAACCCACCACATTCTGACAGAATACAATGTCAACGATGTTATATAATTTTTTATGGGTTGAGAGGACACACATCATACAACAACAACACAACATGATGCGTACACAACACAGAAACATTAAGATAGCCTTGGTTGAACTACATATTGATTGTAATTAAAACACAAGAAATGTCATGTGACATCAGAATTGACAAATGTTTATTTTATTGAAAATTGGTGTTGCACTCAAATCTACTCAAATACTGTGAGAGAGGTTCGCTAGTGTATCAAATGTGGTGTTGGATACAATTGTAATATGACATCAACTGCAAATTTGTATTTAAAAATATTACTCAATACTTATTTGATCATATCCATCCTCGAAAGATTCTCCTTATTTTCTCCTTGATATGGAATGTATTTTAAGAAGACCTACATATATGTCAAAATATCTTCCCAAATTTGTCACCTCTCAAAAAAATAAAAAAATAATTACGCGAGCTTAAATTGGAGGGGTGCAAGTAATAATTATTGCTCGTGTATCACCTATTCTCCCACAATTACTTGAGCTTAAAACTAAAAAGGGGGCTACAAAATGCTACAAGAATCAGAATTTCGGTTGGCTTCGAACATAAAACTATTGGATTTTTGGCATTTTTTGCCCCACTTAAGCACAAATTGCACTCGTGAATAATGCGAGTGAGATCAAAACGATACAATGGATCACATATAGCACATGTTATTTAGGTCAAAACAATCTGAGCCATGGAATAGGTTGTGACATGTCGGGTTTTAATTCCCGCCTTTTTATTTCCATTAATGTATCCACCGTATCTAGAAAATTAAACATCGTCAAATAAAAATCTTAATGTTGTACAAAAGTAAAACAAAAAACTAACAAAGCTCTATTGAAAATAAAATCTTCTTGTTGCTCATATGTCCATTTCTTCAGAGGGCTCAAATATCAATGATTGTTCTTGCATTTCCCACCGTTATCCAAAATTCCCCGAGGTAATGTTGATAACTTGCATTTTCTCTTGGCTTGGGATTGGATAAATTGGAAAATTGAAAAGAATTGAAAGCGACTTGGAAGGCTTTCACCCTTTGTTTTAGATCTAGCACTTAGCAAAATTTGGGAAAAAAATTGGCCAAAAATAGTAAAAATGGACAAGGTTGGAAAAAGCTGGTCTTGGGATGTCTCACTCCATTTCCCCTAGTTCCTTGGTTCAAGAGATTTCCAAAATTTTGGTTGAATTTGAGAAAAAGGGGGAAATGGCTAAAAACAGATGTATTGCGGTGATCTCGGGGTTAAATGGAACCAAATCGGCCCACCCCGAGTTCCTATAACCTATCGTTGGCTTGATTTGCATTGTTTTGGGGTGACTCTAGTGTTTTGTGGCAAGTTCAACCGTGGCAAACATAAGTGGAAGTGGGTTGAGTGGGGTTTAGTTCTCTGCGAGGCGATGGATTCAATCAACATTGGAGAGGGGTTCATCATGCGGTGAAATAGGAAAATGTGGGCATGATGGGTCCACGAGGAACAGGACAAGCAGGGACTTAGTTCCCGTGGAGGCCGAAAGTCCGCAATACTAAGTGCGGTGAGGCGAGGGTAGCTCGGCGAGCTTGTCGAGCTCGCCGAGCTAAGGAGTGAGCTAGAGCAATGTTGTGTGCGAATGGGCTATGCCTGTGGGGAACTAATGGATGCGGGAACTTGTTCCCCATGGGAACAAGTTCGCCGCGAACCTTAAACACCGAAACAAAGGGGCCCCGAGGGAGTATAGTGCGGACATTTTGGAGATTTCGGGCCCCATAGACCCACCGAACCCTATTCCAAGGCAAACCTAGTTCCTCTGTGCCAAGGCCCAAGCCAAAAAGTAAAGAGAATGGTGGCGGGGGGGATAAAGTGCAACATATAGAAGGAGCATGATCCGGGAAGTTGGTTAAATGGAGAACTATGAGCCCAAGTTCCAATCGTTCCATATAGACTGATATATCTAAAAATAAAAGGAAACGTGGACAATCACATGTGGATGTGACCCTAACAAAGGAACTAAGGCCGAAAATATGGGTTTTTAGCATTTTGGAGCATCCTCGACCCACATGGTGATATCTCGAGCCCCAAGACTCCTTTTTCATTAAATTTATATCATTGGACTTAGAATTCAATGTACTTCATCATGGAAACAAGAAATCGGAAGGTTGGTGGTGGTAGTGGCCCAAAAACATGAAAAATTCTCCCATATCCAAATGATCACTTCCGTGCGCTTCAAAAGCATTTAATGAAGACTTGGGTGTAAATTTCTTCTTCCAAAAGCAAGGGTATATGGAGGCATGAGTTCCGTAGGGATTCCCATCACTTTTGTAGGCTAATTAATGACATTTGTTGGTGGTTGAAGAGGAATTTCAAGCTCCTTCTCTCTTTCTCTCATATATTGTAAAAAGAAACTCATTTTTAGTGGTTGAACATTCTCTATTTTTTCTCCTCTCCTTCTCTACAAGTTATTGCAGGTGTTGTGGGATTCAAACCTTCCATTATGAGCATTTGGCAAGAGATTCATGTTTCTTATCTTGATTATAATGGACTATGTCATCTTTTGAAGCAATAAAAATCAAGTCTTGTAATTAAATTTCAATCCTTCACTGGTGTTTATTGCATTCTCTGGCCTCTACTTTACATTTAAAGGTATTTTGTACATTTTATGATCTTTTGCAAACTCTAAAATGGTTTTGTTTCACTGAAATGGTGTTGTGAATGTGTGTTATAGACTGTGATGTTACAAATATCCTCTCTATCTCCATTTTCCCATTTTCAATCTTGAGAGTGTCCAAACCACCCTTCTCTTAGTGTTATCACCTCCTTTAGTGTAGGATTTTTCCACTCTCATGCATTTTCCTCTCTCCCCGGTCCCTTGAAATCATAGGATAGGATTAGATAGTTGTTTTCCCTTTATTAGGAGTAGTTTTAGCATTATATTAGGAAGAGGAACCAACCTACTCTAGAAAATTATCTCAAATTCATGGTCCCACACCTAGAGATAATTCCATGTTATCCAGTTACACTTATTGCCTAGTCATCTCACTTGTAAGAAAATCAAAGGGTGCTGTAATTTGGTGATAATAATTTTGACACGCCCTATGGGAGAAATAAGTCAATTCTTCCATTTTTATCAAGATTGGATGTGTGTCTTGGTAAGATTATAGCATTTGGATGCTCTGCTGCAACACATCTGGTGACTCCTAGGTTTAGAGTTCACTGGTTTTAGTAACCCATGTATCTCAAATTCATGAGAAGGATCTAAACCAGGTTTAAGACAAGAGAAGAAGGAATATTTGAGTACTTACAGCTATCTACAGGTAGAGGGAGAAGAGGAAGACAAGTTCAGAGATCTCCATCTCCACCTAACAAAACTCTTTTAACACCTCCACCTGGTAGGCCATTCTTATAATCCATTAGAGTTCTTAAACCCATCATAATGGTTGCACAACCACCAAATCCATTTGTTAACTTCACGGGTAGTAGTCCACTTTCCCTCAATGCACAAAATCCAATTCCAAAGTGGCAGCATTGAAAAGTATTCCATATTTCACTAGAGAGAACCACACAACCCCATGTTGATCATATCCAAGACATCAGAAATGTCTATGCTTATCCACGAGATTGCTGATATGGATGTGGAAGTCAAAATTCTAGCCTCTTCTTTCAAAGGGAATGTTTTATAGTGGTTTAGAAGCCTAACATTAGGATCGATTTAGAACCGGGAATGAGTTATGCTCAAGCCTTTGTAATCGGTTCGAGAAAGGGAAGATAATCTATCTCTATTGGAGCAGCTTAACCACAATCAAGAGGACACAAAATGAATAAATGGCTAACTTAAATTTCCAATTCTAGAGAACATGGGATAGGATTCCGGCTCTCGTAAGACCATTTGATGAAGCTACATTTCTCTATTTCCTAAAATCTCAATTCCGATATATTTTTATAATACGATCTATGGGAGGGACAAACCTACTAGAGCCTATTCAATAAATGCGATTAGAGACGAGAATTTCCTAATTCAATCTGGTAAACTTGCACCTAGGCTACCTCTTCCTATTTATCTAGAGATGGGGAATCCTAGTTCTAGCCAAACACCTGAGTTAACCCCTATTCCTACTCCCAGAAATCAAATTTCTAGTGAATCTTCTACCTCTTATAACACCTCAGTTGAACTCCAAAAGGTCATGAAACAATTGCAGAATCTAGGGAACAAGTTGGTGACCATTAAGATGCATCATGCCCAAAATTTCAGACCTTACCAACCTCAATACCAACCAAACAAGCCCTCATATCACCAAATAGACCTCTTTCTCAAGCTACAAACCAAAACCAAGGACAACCTCCCGCTACTAGACCATATCAATTGTATAATCTTAATGCAAACTTCGTACATACATAGATTTGTTCCAAATTAAAATAACCTTTTATAGGATTATGAACGGTGTTTCCCTTGTGGTCAGCCTCATAACCAAACATCATGCTTTAATGGAATGATGGATCAAGCCTTAATGGTACAAAGTGTTGGTGTTTCCTAAGAAACAAATGAAGAAGAAAATCAACAACAAACAAACACACAAGAGGCACCTCATAATGATACTTCACTCATGAATTGCAAGCCGATAATTTCTATGGGATAAATCGTCCTCTCTCTCGTGGGTGTAGTAGCTAACATAAGGTCCAAAAAGAGAGCCATAGAAGAGGGACAATCATCAAATTCAAGTGCTTCTCAACCTTCTATCACACTTCAAGGAGTTAACCACTCAAGCGCAGAAATTCCCAAATTCACAGAATCAACCCAAGATACATGTCACATCAGCTCATGTGCAAGAGAAAGTAATGTCAAACAAAGGGCAACATAAAGACAATCCATCTCCATTCAACATCATTGATCAAATGAATAAAACAAATGTAAGCATCTATATGTGGGATTCATTGACAATTCGGGATAGAGAAATCTATTACAGTGCAACCATGACCACCATGTCCATTTCTAACGAGTCATCCAAAGATCGGGAAAAGGTGCTCACCAATGTAATGCAACAAGAAGGAGGTCAACTAGGTATAAATATGAAACCTCCCCATTCTATGTATCTTTAATCATTGGGAACAATCTAGTACGCAACTGCATGATTGACTCGGGAGTAAGTATCTCGGTGATGCTAAAGCTAATAAAAGACCAATTGGGTCTTAAATATGAACCTGTCTCAAAAGGAGCAAAGCACTTATATGGGATATGAGTGGGAACCATTGGAATCATCAAGGATTAAATATAACTTTGCATGCATGCCCAAATGTTACAGATTCAACAAGACATATCTATGATTGACCTACCACCACTCTTTGCTTTGTGTTTGTCAAGGACTTCACGAATAAAATCAAGGTACCTTTAGCTGATTGGTCCCACATGATTTTCGAAAGAGGTATGGAGCTAAAGATACTATTAAATCTGATCTAATTTCCAACTATCATATCGAGCCTTGCATGCCAAATCCAATCAATGCCAATTACACCATCTTCGACCAAGAAGATTGCTCAAATACTCAGGAAACAGAGACTAAAGTTAGAGGCATTCTAAATTTGACACTTGATGAATGGGCTCACAAGAGGCATGCCTATTATCCATATATGGAGATGGAGGAGGTTGAATTGGGCATCTATTGTCTACATGAATAAAATGCACCTCTTCCCAGCGTCACCAAACCAAAAGACGAAGATGTCAATGAAAACTGGAAATTGTTCTTTGATGTTTCAAGGAGCAAGCAAGGTGCAGGAGGAGGAGAAATGATTGTGTCTCAAAAGGTAAAAAATACTACTCAACTTTCAGGTTCCAGTTTAGTTTTTATAATAACACAATTGAGTATGAAGCACTTATCCATGGATTACATTGGGAAAGAAAGAGAAACATCAAGAACTTGCAAGTTTTTTGGGACAATGAGTTGGTTGTAAATCAGATTAGAGGACCAAATGTTGCTAAGAATGATCTCCTCAAGAGCTATAAACACAAATTATGGGATCTCATAGAGGATTTTGAAGCATTCAATATTGATTCCATACCAAGGAAGAAGAATGAGGCTGCATATAGGTTGCACAAACAATCAAGCAACATTTGACGTTGTTGAGAATGTCAAGAAAGACCAAACATAGCTTCATATCAAAGTGGCAAAGTGAGACCAACTATCCTGACAATAACATGAGTTGTAAGTGTTCCAAAGTGATAAGAAAATAATTAATCTCCTTTAGGAATAAGTTGAATTCTCTTCGAGGAATCGGGACAAATCAGAAGGCAATATCGGGATCAAGTAGTCCAACCGAGAAAAAACAAGCTCCCAAAAGGTCTAGTAACTCTAGAGTCAATCTTCAATCCCGTAGACACCTAGAATTTATCCCAAACAATTTAAATACTTAAATTGCGCTAATTATCCCCTTTCCCGTAAATTGACGACATACTTCAATATAGCACACTTTCTCTTCTATCGTTGTTAATTAACTACATTACGCTAGTTAATTAACCCTTCTATCCAAAGAAATATGCCAATTAACGACCTTCTTAATTAATCCTCCCTTCTATCTAGACTAGTTAATTATTATTAATTAATTAGCCTCCTCTTTCATTAAATCAATAAATCATCATTTATTGGATTAAATTCCTCTCATAGTCTAAATCATTCTAATTATTCCTCTAAAAGCTTTTATAAGCTTGCACACCTATTAATTAATCACTTTGGTTAATTAATAAATCTCCGTAATCTCCATGAGTCACTAAAGGACAAACTAAACTCTCATATGGTCGACTCAACCCTTTCTAAACCTCCCTTATCCACATCTAACCCAACCTCTCTATTATCCCACATGTAAAGGGATGTAGAGATTCTTTTATCCATTGTGCTATATAAAGAGCCCTCCTCCTACACACCTTGATACACTAAAATGAGCATAGAACATATACTATATCCATTTATCATCTTGGAGCATTCTTCCATTAGAAGAGCTAGTTTTCTTCATTTCTTGCATTCATCTTTCCAAGTTTTGAAGTCATATGGAGATATGTCAAATGGTCTTATAGCCATGGATTGACAAGACTCCATTCTTGAGAACCTTGGGATTTCAAGCATATAATCAACTCTTTGATTGCTAGAGATATACATAGGTTCATCTCATTTCATTTAGCATTCAAATAAGAGATAGAAGTTAATTTGTTTCGCATGTTTAGCTTGAAATATTCATTTCATGTTTAAATGTAGAGATGTTGATAAGTTAGCTTTGTTTAAGCTCTTAGATGATGATGCATAGGTTTAGTTTAGCATTGTATTGAAGCTCTTTGGGTGTTAGTTTCAATTCTACTTACATAGCTAACTAATTATTTCATACATTTGGCATGCCCTAGGAATTACTTCATTGTCCTTTGCACTTGATTTCAAGTTTTTGTAGTTAAGTTTCATTTTTGGTTACTAACCCTCTTTTGCACATGTTGATCTAACTTGTTTTTCTTAACTTATTTTGTTGAGTTTGCATGTGTTGAGTCTTCCTTGTAGGTATAAAGGAGGTGAAGTGCTGTCAAAATTGGAATTGATTGGAAAATTTCAAGATTTCTCCATGTTTTCATTTTTAGAGCTTACTTTTTCAACATTCTACATGCTAGTTTTGTCAATTTCTTGAAAATCTTAAATTCTTGAGCATGTAGGTTAGTGTTTGATAGTGCTGAGTATTTTATTTACATATTAATGTGGTGGGTTGCTATCAAAATTGAATCTTGGTGAGAAAATTTCAAGATTTCATCATGTTTTAATTTTTAGAACTTACTTTTTCATCATTCTACATGCTAGTTTTGTCAATTTCTTGAAAATCTTAAATTCTTGAGCATGTAGGTTAATGTTTGATAACGTTGAGTTTTCTATTCATATATTAATGTGATGGGTTGTTGTCAAAATTGAATCTTGGTTAGAAAAAATTGACCGCTTTCTGATTAAGGGACATTTTTTTGACATTTTTGAGTGCATGTCAAGTGCATATCCGTGAGCATAAGAGCATATGCGTAACCCATCTTCCGAAGGCCATAACTTTTTCTCCCAAACTCAAATGAATCCATTTTTTTATGTTGGAAAGATATTGAAGTTAACTATGCAATGAAAACATAAATTTGGGATTTATACTTACAGAAATTGCAGGTTTTCCTTTTATTTTAAAACTTTTCATTTTCTAACATGTCTAATGTTTTGATGAATTTTGTATTTCCATGCTTTACTTGATTCGCACCAAAACTTGTGTATGCTCTTCTCTTGCACATTTTGGTGATTTTGAGAATCAAAAACAACTCTGATGTCTATCTTTTTAAACATTTAGATTAACTTGGAAATTTGATTATTCATTTTGCTTAAGGGAATGAACATTTTACAAAGCATTTTTCTATGGTCCTTTGATTTGAAGTTTTCCATTTCTATATAGTTGGGATAAATTTTGTGTATGCTCTTCTCTTGCACCTTAGGGTGATCTTGAGAATCAAAAATAACTTTAGTCTTCATTTTATAACATTTGGTAAATTAGAAACTTCATATTTCATTTTTGGTTTAAGGGAATGAACATTTATCAAGCTTGTTGTATGGTTCATTGATTGCAAAGCTTTTATTTACTTTTTAGTTGGATTATTTGTTGCGTATTCTCTTCTCTTTCATCCTTGGATGATATTGAGAATCAAAAGAAACTCTTAATCCTCTTTTAAATAATGTGATTTGCTTGGAGAACTACTAACGCTTGAGTGCAGGACCTAAAAATGCTTGTCAAAGAAAGGAGTTCGAAACAAACTTTTCTAACTACACGTGTGTTGTAGGTTTCCAAACGACGAATGACTAAACAAAATTAAGTCTAAAAGATAAAAACACACCACATTCAAAACACTTGATTTGTAGGTTCGGATAAGGGTACGCCCCGTCTGCTTAAAACTAGGACATAACCCCTTTGGCATAAGCCTTAAGCTACAACAATGGGGGTGGTCCTAGGAACCCCAAAGTAGTCCATGCAAGAGGGAACCTTGTGGATGAAACGGGAAGTGCTTCACACAACCTAGTTGACTAGTATACATGTGAGATTTAGTGTCACAAGTTGTCTGTATCGCGACCCCAGTGAGAGTACACGATGGACGCATTTATTGCCCATTGTGCTTGAAGGGGGTAAAGTAAAGCCGAGATACTCCCAAATTAGTCAATGTGAATTTTTGGGTAAATTGAGCTCGCTCTTAGATGACTTGTGACACCTAGTTGAGAGAACCACCTAGGAAGCTATCTTTGACCAAGAGCCAACTTGGACCATATCAAAGCCAATTTGAGTTGAGGACCATTGTTCATTACAAATCGTGTGAATCGTTACTTTTTCTTATTTTTTCACTCGCTCTAAGGTGAGGTGAAAATATACCGAAGTGCGGCCAACATTTTAAACCCCAATTGATCTACTTCCTTCCCTTTCTTTTGACACTTTGCTTTGATTAAAAGAAGAGTGACTACCCTTGTGTTGTTAATTGATTGTATTCGCCACTTTTCTATCTCACACGCTCATCCATGTTTACAGCTAATTTGTTAAACGTCTAAAGTGTGTGGAGACATTTTTATATCATCGGTAGCCTTTTTGATCTTGATACCCAAGTCAAGATCGTCATAATATGCTTGATTCATCCCTTGATTCTCCTTTGAGGTGTTATCTTACTTGTATCTTATCGCCACAATTTTGATACTTACATCTTATTTCTTGCAAACTCAACCTAAGTGTCTAGATTATAATGTTAGGCTACACGTATCATAACGATTCCTTGGTATACTCTAGCCTTAGTTTTCCTTCAAACATTACCTGGATTTTGAAAAGTGTTGTTGTTACCTTTGTGCGCATCGTAATAATATTATTTTGATACTAATACCTTACTTTTCCGTAAAGTTTGGTTAACGTATCTTAGTGGTATTGTTGCGTCGTTCATATTCGTAACTCCCACTTTTTAAGATATAGGTCTTGATTGGACTTAAACTTGCTTTTAGTATACCTTGCTTGGAAATCATATCAACCTTTTGTTATTAGTTATGTCTTGTTCATTTTTGAACTTGGCATAAGTGGTGACATTTTGTTGATCATCTTACATGTCAAACTATTGATTGATCGGACACTTAGGAATTACTCCATTTGATTGATTGGTTTACAAGCAACTTTGTGTGATTGTGTCTCATTCATCATATTGACTTACCCATTTAGGACAATCACTTTGATCCATTGATTCTTTATCATTCATTATTCTTTGGTCATTAATTTGGCTTTGTGTTTTGAACTCACATGATTGTTCCTTGTGTTTATCCATCCTATAAACTCATTTCTAAGATAATCCTTTGGGTCTTTGATCCTCTTGTTTTTTTCCTAAGTTCATGGTAATTTTTGAACATATCTTTTAAAACTTGGAAAAAACATTTCCTATTAAGAAAATTTTGTATCAATCAAACATAAGAAATGTTTCCTTTATATCCTTTATGTTGCTAAAATTTTGATCAATCCTTTGACATTTATGCCTCCAAACCTTGTTGGATTATCTATCTTGAGTCATCACGATGTATGTTTTTCTTAGCTTCCCTTTTGGAAAATCACACAAGCATCCCAATATTTACGAAATGACTAGTTGATTGTCATTGTCTGCCCAAATCAACATGAAACCTTCTTCAATTTGAAGATGTTTGATCATACAATCTAGGTCTAGACCTTTTAACTCAACACTCGCCAACAATGACTACTTATCGCAAGGTCCCTTATACATACGACAATAAGGAATCAAAGTTTTAGTGTTCACATCAAAATATGCCCATCATGCCCAGACCTCATTTGGTTCTTCGCGCTAGAGAACCCATTCGGGTAACCCGTTCCCCACCTTCATCTCATAGTCGGTGGTATGGTTTGGACACTTCTAATCCAAATTACTATTTAGGTTCCCCCCAATCTTCTTTTGATTCCAATCCAAAAATTTCCTCTTCTTCTGAGGATTCCAATACAAATATTTTCTCGATGATTCGGATCCAAACTACTATTTGGATTCATATAATTTGAATCCTAAGTCGTGGTCCTTCCTTCTTTGCATGACCTCTATTATCACCACCTAAATTTTTTATCCTCCTCTAAAGATTTGTGTCACCAAAAATTATCTTCATCATTCATCTAATGTGACTCCTATGTCGTGGTCCTCCCTATCTTCACAGGACCCTCTTCATCATTCATCTAATGTAACTCCTATGTCGTGGTCCTCCCTATCTTCGCAAGACCCTATTCATCATATATTTAATATGACTCCTACATCTCGGTCCTCCCTTTCTTCACAGGACCCCTTTTATCAGTTGCCTCAACGAGGTCTTCTTCCATTGAAGATACACACAACTCCAAATCCCTCAAATCAAACATCTAATACAATTCTTAAATCACGGTCCTCTCTTTCTTCATAGGACCCTTGTTATTGTTCATCCAATGTGATTCTTGAATCAAGGTCCTCCCTATCTTCGTAGGATCCTCTTCATCATACATTTAATACGACTCCTATTCCGCGGTCCTCCCTTTCTTTGCAGGACCCCTTTTATCAATCGCCTCAATAACGTCTTCTTCCTTTGAAGATACATGCAACTCCAAATACTCCAATCAAACATCTAATACAATGTTTGAATCATGGTCCTCTCTTTCTTCGTAGGACCCTTGTTATTATTCATCCAATGCAATTCTTGAATCACGATCCTCCCCTTCTTCATAGGACCTTCTTCATCAATCACCCCCATGAAGTCTTCCTTCTTTGAAGATTCATATGACTCAAATTCATTTTAGTCAAACATCTGAATCGACCCATGCGTTGCAATCTGTAGAATTTGGATTTAATCCTATTAGTTTATAGATGATATACCATCATATAGGTAGGTCCACACCACCTTCTTCTACTTCAGAGACATCTAGCTCCACATCTTCTTCGTCCCCCATGTCATCTTCTTCTATCAATCATCATCAAACATCTTCTAAGTCTTTCAAACCAATTGAAACTCTTTCTTCCAATCAACCTCTGGTGGTCGATCAACAACTCATCCCGATTGACCTCTTTCAAATGAAGAAACAATCAAGGCATTTATAGGGCACATGAAGATATTCCTTTAGTAGATTACGAGCAAGGATTCTCTATAGACTTCGATGCGTTTGCATATTGTGAGGAAAAGGTTTATTCCTTTCATCAAGAAATGGAGGAAGAGTCACGATCATGCAACTTGATCCTCCTCTTATTCTACCATCTTCGCATTATTCATTATGTGATGAAACTCCTGGGTCTTGCATTGATCCATGGCCTATCTTCTCATCACCCAATCCTTCTCTATCTATCAAAATTCCTCAATCACAATCTCTTATGGGGTCAACGCCAAGTATCCCTTCATCTTCATCTAGGTGTGGGTCACCTTCTAGTAGCCCTCCCTCTTCTATTTGTGGGACATTTTCAAGTAGTCCACTATCTTCTATTCTTGGGGCACGTCCAACTAGCCCCTTGTCTTCTATGTATGGGTCACCCCCGGTAGTCCATCATCTTCTATTCTTGGGCCACATCCTAGTAGCCCGTCATCTTATATCTATGGGTCACATCCTAGTAGCCCTTCTTCTTCTATTCTTGGGGCACGTTCAACTAGCCCCTTGTCTTGTATGGGTTACCCCCAGTAGTCCATCATCTTCTATTCTTGGGCCACATCCTAGTAGCCCATCATCTTACATCTATGGGTCGCATCCTAGTAGCCCTTCTTCTTTTATTCTTGGGTCACCTCCTAGTAGCCCTTCTTCCTCTATACTAGGGCCACATCCAAGTAGCCTTCCATCTTCTATCTGTGGCTTGCCTCCTGGTAGCCCATCTTCTTCAATTCTTGGACCATATCCTTTTCATCCATCACATTCTCCTTCTACTAATGATTGTGGCAAGCCCATCGTCATTTCTCACATCAATTCTAAATGTCCATGTTCTTCTCCCACTTCTCGGGATCAGCCAAGTCACACATTAGCTTATAAAAAACCTAGATAGGTTCTTTATCAAGCCAAGATCAAAACACCGAAGAGCTATGAAGCTCCCAACAACTCAAACGATTATAAAATTGAAATCAAATGCAACTTCCGAATGCGCACCAATATACCCATCAAGTCCGGCACAAAGTATCAAAACCTATGGATAGGGAACTCAAACTCCTACATACGAAACCCATGTTCCACAAAAAATCACATTCATTTGTAGAGTGTGAACTCACCACGATCATCGATATCGGGGATAATATCACTCTTGATAAACAAACACGCTTAATCTCTCTTATCAAAGAAATCACGAACATCGTTGTTGGATCATATCATGCAAAGTGACATGTTTCATTCCGATAACCATCAAAAAATAAAAAAATCATAAAATAGTTCAAAATATATAAAAAATGAGAAAACATTAAAATATTACAAAAACAAAATCAAAGATACAAAGATCAAACAAAGGTAGTAAGGTATTACGTACACATGGATGTTCTTTCTTCCCTTTCTTTCATATTCCTCTACAATTCATCCACCATTTTCATCCCTTCGATGATATTTTGGTTAGCTTATTTCGTACACATTTTTGTGACATTTATCTCTATGGTATTTGTTTGACCTTGGTCTTTCATAACCTTGGTAAATTAAAGAACGATTGACCTCTTAGAGATCCTATCACTATCTACATATAATAAACTTGTTGGGAAGAATTTTTGGGTGTATTTGTTGACACTAGCCAATGTTGTCATCAAAATCACTTCCACATCCTTCCATCAAGCCATCAATGGTTCTTAACCCCTTGTTAAACAAGAGAGCTGAAATAAGTTTTCAAAGTAAAAAAAAAAAGAATCAAAATCAATCCATTAAAAAGCAAAAGCTAAAAACAAAATAAAAATGAAATATAAATCTCTCTTGGGGTATTTCCAATAATCTCTATCAAGCATGGACGCATGATTGGCGAGAGAAATGTTGTGATTAAAATCAAATGCATCTCCATCGGGGCTATGGATGCCTGGCTGGCAGCAGAGCAATGTACGGTTGTCCTTCCACAATCCATTCACAAATCACCTTACAAACTAAATCATTCCTACACATTGGCTAGTGTCTTCACTTATTGTCTATCAACTCTTTCCTTCAAGAGGTAATTCATTTCCACGTGCACACACGGATCTCAATGAGTAAAAATTATTAGTTTGTTATCAAGTGTTATCGCTTTGACCTTGTTCAAACTCTTTCTTTAGCGCATGTCTTGTCTCATGATTTGTGCCTTGGGCTAATCAATTTTTCATCAACCACCTTCTAAATCTTTTCATAACATCCTTTGTTCTTTAGAAATTGTTTAGAACATCCATGTGTATAGGATGGTATTTTTTCTATGTTTGTAGACACCTTTGTCCCCTATAATAAATCAATTGCCTACTTCCTTTCTCTCATGTGTTTCTTGGCCACTTATAGTGGGGCATCCCTTCTCCCTCATGATTGAACCTATTTTATATTGGCCTTGATCCCACTTCTACGTGTGAAAATTTTGTCTTTGAATACTCCCACCTACTCGCCGAGGCATGTCACATCTTCTCTTTCAGTATGCGTGGCATTTTACCCTTGTACATCCCATCTATCGCTGGGGGTATCCACACTTTCTTTGTCTTCATGTACATAGCTTTAGAAAACTTTGAAAATCACAAAAACATTAAAATATGTTTCAAGAAAAACAAAAACAATATAAATCATCCTACAAAAATCACTCTTTGGCTCTCTTGCATGTTCTTGTCTATGCGATTCAAGCAGATCATCTTGATCTACCTCCATCAACAAAGCTGGTTTTATTACTATGTCAGACTGGGGCACAATGAGTTGCTTGGTATTGTTTCATAGTGCACGATTTATTTTTGTTAGACCCAAGTGTCCTCTATTTTTCCCTTTGCATGTATCCTTGCTTGGGGCACCATCTTTTCACCCTTGTTGTTAATTCACATAGGTCGGAATCAAAGCTTGATGACAAAAAATTGCATTATATTTCTCTATTAGGCTAGCTTGTTTACTTTCTCGTATTGCATTGCATTATGTATGTTGCAAGGAGTTAGGCATATTTTACTTTCTTGTATTGCATTGCATTTTGTTTGTTGCATGTGTTGTCACACTCAAAATTCCCATCTTTTTGAAGTCAAGTTTTGAAAAATTTGAGTCGATACCTTGGAGTAATGGATCGCGTCGAGCCTAATATTGTTTTCCATTTTCTATTCCATGGAAAACAATTAGAAATTAGGACGTACAGTGGATTTTTTTCCCCTTATTTTTATTTCTTCCCACAGTCGAGAATGACAGGTGTATCCTCCTCGTCAATCTTTGCCCCAACATCCATGGGTAGTACGTGGATATCTCTGATTGGATGCGGCATGGCCATGTTTCTACGATAGTGGAAGCCTCTAGGCATCCAAATGACACAACTCCAAGGGCAAGGCCAAAGGGACACCATCAAATAGCGTAGACTCTCCACATGTCCTAGGTCCAAAATGAAGACAAAACAAGCCTAAATCGGCTAAGTATGAAAGATTCAAATGGATGACACCACGTGCCTCATTGGTGTAGCTTTAAGGGTCAAAGCCAGGGGCGGTTCTCAAACTTGCACCAGCCCTCCATGTGTCTCGAGATCTAAAAAGAGACATCCGATTGTTTAAATTGACTAAGTATGAGTGGGTAGGCGGAGGCCTCCACGTGCCTCAACATCAAAATTTCAGAAGTGAAACCAAAGGTCCAATCTCCAAATGAGTGCTAGCTTGCCATGTGGTTAGAGTCAATGGAGAGATAGAGTTAGCCATTGAAAATTCTAGGATCGGCGTAAGGAGCCACACGTCACCCTAGGTGCAATTTTAGGAGGTGAATCCAAAGCGAGAACTCAAATGAGCACCACTCTCCAAGTGTTTAGGGGTTAACATAAGTCAAGTGGGAAGTAGGCCCAAATAGACTAAGTATTAAAGAACTGGCCGAGCTCTCCACGTGTCAGCTTGGTGTAACTTCAAAGGTAAAATTTAGAGGCAAGTCCTAAATGAGCACCACTTCTCCATATTTCAGTGGGTAAGATATATGGCCCCGCCAAACAAAAGGGAATTAGTCAAAAACATAAAAATATTGAACTGGCCCACAAAGGACACGTGGCCATGTTTCAAGCATCGACGAGGAGGCGGACCCTTTTGTGTTTTGATGGCGTTGAAAAGTCAAAGCGGGAAAGCGGGCCGTCGGATGATTTGAGAATTTGAGCTTTGTTTTCATAAAGAAGCTTAAAGTTAAAAAGTGACCCACAACCCCACCCATGCCAAGGGAGAAAGTCAAATATTAAGCCTGCATCGAAGGTCAAAGCAGGAGGCGGGCCGGCGGAGCAATTTGTGTTTTTGAGCTCGTGTTGAAAAGAAGTAAAATTATAAAAGTGACCCGCGACTCTGTCCCCACTCAAGTAAGGCCACATGTCAAGACTATATCAAAAGTGGGTGGACGGGCCAAAATGTTCCAAAATTCCATTTCTCCAAAAGGTACAAAATGCAAAAGGTGTCCTCAAGCCCACTTCATTTTAAATCTCTCCCATGTGGATGGCTTGCATTCAAAGTTTGTAAGGGAAGATTGACATCGTGATTCAATGTGACTGGTTTTTGTCGCGGACATGGAAACAATGAGGCATTGAGAGACTTAGGCATTGGTTTCTCAAATCATTTTTCATCATTTTTGTAACCGAATGTATCCGCTTCTTGGAATATATTTAATGGCTTCTCCACGCTGTTGTTCGGGTTGGATCTTGGTACTCAGAAAGATAATAGATTCAAAGTAATCAATATAGAAGTTTTCCCCTTTCTTCCTTTGCTTTTCTTCTTTCTCGTGTCTAAAACTTGGGAATCATCCATCTTTTATGATAGAAACTTTGTGTTCTTGTTTATATGATTTCGAACTTTGTGTCATGGAATTATATTGGTTATGAAAGTGAATGATTCTATTCTGCAACTCCCTGGTTCAATACGTATAAGGTGATACTCTGCCATCTATATTTCCTGAAGGTATTATTATGTTCTTCCTTCCTCATCTCCTTAATTCTTCCATCCTTTCATATTGATGATCTTTGGGCATAAAATGTTTCAAAGTATCAGGACTCCATGCTTTGAAAGTTGTACATTTGTATATAAGTTTTGTTGCTTGCTTTCAATAAGGGAACCTCTCCCATTAAAGAGGAGGGACTTGTTGTCCCCGATTGTGGTTTGCTAAAGCGATCATTTTAAAACTCAATTTTTTTGGCAACTCTACCGAGGATTTTCATTTCAAACGGATCCCTTTCTAAAAGAACAATTTCAAGATCATTGTTGGTCCAGCGACTTCACCGTATACACGTGGGAAGAAATCCCTCGTGGTTGAGGACTCGATTTTTAACTTCGAGCAAAAATTCTCTCTTCTGGCAAGAAGGAACAAAGGAACTCATTCTACAAGCACACCTCATGTTAAAAATAGAAATTCCAAGGATAGCATTCCTTATGAGCATCTCATCCCAATATCCATGTTTTGATTCTTGCTAGTGTTTCAGTTCCCCTTCAGTCAATTTTTCCAAAGATGGTAGTTCCTTTACCTTGGGGACAATAGGTTGGGCCTCTTACTCTTCCTCAGCCATTACATGAGTTACCTAGGGGTAACAGGAAATGTTTTCCCAAGTTCTGGGGTGATGGAAAAGTTCATACAGTGAACACATCAGAGCCTTCATTGTTACATGTGGGATTCTTGAGGTCAACATGAAGATGTCTCTGTCAGATTTTTGTGGAGACATTGCAGAAAATACCACTGATTGGTTCTACCATCTTCCCGCTGGGTCTATCACTAATTGGAATACCATGATGACAACTTAGTTTGAACAAATGCTTCAAACTTGTCAAGATGTCCATACTTTGTTAGCACAAATTTCTCATATCAAGAAGGATCCATTTGAGCCCATGAGGGAGTTTGTGGATAAATTCAACAAGCTAATTAATAAAATCCCATAGAACACTCATCCAAAGGGATTAAATCCAAAAGTGCTTCTTCCTCAATGCCTAGTTTCTCGAAGTGATTTATACACTAAGAAGATCTAACCTTGTAACTTTGGATGTTGAACAACGCTTTCACTATCGGTGTTGAGGATGATTTAATCATGTCTCGTAAAAATCAAAAGAGAATCCTCTAAATCTAAAGCCTCTTCCTCTTCCTCTTCCCCCGAGCCAATTCTCGATCAATTAGTATAGAAGTTTCAAATGATCTTATTGCTCTCAAGAAACAATTGCTCAACATACTCCTTACCAAGATGCTCCAAGGAAGAATTTTCAGCCCGAATTGTCTACCTTCTTCTCAAACCAGATTGGCTATTGAAGGCCCACCTATCAAGGTTCCTCATCACTAATCCAACACTATAATAATTCTCCACCGGGAACTCCTCGTGCTATGATTATTTACTAATGCATAGCCTTTAGTTTGGTGGATGTAATTTGGAAACACAACAACAAACATAACACAAGAATACCATAGACTATGATACGAAGGAATGATGACAAATCTGAAATATAAGTGTAAATTATAATATCAACATGAAATTGTTACAATCTCACCCATGAGGTACTTCAAGTGTTACTGACTTCACTTGCCTTCCAACAATAACTATGGGAGAAACTTCACAATGGATTCTTTAACACACCTTCTAAATGATGGCTTCCTTTACACACTTACTCATACAATATTTCTCACTACTTCTCTCTATGCTAAATGAGGGGGGTGGCCTCTTTATTTATAGGAATTCAGGCTTATCCACCCTATCTCTAAGATAGGATAGGAAATCTCTTCCGCCAATCATATTCCATGCCTAAACTCTTGCCTTTACATGTAGGCTTATCTTCTAAGATAAGATAAACCTTATCATCTCACATGGGTTCCACCTTTTTAGACTTTTCCACAAATAAAATACACAAAATATTTATGACATCACTCTTTGTCCTTATTACAAATATAATATTTCTAATTCCTAATCATGTAGACCCTACTTCTCTACTTACCCCAACTTTGACATTTTAACATTACTGGACCACTTACGACAAATATTTACTTTTACCACAACATTCCTATTGTACTTTGATTGTTACCATACTCTACTTTATTGGGGCACCGTATTGACGGTGCGCCGTTATCTTCTATCAGACGCCACTACTAATCATACTTAACAACATCCTATTCCTAATACATACATAATAAAATAGAAATTACGGAGGAAAATTTTAATGTCGACATTTTCCCCTTCCTAGCTTCTACTCCGTCCTGAGTAGACTATTCTAGTGCTTGGAAAATCTTTAACTTGTCATGGTTGACCCATTTCGTAATGGGAGTGCCATCCAATTCCTCCAGTCGATATGTACCATTTTCATGCACAACTGCTATTTTGTAGGGCCCCATCCATTTGGGAAGAAATTTTCTCTCGCCTTCTTTTTTTGTATCTGGAATCATATACTAGAACCAAGTCATTCACATGAAATGGAGACCAACGGATCTTTTGATCAAAGTATTCCTTCTGCTTCATTTTCTTCTTATAGCTTGTATCCTTCGATATTTCCCTCATTCCTCTAGCAAATGAAGATGTACCAACCTTTCTTTTACTAAATCACTTTCATCCATCCTTTCTTTTTTCATAACTCTCACAAAGGGGGAATATCAAACTCAATAGAAGAACTGGATCAATGCCATAAGCCAACCGAAATGGGAGTATCTCATTGTCTGACTTTGATGTTGCCCTATATGCCCACAATGTTGCATGAATCCTTTTATCCCACTTATGTACCGCAAGGCCGCATCTTTTACTAGAATTTGACACAACACAATTTGTTTGTTCCACCTGTCCGATTTGTGCTTGGCTTGTATGTTGTTGCCTTCCTGTGCTTAATAGAAAACTTGTTGACTAGGGCTTCTACCACCTCATTAATGAAGTGGCTTCCTTGATTTGTTACAATTTCTAATGGGCAACCAAATCTGGTGAAAATGCATTCATATATGAACCTTGCCACTTCATCCATGGAAGTTGTTTTCAATGGCCTAGCTTCAACCCACTTAGTTAAATAATCTATGACAGCTATAATATACTTATTTTGGCATGGGGTAGTTGGAAGTGGACCTAAAATATCTATTCCCCACTTTTCAAAGGGACCAAGTGGAAGAATAGGGCATAATGGAGCTGATGAAGTCTTATGATTACCATGTGTTTAAAAAATATCACATGTCTTACAATAATTATAACAATATTTAAAAAGAGTGGGCTAGTGATAACTTGCATCCAAGATCCTTCTAGTTGTAAGTTGTCCAGAGAGGTGTTCTCCACATGTACCATTGTGGAATTATTCTATCAGCTCCTTCCCTTGATCACGTCCAACTCGCCTCTCAGATCGCTCCATCGATCCTATTCGAAATAATACTCCATGTAGAATAGAATATGGACGACTGGCTTGAGTAATCTTCCTCTTAGTCTTTGCATTGGCACCATCAGGAAACTTGAATTCATTCAGATAATTCCAAATATCTATGTATTCACTAGGGATTGTGTCAAGGGATAACAATGTTGCATCTAGGAAATCATCATCATCACAAGATGATCCTAAACCATCATAGGCTCGAGAGAGTGCATCTGCATTGACATGCTTCTTTCCTGGCCTATCTATAATATCAAATTCAAATTCTTGTAGCAAAATTATCCATCTTGCTATCCTCCCTGATGGGTTAGGCTTATTTACAATATATTTTAGAGCTTGATGATTTGTTACAACTATAAATTTTTGCCCTAGCAAGTAATTTCTAAACTTCTTTACAAAAAAAATGATAGCTAGAGCCTCTTTTTCAGTTATAATATAATTTACCTCAACACTACTCATTTGTCTACTCCCAAAGTAAACTGGATGATCATTCCCATTTTCATCTTTTTGGCTCAGAGTACTTCCTAGTGCTGCATCTGAGGCATCAGTATACACAATGAATGGCTTGCTCCAATCTGGATTCTTTAAAATAGGTGAAGACACCAAAGCTTTCTTCAGTTGTTCAAAAGCTTCATGCGCCTTATTTCCTGGTTCATAAGTAACATCCTTCTTCAAGAACTGGGTTAGTGGTTGTGAAATCTTTGAGAAATTCTTGATGAACCTTCTATAGTAACCCACATGGCCTAAAAATGATCTCAACTTACTTCTATTCATAGGAAATGGTAACTCTTTGATTTTTGAAACTTTATCAAGATCAGTACTAATACCATCTCTAAATACAACATGCCCTAACAAAACACCTTTAGAACATCCAAAGACACACTTTGTAGGGTTTAATGAGGCTTGTGCTTCATCTAACCTTTGAAATGTTGTCTCCATCTAGTGCAGGTGGTCCATCTTGCTCCCATAGATGCAAAAATCATCTAGAAATACTCTGATGAAGTTCCCAATGTAGGGTTCAAACACCCTATTCATCAAGCACTGGAACGTTGTTGGAGCATTACACAACCCAAAAGGCATAACTCTATAAGAAAACATTCCCCAAGGAGTGGTGAACGTGGTCTTCAACTGATCTTTCTCTCGCTATACGAACTTGGTTGTATCCGCTATATCCATCAGCAAAACTATAACACTCCTGGCCAACTACTTCATCCAAGATCTGATCTGAGAATGGAAGAGGGTAATGATCCTTCTTTGTTGCCTTATTGAGCTTCCTATAATCAACAAAAATGCGTAGCTTCCCATTATTTTTTTATTGAGATCACAATGGGAGAAACCCATTCTGAATTCTCCACAACAAATATGAATCCTGCATCAAGCAACTTATCTATTTCTTCTTTTACAGTCTTGGAAAAATTAGGATTCATTCTATATGGCATTTGCTTTATGGGCTTAAGCACCATCTACCAGCTCAATAGAATGTTCTACCCAACTTACTTGATGGAGTTCCTTGTAATCAAAAGTGAATAGGTGTATGTACCTTCAAAGAGCTAGAGGTAGGATTCCTTCTCACTCTCCATCACAACATCACCAATCTTTATTTGTTGGAGATGATCATCAATTTCTTCTTCAGATAATTTTATGGGTTCATGAGTCGGTGTGACTGGAAGGATATCCATGACCGAAACATCAACCTCACTTTCTTCATCTTCTGTGTCCACTTCACTGGTACTAGAGTAATCAAAGGATGTCCAATCATCAGTTTCATCACTTGAATCCATAGGTTTTTCCTTATGATGTCGAGGGATCACATTTATCTTCACCCTCTCTCTGCCATGTCCAAGTGTCATGAAGCCTTCATTCCAGTAGTTTCTTGCATGAACTCTCCTTAGCCATGGTCTTCCTAACAACATTGGGTACACAACAGTACCATTTTTCATCACTTGAAAGTCTACCACACATACAACACCCATAACAGATATTGCCACATTTGAAACAACACCTTCTGGTTTAGTTTTTCCTTATTTAATGACCTTAACATAAGTGTTGAGGGGCGATCAATTTTTAAACCCAACATATTCATTACAGACTCGGTTATTACATTAACTGCATCACCTCCATCAACTAAGACATCATGAATTGAAATACCATTACATAATACCTCAGCTTGTGGAGCGTAGGCATTCGCCTCTGCCTCTAAAACAGGGACCTCAACCTCTTTCCTTTGTCAAGCATTGAGTCCACTTCGTAGCTCCCGCCTCTTCTCAGAAGACACAGCCAAGAGTTGACCATATGTAATATTTGTAGGCCTTTTGGAGAGATCTTCTAAGATAGAGTATGGTCCTTGTCCCTGTGAAATCAAAAAATCCTGCACACCCAACTTTCTTCTCCTATGTTTCTTATTAGTTTCTCCTTTCATCTTCTTAGGATCATTTCCATCTTGGTTATTTTTTTCTTTCTTTCTTTTTGTTACAAACACATCTGCTTCATTATTTATGCTCTTATCTACTACATCAAAAAAATTCATAGGTGCTTTTCCTTTATCATTATCTCTTATACCAGATGTAGAAGCTCTATCTGGACAATTATACTTATAATGACCCTTTTTATGACAACCATAACATACAACTTCATAAATATTTCTTTTGACCTCTATCTCCTCCCCCGAGAACTAAATTCCTTTCCAAGAAGATTAATAGTTAACTCGACCCATCTTCTTGAGTAGATCTTCATACTCAGAGATGTACTAGGAAAATATTTGTGCTCACCGAGAGTGGTTGTGGATTCTGACCAAAGGTGTTGGTGTAGGCTCTACCTTAGCAATAATTTCTTTGGGCTCCTCTTCCATGCTTTCTTCTTGCCTTCTTGCAATCTACTTTGCTTGTTCAATGGTAGTTGGGTGATCAAACTTCACTCGTTGTCTGATCTCTAGCTTCATCCCAAGAATGAAGTGCTTACAGAGGAGATTATCCACGCCATTCATCAACCCATCCGCTAATCCTTCCTTCCGATCTGGGCATCGAGCTTCCTCCTTAGCTCTAGAACACGAGCATGATAATCCCTTATCTTCTCCTTCTCTCCTTAGGATAGCTTTGTGATATCGATCATGAGATCTGCATATTTCTATTGTTCACCAAATTCTTCAAGAAAACTTTCAGTTAATAAATCCCATGAATTTTTCACATTATCACCTAGTGTTTCAAACCACCTAAGGGCTGAACCATCCAAAAAGGTAGGAAAAATTCAGTCCATTGTTCCTTCTTATGAGGCCATTACAAATGCAAGATAATTTAAACTCTTGAATGAAAGAGGAAGCATCTTCATTAGATTGGGTTGAAAAACAAGAATCTTCCCCATTTTCAAAAGTAACTACAGTGAAATACCAATTCACAAGTACAATCAGTAAGACTTGTGTGCACAAATAATTGGACTCACTACAATAGAAAGTGACTTTACACCTTTCTACAGTAAAATAGGAATGACCACGGTAAAACTTGACTTATCGTAAAAAATTGACTTACCGTGGTAAAAACTAACTTTACTGTGGTAAACACTATTCACGATAAAAAGTGAAGTTACTGTGGTAAATACTATTCACGGTAAAAAGTGACTTTACCATGGTAACTACTATGCATAGTAAAAAAAGGTTACCCTCCAAATGATTTCTAACTAAGGGGAATATTTCTCCAGAAAATTCACCAACGAGGAATGGTCCCGACAACGGAACCAAAATGTCATCACCAATCCGGCACTATGATAATTCTCCACCGAACTCCTCGTCTATGATTATTTACTAATGCACAACCTTTTTGTTTGGTGGATGTAATCTGAAACACATCAACAAACATAACACAAGAATACCATAGACTATGATACAAAGGAATGATGACAAATCTGAAATATAAGTGTAATTTATAATATCAACATGAAATTGTTGCAATCTCATCCATGAGGTACTTCAAGTGTTACTGACTTCACTTGCCTTCCAACAATAACTATGGGAGAAACTTCACAATGGATTCTTTAACAAACTTTCTAAATGATGGCTTCCTTTACACACTTACTCATACAATATTTCTCACTACATCTCTCTATGCTAAATGAGGGGGTGGCCTCTTTATTTATAAGAATTCAGGCTTATCCACCCTATCTCTAAGATAGGATAGGAAATCTCTTCCGCCAATCATATTCCATGCCTAAACTCTTACCTTTACATGTAGGCTTATCTTCTAAGATAAGATAAACCTTATCATCTCACATGGGTTCCACCTTTTTAGTCTTTTCCACAAATAAAATACATAAAATATTTATGACATCACTCTTTGTCCTTATTATAAATATAATATTTCTAATTCCTAATCATGTAGACCCTACTTCTCTACTTACCCCAACTTTGACATTTTAACATTACCGGACCACTTACGACAAATATTTACTTTTTACCACAACATTCCTATTGTACTTTGACTATTACCATACTCTACTTTGTTGGCAGCAACGTATCAAGGCGCTGTTATCTTCTATCAGACGCCACTACTAATCATACTTAACAACATCATATTCTTAATACATACATAATAAAATAGAAATTATGGAGGAAAATTTTAATGTCGACAGGTTCGGTCAATGTAATTTGTGAAGTTGAAGAACTCGATGATGAGGAGTGTAATGAACTATATGAAGAACTATAAGAAGAAGTTGAAGAGCTGGAAGAGCTTGGTGAATCAAAAGTTCATTTCCTCACCACTGAAGGTATGGATGATGAAGATGAATATGAGGAAAGAGTGGCAGATATGAATAGTGAGTCATATGTTGTTATGACTCGGGAGCAAACAAATAGAAAAGAGAAAGTGGTGCAGCCTACCAAGAATTCTAAGGAGTTTCCTACAACTATTCCAGTGATTACAAGAAGAGGAGCTCCTATTCCCACTGCCTCCACACAAAAGGTGAGTAATGCTAATTCCCCTTCTTCTACTTATGTTTCTAAAAATCCTTCTCCTTCAAATCCTAAAATTGATAGATCAAGAGTCTCTCAAGTTCCTAGTAATGATGTCCCATCTACCTCTAGGTCGTTTGATATTATTGATCACCTCAAGAGGACCAAAATCCAAATTTTAGAGGAAGATTTTTGCCAAACCCATCCAAAATATTTTGTTAAAATGGTAAAATTTGTCAATTCCAAATCCAAAGCCTCATCTAGTACTTCTAAAGGCCTTTTCCCACCCCCTCTTCCTCGCCTCAACCAAGCCTTGTGGTCATGCAGTCACTTCCCTAATGAGAAAATTGAACCATTTTATGTGACCCTTCTCATAGCCGGCCATAAACTCGATAATCGTGTTATACACTCAGAGCATCAAATAATGTAATGCCTACAAAGGTAGCCCATGCTTTGGTCTGACCTAACACGTGCCTTTGGTTCAACTTATTATTCCATGGAAAGTAGGAAAGTGTCTTTGGTCGGAAGAATTAAAGATTCACAAGTAGCTTTTTGCTTTTCCAGAAAAGGGTCGTAGCCACCATTCTCGTAGCTGATATTCCTCCCTCATATGGGATGTTATTGAGTATAAATTTCTGTAAGGAGTTAGGAGGTGAAATTTAAATGGACTGGTCGCATGCTTTGATCTCGGTCAATGGAAAAATGAAGAAACTGCTACTTGAGAAACAAACTGAGTACATTGTGCAAAAGATTGATGATCCAAAAGCCTAGATACTCTATGAGGGTACAGGGCATGGGAACTACATGATTAGGTCACAAGATGAGGCAAAGCTTCCTAAGGGAGTGATTCATAACCCCAATGGAATTTGGACTCTGGAGTTTGATGGAAGATGCTCTTCAGCTGGTTCTGGAGTTGGAGTGGTGTTGACATCTCCAGAAGGGGAGATTCATCCTTTTTCTTTTAAGCTCTGTTTTGAAAATATGAACAATACAACTAAATATGAGGCACTCACACTAGGATTGAACACGACTAAATAAATGGGAGTGAAGAATCTTTGTGCTTGTGGTGATGTAGAGCTTATTGTGAAACATGTCAAATATATTTTTCAAGTCAAGAATAGGAGATCAAACATTACTGAAATCTTGTCTGGGATTCCATTGAGTTTCTTAATGCTTTCTCCATTGGGGGTCGTGCTCAGAGAAAGGAACACTAGAGCCGATTCTTTAAATGCCTCAAGATATTCTTGATTCCTCACCCATTTCTCTCGGATAAATTTACCATTGAAATGATTCATAGGCCTAAAGCATACCGTATAATGGAAATAACCGGCAGGTTTACAATGATGATTAGCATTTGCTCTCTTTCTTGAGCCGAGGGATAATTTTGACCACAGTGTATTTTGAAGGAAATGAGGCCTTTCTAGAGAGTGTATATCCTCTAATGAAGGGGATATCAAGGAAGAGACAAATCAAGATGGTTACATCAAATTGAAAGGTAACAAGATCCCTAAAGGGCTGGTGAGTTTGGAAGACCTGTTTGATAAGCACGATAGGTACATTAAGTCTAAAGCTTCCCAAGGAGCTCGGCAATCTTTGAATGTGAAAAAGTGAATATTGGGAGTCTTGATGAACCTAAGATGGTGAACATTGGGAAATGTTGCACTCAAGAGGAGAAGAAGAAGGCAATAAATCTGCTAAAAAGGTATGTTGATGTTCTCGCCTATTCGTATGATGATCTCAAGGCTTTCCACACCCGAAAGGAGATGTAACATTTTATCCCTCTCAAACACCGGGATTAAACCATTCAAGCAAAAACAAAGGCGATAATCCCAAGGTTGCCGACACTATTTTTTCAGAGATCCGTGTTGCTAAAGGCAAAAATCATCTTCCCTATACATCATTCATCAGTGGATTGCCAACATTGTGTCAGATGAAGAATGGTGAGATTCACATCTTTGTGGATTTCAGAATTTGAATTGGGCTTCTTTGAAGGACACCTACCCTCTCCCCATGATGGATCAAGTTTTGCAAGCTGTCATATGCTCTGAGATATTGTCTATGCTGGATGGATTCTTTGGATACAATCAAGTGGAGGTCGTGAAAGAGGGTTTAAAACCTGCAAGTGAGGATCACGAGGGATGATGTGTACATCAATGGACAAGCGAATAACAACATGAAGAGATCTCGAGAGGAGTGAGCATCAACCGATTGTGCATTCAAAGATTTGAAACATGGGAAGAACCTGGTTAAGCCATAAAACCATTCAAGCAAAAACAAAGGCAATACAATCCCAAGGTTGCCGACACTATTTTTCAGGAGATCCAGAAGTTGCTAAAGGCAAAAATCATCTTCCCTATACATCATTCATTGTGGATTGCCAACATTGTGACTGTCAGGATGAAGAATGGTGAGATTCACATCTTTGTGGATTTCAGAAATTTGAATTGGGCTTCTTTGAAGGACACCTACCCTCTCCCCATGATGGATCAAGTTTTGCAAGCTGTCATATGCTCGAGATGTTGTCTATGCTTTGGATGGATTCTTTGGATACAATCAAGTGGAGGTCGTGAAAGAGGGTTTAAAACCCGCAAGCGAGGATCATGAGGGATGATGTGTACATCAATGGACGAGCGAATAACAACATGAAGAGATCTCGAGAGGAGTGAGCATCAACCAATCAGTGCATGCAAAGATTTGAAACATGGGAAGAACTCCTGGTTAAGCCATAAAACCATTCAAGCAAAAACAAAGGCGATCTGAATCCCAAGGTTGCCGACACTATTTTTCAGAGATCCGAGGAAGTTGCTAAAGGCAAAAATCATCTTCCCTATACATCCTTCATTGTGGATTGCCAACATTGTGATCATCAGATGAAGAATGGTGAGATTCACATCTTTGTGGATTTCGGAATTTGAATTGGGCTTCTTTGAAGGACACCTACCCTCTCCCCATGATGGATCAAGTTTTGCAAGGCGTCATATGCTCTGAGATGTTGTCTATCTTTGGATGGATTCTTTGGATACAATCAAGTGGAGGTCGTGAAAGAGGGTTTAAAACCCACAAGCGAGGATCATGAGGGATGATGTGTACATCAATGGACGAGCGAATAACAACATGAAGAGATCTCGAGAGGAGTGAGCATCAACCCATTGTGCATGCAAAGATTTGAAACATGGGAAGAACTTGGTTAAGCCATAAAACTCTCCTCTATCTCATAGATCAAATGGGGTGTACATATATGAGGTGTTGAGTAACCCCCAGTGCTGTAATCATGACAACTCGAGTAGAGAGGGGGAGTTACATTCCCAGAATATAAGTGTAACTCCCAATGACGCATATGATGCACTGACACACTGATGCGCTGACGCACTGACGCGTAAGAGAATCTCATAATGACCCCTAAATGACACATGGACCTACGATCTCACCTAAGTGAGATGAATCACCTAATGATGTGGAAAATAATACACACCAACACCCCCTTCATCGTAACTTAGGATGAGGTGGTAAGTCAGAAACGAGAAATGGGTCCCAGCACAAAGCCTGATGAGGTACCCATGTACAAGAAAAAGATCCCAAGTAGTGAAGGAAAACCCAGTGGGAAAAACATCCACCACAAGAGAAAAAACACTCTAATCTAAGAAAGATGCCAAAAATGGGTCCCAGCTATAGACGAGCCTGAAAAGGTACCCATGTACAAAGAGGTAATCTCTCGGAAAGAAGAAGAAGAGAGAAGAAGAGGGAGACGAGAGGAATGCGAAGATGCTATGGATGGATCTAGAACTCTGCAGCTCTAAGAAGTCTCCCAAAAGAATGTCGATGACGAGATCCTCTACCTCGGATCAAGAAGAGCCACACGTAACAAATCGTGTGTCCTCCCTTAGGAAGGACAAAAATGGAGTGTAGGAATTCTGCCCACTCCGTAAAGGAAACCGAAGGCAGCAGCACGAAGAACTCTGAGTCTGGTCCACCAAAGTGTGACATAGGTCTAGCGAGTGAGTGCCAAGGAACCGAAGGTAATGCCATGTGTGTATAATCATCGTGAAAAGAGAGAACACCCGTAGAAAGGATGTCCAAGTGATGTGAAGGGAACAAAACATCCTCCACAACAAAAAAGGGATCCATAGCTGAGGGTGGATCAATGAAGGTCTCCGAAAAAGTGGAAGTGGTAAGAGTCCCAAAAGGGGCACTCCCAACAATGGAGATTATGGAATTCTCTGAAACAGCTGTAGATGGATGAGAAACCTGTAGTGCATCACAAGTAGACCCTACAAAAAGATAACTAAGGTCAGGAAGATACTCATCCCAATGAGGGGGCTCAACAAACAGAAGAGCGATGTCAGATAGGTATGAGTCATCCAATGAAGGTAGATGAGTGAAAGGGTCCTCGCACACAGAAGTGGAAAGGAGGCTGGTGTAATGATGGTGTGAGACTGAATATGAGACTGCTCGATATCTGATGAGATGGGAGGGGTGACAACACTATCTAGAATAGTGAGAGAAAGAGGAGAGAAGTCCTCTGTAATACTCTCTGCATCAGAACTGGGTGCAAAATCCTCATCATCAGAAGTAGAACCAAACAAGTCTATGTTAGCGGACTACCGCCACACAAAGAAGAAATGGAGGAGACAATGAATCGCAGTAGTAGCAACAATGGCGGCAATATGTGAAGGGTCTCCATAGAGGGACTGAAGAATGCTCTAGACATGGTGGGGTGGATTTGAGTCACCACGTGAAACCAGAGAGATCGAGAGACATGCATCATCATGTGACCAAAGACATGGTCGCAAGTGTCAAGAAAGTCCTCTAGATGATGATGATCAGTGGGTGTAGGAACTGGCCCAAGCAAGAAGGGTAAAAGACCCTCGTGGGTGAAGTAATGTTCCATGGAAGCATGCCAAGCTGAATAGTTCCCTCTCCTAGTGAGAAGTGGCGGAGGCTGTAAAGTAATCCTACGATGCTCAAGTCTGGAAAGAGCACTCTCCATGATGAAAATGTAAGATGCACAAAAGCAAGACGTCAAACTTGGCCGATAATGCATCTACATGTAAAAACCCAAGAGTACAATCAACCCCCCGAATGCGGCACTTTATAAAGTAGTGTGTTTACAAAATGACAATGTCATCATGTAATGTGTGATAAATCATGTAACTTTAACTAAAGAAGCTCTCAAAAATGAATGTGAGTCAAAAGTTATGGCATTAAAACGATTCCCGCAACTGATGGAAAATGCCACTAAACATTGCAAACACATTTAAAAAGTTCCTAAAATGGGTGCAAAGGGTGTCGCGTGGGTACTCGTTGGAATCGAATCAAATTTTAGGCATAGTTTATTTTGCTTACGAGGGGGGATTAGCCTCCTGCCAACCCCGAACCTCGCCCTCCGTTTTCGACAAGCATAGGAAGGGCATAATCGAAGTAAAATTATAGCCTTGAAAATTAATTACATGCCATGAATAATGTTTTTATCCTCAAAACATCAAAAAAATTGATTTTTTTAACCTACAAACAATGTCTAAAAGGGAAAGGTCCCACATTATGGAGGAGTTAATGCCACATAAGGAGCAGTTACTGTAAAGGAAAACTGTTGTGCGTGGGTATGTGCTAGGTTGGAGGCAAGTGGAAGGAGGAGAGCCCACATGGAGGAGAGATGTTGGAGGTGTCAGTAGGTGAGTTTGAATCGTTGGTGAAGGACTGAGAACCCAGTCAATCAAACACAACAACCAAAAACATTTTTTAAACGGTGCACTCAACAAAAGAGTGCAAAATCCAAACGGTGCACTCAAAGGGCGTATAATCCAAATGTTTTAAATGCAACCAAAACATTTTTCAATGCACCTCAGCAACCAAAATGTTTTTCAATGCACCTCAGCAACCAAAAATGTTTTTCAATGTAACCAAAACGTTTAAACTCAACAACCAAAATGGTTTCAAATGGCCAGTCAGGTTAAACGTAGAATTTAAAACATTTTTCGATTCAAAAAAAAGCCATGTTGTAGGAGAAAATGCTGAGTAACCATTGGAGTTGAGTGAAACGATCGTTGTTTTTGAGCTTGAAGGGAGTTGGAGCTAAGTGAAAACGTAGGAGGTGTCTTGTGTCCGAGCCGGAGTGGTTCTAATATAGAGGTTGAAACGTTGTTGTGGTGTCCACGTGGTGTAAGGGAGGTGCTGGAAGTGCTTGAGATGAACAATGCACAGCTGGCTGAGGAGTCCACTCAAACCAAAAAATGAGTTGCGAATTTGAGCTCGAGTAGGGGTGTAAGTCTGAGGAGCCAAGGCAGATGCACGTGCAACAAGCACACAATAAGAGCTTGAAAAAGACTACAACAAAGTAGGGTAAACACCAGTGAAAACACGATCCAACATGAGTCGAGCATACAAAAACCAAACCAATGTAGAGAGGACCGAACCAATGTAAAACTAGATCACAATAATAACCCACAGGTCCACGCCAAGCCAAAACCGAGCTCACGTGAACGAAGAAATCACGAACTCAGCGAACGGATAATGCAAACCCGATACAAAACAACACAACAGAACCTCTAAAGACCGCATGCAAAAGTTGTAAAACCACGAACACCCCAAAAACACCCACAATCACATGAACAACCATACAAGAGGTATGAAACCCAAATCAGTGCAAGTAGAGCACAGATTGGAATAACCATTACGACACACGCAATGAGATCTGGATATCACACCAAAAGCTAGAAAACATGCACATAAACACCAAGGAGTGCATGGATCCACAAGATCTGCTCTGATACCATGAAAGAGGGTTTAAAACCCGCAAGTGAGGATCACGAGGGATGACATGTACATCAATGGACGAGCGAACGACAAAGTTAAGAGATCTTGGGAGGAGCGAGCATCAACCGAATGTGCATGCAAAGATTTAAAACATGGGTAGAACCTGGTTAAGCCATAAAACTCTCCTCTATCTCATAGATCACATGGGGTGTACATATAGGAGGTGTTTAGTAACCCCCAGTGCTGCAATCATGAAAACTCGAGTAGAGAAGGGGAGTTACATTCCCGGAATAGAAGTGTAACTCCCAATGACGCATATGACACACCAATGCACTCGACGCATTGACACACTGATGCGTTGATGCACTGATGCGTAAGAGAATCTCATAATGACCCCTAAATGACACGTGGACCTACGATCTCACCTAAGTTAGATGACTCACCTAATGATGTGGAAAATAATACACACCAACAGTCGGTACCCCATATCAACACAAAACCGCTTTCACTACTCCTTGGGAACCTTTGCAACAAGAGAATGCCTTTTGGTCTTATCAATGTTGGTGCCACCTTTCGGAGGGAAATGGACTTGGATTTTGGTAGTTTGAAGGGAAAGTGTGTGCTTGTGTACCTTGATGATTTGACTGCTTTCTCAAGATAAGGGCATATCACTTTCAACACCTTGAAGCGATCCTCCAAAAGTGTAGAGAGCATGTAGTCTCTCTCAATCCAAAGAAGTATGTATTTTGTGTCACTCAAGGCAAGCTCTGGGGCATATTGTCTCTAAAGAGGGAATCAAGATAGATCCGTAAAGAGTTCAAGTACTCTAGCAGATTCTTATTCCCACAAGTAAAAAGGGTGTCCACTCTTTCTTTGGCGCAAGATAATCTTCCTAAGGCGGTTCATTCCTAATTTTTCGAATCGACTATGAGCATTTCTCACATGATGAAAGGAAAACAAAACTTTGGTTGGTCTTCTGAGGGTAAGGAAGCATTTGAAGGTATTAAGCAAGCCATTGCTAACACCCCCATCTAAGCATGTCCCGATTTCAACAAGGAATTTATCATCTATTGCTATGCTAAAGAGTTTACCCTAATTTACTATACTCGGCTCAAGAATTCTCGAGGATCATGAGCTTCCTATTGCCTTCATGACATATGTTCAAAGCTCATGAGTTAAAATATAGTATGATGGAGAAACATGCTTTTGCAGTGGTCAAAGTTGTCAAGTAGTTTCGTTTTTATATTCTTAATTCTCACTCTGTTGTGCTTGTTCCTGATACAACCATCAAGTCTATTCTCACACAACATGAGTTTGGAACTAAGAGAGGAAATTGGGTAGCAAAGGTCTAGGAATATGACCTAGATATCAAGCCAACTAAGCTAGTCCGGGGTAAAGGCTTGTGTGAACTTATTGCTGAAGGAGCTGATGCAACGTTGTCCAAAGAAGCAATTGATGTTCCTATTGTCCTCTTCCTCGGTTCAACAGATGAATGGTATGTTGATATCACACATTTTCTTACCTATGGAGAGTGTCCATCCCACTTGAATGCCAAAGAAAATAGGGCTATTAAGCTAAGGTCTGCACAATATGTGTTATGGGAGAATGTTTTGTTCAAGCGAGGCATAGATGGAAGATTCTTGAAGTGTGTAGACAAAGAGCAACAAAAGAAGTTGCTCTTAGCTTTTCATGATCAAGCTTGTGGAGGCAACTTCTCTTATCGCACACCACCGCTCACAAAATCCTTCGTCTTTGGGTCTTGTTGGCCTACATTGTTTAGAGATGCATCCAAATGGGTAGGTAAGTGTGAAGCCGCTTAGACTTTTGTTCGAGACCTAAGTTGATTGCTTTGCCACTAAAACCAATAGTGATTGATGAGCCCTTTTAATAGCGGGGATTGGATTTCGTTGGAACTCTTAACCCACCTTCCAGTGTTGGACATAATCATGTGCTAACTACTACATATTACTTCACAAAGTGGGTAGACACCATTCCATTCAAAAGCACTACTTCTGAGGTGGTGTGTAATTTCATTAAGGAGAACATATTGATAAGGTTTGGGGTACCAAACAAGATTGTGATTGATAATGCTTCAAATTTTTCTCCTTCTGAGATGATAGATTTCTGCTATGGTTATGGAATTTCCCTTGCTCACTCTTCAAACTACTACCCCCAAGGGAATGGACAAGTAGAATCAACAAACAAGAATCTGGTAACCATCGTTCGGAAGCTTGTCACTGACTCTCAAAGGAATTGGCACAAGAAGCTCTATGATTCTATATGAGCAGATAGAATTACACCTAAAAGAGCAATTGGGATGTCTCCATTTCAACCGTGTATGGTGTTGAAGCTTAGTTACCAAGAGTATAGGGAATTACCAAATTTATATTTAACGAAGGCTATTGAAGATTCAAGTTTTACCGCCTTGACAAGAGGATCATGTATCTTTAGAAGTTGGATGAGGACAGTTGCAGCCGTTTTTTGATAGAATATCAACTCATCAACCGAGGGTGACAGATTTGTTTGACAAGAAAGCTGCACTCCAGAGATTTTTAAGTAGGAGACATTGTCTTGTTTGTGGAATAAAAGACATGAACCTTAAGGAAGCCATGGTAAGTTTGATTCCCTTTGGCTTGGTCCTTTTAAACTCGTGGCACTTTCTTTAGAGAAAATTGCTCCATTTGGATTACATGGATGGTTCTCCTATCCCACTTCCTTATAGTGGGAAATATTTGAAGTTATTCAAGTCCTAGGTAACTAGGCAGTCCTTCTATCTATTATGTACAATGTTGTTGGTTTTGGGTTATTCCTTTGTGTTTTGTTTCTATTCTTCCTTTTGTTTTGTTTTCTTTTCATGTGTTTTATCTCGCTGTGTTGGTTTTCCTTTGAATCTATTTGACCAATGAATAAGGTACTTGGTTTGATTTCCTAGAGTTCTTCTGTGGTCCTTGATCTTGCCTCATTCCTCTGCTGTCATCCCTAGAAAGAGCTAGCTTGTTGTCGCCCTCAAAATTCCCCTCTTTTTGAAGTCAAGTTTTGAAAATTTTGAGTCGATACCTTGGAGTAATGGATCACATCAAGCCTGGTATTGTTTTCCATTTTCTATTCCATGGAGAACAATTAGAAATTTAGACGTACAAGTGGAGTTTTTCCTCTTCTTTTATTTCTTCACACAGTCAGGAATGACGGGCATATCCTCCTCGCCAATGTTTTCCCCAGCATCCATGGGTAGTACATGGATATATATGATTGGATGTGGCATAGACATGTTTCAAGTGATAGTGGAAGCCTACATGCATCCAAATGGCACAACTCTAAGGGCAGGGGCCCAAGGGATAGTCCTCAAATAAGCGCAGGCTTTCCACGTGTCCCAGGTCCAAAATGAAGACAAAACAAGCCTAAATTGGCTAAGTATGGAAGGTTTAACAGATGGTGCCATGTGCCTCATCGATGTAACTTCAAGGGTCAAAGCCAGGGGTAGTTCTCAAACTTGCACCACCCTCCACATGTCCCAGTCCAAAAAGAGACATCCGATCATTTAAATTGACTAAGTATGAACGGGTCAACGAAAGTCTCCACGTGCCTCAACGACGCAATTTCAGAAGTGAAACCAAAGGGAAAATCTCCAAATGAGCGCTAGCTCACCACGTGGTCGATTCAATCAAGAGACAGAGTTGGCCATTGAAAATTCTAGGACCGGTGGAAGGAGCCATGCGCAACTTCGGCGTAATTTTAGGAGGCGTATCCAAAGCGGAAACTCAAATGAGCACCAATTCTCCACGTGTCTAGGGTTCAACATAAGTCAAGTGGGAAGTAGGCCCAAATCAGCTAAGTATAAAAGAACCGATAGATCTCTCCACGTGTCAGCCTGACACAACTTCAAAGGCAAAATCCGGAGGTAGGTCCCAAATGAGCGCTAACTCTCCACGTGTCCAGGATCAGATATATGGCCATGCCAAACAAAAGGGACTTAGTAAAAATGCAAAAATATTGAACTAGCCCATAAAGGACACGTGGCCATGTTTCAAGCATTGGTGGGGAGGCGGGCCCTTTTGTGTTTTGATTCTCATTGAAAAGTCAAAGAGGGAAAGCGGGCCAGTCGGGTGATTTGAGAATTTGAGCTTTGTTTTCATAAAGGAGCTTAAAGTTAAAAAGTGACCTGCAACTCTGCCCATGCTAAGGGAGAAAGTTAAATATTAATCCCGCATCAAAGGTCAAAGTGGGGAGGCGGGCCGGCAGAGCAATTTGTGTTTTTGAGCCCATGTTGAAAAGAAGTAAAATTATAAAAGTGACCCACGACTCTGTCCCCACTCAAGTAAGGCCACGTGTCAAGACCATATCAAAAGTGGGTGAGTGGGCCAAAATGTTCCAAAATTCCATTTCTCCAAAAGGCACAAAATGCAAAAGGCGTCCTCAGGCCCGCTTTAGTTTAAATCTCTCCCACGTGGATGAATCGCATTCAAAGTTTGTAAGGGTAGATTGAACGGTTGTGATTTAATGTGTTTGGTTTTGCTGCCATATATGGAAATGACCAAGGCGTTGGAGAGACTCAAGCATTAGTTTCTCAAATCAGTTTTCATCATTTTTGTAACTAAATGTAACCATTCTTGGAAGCTATTTAATGGCTTCTCCACGCTGTTGTTCAGGTTGGATCCTGGTACTTTGTAAAGATAATAGATTCGAAGTAATCAATATAGAAGTTTTCCCCTTTCTTCCTCTAGCTTTTCTTCTTTCTGTGTTTGAAACTTGGGAATCATCCATATTTTATGATAGGAAACTTTGTGTTCTTGTTTATATGATTTCTGGAACTTTGCATCTGTGGAATTATATTGGTTATGAAAGTGAATGATTCTATTCTGCAACTCCCTGGTTCAATACGTATAAGGTGATACTCTGCCATCTATATTTCCTGAAGGTATTGTTATGTTCTTCCTTCCTCATCTCCTTAATTATTCCATCCTTTCGTATTGATGATCTTTGGGCATAAAATGTTTCAAAGTATCAGGACTCCACGCTTTGAAAGTTGTACATTTGTATATAATTTTTTTTGCTTGATTTCAATAAGGGAACCTCTCGCATTAAAGAGGAGGGACTTGTTGTCCCTTGACTGTGGTTTGTTAAAGGGATCATTTTAAAACCCAACAACATGGAGTTAGTGTTTTCAACAATGGACAATTGTTCGTAGTGTGTGGCTTCTCATGTCATTTTACTTTTTTCGTATGCTTATATTTTTAATAAGGATCGATGACGTAGATCTTTGGAAATATGATGACACTCAAATTGTTTCAATACACTGGATGAAATCTTTCCATTTTCTTTCCATCTTCATTCCTCTTCTACATCATTCTCATACCAACAAGATTCTTCTCGGTCCCCCTGGGCACCCTGTTCCTACCCATTCTTCTATCCATTCCTCTCATCCTTTTTGATCATCGATCACCTTCTTTCATCACCCCATCGACACTCGAGGGGCATCTCTCAATTCTACTAATTTTTCTTCTACCCCTTTTCAAAATTTCATCTGTCTACTATCCTTGAAGTGACGTCACTTACGCCACCCCAAAGAGGGGAAATTTTAGACACCTATAATTAGCCCAAGCAATTTAAATACTTAAATTGCGGTAACTATCCTCTTTCACACAAATCAATGACATATCATCAATATCACACATTTTCTCTACTATCATCGTTAATTAACTACATTACGCTATTTAGTTATCCCTTCTATCCAACAAATAAACCCATTAACGACCATCCATTGATTAATCCTTCTTCCTATCTAGACTAATTCATTATTATTAATTGATTATCTTCCTCTTCCATTAAATCAATAAATCATCATTTAGTTGATTAAACTCCTCCCATAGTCTAAATCATGCTAATTATTCCTCTAAAAGATTTTATAAGCTTGCACACCTATTAATTAATCACTTTGGTTAATTAATAAATCCCCTCAAACCCCATGAGTCACTAAAGGACAAACTAAATTCTCCTAAGGTTGACTCAACCCTTTCTAAACCTCCTTTATCCACAACTAACCCAATCTCTCTATTATCCCACATGAAAAGGGATGTAGAGATTCTTCTATCCATTGGGCTATATAAGGAGCCCTCCTCCTACCTTTCTATTTACACCTTGATACACTAAAATGAGCATAGAGCATACACTATAGCCATTTATCATCTTGGAGAATTCTTCCATTAGAAGAGCTAGCTTTCTTCATTTCTTGCATTCATCCTCCCAAGTTTTGAAGTCATATGGAGATATGTCAAATGGTCTTGTAGCCATGGATTGACAAGGCTCCATTCTTGAAAACCTTGGGATTTCAATCATATAATCATCTCTTTGATTGCTAGAGATCTACAAAGGTTCATCTCATTTCATTTAGCATTCAAATAAGAGATAGGAGTTAATTTGTTTAGCATGTTAGCTTGAAATATTCATTTCATGTTTAATGTAGAGATGTTGATAAGTTAGCTTTGCTTAAGCTCTTAACATGATGTTGCATATGTTTAGTTTAGCATTGTATTGAAGCTACTAGGTGTTAGTTTCAATTATACTTGCATGGCCAACTAATTATCGTGCATACAAATCTTAATGACCAGCTTCAGAAAGAGAAATCCAATATCACGATCAAGGGTGAAGAATCGTAACCTATTTCAGGTGGGAGAAGGCAAGGTCCTCCAAATTAGTAAAGTAAATACCCATCAAGAAAATGTGATTTCATAAATTTTTTTCGAGAGTTTCCGAATATATTTTCTTGGAGCTATGAATGTTTGAGATGATTTGATTTGAGTTTAGCCCAACACACTATTGAGCTAGACCTAGCAACTAAGCCCATTAGGTAGAAGAAAAGGCCAGTGAATCCTCATATTGAGCCTCTTATGAAGAATGAGTTGAACAAGCTAATTGAAGCAAGTATTTTTTTTTGATCAAGCACTCTTCCCGGGTTTCCAACCTCATGCTAGTCAGAAAAGAAATGGGTAAATCAGATTGTGTGTGGATTTCTGAGACTTGAACGAGCTTCACTCAAGGATCACTATCCCCTTCCCTCCATGGAGAAAATTTTATAGGTAGTAGCTAGTTCGAGAGGTTTTCATTACTAGATGGATACTTTGGCTACAATCAAATCATGGCGAATTAAGAATATCAATTCAAGACAACTTTTACAACTAAATGGGGCACATACACTTATAGGAAGATACCATTTGGCCTATCAAATGTTGGAGCTACGTTTCGAGTGAAATGTACATGGAAATCAAGGGTCTGATTAATAAGATAGTTCTTATATACCTTGATGGCATTACTATATTTTCTAAGAATGTAAATGATCACCAAGCTCTCATCTCAGGAAAGTATTTGAGAGATGCAGAAAATTTGGAGTGTCTCTAAATCCAAAGAAATGCATTTTCCAAGCTCATGACGGAAAAATCCTAGGCCACATTGTGTCTAAAGATGGATTGACAATTGATGCAGAGAGATTTGAAGTTATGCTTACACTACCTTTGCCAAGTCATAAGAAGGCTATCTAAAGTTTCTTAGGGAGGATCAACTTTGTCAAAAGGTTCGTGCCTGATTTTTCCACTCTTGTTAAGCCACTAACAATGATGCAAGAAGAAATTGAAATTCAAATGGAAAAAAGAGGGAAATGAGAGTTTTGAGGCTATAAAACAAGCAATATCACAAGCTCCAACTGTCATCAATCTAGAATTCTCCAAGGACTTCATCCTCTATGCTTTTTTTGGCTCAGACACAATATTTGCAATTTTGGTGTACCCGAAAAGGAAGGATCCAAGCAGCTTGTTGCTTTATTTAGTAATATCTTGGAGGATTATGAGGTGAGGAACTTTTTCATTGAGAAGAATGTCTTTGCTGCCATAAGGAGTTTAAATAAAGTAAAACACTTGGTTTCCAACAACAAAATCCATTTGCTAGTGTCTCATGCCGAGTGAAGGAATTTATCCTCAACAAAGACTTGAATAAAAAAGGTCAAGGTTAGATTACTCATTGTAGTTACAAAATCATGCACTTTAGATATTTATTTATCCCGGTCTCATACTACTATTTAGAAGGTTCTTAAGTGAAGAAAGTACTAATTAACCCCCTTTTAGCCATATTGTTTATTTTATTTCGTAATTTGTGACCTATTGCACCCATATGCCTAACCATTTTTTGACATCCCGCTATTTTAGCGTTAGTTAGGGCACCCAAATTTAATGCTAGGGATCCTATAAGCACCCTAGTCCCACCTGGGGTGCCCTAATCCTTATAGCACTTTCCCGCCACTTTTGGGCCTCTTCTAGCCATTTTTCATATTTATCTTTCTTGTGGTCACCTTTTCAGGGTTAATTACAAAATTATAGAAAGAGAACCCTATAAATATAAAGTTATGAGACCATAATGAGGGACTCGAGCATCATCTACTACTATCACTCCATCTAGAGTTTCGTCCATCTATTGCATTTGCATCCACATAGCTCCATCATCAAGGCACAAGCTAGGAAGTCTGCATCACACTTATTAGGGGAGGGATTCTATTATATTCCATGCACACATGCTATTACATTTTCTACATTTATCTATTGCTCACTATTTCACAAAGTGTGACTGACACAAGAGAACCTAGGGCACGACATGTACACACTCACCAGAACTACATTTGGGTCCGAAATGTAGTGCAACACTTAGTTTAGTAAGGCCACTATTATGGCAACTAAGGTCATTCTGGACCCATTTTTTTGCATCTTTACATTTTTAAGGTTTTGATACTTCTTCTTGGTATTTTCCAGGTTATTCTTCCTCTTGGAATATTCAAAGCATATGACGCAGTACAATGAATCTAATGCGACACACAACGAAGGTTACAAATCATCTTCTGACCCTATGAGAACCAATTACAGAGTTTTTTCGTAGACCAGTGCACTTATTTCACCTATCAGAGTGCCTATGGGTGCCCCAGTCCTTCCCTAGGCACCCCAGTCCATCCATATCACTAAAATTTGTTCTATGCAAGACCTTGACATAGTCGATCTTGCTCATGTTTTCTACATTAGCTCTGCGACACTTTGCAACAATCATTGATTATCACTTGAGTTCTTTCCTAACCTTCTTCGTGCATACTTGGGGTTTTATTTCCATTAGTTTAATTATTTCAATTACTCTACATATTACTTTAGTAAATTTATTCACTACGTTTTATGTCCTCTTAGATTAGATTAACTACTATAGCCACTATATTAGTTTAGTCAAATTTTAGTTAATCATTTTGGTGAACCCGACTTGTGAATTTTCTCTTCCTTCTTTTAATTTATGCCCGTTACCCGTAGTGGTCATTTTGGATCTCTTCAGTATTGTGAGCTCCCTTCAGTTTCCCATCATACTTCTAGGTCAATGGATGATACCACCACCTCTATGGCTGAAAACCCTTTAGATAATTCCAACTGTGTTCCTCTCCATGAAATCAAAGCCTCTGATAGTGAAAAATCCTACGATGAAGACACCAATGTTGACCAAGAAAAACTTAATGTTATTACTGATTTCTGCCAAGATTTGCATGAAAACCCCACTCATCTTCCACATGTCTTGCATGCTTTAATTTCTGCTCAAAGCAAGCTCGTGACACTTCCACTTATGTCGTGGTTTCTTCAGCTCCCACGGTCTCCACTCCACCCGTTTATCTTTCTCGCTCCTATTCTTACAAATATCACTCGCATCACTCACCTTGGTAATCCTAATATGAAACTTAGATCTTCTTCAAACACTCCTGATTTAACATCTTTATATCAGGATTTACAAAATCAAATTCACCATCTCCAATTTGCTACTTCTCGAGGATCACCATATCTAGATTCTACCTCATTGTTACATACCCCCTTCGCACCAACTATTTCCGCTTATGCATTTCCACCCAACTTCATCTCTCACAAATTGCCCATTTTAAAAAGCCATGGTGACCCACAAGAGCATCTCCACGCTTTTCATGTAGCATGTCTTGATTCTGCGGATGATCATACCATTATCGCTAAACATTTTCCTCACACTTTACAAGACTATGCGATGCATTGGTTCTATGACCTACCCGTCCATTCGGTAGTCTCTTTCACGCATCTCGGTTAATGCCTTTCTTACACATTTTTCTATCAATATTGGCTCTAATATTTCTTATGCTCAACTAGGCATAGCTCAAACAAGGGCCCAATGAACACTTATCTCGATTATCTCGATTATTTGTTACCACCACTTCAAGAGAGCATTATCTTTGAGACATATTCCTCATTCGACCAACTTTTTCACACTCTCAAGCTTCGTGAGAATAAGCTTCTTGCCACGGGGATAAACAACATCAAAAAATTTTACACCTAAAACTATGGATAAACAACCTACTATAAATGTCATCTCTACTCCTAGGGAGCTTCGACCTCAACCATAAATATGTACTCTTATTGAACTTAGTACACCACCGAGCGTTCGCTACCACAACTCATCAACAATAATATTATTACCTTACCATCACCTTTACAACTTGATCCATCTCGACCCAAAGGGCGTAACTTCGATGCAAGCTCTTATTGTAATTATCACTAATGTGTAGGACATTCCACTGATCATTGTTTTTGGTTACGACACCTCATTCAAGATTTGTTTGACAATGGCCAAATTGAACTTCCCGAATCTACAACATCAACACCTACTAATGAAAATCATAAACTTAAGATTTTTAATAATCCATTACCCAAACATGATACAAAATCAACTAATTCCTCTGCTAATTATGCCACACCTTTCCATCGGAGTTCTTGATTTCTTAGTTTCTAACACTTAAGCTTTGCCACTAGTAATTTCTTTTTCCAATACCGATTATCATGCTACATTTACATCTAATAATTTACACATCCATGCATCCATTGGCTCGACCTCCATCAACAATACCAAGGTTGATGCATCATGGCCCATTAGTGCATGTTCTATGTCCCTTCTTGAGGGCCATCGGTTACCCTCTATTGCAAATTGAGTGCCCCTTCCACAAACCCTTCAAGGTGTTGTTAAACTACATGTCACAGTCAACCCTCTCACTATGCTCACCCCTTTCCTTGTTAGAAACATAGTCGAGGGACGTGACCTACTTCTATGCCTTAATTGGATTCTCTGCTCTCAATCTTTCATATCTATGAATCAATTACAACTTAGATTTACTCAAAAATCCCAAGTCATTTCTATTAACAAATTTCCTCCCATCTCCTCCACTTTGTTGTCATCTTCTCATATAATTTCTCGTGTTTCACCCACCTCTTCTAACACATATCATTTTATGTTATTAAAAGAATCGTCTACTCCTAGTTCACCTACTCAAGTATCATATACACGACTAAATCATTCCACTTTTTTGACATATTGGCATAGGACTCTTCCTAGGATAGTCCACGCATCTCGGCGTCGATCGTCACCTCAATTTGTTCCGCATGGTTTCTCATCACCTTCACATTCCGCATCATGTAGATCTCCATCGCCGATGCATTTTAATACGCCTTAATCTTCGGTGTATATTCATCCATCGCATGCGAATAGATTTCATTCACCAACATAACGTTTATCTCCCATATCACAACTATTACAAAATTGCTCTATGCTTTCATCCCCTCAAACATCGTGTGAGGACATTCGCCTTTCACTATCATTGGTTAGTTTACATACTTGGGGGACATCACACCTAATATTCTCCCCCTCCATCATTATAAAATTTCTACATTTATCACTTTCATCATGCATTTTAGCCTCATCATTACCCAATGACGCGCTCTTGTGTTTCATTTCACACTTGATTGTGAGGGATTACCATTACATTGAACCCCACACATTGCACTATAGATAATATACATTGCATTTCATCACACATCGCACGCTATACACCAATACATACTACACTTACTTTACATTCTACTATTATTCTACATGCATCTTGCATCATACCTAGGTCATTCTATGTCTTATATATGTTATTCATCCTAAACATTACTTATATTATTAGGCTATCTATGTCCATAGCCCAATCATACATTAAGCGCATACCTATCCCATACTGATTCTACATATTACTCTAGGTTACATTACATATGAATCTAGCTTTACATTTTGTAGACACCCCAATTTCACACCTATCCTAAATCAATTAATTTCACCATTACATTTCCCACAAAAATACACATTGAATTACTCAATTATTATTGATTAATCAATCCATTTCAACCCCTAAATTAAACCCAATCTTCCTCACATGCCAAATATTACCCATGTCCCCCCACTTGTGAATTAAATATTCAACTTTAATTCTGGACCATTCCTCATGTTTCCCATTCTCCTAATCATGCTTACTTTCCATAATCATGATTACTCTAAACCCTTGAATTAATCCTACTTCTAGGCTATAAATAGAGCCTCACCCCTCTCTTTGGAATAAATTTGACTATCCCGCGTAGTTCTTGCATCCTTTGAGCATAGAGCATCCTTCCACCTTGTCCTAATGCCCAAATAGCCCCATCTTAAAGAATCTCAAATCCATAATCCCTTTATCCATTGATGCAAAGTAAGTTGATCTTGTTGCATATAAGGCCTTGCCCCAGTTCGATTGAAGCCTACATTTCACACAATCAGGGCTCATCCACACTTCATTTCCCATTATGAGGTTTGTAAGGAATCATGAAGGAGAAGGTATCTGGCTAGTTACTTTGCTTTCTTGTTATCAGTGTATTTTCCTAGCTCACATTTTGGCACGCCCGATGGGAATTACCCACAAATTATTATTTTTAGTATCGCAACTCGTTACTTTATCCATCGTTTTCCCTACTGGTATTTTTTTATTATTTCATTTTCTATTCCATATGGCATTCTTTGGCTAATGTTTACATTGTGGGAGATATTATTGCTTTGTGGTGTATTATGGTGTATGTGTAGGTTCGATAATGATGGATGCTCTTCTTGCCACGTCGTGAACCTCTTAGAGGGGAGTCATTCATCTAACATTTATATTTTTGTCACATGTCTTAATAACCTCTTTTGTGTAGCCATTTTGGGATCCATTGGTATTTGCATGTTGGTTTATTTCTTTTCATTTTGTTTCTCGTTGTGTTATTCTATTTTGTGCAGTAGTAAGGTAACCAAAAACAAGAATCACGAACTTTTTGTTCTCAATTTTTCTAAACATGCAACTTTCCACAATATAAAATCCAAAACATCTCTATTTATAGTTGTCATTTATTGTGATATTTTTCAAAATATTTAGCTTTCAATTTCTAACTTGGTTATAGGTTGTAAGGGGTTCGTTTGTCATTAATTTGCGTTATAAATCTATTTTATTTTGACAATATCAGAGAAAAAAATCATACTTTAAGTTCTCTTAGTCATGGGAAAATAGTCCGGAAAATAATCTTATTGCTTGGCTTCTATTTTCAATCTTCATGTTACAATCAATATCTATATTCGTTTACCTCTTCATTTTCACATATTCCTATTGGTTTTAGTTTTAAACACTATCCAAATAATTATTAGATCTAAATCTATTTATAGATTTAACTTTCAAAAAAATAAAAAATTTAGATCTCCTTTCCCAAAAAAAAAAAGTAGATCTTCATCTACTAAAAAAACACATTGTTCAAAAACATATCTTTATTTACAAAATATCTAAATCTATATTTATTTAAATAAACAAAAAAATAAAAAAACAATTGTCCCTATTGAAACCCTATCAGAATCCTTCCCTTCTTATCCCTCCTACTCTCCCAGCTCGGCCTTACCGAGCTATTTCCCTACCCCTTCCTAGATCCCCAATCCCCATCCATGTTTCTCTACTCCCTTCATCCACTCATCCGAGCCTCATCTCCCCAACCCAACTCACTAGACCCTACTCAACCCCTTCCCATGTCCCGATGGACACCCATACTAACCCACCCCGTGGATCCCCACTCAAATCCCTCCACATCGTCCCGATCCCCGATCTCCCACCCCACACCAAATCACCTCACATGCCCAACCAAAATCCCATCACAACCCATCCCACTCCCGGCCACTCAACCAACCACTCGCCACTCGGCCACATCCTCGTTCCCAACACCCATATTTCTAACTCCCCAATCCACCCCCATCTTTCTCAAGCCATCGGCTCGACCTTCTCACTACTTGGCCTAAAACGAAAAAATCCTTTCCCCAAACCACTCATCCTAAGCTCCTTTAACCTAATACAATCCTAGATCTAATACAACTTCCCCACATTTAGCTTTTAGGTCTAAATTTAGGTCTTCGGTTCAAACATTTGTTTAATTTTATACTATAGTTTTTAGGATTTTGATACGTTTTTTTAAACTTAGGTTTAAACCTTAGCTAGCTTAATAGTTAATTAATTTAGTCTAATGCATAATTAATTCATTTTCTTAATTCATCTAAAATATTGTTTTGAAAATTATATTTTATTAATTAATTCGCTTCATTCATTTCTCTCTCAAGACCATTATATTTTTTTTCAAAACAAAAAAAAATAGGACCTTTAAAATTTTCCTTATTATATTTTTTATTGACATTTTCGTGACTAATTGTGTTTAATTTTACAGATTTTACGACACTTCATCTACCTCCCTTCACACAAAGACTTAATTATTAAAACAAATACCACCCAAAAATTTTGAGTGGTTTTCAAAGACCTTTTCAAATCATTAATTCACGCTAGATTTTAGGGTCCCTACATTTCAAAACACCTTGGTGTCATATTTAAATCATTTCATCATTATCTAAGCACCTTGCACTATTGTCTAACACTTTTGAATCTTGTTTTAATGTATTGTTTGTTCTTTTTTTCTTTTTTGTGAAGGTAGTTTTCTAATCGCAAACCCCACACATATATAATCTTCTCTTGCACTTGTCACAAGTAACCTTGAGAACCAAAAACATGATGGTGTTGTCTTTTATCATTCTCTTTTTGTTTGCATTTGAAAATAAAAACTACTAACCTTTTTCATGCAGGACCATGTCATTTGAAATTTAATCATTTTAGACTACTAACATTGTCTGCAGGATCCTCTAGCTTTGTTTTTTTTTCGTCTCTACCTATCATCTTCATATCATTGTTTTCAACACTTCACATTACTAATATTTGTCCGATTTATGGTTGTTATGCTATTTTCCTTTTTCGATTGATATAGAAAATAAAAAATAGCCACGATCATTTTTCTAACACTTTGTTTATAGGACAAATACTAATCTATTTTCCGTAAGACCATGTCACTTTAATTTTTCCAAAACCAAAAAAAAAGTTTAAAACCAAATACTCAAAAATTATCACCATCAAAAGAAAATTTCTTAAATAAAAAACATTAGCAATCATAGAACGTGGTAATTCATCATTTTCTACTTGATTTATTTCAAGTTGGAAAGAACTCATGATAATCACATCATCATTTTGTTTTTGCATGTAGTAGAGGTGGATTTCATCACCACCAACGCTACATCGATGATGTGGAATTCACTACCATGCAAGCACAAGTATTCACATTTGCATTGCACTCTAAGACCTAGTCTCATCACAACATTTGGTATTTAAAGTTCCTTTGGGAAGCGTTTACAAGTGAAGTCGTTGTGACTACTACTGAATCACTTAATGCCTAATACTTTTGTAATGGAATCTTAGGCATCATCCTGTAAATCTTCTCTCAGTAATAACAACACCATACACTTCCCAAATGGGGTTCACTTAGTAAAAGTATGGTATAACACGTGCGTTCGAAGGGTATTAAAGAATACCCTTAATTCTAGTTTCTACATCTAATTATTCAATTGATAATACCCCCTCTTGTTAAATTATTAGAATGAAAATACCCCTATTTTTTTTTTCCATGTACCTTACCCATTTTTCAATTACAATTTTATTTACCCTTTTTATTTCTACCCTAATATAAAATAAGCAAAAAACCATATTATATTTTTCACTCATTTTTTTAATATGCATTTCATCTCGAAATATAGTTTGAAGCCATTGAAGACCTATTACAAATCACCTTATAAATGTCAATATTTAATCATTTATCAATAGTTATTCAAATAATTAAGAGGGTGAAATAATATCACTTGTGGTGAAAAAAATACTCAATCATAGTTTTCTACCATCTTATTATTTCTTGGTTAAGAATCTCTTAATTGAGATTTATTTATTGAAAAAAGATTATAATTTAATTTATGACCACATTTTTTTTTCAATTTTAAGGTATTTATTTTTAAAATTAGGGTTCAAATGTTTTAGTTTTATATTAAAATTTAACCTCCCTTTCCTTTGGCCCACCTCTCTAAACTACCTCCAATACCTAATTCAAAACATTAATAAATTAAACCCTTTCACCCCGTCATGTCTACCAAAGATATTGAATTTAATTTTAATTAATTTTAATTACCTCAAATATGAACCCATGTCCTAGGAATATTTAGGGATTAATGAACCCTCCATTCACACTTCCATCCCCCATCACCTTCCTCCTTTTCCCAAAACCTCGCTCTTGACATAGTGATTCACTCCAAAACATCTCTAAAGTAGGTAAGTAAGAATTGGTGAGTCTTTTTGGAGTGATAAGAGCTTGCATCCACCATTCCACAACATACTATATGATTGCATGAAACAATGATTATTCCTGAAGGATCTACCTCTTGAGCCAAAACAATTTGATACACATGACTACTTTCTGTTTGTAAAAAAAGTAGTTTAGCATTGTTATTATCATAAAACTTAGATGATATCAATTTGTTCATTGTAAATTTCAAATCCCAGTTGTGTTCCATAAAACCATTTCTCAATAGATTCAATACCAAACAAAACATTGAATCAATCAAACAATAAAGATCAAAATGTTACATTGATTTCATTAGCTTGCTTAAACAAAACGAATCCTTCATATCTTGTTTCAAGCTATATCAAACTAATATTGAGTGACTTGTGTTCACTCCTTATCTCATCAATCGTCAAGCTTGTTTAAGCTTCATCCACCAAAAATCCTTCATAGTTTTTTGAGCTATATCAAACTGACATTGAGTGACTTGTTTGAGTTCACTCCTTATCCCATCAACTATCAAGTTTGTCTAAACCGCACTAGACACAAATCCCTTCATATCTCATTTTGAGTTATATCACACTTTGTTGAGTCAACTTGTTTGAGTTACTCTTCCTATCAACAATCAAGAGATTTTTCAAGCCAAATCTAAAAACACAACACAAATCCCTAATAGCTCATTTTGAGTTATATCACAATCATATTGAGTTAAATTTCTTGAGTTAATCTCCCTATCAATAATCAAGAGCTTATTCAAGCCAAATCTGAAGCAAACCCATTATAGCTTATGCTTAATCACATTTTCTCAAACTTCATAGCCTCTTTTACAACTTAATCAGGCACACACCTATCTCATCATGGTATTCACACATAGTCACAGAGACCCTCTAAACCATGAAAATGATGATGAAGAGGTTACACAACCAAAACTCACTCACGAAGAACAGGAGCAAGTAGTCAAGGTGTTAGAACAAAACAAGAATGAATACCTACTGTGTCTCCTAGCCATGGGAGAAAAACTACCCCTAAATTTGGGATTGAAAATCTAAACAAACTTATAGAAAATGGTGAATCGAAGTCACCATAATGAAATACCAAATAACCCAAATAACTCTTCAACCGACGAGTTATTTACCAAAATCCAAGAGTTAACTTGAGCAAGCAACTTCTAAAGATGAAAAGTTACATGATCACGATCAAGAATTCCTCATGAAGCCCTTGATACCCCACATTCTTCCCATTCACAAGAATGGAAACATATGAAAGAAACCATTCAGGGGTTACAAAATTAATCAAAACAATTCAAATTTGAAGAACTATGCCCCTACCCATTTGATACGGAAATGTTACGCTTACCATTTCCCATCATCCTTCGAAACTCCAAAATTTGATAAATACAAAGGCAAGGGTGACCCCGTGAACATGTCAAGGAATTTTACATGCAATGTCAGAAGTAGCTTATCATGACATATATCTTTTACGATTATTTCCTAAAATTTTAGGAGGACAAGCCTTAGATTGGTTCCTTCATCTCCCAAAGGGTCAATCACAACTTTCACAGACCTATCGGAAAAAATTTGTTAAACATTTTTCCTTCAACCTAGACTCGAAAGTAACCATGCTCGATCTTTGTAACACTAAGAAAAGGCCCAATGAGAACTTTCACATCCTTTTTACAACGTGGTGAGGGATTGCAAGAAAATTTCCTTGCTCAATACCAAAGAGATAATTAGTCAACATTTTTGTCCCAAACCTCATTGCAAAATTATCATTCCACATGCAAATGCACTTGTTTAAGTAATTTCAAGAAGTCATCGAAAAAAGGGACACAAATCAAGAAATCCCTCATTTCTAAGGGCTTACTTAAAACACCCTTTAGGGACCAACCTCAGGGGATGCCCCTCAAAGCTAGGAAAATCCAAATTCTTTAATCAGAACCAAAATATAGTCAATGACAATGTTATTGATTCTTACCATGTTCAAAACATTCAAAACAATCCACCCAACACAATTAAATCCAATAAACAACTAATTGTCATCCCTAGAAAGGAGGCTCCTCCTCGTGACAGGACCAAGATAGTTCACTCCACTTGGAGAAAGCCTATCTAGCATCTTCCATCACTTAGAAAATGCCAACATGATCTCATACCCCATCGTCAAACCCTTTGAAGAAGGGAACCCAAACCAAATTGGTATAAAGATAATGAATATTGTGATTACCATCGCATAAAAGGGCACTCTACAGATTGATGCATGCAACTCCGCCATTATGTCCAAGACTTGATCGAACGCGGAGACATAGAGGTTGAAAATACCTTCTAATAAAAGACCCCAATGAAAAACTCAACATGTTCAAAAACCCCTTCCCTAACCATGATGATAATTCAAGGACAAGGGCCAATCATCAAACAACATTGAGTATGACTCAGTCATCTCAACCATAGACTACGACCAAGATCTAGTGGCTACAATAAAATCAAAATCGATTGTGTGGTCACCACTAGATAGAAAAAAAGTGTGGATCCCCACTACAAAACAATCCACTACCTCATCTCCCACACCACCTCCTAATCCAACGTCTAATTCCACCACCACTTCCACTCCCCAACCTACACCTTCATTCAACATTGTCAAACAATTGGAAAATACCACAACACAAATTTCCATCATGGAATTACTAAATTCTTCTCCCGCACTACAACACATCCTTACACAAACATTGAATGATGCTCATGTCCCACAGGACATCAACTCACAACAATTTAGGATTTAATAAAAATATTTCAACACCCAATCCTATTATATCATTCGGTCTCTTGACTTGATTCTTAACCCCAACATTGCTAATAATCATTCTTTATACATCGAGGCTTATATAACTCATCATAAAATCAAGTGTGTATTAGTTGACAATGGAACAACATTGAATATTTGCTCCATGAAACTCCTATCTAGGTTACATTCGAAAAATATTTACAAAATGAACATCATAACCATTCATGGGTATGATAATAGTGAAAGAAAGTCTGAAGGCACAATCACATTACCTCTCAAGGTTGGACCAGTCACTTTAGACACACTATGTCATGTGGTGGATGTAGAAGTTGCATATAATATTCTCATTGGTCGACCATGGATTCATGCCATGAAATTCATCCCATCCATTCCACCAATGTATTAAATTCCCCCACTTGGACAAATAATTTACATTGTGTGCTCGATACCCAACCCTTCGAATATTACAGATTCCTCAAGGACGGTATAAAAATGCTCACTACTATCCATCGACAGATAAATATACTCCACCTCATGTAATCCCTAACAAAATGCATGTCGATCTAGATATGCTTCCCAAACATACTCTAAAACCATCATCTTCTAGTCAACCATCATCTTCTAATCAACCAACATCTCCCAATCCATTCTCTTCTACTAATCAACCCTCTTTTCTAAAACTAGCCCCCTTCCACTAACCAATCATCTTCTTCATCTAACCAACCTTCCTCTTCTAACAATACCTCTTCCGTTAAGATACCCTCCCCTTGTTAATCAAGCTTCATCCTCTAATCCACCCCCTCTTCTTATAACCCATTCTCTCCATCTTTCAAAACTACCAAACTGCCTTCCCCACCATGTGAGGTACCTACTAGTTCCTCGACACACATTCAAAATCATTGACAAAGGATGCGGTGAATACCAATTCCAAGACATTGTAAACTATTTTTACATCAGAAAATCCCCACAAACCTATGGAAAACCCAATGCTCCACATCTTAGAATCCATCCCACTTACAAATTGGGTCAGTTAGTTTGGAAGAAATTTGGTTATCTAGACAATGAACATATTCCAAGTTCTTCAGATCTTGGTTATACGATGATGAATTCACTCCTTGTTATGAGTCCCCTCAATTTACCAAAGCTCATCGAATGATGAAAAACATGTGATGGAAGGGTAAAGGACTCAGTCCAAATGGACAAGGTCATTTAGATCCAATCACTTGCACCAAACATCATGGTAAACATGACCTTGGTTTCAAGATACTTAATGCAACTCTCATATTAATCTCGAGTGACAATGATGACACCAATTATGAAAGTGACGCTAGGTCTACGCAGACACCTTTTTGAAGACCTTGCTAAAACAAATCTCTACTTTGAACATCTATCCATTAATGTCATTGATTTTGAGATTCTTCATCCAACTCTCATAGACCATGACCAATTACATCATGTAGTCATGGACATGTTTCAAAATGATGAAGCCATTGAAGAGTTCCTTGGAACTCATGATCAAATTCCCATTTCCACCATAAAAAGGATTTGAGATTAACCTTGATGAATTTTCCTACTTTGGAGAAGAAATAGAATATTCGGATCCTTTACCTTTGGAAACCTCAGATAAGAAGTGAAAACACAAAATTTCTCATAGTCAAAATCTCATCGCCACCTTATCCAAAAACATATCAATAAAAGACCCAACATCACAAACAAAAACCCTATGTTTCCCCTGAATCACTAACATTGATGACTTACATCAACCACTAGCATCATTTTTAAAAAGGATACATCTAAAATGTTGATTGAGGAAACCAAAGATATTAACATCGGTACTCTAAACAACCAAAAATTTTACAACTTGGCATCAGTCTATCTCGACCAAGAATGTGTAGAGTTCACAATGCTCCTCATTGAATTTCAAGACATTTTCACATGGACCTACAAAGATATGCCATGCTTAGATCCATCTCTCGTAGTACATCACCTTGTGGTGCATCCAGATGCAAAGCTTGTAAAATAAAATTATGCAAAATGCACCCCAAGGTAGCGTTGCTTGTAAAAGTTGAACTTTAGAAACTATTAGAAGCAAACTTTATCCAACCTATCAACTATTCTGAATGGATATCCAACATAGTTCTATAGCCAAGAAAACTCCCAACATTAGGGTATGCACATATTTCCATGATATCAACAAAGCTTTTCCAAAAGATGACTTTCCTCTGCCAAACATAGACATGATTGTCGACTCCATGACATGTCATGAAATGCTCTCCCTAATGGATGGATTTTTCTGGCTATAATCAAATATGCATCACTGAAGAGGATCAACACAAAATAAAGTTTACTACACCATGGGGCACATCTTCTTATAAGGTCATGCCTTTTGGATTGAAAAATATAGGCATCACATATCAACGAGCCATGACAGTCATCTTTCATGATATGTTGCATGATATCATGGAAGATTATGTTGACGACATATTAGAAAATCTAAAACATGGATAGAAATCTAGGTGTGTTGAGATGCATCTTTGAAAGGTTGCGTGAGTATAAAGTTTTCCTTAATCCAAAGAAATGTGTATTCGGGGTGACTTCCAAAAATGTTATTAGGATTTATTGTCTCACGAAGAGGTATAGAAGTTGATCCTATAAAGTCAAATCCATCATGGAAATTCCTCCTCCCCAAAATCTCAAACAATTACGTAGTCTCCAGGAAAAATCCAATCCATTAGATGTTTCATATCACAATTAGCCGATAAGTGTCATCATTTTAATCAATTGCTTAAGAAAGATGCACAGTTCTAATGGAATCAAGATTGCCAAGATTCTTTCACCAAACTCAAAGAATACCTTTCCATTCCACCTATCCTTATGTCACCAGTTGTAGATAAACCCATGCTGCTTTATACATATGTAATTGAACATGGCATAGGTGTTTTGCTAGCAAGAACAAATGATCAAGAAAAATAACATGTTGTTTTATTACCTTAGTCGAACACTTATTGAGCATGAGGTATGATATTCCCAAATCAAAAAAGTATGCTTGGCAATCATTTTTCACATTCCATAAGCTACGTCATTACTTTCTTAATCACACAACTAAATTGATCGCTAAGGTTGATCCCCTCAAGTATCTCTTGTCTCAACCTATTCTCACAGGAATAATGTCTAGTTGGGTCATCCTACTTAGTGAATTTGACATCAAGTTCATTCCTCATAAATAAAATTAAAGGAAAATCCCTCGTAGACCAACTTGTTGAGGCACCTCTTCCCGAACAAACCACTTCATTTTACATTTCCTAATGAAGATCTTTTATATGTAGACATCATTGCCATCCTCTAGACTCTATTCTTTGATGGATCTTGTAACCTCCATGGATCAGGAGCTGGTATTTTTCTTATCACACTAGTGGACATGTTATCCCCAAGTCATTTTGATTAGCATTCCCATGTACCAATAATATCACAGAGTATGAAGCTCTCATAGTAGGATTAAAACTCACTATATCTTGGAACCTTAAAGAGTTGGTTGTATTTGGTGACTCTTTACTTATCATTAAACAGTTATTGATGAATACCAAGTCAAGGATGAAAAAATTATTCCATATAAGTGCATGGTAGATAGCCTTCAAGATATTTTTTCATTGATTAGTTTTGACCAAATCCCTAGAATTCATAACAAATCCATAGATGCTATGGAAAACTATTGGATCTTTGTTAGAAATCACATCCAATCAACCCCAAGCACATTTTCTCATAGAACACCTCTTAACACCTACCTATAATCTACCTAAAACTACTATGGTATGTGAAATTGTGGGTCCTAAAATAACCCTTGGTACCATGATATTTACACCTTCATCCATGAAAAAAACATTTCCTACCAACATGAAACCAAGTCATAAATGCACTTTAGCACAACGTGCCTCTCGTTACACCATTTTAGCTACACTCTCTATAGACGAGGTTAATGGCACCCTACTATGATGTCTTAATCAGGAGGAGGCCTCTAGTGTTCTAACTGAAGTCCACTGGTATCTGTGGAGCGCACACAAATGGTATGGATTTAGCCAAGAAAATCCTACATGTGTTGGGTATTATTGGCCCACCATGGAGAATGACACATGTCATTTTGTCAAATGATGTCAAGCTTGTCAAAAACATGACAACCTTATCCATACACCTTCTCAAGCATTGCAATCAATCACCACACCATGGCCCTTCTCTCAATGGGGCTTGATCTCATCGGTAAAATCAGACCAATGTTTTCCGATGGACATAAGTTCATTATTACCACTACCATTACTTCACTAAATGGGTAGAAGCTATGCCTCTCACCTATGTTACTGAAACAACCAAATATCAAAGTTCATTTTTAACAATATCATCTGTCGATTTGGCATTCCATCCTCTATTATCACATATAATGGAAAATCATTTAAAAACTAGGATGTAAAAGACCTCACCAAACGTTTCCACATCAAACTTAAATGGTCTACTCCATACTACCCCAGGGTAATGGCCAAGCAAAAGAAACCAATAAAACTTTAAAATCCATCATGGAAAAATTGTTGATACACATGGATGAAATTGGCACACTCAAATTTACCTCCTTTCTCGGGCTTATCACACATCTTACCACACACCTACAGAGCCACCCCATTCTCCCTTATTTATGGTTGTAAATCCATTTTACTTGTTGAGGTTGAACTCCCATCCTTGAGAATATCCCTTAAAGATGTAATTAATGAAGATGAATATCGACAATCACGGCTTAATGAGCTTGATTTTCTCATGAAAAATGACTTAACACCCTCAATCATCTTCAAGTCTATCAAAACCGATTGCAACGTAATTATCATAAAAATTACGACCTAGAGAGTTTGAGGTTGGTGATCTCATTCTCAAAGAAAATCAAAAGAATACCACTAAAGAGCGAGAAAAACAAGGAAAATTTGAACCTAATTGGTTAGACCTATGTAATTACAACTAAATTTGGCTCTGGAGCCTATAAATTGGCCACTAAAGATGGTCAGAACTTGACAAACCGATGAATGCAATACATTTAAAGAAATTCTATTCTTGAGGCACTCTCTATTCCGAGAGACAACACTTGTACATTCCTCCTATCTTTACTCATCTCCAAATAATTTAAAATTATTCATTCCATTGGTAGATATTTTCATTATCAAAATCACATCTTCATATTCACCATCATGAGACAAGTGTTAATATAGATCCTATTAAGTTTTGTGAGTATCATACTTCTTATAATGTCTCCCATTTTCAGCTTCTTTCACCTATGGTCATACCTAGAAGCTTACTGATGGTAATATATTCCCTTTAAATAAATTCTCTCTTTCACAAAAAAGCTCTAAACTTCTTTACCCGGTTTGTTTGATCGTCCATCTTAGTCTTCGGTGTTGAACCCTCATCCTACTAGTCATGTGGGGTTGAGATTGGGGGCAAATGTTCCTTCCCAAATAAAAATACTATTGTAAATCAATAAATCAAATAAATTATGAATAATTCACTGTCACACCTTTCATCCTTCACAGTCTTTGAGTGTTGAGCCCACACTTCTTACTAGTAGTGTGAGACTGAGAATGGAGGGAGGTGCCCTTACTCATCTATGTCTTGTCTTCGGTGATGAACCCTTGCCTCTTACTAGTGGCATGGGGAAAAGCGTAGAGGGTCATTCATAAATCAAAAATCATAAAAATGTTACAAAAACAATCGAAAATTCAAAAAAAAAAAACATTCAAAAATTCAAAAAAATCAATTTTTTTACTTGCCTATGTTTTGCCTTTAGTGATGAGCCCTTGCTTCTTACTGGTAGCATGGGGCAAGGCATAGGGAGTCATTGCAAAAAATAAAAAATCTTATAAATCAGAAAGTGCTTACAATTATAAAATCCCCAAAGAAGTAATTTAGATGCCTAAGTGAAGAGAGAACTATCCCTTCACCTCATATCTTACCAATCAGTAGGCCATGTAATTGTCTAAGTCTAGTACGTGACCTATAAAGCGAAGTCATTTCAAACTGGTTCAGTAACCTTAAGAAGAATTGAGTCACAATTTCCCAAATGGATTGTTGTTATCACTTGTCTCTATATTCATTATCTACATCCTCCTTCTTGATTCTCGTGATGAGCCCTCGCATCTTACTAGTTGTGTGGAGTCAAGAATGGAGTTGGACTTATTTTCATCTTATCATCACCAACATATCCTGCCAATGGAGTGAGAATTTTTGTATTATTCAAGCATGAGTTACCACGAGGAACATGGTACATACGGACGATACCCTGGTTTATCACCTCTCATAAGAAGTTTGCATTCTGGTCCATAAAATTCCAAAAATCCCCAAAAACAATATAAAATCCAAAATCCAAAAAACATTAGAAAATCTCAAAATCCAAAAACATTAGAAAATATCAAAAATCCAAAAACATTAGAAAATATCAAAAATACAAAAATATTTGAAAACTCTTCAAAATCCCAAAAACATACAAAAATCTTAAATTCCCAAAAAAATTCAAAAATCACAAAATCCTAAAAATTTGCAAAACCATCAAAAACCCCAAAAATTAATAATCAACACAATTCATCCTTTGAACTATTATCCCCAACAAATGTTCCAACCACCTTATGACTATCAAATTCAAACCACTTCCCCTCGCGTGAATCCTCGCTTGGGGAAAATCTGGCTCTCATTGTTTCCTTGTTTGAGGAAAATGACCCAATCCATTCTACACCCTTGTACCCCTACTTGGGGGCACATCCGATCAATCATCATTATGGAACACATTAGGGACATGTTTATTGGTTCTTGTGTTGCATTATTAGTTACAAGTTATTAATTGTTTTCTTGTATCTTGATATATTACAGGGGGCATCTTGATTTTATGTATCTTGTTCTCTCTAATATACTTATATTATATGATTGCATATCATACAGGGCATCATACCTTCTTGATGGTCTCTATCTATGCTCTCTTACACTTGCATATCATACCGGGGCATCATACCTTTTTGATGGCCCCTATCTATGCTCTCATGCATATTATAATCTAGTCATCCTGATCTTTTATATCATGATGCATCATGTTATGTGATATATTAAAATTAATATGCTTTTGTCTTGTGAGTATCTTCCTACATGATTAAAAACTTACTTTGCACCCCATCCATTCACCCATACTAATACATTCTCTAGTTTGGGAATCCTACTTGATCACCATTACAGTTTACAAATCCTACTTGAGGATCTTTCTCAAGTAGCATTCGCTATCCAGCAAACTCCTCATCCCCCACCATGGTCACCCTATATTTGATCCATTCATCCTCACTCCTCATTTCTACTCATCCACCATTTAATCCCCACATCACCTTATCACCATTCATATCCCCTTTCACCACTATGTGTTCTTCCCTTTCACTCTTCCACTTTCATCTTGACAATCTTACTTAATCACCCCTTCCGTGTGGGACTCTTAGTTGAGGTATACCATCTTCCTAAGATTGTCCCGGTAGAAACTTCTCCACCATATCCTCTTTCATCAAAAACAATCACCACCACACACATCTTTTCACTCCGCCTCTTCCACTTATCATTCTTACCTCATCACTCTCACCACGTGGGCATCCCAATTAAGGATTCCCCTCACACTCTCCATCCTACACTACATATGTTCCTCCATCCATTCATGTCACACTCCTTTGTTTCCTTCCTTCCTTGTTATCACCTCCTCTCACCTCTTGTTCCATTCTCGGCCTACACCACTCACTCTTTTCTCATCCTTCCTAGTATCCATCTTTTCTTGGTAATATTACTTACACACTCTCGTAGTATGGAAAATTCACTTGAGGGTTCCCCTTCAGTCCATCTTGTCATACCCTCTTCCCACCAACTTCATCAATCACTTACTTCTTCCCATCATTATTCTTCTTCGGCTTGGCGATCCTACTTAACCATCCCCATCATATGGAAATATTACTTAAGAGTCCCTCTTAAGGATGATCTACCATCTGACCCTCCCCCATCCCATCATATTTCCTCCATCTTATTTCTCCTTCCCTTTTTCATAATCATCTACTCCAACCAACCATTCCAGCTTACCTAATACATTCTTGTCTTTCACCTTCCATATCATCACTTCCGGTTTGGTGATATTACTTAACCACTCATGCAACATGGTGATCTTACTTAAGAGCCCTCTTAAGGATGATCTGTCATCTTGCACTCCCCATCACTCCACATTCTCACCATCCACATTTTCTCGTTAGTCCCCATCCTCTTCACCTCCTCTTTCATTCTCACAAACACCACCTCCTGCTTTCCCACTTTTCATCTCCATCATCCCTCGCTTGGCAATCTTACTTAACCACTTCCGTCACATGACAATCTTACTTAAGGGTCCTCCTTAAGTTGAACTCATCATTCTAGACTTCTCCCTCACCTCATTCTTTGTTCCCTCTGTTGATCGTTTCTTCCTCCTGGTCTCCCCTACCAACCACATTTTCCTCCTACCATTATCCTTTCTCAACCTATCATATCACAGTGTGTCTACCATCTTATGCCTATAATCATGTTCCTTTCCCCCATTTTCCCTTCTTGATCCATCATCCTTCATACCATTTCTTGTCATTATTTTCATGTTTTTTTCTTTTATCTTTACCCCATTCATCCTCATCCTCCACATCCTCTCTTCACCTTCACATTATCACAACCTATCACTCACCTTTTCTTCACTCTTCTCATTCCATCTTCTTGAGTTCTCCCACATATCTACCCCCATGCTTACTCATTGTTGTTGGTCTTCCCTAACATTCTTTCATCATCATCTTCCATTTTTGTGCTAATAATCATTGGTGGACTTCCCTAAAATTCAATCCTTTGAATCTTTTCCAAAGTGTTGCCCCATTTGATTTTCTCGCGTAAAGTGAGACATCCATTATAGGTAGCAACTGCCCTATATCTCCAATAAGAATAATATCACGTGCACGAAAAGGAGAGTTTTGCATGGTGAGGGAAAGCTTATCACAATCTTGCATCAATGCGGACAATAGCTTTAGGACGATGAAGCTCATTTTATCTATCAAGATGTAACACACATGTTTTAAATACTCTTGGAAGGATGACAGCTCCCATCTAATGGTTTCATGTCCCTAGTTAACTTTTCTAACTCTGCCCTAGGTTACTTAAGTCTAATTAGGCCTCTTCTCACTTTGCAAGTGTAAAAATGTCCTAGGTTACTTAAGTCTAAATTAGGCCTCTTCTCAGGCTTAGGGTCCTAATCCCACCTGGTGAATGATAAAAATACCCTTCTAAAAATTCTCACATCCTCCATGATGGATGTCAGAGCTTGATTTAATCATTTCCTTATGCATGCTCTTAAATTCTCATGATTGTATCACCTAGTTATTCTCATGATTGTATCACCTACTACAAATTCTTCACACTTACGAATTAGATCTCCAAACTTTGCAATCTTATAGAATACCACTAGGAAAACACTCCCTCAAAATTTCATGTAATTTGGATGGGTGCATTTGAAATGGCTTGATGCCCTAGTTAGGGCCCGAGAGGCAAAATACCGGTTTACTGAGTAACTATAATGGGTTTCATGGAATACAAAAACTCAATACAGCTCGTTAGGTACCTATCCTCCTTTTCCATTATTCATAGTCCCTTGATACTTCTTCTAATCCTAATGTCCATATTCATGCTCATGGTCTGAGTAGAGCCTTTACTATATGCATGGAAGAAACATGTAAAACCTTGTAAAATACCCTATGAAATCAATCCAACCTTTCAAAATTTGTTTATTCATGCTCCATTATTCCCATTACATCCATACTTCTCGAGGAATTACATACTTGATGCCAAAATCCAACTTTGACATATGAAAACAAACCAATCCTATCTATTCTCAACAACCTCCTAAGATAACTCAACCTCCTCCTAGCTTAAGAAAAGACCTTAACAACTCTTAAACTCTGCTTACTAGACTGATTCCACATGGGAATAAGATCTCTAAGTTTGATTTTACTTACTTTTGGCCTCCAAACAACAAATAGGCCTTATTTAGGCTTTTACACACAAATTGCCAAGTTTGAATATTTGAAATACAACATTTTGGAGGGAAATAATTACATACACCCTAAGACCACCTAGAATCCAACCAAAACATGCCAACCTACTAATGCACATGCATCAATTGAGGAATGTCTTGTGTGATAATTCCCTTCACAAAGATGTCAACAAGCCTCATACAAATCATTGCGCATGTTGACTCAGATGGATGTCATAAGAAAGCTTAGACAACAAGGTATTGAAATGTGCATCGTATTCTATAACACTCTCAGCCAAACCATGTTTAATGTATTTTAGTGCATTAATGCTTTGTTGCTCAAATTCATGTATGTGGAATTCAACCAAGAAAGTGGTGTGCAACGCATCATAGTCCATTTTTGTCTGATGTGGATCATACTTCCTATAACAACTATGCATGCGGTCTTGAAGCTTTGTAACAAACTGATTAGCCTTCCAAATATGGGTTTATTATTCCCTTGGACCTCCATAAAATTTCACACTTTTGCACATGCTCTGTTGCATCTTCCACATCCCGATACTTCGGAAAATGAAGGTACATCTCAAAAATATCTCGAGGGGGTTTTTGTTGTGGTTCTTGAGGGGGCCGCACATACTTGTGGTGTTTATTTTTGGTGTGTGTTTAATTTTAGTTGTGTGCTTCAGTTTCATAGTACCTATTTTGTAGTATGTTCTAGTTTCCAGGTTGATTTTTGTGATATGTTTGAAGATCATTCCTATTCAGATTTGTATTTAGTGAGCAATGTTTCCTACATAATTCCCTGAAGGAAAAACATAGTGGACATATGAAAGCACAAGAAAAAGCAACATCATGATATTTGGGTTGTTGGTTGTCCTATAAAACCATCCTTTGTTGTGGTTGTTGGTAAGCCACTTGAAAAACCATCCTTTTTGAGGTTGTTGGTTGTCCTAAAAAAGCATCCTTATTGGTTGGTGGTTGTCCAATAAAACCATCCTTGAAGATTGTTGGTTGTTTTGAAAAACAATCCAGATCATGAGCACACACTGGTGGTAAGATGTAAGAAGATGTGTGATTGTTTTTCTCCCATGTTCGTACTAAGGGGGAATGTTAGGAAATAAGTATTATAGTGCTCACATTATGGTAAATGTAATTAGTAAATTTACTATGGTAAATAGTCTACCTAGGTAATTTGGTTAGTTGTGTCGTTAAATGTATATATTGTTATAACAACAATATTATGTTATTAGGGTTGATTTTTTTGGAGATATTATGGCTAGAAGTTCTCCATGAATATAGGAAACCATTTCCTATATATTTGTAATGGACTCGAATGAAATACATCAATAGAAGAATCAATATTTTTTTGTGCTAATTTTTTATGTAGAGCTCTTAGAATACCATTAGAAGCCAGGTTGTTTGGCTGGATGTGTAGATAGATTGCTCCAAAGGGAGTTTGATACGACAAGAGGCTTGTGCCACTTCACATTTGATCCAAACATGAACTTGGGAAGTTTTGGACATGTCACAAGTGAGTTTGGAGATAGAATGTCGAAAAATGAATTCGAAATCCTTGGGCAAGGGCCTAAGCTATTTTATATAGAATCAATGTTGTTTCAATAGATCACCGCCGATCTGCACCGATCAGTGTTGATTGGATAAGTTGTATTTATTTTCAACCATTTACTTTTTGCAAATTTTTGGTTTTGTAATGGCTTAGGGGTTGTTTTGAGTTCTTGGGAGGGTTTATTAGGTTGTTAGGTTGTTTGATTTCTTTTTTTTTTTTTTAAATTAATTTATGTTTGTTTTATGAATACATGTGGTGAAACAGTAAATGTAAGTCGATAGAATGATGAAAATGATCATGTGTGGTTACGAAGGGGTTTTCTAGAGTGCATACACACATATGGGAATTAGGGTGACCTAATTTTGGTGTCTATGTTTGCCCCTTTTTGTCAAGTGGTTTGTGATGGACAAGCCACTAGATAAAAATGAGTGAGATGGTTGGATTTACATTAGATAAGATGCTAGATAGGCGATCCCCCTCAAACTATGCGCCATTGCAAGCTAGTGTGATGGTCACTTGTTTGAATGAATGGATAGATAGATAAATGAAAGAGTTTGTAGAATTATGTGGGATGCATTGGTAAATAGATGTGTTTTAATTTAGGATGCCCCAAGACTAGGCATGAAATATATTGCCACAAGGGTGGGTTTATGCAACCAAGAAGTCAAGTGATAGGGGAACCAATGGGTTCTCAACTTATAGATATATGACTTGTAGGAAGCAACAGGAAAAGGTTCCCGAGAGGCTACGGAATCCATGGTGGATTTGGGAGACACGGCTCAGGATGAGATATATTGCCACAAAGGTGGGCTTATGTGATCGAGAAGTCAAGTGATAGGGGAACCAATGGGTTCGCAACCTATAGACATATGAATTTGTAGGAAGCCATGGGAAACTTTTCCGAGAGGTGCAAAATCCATGGTAAATTGATAACCATAGTTATTTGCTATGTGAGATAAAATTTTGGAGTTGTAGAGACTACTTGGGGACCAAAAAGAAGCACAATTTTGAGAGTGTGCATTTGAACAAGGGATCATTGTTGATTTAGCTAATCGGTACCAATTCCAAAAGAATCGATGCTAATGAGAAATCGGTGTCAATCGAGATCCGAGAGCCTATATATAAGTGGTGGATAATCATGAGAGGTCATTGTGCTCATTGTGTTTACTATGTTAAGTTGCTTATAAATTTGTAATTTTTACTATTTTGAGAGATGGAGGCTAACGGGAGTAGACAGGGGAGACGCACGACCATCTCAGATAGAGGTATGTTCATTTTTTTGGATTTTTGAATAATGTTTTTATATAGTGGGCTATAGGATCAACACCAATTAGGTAGGATCGGTACCGATATCTCGTGGATTGGTGTTAATTATTATTTTTTAAGTTTGATTTAATTTTGTTGTTTTCATTTGACTAATAAATTTTCTTTGTTATTTGTGGATGCGAGATGAAGAGGCGCGTGTTGATGAGAGATAAAGTGTCACGTTTTTTGGGGTAGCTATGAGAATACATGGGAGATGATGACTGGGAGATTTTAGAGGTGATGGGATTAGGTGGATTGTGCCACTATAGGCATGTTCATTGGGATTTAGAGATGATGGTGGCCTTGTTGGAGTGGTGGGATCCGGCCACATGGACTTTTGGTTGGTGACAAGGGAGATGAAGATCGCCTTGGAGGATATATACAAGATTTTATAGCTTCCAATTCATGGTGAGTAGATTAAACCTATTGGTGAGACAAAACGAGGGGTAGCGATGATGAGATTATATGGAAATGTTGTCTTGGATGTGACTTATGTTGCTGGAGGTTTTTCTTTTGAGACATTTTGGGATGATGAGATGGCAAGGAGTACTCTAACTATGATGATTATGGTGGGCATTAGTTGCTATGTGTTACCAAATTTTGGTGGTGGTCATTTTTATGGGAAATGGAAAGAGTGATAACTAATATGATCCAAGAATAAACAATTTTTGCTTGAGGGCCAACTCTCTTTGGCACATGTGTATATAGAGTTGTGGGAGTGGTCAAAGGGGAGGAGATTTAGATTAGATGTGACATCCGTCTTGTAGTTACGGTGTATGAGCAAATCAAGGTGATTTGGTTGTATGGGATTCCTTGGGCTAGGTGGTATGACATGGATTTTTGTGTCATATTTTTGAGACGGAGGAGTGATTTTTCCTGTGATGCAATATCACATAGTTTGGAGTATTGTGTAGGTTTTTTGAATGGGTTAGGGCTAGATGACGATGTATGGAGGCCTTATGTGGGATTTCATGTATGTGCGGAGAGGGAGATGAGCTACAAATGATGTAGTAGGAAAGGTGGATGGAGGGTCGGAGGATTGAGATGGTGAAAGTAGTATAATTTAGATAGGTGTGACGAAAATTTGACACAGGTAGATGATATACCATGAAACCCTATTTTTATGGAAGGGTGGAGGGAGACATAAAGTTTCCCATAGCACTAGTGCGGGATATTCGGAGATGGCTGAAGAGGAGGTGGTTCATATAGGGATAGATGATGTCAAGGTGACACTTAAGTACATGAGATGGTAGTAGACATAGATGGTGGCTTGAGAGGAGAGGATGGTGAGGGAAAATGCGGAGTGAAAATAAGAGGATGTGGTGATGGAGGAGGAAAGTGAGGGACATGTAAGAGGACGTGTGGAGGTGGAGTTGGAGAGGCTGAGGTAGTTTGCCGTTGAGAGGGATGGTTGAGTAGCTACCTTAGAGGGTGAGGTGGTGAGGATGATGGGGGTGTTGGGGAGACGGATGAGAGGTTGGATACCCTAGAGGTGGAGTTGGGCGGTTTGAACAGGGATTTGGACCATTACCATTGACAACATGAGCTATTGAGGGAGTGGTTTGGTGTGACTTGGAGTACACCGGTAGTATTGGGGCTAGTTGAATATGGAGTGGGAGTGCTGTGGGAGCATGAGCATTTGACGGGGTGGGTGGAGGTGTACCCGCGGGTCAAATGGGTCCACCTAGGTTGGTGAGAATGGATCAATACTAGGAGTTGTGTGAGGAGATGATATACTATGAGGGGGTGGTGTAGACACTAAATCACACACTTTAGGTAATTATTTAGTCATGGTTTCATACTACTATTCATATGGTTCTTGAGTGAATAAGAGTACTAATATCTTGTATTGTTTTATGTTGCTACTTTCGATCTTGCACCTATACTTGCCTAGTTTGTATTGTTATAATACATTTTCCCTATTTCGACTAGGCGCCCTGGAAGCTCGCTCCTCTTTGGGTGCCTTGATCCTCTTTGCACTTTCCTCTCACTTTTTGGGCACTTTCTAGCCATTTGAGCTTCTTATATTTTTGGTGGTTAGCATTTTTGGGGTTAATTACAAAATTCAAGCAAGAGAACCATATAAATATAAATTTATGAGACCATAATGAGGGACCAAGCACTAAGCACTACTATCACCACCTAAGGTTGCATCCATCAAAGGCTTCTATTGCTCCATTTGCATCCATCTAGCTCCATCACAAGGGAAAAAGGCTGGTTATTTTGCATCACACTTCATAGGAGGGGAGTTTATTCTATTTCATGCACACATTATTTACATTCTACATCTAGTTATTGCTCACTACTCACAAGTTGCATGACATGCACAAGAGTACCTAGGGCACAATTCCGCACACACACACACACAAAACTACATTGGGTCTAAGATGTAGTGTAGCACTCAGTGATAAGTCCACCATCGTGGCATATGAGGACAGATCGACCCCTTCATATGCATCATTATTTTTTAGGGTTTTAATGCTTTACTTGGGGTTTTACAGGTGATTCCTTTATTGCGGGTTTATTAGTGCTTCAGCGATCACACAGGTGAAATTCATGTGACAGAAACAAACATAGGAAAACATCCAACGACACTCGGAGGAGGTTCATAGACTAGGGCACCTAGATTGCAGACCCGGGTGCCCCATGTGCCCTAATCCCCTTTTCAAGCATTCTGTCAAGCCAAATAGCTCAGATCTACATTTTCTAAGGCTCCTGTGTAGTGGTTTCCTCCTCCTATTTAGCCGGTCTCCACTACAACACATCCTGCAACTTTGATGAACCAGTTAAGGCCTTCTTAACCCTTTTTACACATTAAGGGTTTCATATTTTCATAGCTTAGTTGCTTGGGTACTTTCAGCTTTTACATTTAGTTATTTAATTACTGCTCCTATAACATCTAGATTAGGCTAGAATATATCACATTTTAGCATAATCATTATGGTGAACCCGAATGATCAAACCATTCCTTCTCCACATGTCTTCTCTGTATCAAGTTATGAATCAACCATCTTATTCTTCTTTCACACCTACTAAGGTCTCTGGTATAGTTACTACTGTTGCTGATTTCATGTAAGTTCGTACTCAACATCCTCCTCACTTTATTACGCCTAGGGCTGATCCTTCTATCAATGTCGTAACTACTCATCACACTCGTCCTCCTACCGCTCCACCCGCTTCTATTCCTCCACCCATCACTTAGCGACTCCTGTTTCTACTTCTAAGGTTTATGATATCATCAAAAAAATTACAAATAAACCCGCTAATATTTCTCTATTATTTTCGTCAAGCGCTATAAGTAGCCCTTCATTCTATTCATATTGAAAGTGATAAATCTGTGGTGGCCTTTACACACCTCATTCTAGTCTCTCAAAAATTTTCCACGCACTATATCCTTCACTAACGAGGACATATCACCTTTTACTCAAGATAATCCATGTGCACCCTTGCTCATTACCACCGTCATTAGCACCACTTGCATCAAACAAGTACTTATTGATAATGGGTCATCCGTCAACCTATGTGCTCATTCTTTTTAAAACAATTTGGGTATTAATGATAATCTAATTTCTAAGAATTCCACTCTTATTCGTAGTTATGACTCTACTACTCGCATATGTCTAGGGACTATTTCACTACATATTTGGGTCGGGCCTAAGATTGTTCTCACCGAATTTTATGTTATAGATACATCATTACAATTCAACCTCTTACTTGGAAGACCTTGGATTCAAACAATGCAAGTTGTGTCATCTATTGTACATCAATGTGTCAATTTTTGCATGATGGATATGAACATACAATTACTGCAGACCCTGAACCCTTCAAATTTTTCCGCATAGACCATGTTATTGCTATGCCAACACCTCCTACGTAAAGCATTCCATATAGTAGCATTGATACATATGACATTGGTCAATCTAGCGCTTCAGAGCCTTCTTCTTCTACTCCAAGTACTCCGACTATTTATACTCACACTACAATAATTATCTCACCCATCGTACTTGCTCCGATGAGCACTTATTCTTTGCCTATCAAGACACCTCCCACTCCTCCACCTAGTAAAATTCCTAGAAATATAATCGACAAAGATATACAACATGATAATGCTAACACAAATGATTTTAAGGATTTAGATGATGATCTCAATGCTTTGTCAAAATCACTTGATGAAACATTAGGTGATGGGTTGTTGTAATTTCCAATCATTTAACCAACATATTCAATTGTTGGTGTCATTCTAAAACTAGGGTTGTGTCCTAGGTTGTATGCAATGAAGTTGTATGCAACATAGTTGTTGTGGTAGTTCTCTTTGGGGGTTTCAGTTGGTATTGCTCTCTTATTTCTCTTCTACACTATGGAAAGTAAATACAGTTCTAAACTACTAAAAGGAAAGACAAAATTCAGGAAATGCATTTAATCTATTGAAACAACGTTGTTGTAATAAAAATGCTTTCAAAGGAAATACTTAACTGAATTGAAATGCTCACACGAATTGAAATGACAATAAGGAAATATACTAAAGCAAGGAAATATAAAACTGCATTCAAATAACCATTCAAATCAAAGTGTTGAAACTTAAACTTATTAGGAATAATGATCATGCACATAAACATCAATCCTCCAATCTCCTCAGTTAGTGGGCCCTTTCTCTCCTTCGGGATTGAGGTACTTAACACCAATAGATACTAAAAATAACATATAGATTATATTGATTCAAATGAGTTCGAACATACTCCATCATAATCTTTTGAAAGATAAGTATCAACCGATATATAAAATTGTATTGAAAAAATAATCACTATGAAATAGTTTCAAGAAGGTGTCTTATAGACACAATCAATTACAGAATGTGCCACAATTGTAGGAAACAAATTTAATCAATAATAACCTCATTAAATATCAATGACATCCTGTAATATAACTAAAAACAAGGTCCTTGTTTGTAGGATGTTATGAGAAAATCCTCTAGAATGATATGGTGGTAAAAGACTCAATCTTCTTGACTGTGACTTGATCAAAATTGGTAGAAAATGCACTTTATCAACTTGCACATGTCATCACATCACTCACAAATGTAGTTAGTGGGAATTCCTATGGTCATTAGTTCACATGAGACAAGATAAGGAGAAATGCATCAATCTTACTTTGGATACAACTATCTAGAACATCCCCCATGCATTAATTAACATATTTAGGAGAAAAATCTATAGCTATATGGATGATATAATAAGTCAATTTATGCACTCATCACTAGGCCAACTGAATTTTACACCTATCGATGTATATGACTCTTATTTCGAGGAAACCTTTATGGCCGATGGCCCGAGTGAATATAAATTCAAGGCCCCTTCTTCTACCAATGATATGATACTTTATCGAAGTGGTTAACACTTTATACGCCATTTCATCTCCTCCTACACAGTCTACATCTCTGCTACCTCCTTTCACCTGCACGATATTAGTCAAAAAATCCTTTTGGCATAACATCCTATTTCAATTGTACTTGTTCAAATACTATTTGCACACATGAGGGCTTAACTAGGCTTGGTTTTACACTTAATGACATCTTACCACCAATTCACTCACCTCATCTTTATCATGGTTATTGTCACATTATGGCTACTTATGGCCTTCATGTGTTTCATTTAGCAATATTAGTTGCACGACGCGCCCTTGTAATTCTCCATTAACAATTGGTAAATATTGGATCAACTATATTGGTGGTACTTTAGACACATACCACACTTCTCTCACGTTTCCTATGTCATTCGACAATGTTTCCATTGGTAATGAATCATCTCCCACTTATGCTATTAATATTTCTTGTTGGTACACATGTGAATGTCCACCAGTACCCTTCATTGATGAAGAGTATGCAATGAATTCCTACACACTACATCGCAATGGCTCTTTGTATGATCCACCTCATTTTGTTGCTTATCACGTCTCCAATGTTGCTCCGGTAATTTTTAATCACGCTTCAGATGATATTTTAGATAGTGTCACATAATTATATTCACCACCATGCACTTGGGGGGCATAACATTCACACATCCCCCTAACACCAATGCATGTTGCATACTCGTACTATCACACATCAACCTTTTAACATACATATATTCATCCACACGTTAGCATCGACATTACCCGACAACGCGCTCTTGTGCTTCGATTCACACTTGACTATTGAAGGCATCCCATACACATGAAACTCGGACACTACACATTAGATGCTACACAGTCTACATTACACATTACACGTCCAACACACAACATGACACAGTTTCATCACTACATCTACTACACATCTTATGTATCTTATACATCCACTCATATGCACTCCACTCATTACCCGATGACACACTCTAGTCTCATGTTCCATATTGGACTGTTGAGGTTATACATCAAAAATGGACCACATCATATTCACACATTCATCAGTCAAGTATTTCCATCATGCGACATTCCTAGAATAGTGATATATGCCATAGGTTACATCATCACTTCCGCTTACATAATTTAGTTGTATATGCTTTAGGCTACATCACCACTCCTTCTACTCATCTTGTAGTGATATATGTTGTAGGATACATCATCACTTACTCTAGCATCATCATCACCTATTCTGATCATCATTTAGTGATATACACTTTAGGCTAAATCATCACTCCTTCAATCATCTTGTCATGATATACGCTTAGGCTACATTGTCACACACACTTCATCTCTATGTCACATGTCATCACTACACATTCACTACAACACGCTACACACAACACATAGTTTGACCATTTCCTGATGACACACTCTCGTTTACGATTCGATCTTAAGCTGTTGAGGGGTATAAACAAATAAACCTCATTGCATACACTTCCATTCATTTGGGGGCACACGGATCCTATCATTCACTCTACATTCCATTCCATCCATCCACAACATCTTTCATATGTTTGTTGCATCTACTCTTGGTTGCATCTCCTTATACATATTTGTTTTATTATGCATGCTAGATAGATTTATTGTATGTCATTATCTTTATCATACACACATGCACATTCACTTGTTTTATAGTTGTGATCATATATCATACAAGTCCACTACACGCATCATGGATGCTTGGCATACTACCAGTGCCACAGTGGCTCCTGGGCGCATCCACTTTCATACACTACATGTGATATTGTTTCATTTTATTTCATAGCACACTACTTTATTGGTTATACACGCTTTTGACATACATTTTATCTTTCTAACGTGCTAATGAGTGCTTCATGTGCAACATTTGTTTTATATGATTACTTACCACCATGGTTGTCTATTACATTGTTTGTTCTTACTTGTCATTCTATGTGGGATTTTCCCTTTATTTGGTGTGCACACTTATTTGTTTGTATGCGCCACTATGGCCTTGAGTGTCTTACAAAATCATGAGTGGTGTCCCATGTTTGTAACCCACTTTTCGTAGCCTACATTACCTTCTTGTGTGTTTTAGCTTACATATTGCTTGTTTAACTTACACTTGGTCTTACACATGCATGTATGTCTTTTCTTATACTAAAACTTGTATCCTAGCCAGCTTATTTGCATGTGCCTTGGTTTTTACCAAGCACATCCCCCTCTCCTATAGGGAAAAATTTCAGTCATTAGATCTCTCTTTGGGGCCACATCCTCCTACAATGATGTCACATGTTTCCTCAAAGAGGGGGCATCATTTGGGTTTACACACAATACACAACACAATACCAGTACAATTCAGTTTTCAGTTTTCATCCATGGCACAATGGGTTACACAGTGAGTGGGTTTAGACCAGTCTATAGAACTCCATACACAATGGATTTTACAGGGTAGATTTTCCTTAGCATTCTAGGGAGCAGTTACAGGTTAGAGGATAAATCAGACCTTCCTCTCTACACTACTTTGGCCAGTGGCATCGAATCACCCAAAAAACTAGACAATACAAAGATCTCTTTAGTTTTAGGAAGTGGTTACAGGTTGGAGGATAAATTAGACTTTCCTCCCTACACTTCTTCGGCCAGTGGTGTGAGATCACCCAAAAACTCACACGACATCGTCAGGATCCTTTCTACACCCTTTTTCTCATCACAAATCATATGCACATGTTCCTTTTTTATTTTTGTACTTTCATTACATGTTTTTTACATATATACATGCATCTTTACACACATTTTTATACATATACATGCGTATTTGACTACTTGAAAATTTTCCCTTTTGCAGGTCCGTCCATATGGGAAGTAAGTAGTCAACAACAACAACAACATCACTTGACATCACACACATCATACTAACATGTAGGTACATCACACACATTGGCATCTACACATGCACTTCCACCCTAGGTTCACTCTCATCACTTTTACACTTTTACATCTTTAGTCTCCACGCTCCACCTTTTTGTCACTCCACGCTTTGTCTAGTCCCTCGGAACATTTTCTACATCACTCTACATGGATATTAGGTACATATATCTATCTACTTTATGTTCTTCGAGTATTTTCTCATCAACATAAAGTGGGGAAAATGTAGACACTAAATCACGTACTTTGGGTAATTATTTAGTCCCGGTTTCATACTACTATTCATATGGTTCTTGAGTGAAAAAGAGTACTAATTAACCCATGTATTTGGCCATCTTGCATTGTTTTCTATTGCTACTTTTGATCTTGCACCTGTACTTGCCCAGTCTGTATTGTTATACTACATTTTTCCTATTTCTAATCAAGGCGTCACGAACCTTGGTCCCCTCTGAGCACCCTGATCCTCTTTGCACTTTCCTCTCACTTTTTGGGCACTTTCTAGCCATTTGAGCTTCTTATATTTTTGGTGGTCGGCCTTTTCGGGGTTAATTATGAAATTCAAGAAAGAGAACCATATAAATATAAAGTTATGAGACCATAATGAGGGACCAAGCACTAAACACTACTATCATCACCTAAGGTTGCATCCATCAAAGGATTCTTTTGCTCCATTTGCATCCATCTAGCTCCATCAAAAGGGACAAAGGCTGGTTATTTTACATCACACTTCATAGGATGGGAGTTTATTCTATTCCATGCACACATTATTTACATTCTACATCTATTTATTTCTCGCTACTCATAAGGTGCAACACGCACAAGAGAACCTAGGGCACAATTCCACACACACTCACAAAACTACATTGGGTTTGAGATTTAGTCCAATGCTCAGTGATAAGTCCACCATCATGGTGGTAGGAGGACAATCTGAGCCCTTCATATACATCTTTAGTTTTTAGGGTTTTGATGCTTTTCTTGGGGTTTTCAGGTGATTCCTTTATTGTAGGTTTACTAGTGCTTTGATGATCACACATCAACATTCACGCGATAGGAAGCGAACAAATATGAACATCTAAAGAACACCTCGGAGGTGGTTCACAAAGATTTTTCATAGATCGGGTACCCAAATTATAAACCAGGTGCCCTAAGCACCCTAATCCCTTTTTTAGGCACCCCATTCTAGCTAAATATCTTGGATCTGAATTTTCTAGGGATCATGTGCGGTGGTTTCCTCCTCTGTTCAACCAAGTATCCATTGCGACACGATCTGTAACCTCGATGAATCCACTAAGGCCTTCTCAATGCTCTTTACTCATTAGGGTTTCATATTTTTATAGCTTAGTTTTTTTACTTTCAACATTTACATTTATTTATTTATTCACTGCTCCTATAACATCTAGATTAGGCTAGAATATATCACATTTTATCATAATCGGGTGGTAGGGGAGAGGCTTCTGGATGTGCCAGTGATAGGCATCTTAGTGGGGTCTTGCGATGAGTACATGGAGTATCAGTGGTCTTTAGAGGGAGCCCGAGGGTGGAGTAAGGGGTTTGAGGCTATCAAATGTCTTGTTTACGATGTGATTTATATTTGGGGCCATGAATCCTAATTATTGATGTACATAAATTATATATATATATATATATATATATATATATATATATATATATATGTATGTATGTATGTATGTATGTATATGTATATGTATATATGATGTTTTTTTGGACATATGGATATATAAAATGTTTTTGATGATTTTGATGTGATGTTTGATATGAGTTTATGGATAGATTTTAGATATGAGGATGGTTATGGTATAATGATGATGATGATTTATTTGTTCATTGTGATGGATTTCAGATGTGGATGTTGATATTGTTGATGGGTGTATAATGATGATAGTTGAAATGTGTTTTATTTTTATTTGATTAAGTATTGGTATGTATGTGATGGTGATTTTGATGTAAGTGCACTTACAACCCTAATTATTGGTAATATACAACTAACAACAGTTAGTTGATTTTAAGGTTGTGTGATTGATTTTGAGATGATGCAATGAGATACATTATCTAATTTTTGGACATGTTCGGGAGTTACACGTATCTTTTTATAAGGGTATGTGTTCCCTTAGAGGTTCTAGGATACACCCCAACTTTTATAGTGTGTGAGCTGACCAATACGGGAAGCTTACGTATGTTAAGGAAAGATGATTGATATGAGAAGATTTATTAGAATGATAAAATATTTTAAAAATGTTTAGAAAACTGATCAATCTTTGGAAGATTTCAATTTGTCATCGTATATATTTTCCTTGAGATCCGGGTTGTCATCATTCAAGGAAGTGGTCTACGATAATATTTTGAATTTAGTGGTGATAACTAGTTATATTTTGATAGTTGTCCTTCAAGGGAACAATCTATAAGATGTTTTCATCCCATAGTAATTTTGATTCTTTTAGTTGAGGGTGGGCCTAAGAGACCATTTGAGGAGGGTGGGTTCGATATATAAGATAACATGGGTATCCTAAGCATGTCATTTGATGGATAGGGTGAAGTGGGGGAGTAATGATTATGGGGTCCCTAGTGAAAAAGGGACTTTTCCACATGAAATATACTATGAACAGAACGTGATGCCCATATTTAAGGTCGTATTAGGTATAATGATGGAAGGCTACATAATTCTAAATCATTACTTGGTGAGGGGTTTTAATAGTTGTTTTTTAGAGTGAGGGATTATAGTTGGACTAAGGTCTTTTATGTAGATATGTTAATAATATAAGGGCCATAAGTGAAAGGCATTAAGGTGATCCTTTTTAGGCTTACCATCAAGAGAGGCTAAGTGGTAGGCTCTGGATCCATATTTATGAGTGATTATGTATGGTTTGAGCCAATTTGGAGAAAACTTTCCATGTTTACTCTTTTCCATATTCGTGATGTGTTGATTTTCTTTAAGGACAAGATCACCAACATTAAATTCATGTTCTTTGAGATGTTTATTATATGTATGTTTGATTTGTTCTTGATAAATGTTGATGCGTTCGAGGGCATTTAGTTAGCATTTGTCTAACAATTCAAGTTGTGATAGGTGTTCTTAACGATATTCTTCCTTAGGGATGAAATCTTTAAGAGAAACACATAAATATGGGAGACAAAGGGTAGCTCATGTAGGAGTTTGAATGTTATTCGATAGGCCCATAGTGTAAAGGGAATTTGAAGGTGCCAATCTTTACTAGCATGGTTAATAGTTTTGGTAAGGATCTTGTTAAGGGTTTTTTTAGATGCTTCTTGGCCATTAGCTTGTGGATAGTATGGTGTGGAGAAACTAAGTTTGATATTGTAGGTGTCACAGAGTTTTGAAATTTCTTATTTTTAAATGATTTACCATTATCTGTGATAATTTTATGAGGGATGTTGAAGTGATAAATGATGTGATGATGGATGAAATCAACGATCTTATTTGCTTTAGTGGAGATAAGAGGGATAAATTCCACCCATTTTTGAAATATTCAGTGGTTATGATGATGGAATTATGTATTTGGGATGATTGAGGGTTAATAAGGTCAATAAGGTCAAGTCCCCACTGTGAAAAGGCCATAAATATTAAGTTGGTTGAAAGTCATGACTGGGGATGTGTGTAAGATTGGAATGTTGTTGACATTTGATGCACTTTTTAATATAGTCACAACAATCTCGATTAAGCATAACCTAATAGTAACCCATGTGTGATATTCATTTAGTAAATACCTAGTTGTTAAAATGACCTTTGCATATTCCATCATGGAATTCTCAAATATCTTGGTGAGCCTATGGAGATTTAAGACAATGAAGGAGAAGGTCGTCAAACCCTCTTTTGTAAAGGATACTCCCTTATATGACATAACAAGATGTGCATTGTTAGAAGGACCTCTTACCATTTCTAGATAGATCCGAGGGTATTTTTCTTTGGGAAAGATATTCATATATTTGGGTATACCAAATATCAGATTGGCTATCTTATATATGATTGATGGTAGGAAGATCAATGTTGGTATAAGAGAGTGAATCAAGTTTGAGTACGGCGACAAGGAGTTTGGAATCATCTAGTGATAAAGGAATAAAAACCATCGATGATGGTTTTCTATTTTTGCATGATTTTGTTATTACATTGATATGTCCCTTTGATTTGATTAATGACAAGCTGGGAATTTCCATAGATGGAAAGGATTCCTATACCAAGAAATGTGGTGGGTTGAAGGCCCATGATGATGGTTTCGTATTCTACCATCTTATTTGTGCATGAAAAATTTAATTTGAAGGATAACACAATAGGAGTTCCCCAATGAGGTATTATGACTACTCCGGCGCCATTGTTTACATTAAGACCCGTTGAAGAATAACGTCATTTTGAGAGGGATGTTATCGAAAAAAAGGGTGTTGATATATTTGTCAGGAAAGTATTTACGAGGTATTTGATTAGTGGGAAGGGGATCTTCTACGAGTTAATCAACAATAAATTTCCCCTTGATGGATTTTAGAAAGATGAATTTAAGATCAAACTATGTCATGAGCATGAACCATTTGGCTATATGATCATTATGATATGGTTTAGATTGTATGGATTTCAGTGGATTAACATTTGTGACTACATAGGTTTTATGATTGAGGAGGTAGTGAAGAATTTTGGAATTTGTGAATTATAAGGCACAACATAGTTTTTCTACTTTTGAATGATGAGATTTGTAATCATGAAGGGTACAACTTATGTAATAAAGAACTTGATCCCTACCTTGTTTGTCCAGATGTGATAGCATGGATCCTAGGACATGATCAATAACGGAGATATACTGAGATAGAAAGGCTCCCCCTCACATGGAAGTGTAAGTATTGGTGGTGATAAGAGATATTGTTTGAGGGTGTCAAAATCCTGTTGACAGTCATCGTCCCATTTAAAGTAGATGTCCTTTCTAAGAAGGCGGTGGAAGGGTTGACACCAATTTGATAACCGAGAAATGAAGCAACATATATATTGAAGCTTCCTTGGAGGCTATTGGGCAAGTGCATGGAAATTGGAGACCAAAAGGGGTTAAAAGCGGCCACATTTTTCCTAAAATCAGCAAAACACGAACTTCAACTAATAATTTGGCATGTATATGCTCAAAATTTGACAATGTGATAAGAATAAGAATTGTAGTGCTCAAAATCTAGTTTCTAAACTACTAATTTTTATTGAAAATGGTGGAGATTAACAAGGTCAAATAATGTGCGCACACAAAGTGTGTCTATTTTTGTTAGAAAGATAATGTAGTGTTATGTGTGCACTTCCCCATTTTTCAAGCTCTGAAAATTATTTAAAAAATCCACTCTACGGAAAGTTAGCTAAGACCATGTATGAGCTCCAACTAATTTTTCATATTTTTTAGATGAATATACAATTTTTTAGTAATTTTCAAAGTGAAAACATCTCAAAAATGAAATATTTGTGTGTACACCCCCGTAATTTTGAGAAAAATAGTTGATTTTTACTTTTTCCGCATGTGGAATGGAGCTTAGATAAAACCATTTTTTTAAATTTTGGATTAAAAAATCATAAATTGTGTAAAAAAAAAAGTATACATATGTTTTGGCAGAAAAGAAGGCACTAGTAAAAGAAATTAAGGGTGAAAGTCTTTAAGTAATCATATTTTAGAAAGAAGTATATTGTCACAAATGTAGAACCAACCTTGACATCGTAGTATTATTATTTTTGGAATCTTGTATTATAATCCATGAGAAATCGAGGCATACACTTGAGATTGTTATGTTTTTGTAAAACACAAATTTATTCACGGATTACATAGTCCAAACCTTAGGTTTGGATATCCTAGGCAAATCCAAGCCTGTGGATTGGTAATTTCAAATCCATAAAATCTATAACATGAGCACAATATAATGTGAGTGCATTATAATGCGAGTGCGTTATAACGCGAGCGCACTATAACACGAGCGCCCTATAATGCGAGTGCACTATAACGCTCTCACATTCCTATTAGCAATGTTGTATATGTGCATTTGGGAGCTATGTATTTACAAAAATAAATGTTTAAATTTATTTTAGTAGATATAAGAAATTAGGGTCACTTTGCACCTTATGGAACTAGTCTCACAACTCCATGAGTCACGATTTAGGAGATGGTTTTTATAATCTAATTTGGTCAGTATATTGGTATTTTTCAGGATTTCAACAATCAACTTAAAGCTTTTAGGGTTAAAATTCTACAATAGATGCTTATTTCGGGATAAAATATAGTTATTTAGGTTTTGGGGCCTTTTGGATTGTTTACTTGACATTTGTAGGAGTGTTAGATGTGTCAAAATTAGAATTTACAAACCTCACAACTCCCAAAGGTAGTGATAATTGATCGAATATATGGACTCATGAATTTTCCCATGAGCGTGGAGTTGAATCCCTAATTTTGTCTTAGAATATGGTAGAATCATACTATGGATGAGTACCTACTTTACAAGCTTAGGGCATGCATATTTAAGAGGACCACTCGAGCGATCCTCACAATCATAAGGGAGTGACCTTGGTTCCCATGTTGGCATGTATATAATCCTTTGATCCTTATAATATAGATTAACAATAGTAAGGTGTGGGAAAGAAGATGATCTATCTAAGGACCCCATAATATATTCATTTGTTCAATAGAAGAATAAGACGTAACTTGAAGAGTTAGAAGCTAAAAGAGTGCATCACATCGATATATTTATAACACTCAACAAAAGTTAGGGTAGGAGTAGGTGAAAATGTGTAAAATATTCCACACATTCATTTACTTTCTATGGAGAAATAAACTTAGGAATTTCATCAAGATCTATGCTAAGTAAATTATTTCCATTCTCACCGTAGGAAGGTTGATTCAAGTATCACACACTTAAAAAACAATCAAATCTACATCAACATTAAGAGAAATGTTTTTCAGATAGCCTTTTATGTCATTGCTAAGACACCATTGAAATAAATTCATATATGGACAAGACACTAATGAAATAATTTCGTGCATTGCAAAAAAGTAATTTGGTGAAATTGGTAAGAGGGTGTTGTCATGAAAAATGTATGGCATGAAAAATTGAAACTTTGAGCATGAAAACTAAGCCCATAGTTGAATCTTTCACTTCCCGATCACTATATGTCCTTCCTTTGGCCAACCTTGTTCATTCCCAATCTCACCTTAGCTCAAAATAAATTCTTAAGAAGTTTTTTAATTTTGTTTCAATGTGCAGGGATGATTGATGAGTTCAATGTGACTTGATGGAAGATAACTTCCTCCGGAGGCCTAAAAAGGCCATTTTTGGCCATTTTATAGCTAATCAAACACCCTATGGGAGAGTTCAAGAAAGATATTAAGCATCCAAAGGTGATTTTGGGGAATCTTGGAAGTGTTGAAGGTAATTTAGGAAGATTTAGGAAAGTTTTTCTCATTCAAGGACAATATGCTCAACAATGGGTTTTCTAGGTGCAGGGAACAAACACTCTAATGGTGAAATATGACTTCTCTGGATGATTTCGGGAGATCGGCAAGGAGTTACAAGGGAAAAAATAGGCATTGGAAATATATACAAATCATCTGCATGTTATTAATATACATTTTTCTCTAAGACTTGAAGTTTTCATGAAGAATTTCAAAACAATGCGATTGCCCCTTTTGGTTTTGAGACAAAAATGTGTTGGAATCATAATCATTAGGGGTGAATTAGTGAGTCATCAAAACTTTCATTCCATTAAAATTTACATCCATAAACTATTCAATACATTCATTAAACATATATCAACATATATATTAGGTAATGATTAATCAAACACATGAGCATACACCATGAGAGAACACGAACACAAACACAATATTTAAGTGGGAAACCCTCATGGGGAAGAAAACCCACTGAATTTTTTTATTATATCCATGCTTCAAATTTATTTGAGCACCAAATCAATAAGTAGCACCAACCCCTAGATTTAGTGAGGCACTAACCCCACAAGGAGCACCAACCCCTAATTTAGTAGAGTCGACCCTAAAAAGAGGCTACTGATCCCCCAAGATGACTCAGAACCAACCAAAGCCATCTGAAAATTTCCCCATCTCTAATTTTTTTCTTTAACTACTAATGATGACACGACCAAGCTCACTCTCTTCTCTATGTTCCTCAAAACAACTCTCTAGCCTCCATGCTCAAGAGATTTTTCCTTGAAGTTGATTTCCACATCTGCCTAAGCTCACCATTACCCAATATCTCTCTAAAAAAACATAAAAACATAATTTCCCTCTCAAAGCAAGGTAAAAATACCTTCTTCACCGGCTTCAAATAGCCCTCTAGGACTCACTTTTCATCCACTCTCTCCACTAGCTCAAATGAGCCTTCTAATTTGCTTTTATACTCGTTTCTTCATTACATTTCACTTGGGTTGGCCATCATAGAGTAAAAAAAATAAGAGATAATAAGAAAATGATAAAAATATCACCCATAGGACCATATATGTCACCAACATCACCTAGAGCCTTCTATACCACCATTAGGACTCAAGAAGCCCTAAAACACCAAATCAAGCTAACTCGCCAAAAAGGAATGTTATAGAAAAACCAACTTCACCAAAACATGGAACATACTTAAACATATTGTATAAGCCTTCAAAAATATCTAATAACCATGAAACACACTAGAACAATCATCTCATCTCATGAAGCCACTCAAGAGCATGCACAACCAAGCACCCTCAAAATTTGTCCTCAAAAAACAAGCCATAACTTGCTCAAATATCAACAAAAACTCAAGTTTGATATATCAATGGAAATATATAGACCTCATGGTCATCATAAAAGTAAAACCATGCCACTAAACCAGCTATAACACCTCCAAAATAGCTCTGCGCCTTGGTGTCCCCAAGATTTCATTTAGAAATTTTGGGATACCCCTTTAAAATTTTGGTCTTTTTCCTTGTGAAGGTTGAGGTCATGTTTCTTGTGTCCCCTTGAATAAGAATTAGTTGTTTATATTTTTTCCTTAAGTCTTTTGGATTGCAGGATTTCTCTGGATTCCTTCAAGAGGTTGCTTGGTTGCAGTTGGAAAAATACCCACTTGACCAAAATTACTCAAAATGCATAAAAGATAAGTATTTAGCTCCTTAAGTATTTGGGTTTTTAAAGTTACTCTACTTCATGATTTATAGAAATTCCTTATACAAAAATTGATCTACACTTTGCATTATGTTGGGTGGGTTTATATATTTTCTTTACTTCTTCAAAGTAACTAAGCAAAGTTACTCCAAAAATCTAATTTACATAGCTGCCTTTTTACGCGAAAACAATGTTACTCTCTCTTAAAAGTAACTATGAAAAGCTACTTCTAAAGCCTGACCCATATAATTGTGCTAAAATAAATACACTTTACTTCTTAAATCGACCAAGTAAAGGTGTTGACAAACCCCACAACTCATGTACCTAACTTATTAACTTTTTTCGATCGACTCTACTTTGTCAGTAAAGCTCAAAAACTCCATAAACCAAGACCTAAACCTTGCAAGTTTTTTGAATTTATTTACTCCTCAAAGCGATGTTAAAATAGTTAAGTAGATTTGAACAAAAACCTTGCATTACTCCTCATCGCTTAACGTAATTGGGTTTTCGATAGCTTGTTACATCACAAGTAAAAACAAGCAAAGTTGTTCATAAAACCCACCCCATTTGATATGGTGATGTGGCATGCATTTAATGAGGTAGATTTGGATTGAAGCAAAGAAGCCTTCCCTAAAAACCTGAGCAACCTTGAGTAGGCCAATTGGATACTTTTATGAGCAATTCGACTTTGATCCATTTGTGGAAAAGGTGGGTCCTTCATTCACTTTCTTTCTTTTCGAGTTTTGCCTTTCATTTCCACTTTGTTGGTTTTTTGAATTTTATTATTTTTTACATGTGAAAAAAATTCTCCATTCTCGTAAGCTTTGTTTTTCATGAAATCATGTGGAAGTTACGTTAATTTTTTTGAAATAAGTTTAGGGGATGAATGAGTTAGTTGTATTCATGTTCGTTTTGTCTTATGAAAACTCTAAATATCATTTGTATCTTTGCCTAGTTGGTAGACCATTGATTTAAAATTGACTGGCACTTGATTGCTTGCTATTCACTCTAATTTTCAGATTTCCCTATGGCCCTTGCTTTCTCGAAAATTGAAGCACCCACCCCATGTCTTGTGGAAAATAGACCACCAACAACTCCAAACCTTAAAATTACGAGTTCTCGACTATTCCCACTACCTCCTTACATTATGTGAAACTTTTATCTATCATTTCTTCCCTATGTTATGCAGGAAATTGACCCGTCACTACTTCCCCATGCATTATGTGCTTTCAAATGACTACTACTTCCACTATGCTTTGTGTGGAATTAACACTCTTTTACGAAGACTTGTGTTCTTGCAGGTTTTCAAAGTACCACTATTATTTCCTATTCATTCCGAAGAACCGATCACCTATTACTTAAGAAGTCTTTGTTAAGTGGGTTTTCAAGAGACTCTTTCTTCCCAAGTGCTTTGCGTTAAACCGAAAACCTTCTACTAACTTTCTTTAAATTTCAAGAAGTTCCAATCTACAAACCCGCACTCCATTATGAAGATAAGCTACCTTACTTTCTTTCTTAATAAGAGCTTGGAAATTTTCTTACAAAATAATTTTATGTACTTTAATAACTAGATAAGCTCTGGATATGCTCATCGACTTGAAGTTACCTATAAGAGATCAATAATATGACTTGAATTATACATCTTAAGAAGGGATAATTGCTAACATCTTAGTAGTTGACATACATTTTTACTTGAAGAAAAACATGACAAATGCTTGAGAGAAGAGAAAATCCACTAGAAGTAGAAGAGGTAGCCATTATCCAAGAAGATCCCAATCTTATAGTTGAAAAAACCTCCAAGGATAGAAAAAGAAAAGGAAAATCTAAAGCTAGATTAGTTAGTGAAACACAAGGAGAAAATATGAAGTATGAATATAAGGGTTATCCAGTTGAATCTTGTGTTGGATCTAGGCTTTCAAAATCAAGTGACATAGACATGGGGCATGTATCTACAACTAGAACTTATAGAAATATCTAAAGTAGTAAAACAAACACCTTTGATGTAGGCCCTGACCAACAGTGGATTAATACAAACAACTGCATTTCCTAGTACTTCCCAGCTACCTAAATTTGTTTTGAGTTGTGTTAAGTTTTATGATCCTCTAACTAGGTCAGTTAAAGATACATCAGGCAATCTAGTGGTGAGACTTGATACTCAATTTTTCAATTATTGCTTGAATATCCCCACAAAGGCAAAGGTGTTGGATGTGAATATGGAAAATTCCACTAAGAAATGGGAGGATAACCTTGGTGATTGTATTAAAATCATGAATTTGAACTATTTGAAGAAACCAAAGCAAGCCTCTAGGTTTCCCAAAACCATAGTAAGGTCAGATCTTATCCAGGAAGTAGATGACATAACTCAATTGTTATGTAGGATCAATGGAGAGAAGAATGCTAAGAATTTCTCCACATGGATGTATTATTTCATTAGAATAATTGAGGCCAATAAGCCCAATGCATTGATCAAATGGGATGAGTTGATAAGAAACAAGATTGATCGATAACTGCATGAACTTAGGAAATCTCTAAGTTTCAAGATGACCTCTTATTTGGTGTATGCTACAACATCGAATGAAACTTTCACTAGGTTTCATAGTAAAGGGATATTAGCTTCAGACCCTATCTATGAATACTATCCGCAATTGGTATTATTTGAATATTTTAAGAAGTACATGAAGGTGAATGAATTATTCTTTTATGAAATCATTTGCAAGCTCAATATTGAGATAAAGACAAATAGGGTGACCAATGTAGCATGGGACACAATTTCCTAGTATGGGTGCATCTTTATTCAATTTTCCAATTTCACCTACCTCGGGTTTTTGGTTTCTCAGGCTCACCACTTAAGCTCCCGAGATACCCTAATGATAAGTGGATACTTGATGGAACTACGCAAGAAACTAGTGGAACTGCATGATCTCCAATCAAAATATCATAGGGTAGTTGTTAGCTTCCCAATCATCATTGGAAATTATCATTGTGCCAGCATTCATAAAGCTAGGAATATTTTGAAAGATATGTTCCATCATTATGTACAAGATTCCTATGAGTCCAGGACACATTTTGACTTCAGGAATCCGACACAAAAGACAATCTCCTTGGACTAAATACACCTCCCGACACTAGAATATTTCTAGATAGATTGTAGGGACAAATTTTAATTCAGAAGAAGAGATTACAATAGGTTGATAGTCTAGCAGATTATTAATTTTGGCCTAGAAAAATTCCTAAAGAACTCCCTGATGATGGGAATGTGATTCTTGATTCTTACAATCAAATGGGAGGAGAAAAGATCCACTCCTACCCACTAGAAATAATGTTAATACAATTGAAGATAGAACATCAATGGTTTTGGCTTACACTTCAAATTGGATTCTTGAAAGAGGTTATTATATGAAGGAATTGGTGATGAAATAGATGAGTCAAAAGAGCACCAAAAGGAAGGAAGGACCAGGAGAAAGTAACAAAGGATCAAAGAGGTCACCAATGACTAAGAAGCCCAGAACAGTGAGGGAGGGTGAACACCCATCATCCACACAAGCATCAACTTTTGAAGTCACTACAAGTGAAGCTTTTCAGTCATCAACACAAGTTGTTTCTTCATCCTCTGTTTTCCCTTCAATACAAGTTCCCACTACCAAGGAAAAAATCAACATACCACCCTTGAAGGATGCTACATTCATTCTTCCCCCAATAAGGGTGGACACTCCACCACCTCATCCTCCTCCTTTCTCTCCACCAAGAAATCCTCCTCCTCCACCGATAGATGATTATCCTATCACTCAGCATGGGGAAGGAAGCACTACTACCTTAGAGAACCCTTCACCTCATGAAGTTTCACAAGCACAAGAGAAAGGAGAAGCTAAAGTAGAAACTATAGAAATGGAGGGTATGGAAGAAGGGGAAATTGGGAAAGAACAAGATGAACAAAATATAGTCACAAAATCATGCACATTAGACATTATTTAGCCCGGTCTCATACTACTATTTAGAAGGTTCTCGAGTGAAGAAAGTACTAATTAATCCCATCTTTTGGCCATCTTATTTTACTTTTTATTTCCTCATTCTTACACATTTTTTATATACATGCCCGGTTGTTTCGAACTTTCACGTCATTTTAGCCTAAACCAGGGGTGCCCAGGCCTATCTTGGAGCACCTTGGGGCACCCCGGTCCCACCTAGGGTGCCCCGATCCATTTTCTACTTTCCGCCACTTTTTGGGCTCTTTTTAGCCATTTTCATCCTTATCTTTTTCCCATTCGTCCATGTCAGATTAATTCCGAAATTAGATCAAGAGAACCCTATAAATATAAAGTTATAAGACAATAATAAGGGTCCTAACGTCATCTACTACTATCACTCCATCTAGAGTTGCATCCATTGCATCAATTGCATCCACATAGTTCCATGCATCAAGGCTAAGAGATCTACATCAACACACACTTCATAGGGGAGGGATTATATTCTATTCCATGCACACATGCTATTACATTTTCTACATTTAGTTATTTTTCACTACTTCACATAGTGTGACTAACACAATAACACCTAGGGAACGACATGCACACACTCACCAGAACTACATTTGGGTCCGAAATGTAGTGCAACACATAGTTTAGTAAGCCCACTATTAAGGCAGCTGAGGTTAGTTTGACCCATTCATTTGTATCTTTTATTTTTTAGGGTTTGATACTCCTTTTGTTTCTTGCACCCGTCATTACATTATTCTTTACATTCGGCACAAGGTCGGAAAATCCAAAGGGCGACATAATGAAGATCACAGGTCATCTTCGACCTTGAAATAATCAAGTTTCGAGGATTTTTCAGAGACCAGGGCGTTTGTTTTGCCTTACCAGGGCACCCTAAGGCACCCCAAGGTACCCTCATGGGTGCTCTAGTATGCTCACATCTTCTAGATCCACCATTTTTGGGACCTCTGTGTAGCCGTTATTTCTTTTGGAATTTCTTGCTAGACCTACGACACTCTGCGATAGTCATCTACAATCAACTAAGTTCTTTACGTAATTTGTTCTTGTACATTAGGGTGTTGTTTCCATTAGTTTTAATTATTTAGTCATTTTATACTACTTTAGAATAATTATTTATAGCGTTTATGTCATCCTAGATTATATTAACTATCATTGTACTTCTCTTATTTTATTTAATTTTAGTTAATCATAAACTCATTTGGAGGTGAACATGAGTCTCGGAGTTCACAAAGAAGCAGAGAAAGGGAAAGAAACTAAATTAGATTCAAGCAACAAGACTGGTGAGAAAAAGGAAATTGAAAAATCAGCCTAGTAACCCAAAAAATGGTAGAATTGGAGAAAGTGTTATTACAAGGTTCTACAACCGGAACTTAACAAGAAATGGTGGTTCATCCTACTACACAAGCAAGAATAAGTCAAGATATGGTTATACACTCTAGCACTCCTATTCCTTCGAGACATGACTTCTCATCATAGTTAACATTGTAGAAAGTCCCAAATTCTAAGGAAATAATAAATCTAGAATAAATGGACCTGCAACTTCTTAAAATTCTTGACAAGAGAGGAAGGAGATCCAAATCTTCTAAGGTAACTTCTAAGCTAATAATTGAATCATCAGGGTAGAAGTTTTCCAAAGTATCTACTCTAGCGGCAAAGTAAACGAAAGGTGAATTAACTAAAGAAGATATAACTGTGACAAGAGTGCCTCTGGGATAATTTACTAAGGAAGTATTTAAACAAGACACTCAGACTTTGATAGATACTCTTTTCCTCAAGCTTGATAAAGAGAAGGCTGAAAAGGCTAAACTGAATGAGCAGATATCTAAATTGTGTGAAATTATTACAAAAGTTTTCAAGTCTTCTTCTCATCCTATGATATTAGGAGAAAAAGTTAACCCTCAAATCATCACAAAAGTGGAAGAAACATGTGATAAAGCTAAATTTGTGGATGAGTGGATAACACGATCACTGAGAAGGCTAAGGAAAAATATTCAAAAGTGTTAGTTGGATTGAGAGATTGCCAAGACAAGTTTGATCAGTTGAAGAGTTTAAAATTGGAAATAGACAATGAATGTGGGATTGTTGAACTTTAGTTGGAGAGTCTTGAGAAGATAAATTCATTTCCAAAGAAGGTGTTGATTGAAGAACAAATGGTACTAGAGGGATCATTAAAAAAGGGTAAGAAAGAAGAGCTAAATATTTCCTTTCACATGAAGCTATTTAAGAAAATGATGGAAGAAATGAAAGTGTTATAAGAAGAAGAATAAGAGGCTTTGGATCATCTTGATGATGGCATCTATTTTGTTACAAAATACACATAATCCAAACCACCATGTACTATAGAGAAATTTCTTCATATCCTTAAACAAAAGTGGATAGATCCATTCCTCCTTTCACCTGTGATTCAATTGAGAAGTTGGCAAAGCTTCATCAAAATGTTAAGAAAATTAGATTGAGCTTAAAAAAGTAAAAGGATTCATCAACATCTTAGCAAAAGAACTCCTCATGTACGAAATTGAAATGCAAGCTATTGCCAAAGTAGATGAAAAATCAATACAACATATGCTGGATAAACATGCTATATCTTGGTAAAAATCAAGGAGGCTAAGGGGAAAAGTAATGAGGAGGTTGAGGAGAAAAGTAATGATGAGGATGAAGAGACAAGCAAGGATGAGACTGAGGTTCTTCAATTGGAATAACTTCTTCTTCTTATACTTATTTTTCTTCTTCTTCTTCTTATCATTTCTCGATGATGTAATTAAGTAATCAAGTAGAATTGTAAGACTTGAGTAATTTTGTTAAAAGATGATACTTCAATTCATTTTGAAAAATTCAATTACTTATAATTAGCTCGCATTGTATGCAAGGTATTTGGTTTTGTAGAACATTCAAAATATCATGTGTGCCAGTCAATGAGAAATTTGAGGAGATATACTCTTAACTTCTTGCAGTTTTATAGCTATGATAACCTCAGTCAATGCGTAGATTCAACTATGTCTATACTTATGGAAGGCTACAAGCCCTAGGATCTAATGCATGCATAGTGTTAAAGAGGATTGAAGGCCTAAGAGAAGTTTAGAAGCATATTGGAGGTATAATAAAGGTATCTCAAACAAGTCTCAGGTGTGTAGCATTCTCCAAACCCCTACTGTTATGCCTATGGTAGTAACTAGTCCTGATTTGCCTAGGTGGGTTAATTTTGAGATATGGGTTGATTGACTGAGTGTTGAAAGAAACAGAGGATTTGGTCATCTTAGTAATAGTGGAGTAAGAGGTCCAAGACCTATTTGGCATGATAACAAGTATAGAGAAGAGGTTTTGGCATGATAGGCTATGGAGAGCCTCTATAGGATATGAAGTATGAAGCCTATGCAAGAGGGAGTGAAGATAAGGTGCATTTGAGTGGAGTGAAGCTTGAGGAGGTACAATATATGGGATTGAAGATGGAACCAAGTGTGAAGTCATAGGAATGTTGTGATTTCATGATGAAATCACAAGCACATTAGAGGCATTGAAAGAAGTATAGTGCTTAGTAGAGGGCATCAAAGAACAAGGTGTAGTGTTCATAAAACTAAGAGTATCTTAGTATATGATGACTGTGATAGAGACGTAGGGGAGATGGATCTATCATGTTAAGGTATGGATTCATGTTCTTCTTCTCAAGGTTCTTGAACAAGTATATATAGTGAATAGTGCATATAATATGTCCTTTGTGAATATGCTACTTATGAAGTTTATGATCAAATCAAGTGGAGCACCTAAGTAGATCCTCAAAGAAAGGGTGTGATTAAGAAGATCCATGTATGCTTAAGGAAGTGGTGACCTAGACACAATTAAGGTCAAAGTCATAAGACCCTTACACCATCGAACCGTGAGGATCTAGAAGAAACATTGCGCATGAAGCAATTGGGAGTGTAGATACTAGAGTGAGTCCATTTCTTGAGGCCCAAATTGCAGCAATGACCACTCAATTAGAAAAATATCTACCAATTCAGCTCATGAGATGCGTAGTGGACTCTAGTGCACTAATTGTGAAGTAGATGGGCATTCAAAAGATAGTTGTCAAGCATAGGAATGTGTGCATGCTATTGTGACAAATTTGTGAGATTTTCATAAGAACCATGATGTCCATAATTGTTCACTTTTGCAATGCACTCACGTAATAATGTTTCTCAAGTATTACAAAATATGTGATGTGCATACTAATGACACGACTAATTATCATCTGATGAATCAGATTTACAAGGCTTTTGAAATAGGGTTACACTAGACTAGCATAGAAGGTAACTCGTAGGCGCAAGAGGGAAAAAATAAAAAGGGGCATTGTATCACACACCCTTTTTCACCCCTAGGTGACCCGACACACATCAATCAAATTATCATTACCTATCTTATTATCTCTATCCTAAGTATCATGTAATTTACCTTTGTAAATCCTATTTACCCGCATAAAAACCCATTTACCCTCCCATAACCACTCAAAACAACCTAAACCTATTCTACCATACTTATCCCAACCCCTTAACCTCTTACAACCTGAATCCCCAACCTCCCACCATTTCCCAACAACCTAATATCCTAGATGGAAAGTGGTTTTAACCATTTTCCATTCTTCATCTTGTTGGTTTTAACCTCTGTGATAAAATCGATGGTGATCCGTGATCGCCGGTGATCATTGCGAATGTCGTCAATTCTATTTAGCCAACCTATGTATCCCTTCTCTAGTTAGTTATAAATTATACGCGAGGACAAATTAATGCACCTTCAGATAACATCACGACACCTAGAATTATCAATACATTATTTCCAAAGCCTTCAGGAGTTCATTCGAGCATTACACGATCTCTTGGGAGATTCATCACCTTCAAATTATTTGTTAAGGTTAGTACCTCTTGCTGTCATTTTGTCAATTTTTTTTATATCATCTGCATCATATACCTTGTTGCCTATATCATCCTACATTCCCTCTTGAATTTCATCTTTTATTTTCTTTAGTTATACCAAATTTCAAAAACTTGCAATATCCATAGTGATCGACGTTGACCCCGATCACCGTCGATCGATCATTTTATCCTTTACCTCTCCCGCTTAGCTTCCTAAAAAATCCCAAACCTTTGTTTCCATAGCCATACTTCTAGATCCCCTATAGCCCATCCTTGTATTTTCAAGCATCTTTGTCTTTTATCAGTGTCTATTTTATCAATCCTTTTATCACAAGTAAACATTTTCTACCTAATCGTTGTTGATCCCAATTTTCATCGATCGGTGTGCATAACTCTTTGCTTTATCTTTTGGTATGAAAAACACATTGAATATTTGTTTCTGAGTTTCAAAGACTCATGGATTATTCATAGTTTACCTTTGTAGTATCACTTTCCTTCTTGCATTATTTCTATCTGTTTTATTTGTACTTTATCAAAACAAACATTTTGTCTTTGATCACCATCGATTTGTGATCACTGTTAATATTTTCCATTTATAATAATTTTAACATGTTATACATTTTTATCAGTCTGATTTTGTTGCAAGAATGGATCTTTTGTAGATGATTGTTCTAGGTCTATCTCATCCTATCACTAGCATATACGATCTTTCGATCGTCTAGTGGCCGTCCATGTGGGAGTAGTTTGACATCCTCCACAAACTCACCTTGTGTGCCATTACATTCTCACCAAAATTTGAAGACATTTAAGAGTAGTTAGAGACCCTCCCAGAAAAGCAACTGAGGAGTTATGGTATGACTATTTCGAGGAATTTGAGATTTTCACCGTCGTAGCTCTGGGTTGCTTACAAATCTAAACAAGATCTTCTTATCCATCTTTAATTTTAGCTTCATTGTCATTTATCATCTATCTTATCTTATCAACATAACTTAATTGTATCAAATGAGTTGACACCCTTCAAGAAGTCCTTTGGATCCTCGGGATTGGTGTTCGCAAATAACTCATTATCACATTTATCTAATATATATTTTCTAGTCAGTGTCTTTGTTTACAAGTATTCTCATAAAATTAAAACATCTCCTTTGGAATTTAAAATGAAAAATCATACTATTGTTAATCTTAAATTCAAGAATGCACGAGAATAAGAGAAGAGAGATTGCAATATGAGAATTGCAGGAGAGAGAGACTTAAATTGCATTGGGTGCTAGTGTTGAGACACGTGAGTAGTGTTGAAGTGAGTGTGTGGGAATGTGTATGAGGAGCTTGTTGCAACAATGTAATAAGCAAATAAAAGTGGTAAGAGAGTGAAAAAAATTGTAATGAGTTTCGTAGGCTATGTAATAGGAACCATATAATTGAAAGAGAGAAATATCAAGGCATGAGAAGAATTTGGTTGTTGAGTACAATATTTGGTTGTGAAAGAGAAACTCGAGTGTAGGCAAACCGTGAAAAATAAGTTTGATAATTTGAGTGTAAGTTATGAAAGAGGAGCTTGCTTAGCTAAATAAGGAAGAGATGAAATTGTTATTGAGGTAATAAGGAATTGTTTTAAAGAACAAAATGAGTAAACGAAGCCTTGTGAGATCCCAAAAGAATGAGAATGAGAATGGGAGAGTGATGGCAACAATATATTGTCATGGAGAAATACAAGTTATACAAAAAGAACTTGCGATATGGAAGAAGAAGACTACCACAAAAGGAAATACAAATAGAAGAGAAGTGAAACTTATAAGTTCTCATGAGGGGAGAAAAAAAGAAGCAGAATAGTGGTTGTGATCCACTCATGAAAAATATAGTGGAACTCAAAAAGGTGTTGGAGAAGATGTAACTCATTTTGAAGTGCATGGAAAATGAGAATGGAGATCTTGAAGATGAATAAGGGGAATTTTACCTCTTGAATGAAGATGAAGGATGTCTATTAAGAAAGGATAATGATAGGGAGGAGATATGTGAAGTAGTTTTCATCCATTTGATAGAGGTTGCAAATGGAATTGAAAATGTGGGAGAAGACACAAGAAGATGAATGAAGTGATAGCTAAAGGAGTGTTCATTAGAAACACTCAAGTATGAAGAAGATAAAGAGGTGTTAAGTATGTTATCAGCCCATGAGAGAGAAGAAGGTCTGATTCTACAATTAGCCATGAAGGAAGAAGTAATTCCATAGGCGGAATAAGAAGTTCAAGTTAGAGCGCTTGAAGGAGCTCTAGAGGGAGCCAAAGAGATGATAGAATAAGGAGAAGGTCTAACTTTTAGATCAATAGAGGAAGAGATTCTAGATGCATTATTAAGTTCTCTAGGTGAAGGAGGTGAGAGAGAGAACATTCTCATTGAAGGACTTGAGAAACATGTCTCATGGAAGATACAATAGAGAAGGAGCATAGAAGCAAGGAAATCCTCATTTTGGAAGATGAAGTGGCGAGTAGAGTCTGCAAAAACAACAAAGATGAAGAACATTTCTTTATAGGCATAATAGAGGATGTGAAGAGATAAGGAAGCCTCATTTTAGAGGATGAGATGATGAGAGGTGTTTGTAATTGCACCAAAGGAGAAAAATGTCTTTTTGAAGACATTAGAGACAAAAAAATGAATGGAAATGGGAGCACAATAGTGGTGGAGGAAGTGCCATCATGGACAACCTTTGAAGGGGCTATCCCAATTCATGATTATTATTAAGTTTTTTTATATTGTGCATGTACAAAAATGAAAGAGAATAAATCATTTTTAAAATTATATAAAATCGATGAAGATGGGTCATTTAGAGGGTTCACGAGAAGTAAAGGAAGAGATGAGCTATTTAAACTCATGCAATAAGGAAGAGTAGCAACAATGTTCTTTGAAGCACTTGAAAAGATCATACACAACAAGAAGGGAGTGAAAATAGAGTTAGTAGAAGAGAGGCTCATTGAAGAGCTCAAGGAAGGAAGAAGATTGCAAAGGAGAAAAAGAAAGAGAGCTACTTGGATAACTCATGAAAATAAATGGATTTGATTTGATTGAACTCATGAATTGTGATGTAACAAAGTATATGGAAAAGACTATTTTGACTCTCATGAATGAGAAGAGATGGGTGAGTGACGAAGAGAAAAATGATGCAAATATAGAAGAAGAAAAGGTAGTTGATATAATCTTCGTGAAGTCACAAGTAAACCTAGTTGAGTTCTTTAAACATACAAGAGAAGCAACATAAAAGAGAGAGTTGTTTGGAGAGATCTTGAGAGAAAGAGAAGTAGAGTCATTGAAGCTCTCGAAGAATGCAAAGGAAAAAAATAATCGATAAAAGAGTTCATAGATTGTTTAGATATGAGGATAAAAGAGGTTGTGGCGCTTAGTGTAAACAATATGAAAATGATGAGTTACCAAAGCCATAAAGGCTTTTGGTGGAGGTGGATGGACATAGGTGGGTTTAAGCCCACAAAGCAAAGTAAATGGTTAGGGAAAATCATTTGGTGGAGGAGGTCAAACTATGGTGGGTCAAATACCACAAAAGGAGAAAGGAAGAGTGGGGAGAAACTAGCAAGGAACTAGAAAATGAGAAAGAAATGTGAAAATCAACTGAGATACTTGGTGTGGTGGAAGGGAATGCCATAGTCATTACTCTTCATGACCAAAAGAGTGGTTCTACTACTTAGCCCATATATTTGAGTAGAAGATAAAAATTTTAAACCTTGGTTGTCTGATGCGGAGCATCCATGGGATTGTGTTACCTTGTATCACTAAAAAATGAATTATTTAATAGTCTTCTAGTTTGTTTTTCCCTGATGTATGATTGTCAAGCTGAGGGGTTTTAGGAATTTGTTCTCTTTGATTTAGTAATTTGTTATAACTGCTCAACCTTTGTGGGATGGGCTAACATGTGTCATTGAATTCTCTATTTTTAGAGTTAGAAATTCAAATTAGAATTAGTTTTACTTGTTGGCCTTTATTGGCTGCATATAACAACGCTTTTAGGGAGAATTAAGGGGGAACAAATGTAAAATAGGGATATGGGAAAAAAGGAAGAGGTTGCATACTTTTGGATACACAAGAACCCTTTCTAGAGTTGGGGGGTCCCAAAAACACCACAAAAGTTTGTGACAACTATGTTTTGAGCTTCTTTATAAGTGCATTACCTGCACAAGTTGTTATTGAGCATTGAAACTCTAAATCATTGTATTTGTAGTAAATCTTTGTCTTTTAAGGCTTGAAAGCAATAGAAGGAAGTGGTCTTGTTCAAGATTTTGTGTGCTTGTGTTGTAGCTGTAGGTTAAGGCTCTTCTTAATTCAACTCTTATTAGAAAGCCCTATTTGAATTGATTTAAAATAATAAATTTGAGTTACACTACAACCATGGTGGAAACCAATACTTGAATATGGGTGAAAATGCTTGAACATTGAATTTTTATACTTGTACATGGGTGAGAGGTCTTACATGTCATGATGTGATTGACTACTCTACATAATTATTATGTCAAAAATAAATAACTACTAGATAGTACTATGACAACTATTGGGTATTGTGTGATCAATAGTCATGTCAACTATTGGACCATGTTCACCTATTGGCCCCTCTCCCTAGACTTATTTTATATATTTACACCTGGAGGCATGACTACTACTTGCATAAGCATGTTGACGATGCTCAACAACTTTCCCATCTTGTTATCACGAGGTTTTCGACGGTATTTCAGTAGATTTTTGACACCACAACTTTCGACACCTAATTCCACTGTTCCACCGCTTCCAAGCACCCTCCTTGCCACTACCATCCTCATGGTTATGGGTTTGATATCTTAATGTTATTTCTTTACACTAGAATTTTAGACATGTTTCAAATATCACTTCGCTCGGTTATTGAACATAGTTCCACCCTTTTTTTGTAGAAGTTGTTTTATATAAATATCTTTGCTTTGAGGTGATTATATTCATCCAAGCAGTTTTATCTAGATTTTGTATTCTTACTTGGTATCACTTAGAATATGAACAATTAATTTTCATTTTTGTTAGAAAAATAGCTTACATTAATGTGCGGGATAACATTTTACAAGAGAGAACATGATCTTTTTGTAAATTGTTGTGCACTAACCGAGATATCCTTATTCTAAGGGTTAGAGAAATAATTCTTGATTATACTCGATAACTTGCTCCCACTCAAAAAACAGCTAGTAGTTGTCTAGTTATCTTTACCATACCAGGACATAGAGCTATTTATTCATCAACCCATCTCTAAGTAGGCCCTAACCATTTTGATTAACAAAAATAATGATCTAGTTGGCCTAAAAGGGGACACTAGGGTATTAATGTTAATCTAACCAGGAGAAATAAAACATTGTAATAAATATACTAAAACAATATGGAATAGATGCAAGTAAACTATTCTAAGTGAAATAAAACCCTAATATGAAAGAGAAAGTAAAGAAATGCCTTAATTGATTAGAAGTGACTGTCGCAGGTTGTTATAGATCTGGAAATGAAATCAAGAAGTGCGGATTTAACACTCGGGGGACCTTGCAAAGGACATATTTGGAGGATCTGAGATGACTTGGGCGCTTGAGAGTGTCTTTGGGGTGCCTGTGGCACCTGGTCCACAATCTGGGCACTCGATTATTGTAAATGCTCAAAACTTGAATTTGATATGGTCGCAAGGTGTCTTTGAATACTTCCTATCTATCACGTTGGATCTATCGGATGAGTTGTGTAATGACCTGCAATGCAAAAGGAAGTATCAAACCCTAGAAAAATAAAAGATGCAAATAAATGGGTCAAAGTTATTGTTATCCAAAATTCACCCCCCAGGGTAATTTTGATAACATGCATCAGAATATTCAAGTCCCAGGCAAATTGATTGATTCAGGGCAAAAAAATCATGTTTTAGGGTCCCCTCAGATTTTTTCTAACTCCCCTGGCCGAAGAAGGAAAGAGCAAGCTCTGAGAAAATGCAAAAAAGTTGCAGAAGACAGGCTCGGGCCAGGAAAAATCACGAAAAATGGCTAAGTCCTAGTCCCCGGGACAGTCGGGACATTTGGGACGAAAAGGCGCGGATCGGCCGAAATGCCTCCAGGCGGCCCGTGAAGCAAAGGGACACCTGGGACAAGAGTACGCGAGGGCGCGGAAAGCCGTCTCGGCGAAAAAGAGGAAGTAAAATTGACTAACTGGCCGGGACAAGATGGGACATTTGGGCCTAAAGTACGTGAAGTACGTGAACCGCCGGATCGGCCGAAATGAGAACAAACAGTCCGAAAGCAAATGGGACATCTGGGCCGCGAGGACGCGAACCGGCCGAATCGGGCGAACCGGAGGAATTTGTCCCAAGCAATTCGGGACATGTGGGACAAATGGACGTGAAGGAGCCGAAGGAGCCGAAAGCCAATCAAAAGACGCCACGTGTCATCAGCCAAATGAGGGACGAGGAAGCCCATTTCGGGCGGATCGGAAGTTTTGGGCCCAAGCAGTTTGGGACATCCGGGACATAAAGACGCGAAGGGCGCGAAGGAGCCGAAAGGGCCGAGAACCAACCAGATCACGACATGTGTCGCAGGGGAAAGAGTCCAAAGGTCAAAGGGTGAATTTTGAGGGGTCAGCCCGAGCCAATCAAAAGAGGACATGTGTCCTATGGAACAGGGAATGCAGAGCTTGGGAAGGAGTTAGAGAATTTGGCAAGAGTTTTGGCGAAAAGCTAAAAGCCAAGGTCCGCCTCGCCCTGTCGGCCAATCAATGCATGCCACGTGTCCAAGTTTAATGGGCCCACAAGGAAATTTCAAAAGAAATCCCGCCGAAAGGCGAGAGGAGAGAGAATCACGTGACCAATCAATGCGTGCCACGTGTCATCCAGTGGCGAGAGCGCTGGAAAGATTTCAAAACACGTTTTCACTGTTTTGTGCCCTAAAACTTCGACCTCCATAACTTTCGATCCGAGCTTGGATTTGCACGTTCTTTATATCAACGAAAGCTTGTGAAATTCTCTACATGATTCTAGGGTTAATCTTGAGTTTTGGTGTAGTCTAGAGAGAGAAAACTCGAGAAACGGCTCTGACACGTGTTCATGGCCAGAAGTGACATTCCAACGACCAGATTTAATGCAGAATGGGTCGCATTCTCCTGTAATCCGGTCAAAGTGAAAGGGTATGGGTTTGTAAGGTCCCCCATGCTGTTTTAATGCACTGCAGTCAAGAAAGAATGGGCTCCCATGCTTTTGTACGTTTTCTGTCTCCTGGGTTCGACCCATGCAATGTAAAAGCCAGATTTGGCTCATTTGAGATAACAAGTGGTTCATTTTTTCTGCTCTGCCCTCCCTTCTTTTCTTCTCTAGGGTTGAAAATGGAGCTCGAACCTCCTCCCTACTCTGTAATGGCATTTTTTCCTTTTACTAATGAAATGATGTTACATGCAAACTTACGGAGCAATAAACGTGTTTTGTGATGCATCTTGTCCATCCTTGCTCGTTTTTGCTTGTTCTCTTCTTGCCTCTCTTCATTGCAGTATCATGCATGTTTGAATGTTCATTGCAGGCCTGGAGCTGTGTTCATGGAGTTTTGGGACATTTTCTGTGTGAAATCTATCCTTGGGCCTGTGATGCATCTATCCATCCTTCCCATTGCTCACCTCTCTTTGTCCCATGGCAGTTTTGATAGAGGTTCAACATTCTCCTTCTCTGGTGTATCACCGTTTTAGTGTAGGCTTTTGTTCTTTTCCTTTCTCTCTCTCTCTCTCTCTCTGTCTCCTTGGCATGGTTAGATTAGGATTAGATTAGCTTTCTGCTGGAATAGCTTGTGGCGGAGTAGTTTAGGAGCGAACCAGCCTTCTCTGGAGATTCCTCTCTCAGTTTCACAAGTCCCACACTTGGAGAGAGGTTTCCATGTTGTGCAATCACACTGGATGCCTGAGTGATCAACCTAGAAGCCTGATCTGCATCCAGGGGTGCTGTGATTTTGCATCAACAGTTTTGGCACGCCCGGTGGGACCTTAGAGGTCTTCCACTTCATCTTTTGCAGGTTGATGTGTTCCTGTGAAGATTTCAGCCTTTGGAGGCACTTGCAAACACATCTGGTGACTCCATCTGGTCAACAACCCATCTCTGAAGTTGCAGACCTTCCTTTCCATTCATTTTCATTCTTTTTCTATCCATTCTTCCTTCCATCTCTTCCATCTTCTTTCATTCTATGAAGTTGTGCAATCATGACTTCATTTCCATCATGGAATTCACATTTCCAACAACAGCAATATATCACACCTCCAACACGTTTCACAAATCCTCCAGATCAGCATGCATACTCATATGAACAGCAGTGCCAAAGTCAGTTTGGCTATGGAGCTTTCCAAGAGCAAGAGTATGCATATAATGAAGACAATCAGATGCAAGCTGCTGGTCTATTGGAGAAAATTCAAAAGATGGAGGTAAACATAGTGCAGTCCAGGGCTCAGGCACAGAAGAGAGCATTTGGAATCGGTTGTGGAGCACCCTGTCCATGGGTAGGCCCTTTTCCAAGGCATTACAACCCTCAGGAGAAGCTTGACTTCATGATTGCAACGCTGCCTTTGCTTGCAAAGTGGATTGAAGAAATAGAGGTGTATGAGAGGAGTATTCAGCAACCTTGTCAACGGGTAAGCACACCTTCTCATGCCTTTTCTTTTCCTCTTTCCCAATCTGTTTCATCTCAGCAGTGTCAAGCTTTAAACTCTCCATCTGCTGTCCCAAATGTTGAATCCATCCCTCCATCCCCTAGTCTTCCACCCCACCTCGATTCTTCTTTCCTTTTTCCTTCCAAACAGTCATCCTCTCCACAAGAGCTAAAAGAAATCCCCCCTCCTCCAAAGAAACAAGAGTTTCTACCTCCACCACCACAAAAAAATGCCAAATCAATTGAGTTGCAACCTATCCCTCCTCTTGCATTCCCAATTCCATGTGGGGAAGAAGAAATTGAAAAAATCAGTCATCAAGGACAGCAAGAGGAAGAGCCAAAAAGAAAAGAAATGACAGACAACTTGAAGGTTTGGGCTGCCAAATTTGGGATAACAAAGATCCCCTTGATGGTTAAGCCTACAGAAGAGGCTGAGGTTGAACAAATGGTGGTCAGGACTGATCTTGTTGCAGCGGAAGAAGAAGATCTTGCAGTCCCAACTTGCCCTCTAGAGCAGCAGAATGAAGATTTTGACTTGACAAACTTCATGCTAGAGGAAGAGTTTTATCAAGAGCAAGATTCTCTCCAAGTAGTAGAGGAAGGAGAAGCTGCTCCAAATCCAAAAGAAGAGGAGCACAATCTAGCTGTGGAGGAGAAAAGTGCAGATCCAAAGGGTTTGAGCACAAAGCAGGTTATAGAAGAACCTTCAGTTCTTCTCTCTACTTCATCTCTCTCAAGTTCTGGTGCTGAAGAGGAGTTTGATCTCTCAAACTCAATGTCAGAGAGTGAAGGAAACCATGGTGGTCAGGTTACAGATCAAGAAGACACCATGGAGGAAGTTGAGCATTTGCGGCGGAGACAGAATGAGGCGGTTTATCAGCGATTTGGAGGACTGTTTTGATGGAGAAGAGAGCCGGTTGAGTTTCCACCTTTCTCTCTTTCATCATCCACACTCCAAACACTTGAGTCTGCTGTCATGAAGGAGAGCATTCATTTGCAGCAGCCTGCATCTTATACCAGCTTTTTGGAACCAAGATTGAAAGATTTTAATCTTTCATGTTCTTCATTGGAGGAAGAGAAAGGACAAAGGAACTTCACCATTTCTTCCACACCATCCATTCAGGAGGGTCTACAAGAGAACTCCATTCTTGGAGTTGAAAATCACAGCAACGGGCATACTCAACGGATCAGACCTTGCCTAATCAGGTATTTGGCTTCATTGGAGCCAAAGGAGAAGTCACAACCAGTCATGCTTTCTTCTGAGCATGAGGGTGAGCTACAAAGTACCAAGGATCAGCTGTCATACCTCTTCAATCCAAATGCAGAGCAACTAAAAGAGGTATTGAATTTGCCTTCAGCTGATACCTTGATGATTTGGGTGGAATACCAGCTTCTTGTTGATTTTCCACTCATCCTAACAGCCATGATCAGCTCCAAATCATTTGCATGGCTGCCAATTTTGAAGAAAGGAAGCTATTTCTCACAACCAGTTGCAGGGTTTGTTTAGCTTGCCTTTGCTTCCAGTTAGAGTAGAGTAGGTAGGTTTGCTTTCAGTAGAAGAAGTGCTTGTGCACACTCTGCATGTTTCATTTGGAGCATGTATGATTTTCAGTTCTGTACATAGTTTTTGTTGTGCTGGTTTTGCTCTTGCACAGTTCGTTTCAGTGGCATTTTGGTGAGAACAACTCCATGTCCGGTGGGTTTCAAGTGGCTCAGAGGGAGGTTTTCAAAGTTCAGATCAGTTGCAGGTTACAACTCATGACTCCATGCCCAATGGATGCTTCAGGAAACTGGTAACTTCATCTAGCAGGCAGATGACCCCGCTGAGTCGCCAAATTGTTATCCAAAATTCACCCCCCGGGTAATTTTGATAACATGCATCAGAATATTCAAGTCCCAGGAAAATTGATTGATTCAGGGCAAAAAATCATGTTCTAAGGGTCCCCTCATATTTTTTCTAACTCCCCTGGCCGAAGAAGGAAAGAGCAAGCTCTGAGAAAATGCAAAAAAGTTGCAGAAGACAGGCTCGGGCCAGGAAAAATCACGAAAAATGGCTAAGTCCTAGTCCCCGGGACAGTCGGGACATTTGGGACGAAAAGGCGCGGATCGGCCGAAATGCCTCCAGGCGGCCCATGAAGCAAAGGGACATTTGGGACAAGAGTACGCGAAGGGCGCGGAAAGCCGGTTCGGCCAAAAGAGGAAGTAAAATTGACTAACTGCTGAGCGGGACAGTATGGGACATCTGGGCCGGAAGTACGTGAAGTACGTGAACCGGCCGGATCGGCCGAAATGAGAACAAACAGTCCAAAAGCAAATGGGACATCTGGGCCGCGAGGATGAGAACCGGAGGAATTTGTCCCAAGCAGTTCGGGACATGTGGGACAAATGGACGCGAAGGAGCCGAAGGAGCCGAAAGCCAATCAAAAGACGCCACGTGTCATCAGCCAAATGAGGGATGAGGAAGCCCATTTCAGGCGGATCGGAAGTTTTGTGCCCAAGCAGTTTGGGACATCCGGGACATAAAGACGAAGGGCGCGAAGGAGCCGAAAGGGCCGAGAACCACCGAGATCACGACACGTGTCGCGGGGAAAGAGTCCAAAGGTCAAAGGGTGAATTTTGAGGGTCAGCCCGAGCCAATCAAAAGAGGACACATGTCCTATGGAATAGGGAATGCGAGCTCGGGAAGGAGTTAGAGAATTTGGCAAGAGTTTTGGCGAAAAGCTAAAAGCCAAGTGCGCCGCGCCCTGTCGGCCAATCAATGCATGCCACGTGTCCAAGTTTAAGGGGCCTGAGGAAATTTCAAAAGAAATCCCGCCGAAAGGCAGAGGAGAGAGAATCACGTGACCAATCAATGCGTGCCACGTGTCATCTAGGTGGCAGAGCGCGGGAAAGATTTCAAAACACGTTTTCACCTGTTTTGTGCCCTAAAACTTCAGACCTCCATAACTTTCGATCCAGAGCTCGGATTTGCACGTTCTTTATATCAACGGAAAGCTTGTGAAATTATCTACATGATTCTAGGGTTAATCTTGAGTTTTGGTGCAGTCTAGAGAGAAAAACTGAGAAACGGCTCTGACGTGTGTTCATGGCCAGAAGTGACATTCCAGCGACCAGATTTAATGCAGAATGGGTCGCATTCTCCTGTAATCCGGTCAAAGTGACAGGGTATGGGTTTGTAAGGTCCCCCATGCTGTTTTAATGCACCTGCAGTCAAGAAAGAATGGGCTCCCATGCTTTTGTATGTTTTCTGTCTCCTGGCTCGACCCATGCAATGTAAAAGCCAGATTTGGCTCATTTGAGATAACAAGTTGTTCATCTTTTCTGCTCTGCCCTCCCTTCTTTTCTTCTCTAGGGTTGAAAATGGAGCTCGAACCTCCTCCCTGCTCTGTAATGGCATTTTTGCCTTTTACTAATGAAATGATGTTCTGTGCAAACTTCTGGAGCAACAAAACGTGTTTTGTGATGCATCTGTCCATCCTTGCTCGTTTTTGCTTGTTCTCTTCTTTGCCTCTCTTCATTGTTTGAATGTTCATTGCTTGGAGGCTTGTGTTCATGGAGTTTTGGAACATTTTACGTGTGAAATCTATCCTTGGGCTGTGATGCATCTGTCCATCCTTCCCATTGCTCACCTCTCTTTGTCCCATGGCGAGTTTTGATAGAGGTTCAACATTCTCCTTCTACGGTGTATCGACGTTTTAGTGTAGGCTTTTGTTCTTTTCCTTTCTCTTTCTCTCTCTCTGTCTCCTTGGCATGGTTATATTAGGATTAGATTAGCTTGCACCTTGCTGGAATAGCTTGTGGCGGAGTAGTTTAGGAGCGAGGAACCAACCTTCTCTAGAGATTCCTCTCTCGATTACACAAGTCCCACGCTTGGAGAGAGGTTTCCATGTTGTGCAATCACACTGCTGGATGCACGAGTGATCAACCTAGAAGCTTGATCTGCATCCGGGGTCTTGTGATTTCGCATCAACATTACCTCAGCCTCCAAACTAGTGGTCTTATCACTGAGCATTGCACTACATTTTGGACCCGGATGTAGTTCTGGTGAGTGTGTGCATGTCGTGCCCTAGGTGCTCTCATGCTAGTCACACTTTATAGAAAATGTAAATAGCATGTGTGTGCATGGAATAGAATAGAATCCTCCCCCTATGTAATGTGTGTGATGTAGATCTCCTAGCCTTGATGCATGGCACTATGTGGATGTAAGTGATGCAATGGATGCAACTCTAGATGGAGTGATAGTAGTATGTGATGCTTATGACCTAGGACCCTTATTATGGTCTTATAACTTTATATTTATAGGGATCTCAAGCTTAATTTTGTAATTAATCCCATGACAAGGTTGACTAGGAAAAATATAAAGACAACAAACAACTAGAAAGGCCCCAAAAAGAAGTAGGAAAGGATGTGCATAGATCAGGGGTGCCCAAAGTGGGACCAGGGTACCCAAGGTGCCCTAGATACAGCTAGGGGGTGCACCTGATTTTGGGCTAGAATGATGGGGCAGTTGCGAAATGGGTGGATAAGTGCAATAAAATATGTGGGAATGACAAAATAAAATATAAAATAAAGATGGCCAAAAGGTGGGATTAATTAGTACTTTATCCACTTGAGAACCTTCTAAATAGTAGTATAAGATCGGGCTAAATAATTACCTAAAGTGCATAATTTTGTGTCTACATTTTTCCCCACTTTATGTTGGTGAGCGGAACTCGGTAACATAAAGTAGATAGAGATGCATACTTGATATCCATGTAGAGTGTAGAAGAAGACGTGTCGATGGACTAGACTCAAGCGTGGAATGACAAAAAAAAAATGTGGAGGAGCATGGATTCTAAAGATGAAAAATGTGCATAAAAAGTGATGAGAGTGAACCTAGGGTGGAACACATGTGTGTAGTTGTTGTTGTGTGTAGTGTACCTGCATGGTTAGTAAAGGCAAAATGCTTGTAGTGGTGTGTTGTTGTTGTTGTTTTCATTGTTGTTGTTGTTGTTGCCCCCCAATTTGACTACTTGTTTCTCATATGGCGGACTGCAAGGAGAAAATGATCAAGTAGTCAAATATGTATGTATGTAAAAATGTTGTGTAAAATACGCATGTGTAAAGTACACAAATGTAAAATATGCTAGAAAAAGTGTAAATGGAACATGTGCACTTGATCCATGTCGAAAAAAGGGTGTAGAAGGATATCTTGTATTATCATGAGTTTTTTGGGTGATCTCACACCACCACTGGCTGAAGAAGTATAGGGAGGAAATGCTTATGTCCTCCAACTTTAACCACTTCTGTTGAAATGTGTGAAGAGATCTTTGTATTGTCTTGGTTTTTGGGTGATCCGACACCACTTTGGATGAAGAAGTGTAGAGAGGCACACCCACTATAACCCCCAAGCATGTAAATTGCTCTCATGAAATTGCCAAAGGACACCATGTCTGTTATGGCCATTTGTGTATGGAGTTCATAGACTAGTCTGAACTCACTCACTTGTGTCTGAACCAATGTAAATACGTTGTGTTAGTAGAAAACCCTCAATGATGCCCCCTCTTTGGGGGTGCATGCGACATCACAGGAAGGAGAATGTGGCCCCAAAAGAGGACCAACCACACTCTGACTTGTAGAACTCTGCCCTGTAGGGGAAAGGGAAATGCTTGGTAGATACCAAGGCACACACAAAAGGGGATGGCTAGCCAAAAAGTGTTAGTCTGAAAACACATGCATGTAATAAGACAAAGTGTAAAATACGCAGACAATGTAAAACTACAAAAAAAGTAGTGTAAACATAAGAAAACAAGTAGACCACACAAAGTGGGTTTCAAACATGGGACATCACTCACGATGTCACAAGACACTGCAAGGCCATCATGGCCACAAACAACAAACAAGTGTGCACACAAGCAAAGGGCAAAGCCCACATACATGGAAAACAAAATAGACAAGTAGAAAAATAAAAACAAACAAGTAGTCATGGAAACATGTAATCCTACAAAACAAGTGTTGCACATGGAACACCCATTAGCATGTTAGAGTGATAACCAATATGTCAAAGCATGTATGAACAAGTAGTATAAGATGCTAAGTACAAAATGAAACAATAACACTTGGATAAGATGAATGTGGATGCCCCTAGAGTGACCGGTATAGGAAGGGTAGAAGGTGAGCATCCATGTCCGTGTGTAGAGTCTTGTATCTGTGATCACACTAAACAAAGATGTGAATGTGCATGTGTGTATGATAATGACATATAAGAAAGCAAAGCTAACATGTGTAATAAAGTGAACATGCAAAACACTAGTAAGCAAAAGTAAATGCCCCCAAGACAATGCAATATGTTGTGGATGGATGGAATGGAATGCAAGATGGAATGATAGGAGCAATGTGCCCCCAGTGGATGGAAGTGTATGTAGTGAGGTTCATTTTTTTCCCCCTCAGTAGTCAAGAATGAACCATAAATGAGAGTGTGTCATCGGGAAATGGTCGAGTAGTGTTGGTTGTATCTAGCGCTATGTGTGATGAGTGTGTATGTGTAATGGTGATGAAATGTGACATGTGGAGAGATGTGTGTGGACCCTATAGCCAAAGCGTATATCACGACTTGTTGAATGGAGGAGTGATGATTTATCCCTAAGTGTATATCACTATAGAATGAGTGTATGGGGATGAGATATATGGAAAGATGTGTGTGGACCCTATAGCCTAAGCGTATACCACGACTTGTTGAATGTATGAGAGTGATGATTTATCCCTAAGCGTATATCACTATAGAATGAAAAGGATGAAGATGGGTGATGATTTATCCTAAAGCGTATGTCACTATAAGGGATGAAATAAGAAGGAGTGGTGATGTACCTAAGGTGTATGCCACTACTAAGATGATAAAAGGGGGTGGTGATTTAGCCTAAAGCATATACCACTATAAGATGATAAAAAGGGTGACAATTTAACCTAAGGTGTATGTCACTAACGGGAAATGGTGGATGAGGAAAATGTCACATTGGTGAATGTAAGGTCCATTTGATTGGTAAACCCTCGGCAGTCGAGTATGGACCGAGGAACTAAGTGTGTCATAGGGTGGTGAGTGCAACACGTAGAAGACAACGTAGTATAAATGACCAAGTGATGAATATGGGATGTAAATGCACGGTGTAAATGCAATGTAGGGTGTAGTGTAATGTGTAATGTATGGAAATGTATAATGTATATATAAATGGAATATGTAATGATGATAGAGTAAACTAGACCCATATGTAATGGAATCTAGTGTAGTATGTAGAAAATATAGGATGTATGATGAATGTGTGTATGGGATGATATAAATACGATGTAGGAAATGTAGGATGTAGTATGGAAATGATGTAAGATGTGGTGGTAGTAGGTGTAGATAGAATATGTAGTGATGATATGTAAATATAGACTCATATAATGTGACCTAGCATATATATAGATGTAAGAAAGAAATGTAAAACTAGACACAAATGATATGATGACTAGTGTAGCATGTATGATATAGATGATGTATAAATGACTAATAGATGAGGTATGTATAGGATAATGTAGGATGTGTAGAAATGTATGATGATAGTGTAAATGTGTAGTGTAACCTGTGTAGAGTGTAGTGTGTGGGGTTCAATGTAATGGTAATCCCTCAATAGTTTAGTATGTGTGAACCGAAGCACAAGAGTGTGTCATCGGGTAATGAGGGTGTTGTGATGTGTAAGAAACATACCTATATATGGAGGAATGAATGAAGAAAAGGAAAAGAGTGGAGATGTAGCTATGCTAATATGGGGAAGGGGGAGTGTGTAGTGATGATGCCCCCTAGTGATAGTGTGACAAAGGTGACTAGGAAACACCATCAAGAAAATCATCATTGTCTTGATCAAAACTAGGAAGGAGCTGTTGGAAACTTGGTAGGTGATAGAATGAGGTGGATCATATAAAGATGCATTATGAAAGAAGGAGATAAGCATTCATCGCATATTCTTCATCCATAAAAGCAATTGGTGGGCAGCCATGAGCACACCAACACGAAATGTTAGGTACATATGCAGGAGAAGAATCATTAGCAATGGAGATAGTGCCGAAAGGCATGGGAATGAGAGCAAAGAATGAAGCGGGTCAAGTGTGCCACTAATATAATCAAGCCAAGATCATCCAAGTGTAAATGGAAAGCCACGGGCAATGTGCATGCAACAAATATTGTTAAGTGAAAAACTCATAAGCCATAAGTTGTTGTAATATGGAAGTAACCATGATAAAGGTGGGGTGAATGGAGTGGTGGAAATATGTCATTAAGTCATGCCAAACCTAGGTAAGCAATCATGTGTACATATAGTATCGGAGCTAGCGAGATCGAGAGGAATGTGTTCCCAAAATGTCTGATTGATATATAAGGTGCAGTGAAAGGGGGTCACGAAACTACCTCGGGTGGAGAAGAAGATGAAATGACATCAACACTATTAATAGATCCTTTATATAGTACCATAACATTAGTGGATGGAGGGTTTTGAACTGATATTCACCTGGGCCATCAGCTAACAAATGTTTCATCAAAATAAGAATTTTCCACAGAGAGGGTGAAATCCAGTTGTTGTAGTGACTCATCAGTGATGTCTACAACATCAACTTCATCATCAGATTTGGTGGAAACATTGGTATGTGTGTCATCAGTTTGGGTAGCACTATCAAGGACATTAGGAGGTGGTGTGGGAGTAGAAGGGGGAGAAGAAGTAGAAGATGGTGGAGGTGGAGCACTAGTAGGGACAAATATAGTGGGTGAAATGATAGCGAAGTGTGAGTAGTAATGGGAGGAGAAGTGATGTCAGGGGTATTGGAGGTGGGTGTACTAGATTGACCAACATCATATTTATCTAGGTTAGCATACAAAATGGGTTGAGGTGGTGGGATAGGCATAGAAGTGGCATATCAATGTGACAATATTTGAATGGTTCTGGGTCAGTGGTGATAGTATGTTCATAACCATCATGAAGGAATTTGACACATTGATGTACGATGGAGGGCACGACTTGCATGGTGTGGATCCAAGGTCTTCCTAAGAGGAGATTAAATTACAAAGAAGCATTGAGGACATAGAATTCAGTAAGAATTGTTTTAGGTCCAACGTGAATATGGAGAGATATAGTGTTGAGACATGTGCGAGTGGATGAATCATAACCACGGATGAGGTGGAGTTACGGGAGATGAGACTATCATTGATACCTAATTGTTGTAAGAGAGAATGGGCACAAAGGTTAATAACAAACCCATTGTCAATGAGGACACACTTGATACAAGTAGTACTAATGACAAATGGTAATGAGCAACGGGCACAAGGGTTATTTTTGGTGGCGGGTGATATGTCATCATCTGTAAAGGAGATAGAATGAGGAAAACTACAAAGAGACTGAATGAGATGGGAAAGCTTTAGTAGAGTGGTCACGTTCGATGTGAATAACGTGGAGGGTAGCCTCTAGTGTGGTCCAAAATCTGCACACATTGTGCAATAAGTCATAAAGTGATATTTTAGCGGGTGTATTCTTGAGTTGGTCAATAATATCATAACCTTTGGAAGTAGCTAATGGAGTGGCAGTGTGATTGGTGGAGGCAGTGAAATGGGTGGAGAAACTTGGTGGGTAATAATGTGAGTCGGAAGTAGAAACTACATTGATGGATGGGTTAGATGTAGGCATGACAAAGCGAGGGGGTGTTGGGTACGCACACACATGAAGTCGATGCGGCAGTAATAACTACATTAGTGATCTTGGTAGGTGTATAGGTAGGATACGAAGATTGGGCCATGACCGATAAGGAGATGACATGGTGGAAAAATATGGGAATACTAAACCCTAGAAGGGGGTAGAAGGGGACGTTAGGGTTCACCAAAATGATTAACAAAATAATGATCTAGTTGGCCTAAAAGGGGACACTAGGGTATTAATGTTAATCTAATTAGGAGGACTAAAATTTCAGTAATAAATAAACTAAAACAATATGGAATAAATGCAAGTAAATTATTCTAAGTGAAATAAAACCCTAATATGCAAGAGAAAGGAAAGAAATGGCTTAGTTGATTGGAAGTGATTGTCACAGGTTGTCACAGATCTAGAAATGAAATCAAGGAAGTGCAGATGAAAACACTTAGGGACCTTGGGAAGGATAGATATGAGGATCCGAGATGACCGGGCGCACTGGGAGTGTATTAGGGAGGGGTGCTAGTCTGCAATCTGGGTGTTGATCACTGTAAATGCTCAAAACCTGAATTTGATATGGTCGCAAGGTGTCTTGAATACTTCCTATATGTCACATTGATCTGCTGGATGATGAGCTGGAAAATGACCTGCAATGTAAAAGGAAGTATCAAACCCTAGAAAAATAAAAGATGCAAATGAATGGGTCGAATGACCTCAACCACCAAACTAGTGGTCTTATCACTAAGCATTGCACTACATTTTGGACCCGATGTAGTTCTGGTGTGTGTGTGCATGTCATGCCCTAGGTGCTCTCGTGCAGTCACACTTTGTGAAGTAGTGAGCAATAATAACTATAGAAAATGTAAATAACATGTGTGTATGGAATAGAATAGAATCCCTCCCCTATGCAGTGTGTGTGATGCAAGATCTCCTAGCCTTGATGCATGACACTATGTGGATGCAAGTGATGCAATGGATGCAACTCTAGATGGAGTGATAATATATGTGATGCTTATGACCTAGACCCTTATTATGGTCTTATAACTTTATATTTATAGGGATCTCAAGCTTAATTTCATAATTAATCTTCATGTTACCTTGTCTACAAGGCAGATTATGTCACCGCTTTATAAGTACCTTTTTTGTTTCTCCTTGCCCATATCCTGCAGATAGGCTCCAAATCTAAGTAATTGTAAAGAATTAAAAGAAGCTCTATGAAAATCAACAAGCACATACATGTTGATTGTATTTTGCAATGCGTTAATAAAGTTTTGTTCTCCTCCTTCCTGATTGCCAAATTGCCTCAGCTAGAGTGAACTTTTTTCTCTCTTATTTAATAACGTTGGGATACTTCATCTCAGCTTTAACCCAATTGTTGAGAGTGTCCTTCACGTATACATCAATTCATTTTCCCTCTCCCTACTTACTATTTCTAGCCAATCCTATTACAATGGTAGAATGCAGCTTTATCTTTGATTTCCCTGTTACATTGCTTCCATTCCATGACTCATAGATTTTGTATTAGGCACTCTAACTTAAACGCACATTGCTTTCAAGGAGGAGCTGATATATGAGAGTTCTTACACTCATCTTCATCGTTTAAGTGTTTTACTTTGATACAATATTGCATTGTTGAATGCTATCTTGGCATGTTATTTGAGATGTTTGATTGGACTCTAATAAGTCAACAAGTTTACTATCAATTCTTTTAATAAAGTTGACTAACCACCTTGTCATCCTCTTATTGCATCTTTTTTCCCCAAAGAACTATAAAATTCTTAATACAAACAAAAGAATAAATATGTCAATTGGTTTTTATGGTAAAAGACTTCTTACAAGATTGATTATGATTAGATGCATCTTGTAATCTACTCCCTAATGAAGGGTTTGATGCTTTATTTTATTCTACTTAACCTTAGCTGAGCAACATCAAAATTCATAATTCATTTGAAGTTAGGCCTTATCTCTTGGAATACTAGGGAGTATTTTCTAGAGTAAAATTGATTATATGGATTATGCTTTATAAACACAAGAATTAGGATCCCACCAAAGGATTTTATTGAATAAACTATAAGAGCTATAAAACCAGCGCATGTATGATCAACAGGTTTTTTGTAATCCGACATTAGAATTTATTTTGAAAACACTAAGCAATTCAATATGAGTTATTAAGGAGCATACACTTATTAATGAGCATGATTGCTAAAAGTTAGAAAGAAGCTTCCATTCCGGAACAAGCTCTCTCTTAATTCTCTTAGTTTGTGGTGGAATCCGGTGCTTCAATTTCATGACGAACCCCTTGCTCTTTCCTTGTAGCTCAAGGGTTTGCGTATTTTCAAAAAAGGGATTCAGTATATTCAGGACCTTTTTTGTCCCATCACCAAGGATTGGCTTCCATGGGATAGCTTAAAAGCTAATTTTGCTCTAAATGACAATGACAAACAAGCCATTTCTTTCATTCAAGATCTCATACCTGGCGATTGTTTGCATAAAATTGGTGTTACTATGCAGTGCCCGTGGTGGTTTGATTGGCACTGGCCCTCTACCACCCCCTTCAGAAACTATAAACCTTGGTTGGGCTCTGAAAGCTTCACACCCGAAAGCGGCTTCCTCTCCAAAAGTTAAATGCTCGATGGAGCCTGCATTCCACTCATTTTGGGTGGAAGCAACGCTTCAATGTCGTTTGGGCCATTCCTATAGAGCCCAAAGTTGTGCACTTTCTCTAGAGCATTCTTCATCAAGGGCTTCCTGTGGGCAAGCACCTTGTTCTTCTGGGAGCTCCCCGCCGCGTTGCCCATTCTGCAACCACATTGAGACTCTTCTTCATCTCTTTTGGTTCTGCCCTCATGCTTAGTCTGCCTGGCGTTGGATTCATACCCTTTTTCAACCTTTTTTGCCCACCTTCTTCACGTGGAAAATGGTTCTTTTGGGGGATCCGGCCTTTATTCCTACAAAATTTTACAACATTTGGCATTCTTTTAGAGCGGCTATTTTATATCACATTTGGAAATCTAGAAATGCTGCTATTTTTAATAAAGAGACAGTGGATAGAATTTTTGCTATTTCTAACAAGCTTGTTGTCATCTCCAATGTTTCACTTCAGATCCAGGTACAGGTGGAGAAAGTCCGCATAGAGGTTGAACATTTGCAAACTCTGCTGGACCATTGGGGGAGTGCCCCTTGTGCTGTTAGTCGCGTCCCGCCTGATTCCCCTCGCCGCCGCTCCCGCTCGCAAGGCCGCCGCTCGTCCCATGGGTGGTGCAACTGACTTTGGTAGGGTCCGCTCTCAAGGGCGGTATAGCGCCTCTCCTCACTAGCGGGTCTCTCCGCCTCCTTCTTGACTCCGTCTCCCTTACGGGGTTTTTGGTTGGCTGGCTCACAGCAGTGGTGGCTCCGGGAGGCAGGCACCCGACCAGTCAAAGTTTCCGCGGCTTTCTCTTGCTATTTCACCCTCCCGACGGGAAACGAGGAGGAACAACAACAAACTGATGGCTGGGAGCAGCCTGATGACGCCCCCGATACTACTCTTGGTGGTTGGGGTGACCGTCCAAAGAGCCCACCGCCACCGCCACCTTCCTCCATGTTTGTTGTTGCTGCCTAGCTCCATGTTTGGAGTTTCTCTGGTTCTCGGCTTTTCTATTTTAAGCTTTTTGATTGAAAATGCGTCTGTTGACATGACACTTTGCTACTCGTAGCCTTTATGGCTACTTTGATCCTACTTATGGGGTGTGATATTTTCCACCCAATTTTGTATGATTAGCATTGTACTTCATTATTAATATATGGTTATGCTTTTCAATAAAAAAAAAGTTAGAAATAAATAATAAAAACACAGAAAGTTGAAACATTTGTTGGAAATTCAAGAATCTTGTCTACAGAAAAAAAAAAGTGTAGCGTGCTTGAACCCTTAAGCAAGCACAACTACACAAAAAGAACAATGTTAGAATATAAGGCTTAATATAAGATTTATAATTAACATCAAGTTAATATTAGTTAAGTGTTAAATAATAAACAGTTGTAACCACTTCAACCATTTTGTAACCATATCTCACATGATAAAATGATGGACACACAATGAATACCACATGCATGTCGGTTTCTCTTCATTTGTTCTTTATACATTATAATCTTTCCTTATTATTTCTCTCTCCACATATTCTAATGTTGGTCCTAGAGCCCTTGGTGCTCGAAGGCAGAACAAGTTGAGGAGAAAGAGTAAGAAGAAGCATTCACGGCATTTTCGAATGCATCTAGGGCACATGAGATAAGTTTGAAGTTTCAAAAGACGTCAAGGAGAAGATTGTGAAGAAAATCACAAGGTTCGAGACTCATATATGCATGTTGGCATGAGAGGATAAACACCCGCTAAATGAAGTTGTGATTTTCAAAAATGCAAAAGTTAGGGCAACAAATCCACCACCATTAATGGCAAGTAAAGCATAGAAATTCTAAGGTTTTAACCAATTGCGGGAAGTTTTTCTAAAGTCAAAAATTTGAACCATTTCCTAGTTGTGAGGTTTGAAAGGACATATATACAAACAAAAGAGGGAAAAAATACGGACACTTAGGGTGCCGAATTTTAACCCTTAAACACTTGAATTTTATGTATTTTGAAGTTTACATAAAAATACATGTCCCCAGAAATGGGAGGGAAATAAGAAATGAAAAAGAAATAGATTCAAAGCGAAGAAGGAGGCTCTACCCATGTATCAGTGTTAAATCACTTCTGAGCTAAGCATGTCATCTATACATTTTAAAACAACTACCATTTACAAAATTGAACTCTTAGGAATACTTTTAACACTCTCTTTCATAAACTCTATAAACAAACATTTGTGTTTCATTAACAAATCTAAAATGGGATTTAAGAGTTACTTTTACATTCAAATTTACCATTAAAAGTTACATATCTGAAACGTATTTTATGTTCTAAATAACTCTTACCAGGATCCAAATATAAATATGCATTAACACCCATTTTTTTGCATAATCTAGACACCTTAGATAACAAATGACATATTAGAATTAGGAAAGGTATTAGTTGACCAAAAGTTGTTGCTGAGATTGAAAATGTCATCCACGTTTGTAGACCAACCAACAATGTTTCCTTAAGCATCTCTCCATGAAATTCTTCCTACATACCACGACAAAATAAAGCTAATGCGTCTAATGTGTCAACAAGATTACACATTTCTATACCTTTACGTTATGATTCACAAAGTACGTGCATGACAAGTGTACAAGAACTGATGAAGTACTCAAACATGAGCCTTTAGGACATTACATATCGTGCTCAAATCCTATAATACTTGATTCCACCCAACCTTGGCAGGGGATTTTGATAAACTACAATACTTATGGCTGGTGGAAATTAGGACCCTACATCATAAAATATTCCTTACAAACCAAAATCTGACAATAAAAAATGGAAGAGTATTTGATCTCATGTTTTTTATGATGGTCTCTATCAATGGAGACCACCCTCATCTCATGTTCTTTTGATAGTTGACATTTGTTAATTACTAAATGACTACCATGTGTCTCTCGAACTGTCATGATTTTGCATTTAATCGTCAAGATCTACCATGGATATGATCGCCAATAAAAATTGTACACTGTTTTAAAGGTCACTTTCATTTCATGTGTATTTATGCAGTGAAACCACCAGAATTAAAAAAGAGATGTAAAGAGTGATCATTTCTTGTGTATCTATGTACTAGTGTACGTATTTTCACACAAGAAGAAGAATGCCACATATCTTTTATCATGGTAACTAATGAAAATTGATCACGATAAAACATGATTGATCTATTCATGACCTCATAGTCAGTGGGACCCCCATATATACAATGCCCCTCTCATTAGAATTTTTCCAGGGTATGCAAACCCTATGCTCTAAAGAACTGGTGTAACTCCTAACCCCGCCAAAATAGAACAAGATAACAAATCACTTACATAGTGCATAGAAGAACATGATGATGATATCCTTGTAATGCTAGGTGCTCCTTAAATGAGCCGATCCAACAGTGTTACAATACAAAAAATTGTACTCAATTATAATTCTTAAAATTCAGCCCAACAAATCTATGAGTTACAATTCCACACAATTCATAAGAAATATGCACCTAGCACCCTCATAACAACTTCCACATATGGTGTTCTTTGGGGGTCTAAACATAGATACTATAATGATGCAAAGATAACAATCCATTCTTTTTGGTAGTTGAGTATTCGTGAATTAAAAAAAGTATATAAATGACATGGGTTCTGTTTTATTCAGGTAGAAGTTATAGAAATCACATTAGTCATCCACTCCAATGAAAAGGACTAGAATCCGGGAAGGAATTCAAATTTAGTTAAATGCTCACATTCTACTGAATAGTTACATGTTGAGTATTTTTAGAGACTAAATTGATTTGACAATAAATTCTCATATCTTACACAACCAATCTGTAGTAAACGCTTACTAACGTGGGATCAACAAATACCATATACATTAATAATATTAAGTTTTTAGTCATTGAAAACATTTGATCATTGTCAAAATCAAATACAACTTCTTCCACCCATCCTACAACACCATAATACCTTTATGATTTAAAAAAACATAACCTAAATGTTCAATCACCTTCTACGCAGTCGAAATACCTCATTACATAATTCCCAATTATGATTTGCCTCACCATGCGTTTCTAATATGCAACTTATTTCCAATCCATATGCAGGGATGCTAAAGGCGACAGATAACTCCTACAACATAGCCACACGTATTGACAATGATAATAGCTACACATAAGACATGTTATTCGAATGCATACAACACCATTGCGAAGGAGGCACACCCGTGGATGAAGATACCACTTTGGCAATGTTGCTTACATAGAAAATATTAAAACAAGCACAACAATTACTGCAACAAGCAACCATTACAGTAGAGGATGCCCAAAAATCCTTAGTGAGAAATTCTATGCTTAGTACTATAAACCCACCCCTTAAATAACCAACTTGAAACAATGTACAACTCTTCATGGCTTCACATGTGTATACCAACACTTTTGGAACGTGTAAATACATGTACCATTCATTTCAATTGATAGTAATGGTAAGAAAATGTACTTGGATCAATTAATTCCAATCTGAAAGTCTCTCGTAATCAAACAACAATAATGCTAACTGATCAGAAATAAATTAAGCCTTACTCAAGAATCAAATTGAGTGAACATTTCCTCAATTTAAGCCTTTTAAACTGCATTAAATATGTTGCACAAGCAGAATTTCACATTTCCATAATGTTCTACTCCTTGCCATGATACAAGTACAATATATTATAAATAAATTACTGATTCCCAAATTCCAAATATGGTCATGTAAATGTTTCTGAAGCATGCATTGGTCCCGACTTATTTCTTAAATATTAATATCTTTACTTTGTTTGAAATCCAATTAGAAACAATTTCATTTGAATGATTAAATTAAGGGTTTTAAGCAGATTGTAACTAGCTTACACTAATAATCTTCAAGAGAGGCCTCATTTGCAATGTTAAGGACTTGTGTTGTATAACATCCACATTCTCCATGATAAGCAATTGTAACCTTGCCAAATTGCACCTAACTTAAATTAATAATTAAGATCCCTTCTCAAATGGTCCCCGGAGACGAAGGTGCATATAGAGACTAACCATTTCAACGCAAGAAAGATTTAACTGCATAGACTGAAACTAGAAGGAAAAAAACCAGAAGACTAACAATTTTTAAAGCCCACCCTCCCCAACCATCTCATTCACAAAACCCATACTACAATACTACTCCTAACCAAACCACTGCCCGCAGAGACTTGTTTTCCCCAGGAGCAACCACTAGTTCTATACATGCGTAGGAAACATATTTTGTCTTCTACATGAATTTGAGAATAAACATCTATAATCCCAAACGAAAGGAGGGGGAGCAACCCAAATCCTTTTTTGAGAGCTTGGGCTTGGAAAAGAGAGCACAGGTTTATCAGCTCAATTCATTCACAAAAAAAATCCTTTATTTGAGAAAGCTCCTCCATGGATCAACAATCGAAGGGTTCTAATGATTTTTTTTGAAATCGGGTTTGCTGATGTTTTGGAAGGCCTGATAGGGATCGATTTCATAGGCCCTACCATTACAAACTCAAAGCAAGGGGTGTTTTACACGAGTTGGTCATTAATCAATCTCCATTCAAGACTACTGGATTTGCTTCTACAGGTTAGTGGGCAGCACCAGTTTGTATACCCATTTACTTTTTAATGATCTGTCCTCTTACCTTGCATTGTTTTTTTCACAGTTTTTTTCTGTTCGTTTGATTTTTTATTTTTATTTTAATTTGGGGGTTTAGTTGGGTTTTTTTAAACTGTTCATTCCCATTTTTTGATTTCCTACCAATTTGTCTCGCCCACTAAGCTCATTTGGAATTTGCAGAAAACATAATTATTTTTAGCAGTTTTTTTGGTGCAATATGGGACAACGCAATAGTCTTGTCTAAGTATCTTGAAAGGTGGCCCCATTTGGTGGAGGAGAAGGATTGCGTAGAGCTCGGAGCGGGATGTGGACTGCCAGATGATGTTTATAAACTCAAAAGTGTGGAAAAGAGAAAATCTTAACGGAGTGCTTTGGTTAAATGCAGTATGGTCTGGGAATATTTTAAGTTTGTAAAATGGGAAATTTATGCATCATAGTTGAAATGGCTATTTGGTGCAGAACATCTCTGCACTTAGTTCTTCCTCCTTTGTTATGTTACCAGAACCAGTCTCTTAACCTGCGGCTGTCGTTCCAATTCTGAATGCAAAACATAACAAGAAGACCATCAATAGCATGTTTATTTCACTCTCTTAAAAATAAGAGAGCTCAACTAAAACAAAGGAGCTTCTGTAAACTTATATATCAACTTCTGTAAACTTATATATCATAAATAAAAAATACAGTCTCCTTATATGCTCACTTTGCATGCCACTTTGTTGGAATTTGTGGGATCACTTTGAGGAACTGTTCACTCAATTGGTTGGTATATAAATTCAGTATGGAACAGCCAGTTTGCTTTAGAGTTGAGAAATTGGGGCCTGCTAGCCTCCCACATGCAGAAAAATACAGTAAAACAGAAAAAAAAAGACTGTATTAAATCTGCCAAAACAGAGTATTCTATTTTATAGATCCACAGCAAGCAAGAACAACAAGAAATACAGATTTTGTATTTGTATTATGCCTTGGTAAAACATACACAGTTAGAGCTGCTGTGCACTTGTTTTTCACGCCTTTTCCAGAAACAGAGCTCTATATATTCATGCCCTTTTTCATACAAAAACAGGGTAACATAAACTTTCTTTACATAAAATAGATGTCGGGAGAAGCTTCCAGATACACGCCAAAAATAGAAGTTTCTGGATGGAAAAAGAAAAGAATGAAGGAGAGTTAAATGTGGTGGTTGGAGTAGTTGGGGTGATGTGGCAGAGAAGATTAGTTGGAGATCCACGTCCGCCAACACTCCCCCTTAATCTTCACTGCCATATATGTCTGCTATTCCAATTCCTTCCCGGAGATGCTCAAAGACATGCTTTGCAAGTGGTTTTGTGAAGATGTCTGCTAGTTGCTCTTTGGACCTGCAAAACTCAAGATGAATGTCACCATTGTTCACCAATTCTCGAATAAAATGATATCTTGTGTCAATATGCTTGCTGCGTTTATGGAAGACATGATTTTTAGATAAAGCAATTGCAGAATTATTATCACAATAAATTTCTGTAGGTTCTTCTTGTGGATGCTTCAAATCTGAAAGTACTCTTCTCATCCATACTGCTTGGCAAGCTGCTGATGTGGCTGCAACATATTCCGCTTCAGCTGATGAGAGTGTCACAATTGGTTGTTTCTTTGATGCCCAAGAGATAGCACCTGATCCAAGATGGAAAATGTAACCGGAAGTACTCTTCCTATCATCCAAGCTACCTCCCCAATCACTATCCGTATATCCAATCAGCTTGTAGTCATCTGAAGATGTATACAAAATCCCAAAGTTCTTTGTTCCAGCTATATACCTTAAAATTCTTTTTCCAGCCTTCCAATGTGATTCCTTAGGTTTGTCCATGAATCTAGAAATAAGACTAACCCCATGCATGATATCCGGTCTTGTGGCGGTTAGATATATAAGGCTGCCAACTAATCTTTTAAATAAAGTTGCATCAACACTAGGACTTTTGTCGTCCTTACTAAGTTTTAAACCCAGTGCAACTGGTGTAGGGGCTGCATTGACATTTGTCATCTTGAATCTTTTCAACAAGTCACTAGCATATTTTCTTTGACATATAAAAATGCCTTGATCACTTTGACTTACCTCTATTCCAAGAAAGTATCTCATGATCCCCAAATCAGTCATATCAAATTCACTTTCCATGGCTGCCTTGAATGATTTAATTGACATGTTACCTGTGAATATCAAATCATCTACATACAAGCAAACTATCAAGATTTCTCCTTCATCATTCACTTTGACATATAAAGTTGGTTCATTGCCACTCTTGCTAAACCCATTGTTCACAAAGTAAGAGTCTATCCTGCAGTACCAAGCTCTAGGAGCTTGCTTCAAACCATATAGTGCCTTTTTCAGTTTGTATACCTTATGTTCTTCTCCCAAAACTTGATAACCAGGTGGCTGTTTTATATACACTTCTTCTTCTAAAATGCCATTCAAGAATGCTGATTTGACGTCCATTTGGTAAACCTTCCAATTATTTTGAGCTGCTATGGATAAAACCATCCTAATGGTATCCAATCTTGCCACTGGTGCGAATGTTTCATTGTAGTCTATGCCAGGTAGTTGTGTGAAGCCTTTAGCTACTAGTCTTGCCTTGTGTTTCTCTACTTTTCCATCAGCATTATACTTTGTCTTGTAAACCCACTTAACTCCAATCACATCCTTGCCTTTAGGAAGCTCTACTAGATCCCAAGTTTGATTTTTTTCAATTGATTGAATTTCTTCATTCATGGCTGCAATCCAATTGTCATCTTTAATGGCATCCTCAAAATAAATTGGATCAGCTTGTGTTAAGAATGCAAAATTAGAGCATAAATCATCATTTTCAGCCTCTTGTATTTCATCATAAATCTCTCTTAGACTACGTGACTTCTTTGAAGTGTTTATAGACCTTGATCTTAGTGATGCAAGTGTTGGATTAGAAGATTCACTGCTGTTATTACTTGCTGGAGTAGTTGGATTTGGAGTGGTGGGTGCCTTAGAAGGTGTTGAAGGAACATTTGCTTGAGTAGTAGGAATCACAACTTGAGTTTCATTCTCCTCATTCTCTTGTGGAACACTAGCTGCAATTGTAGTTGTTTTGTCTATACTGCCATCCCACGCTTCTTCTTCAACAAAATTAACATCACGGCTTATTATGACCTTCTTTGTGATAGGATTATATAACTTATATGCCTTCGATTGTTCACTATATCCCACAAATATGCACTTCTCTCCTCTATCATCTAGTTTCTTTCTCAACTCTTGAGGTATCAAGGAGTATGCCACACATCCAAAGACTCTCAAATGTGCTATATTATGCTTCCTTTTGCTCCAAGCTTCTTCTGGTGTTTTATTTATCACTTGCTTTTGTTGGACATCTATTTAATATGTATACCGAACATGCAACTGCTTCAGCCCAATACTCATTTGGTAGGTGTTTTTCTTTTATCATACTTCGTGCCATTTCCATAATTGTTCTATTTTTTCTCTCAGCTACTCCATTTTGTTGAGGAGTATATCTTGTTGTAAGTTGTTTCTTTATGCCATTTTCTTTACAAAAATTCTGAAAATCATTTGATATATATTCACCACCTCTATCGGTTCTCAATACTTTGATATAATGTCCACTTTCCTTTTCAACTTTTGCCTTGAACTCTTTAAAAACAGAAAATGCATCTGATTTGTCTTTTAAGAAATAAACCCAAACTTTCCTACTGAAGTCATCAATAAATGTCAAGAAATAAAGACTTCCACTTATGGATGGTGTTTGCATCACTCCACAAAGATCTGAATGCACTATCTCAAGTGGATGCTTTGCCCTATAAGATTCCCCAACTGGAAATTTATGTCTATGTTGCTTTGCCAATATGCAACTCTCACATGTTGTTTTAAGTGGTTCTATTGGTGGCAACCCATATACCATTCTTTTCTTATATAACAGCTTGTAATCCTTTGAAATTTAAATGCCCAAATCTTAAATGCCATAGCCAAGATTCATTTTTGTAAGAAGCTTTGAAGGCTAATTCAGCAACCTTTTGCAATTTGTGTGGCTCTAGGAATAGTTCACTTTGGATTCTAAGTGGAAACATCCTATTTTTTGTCATTTCAACTTTTGCAATCAGCCTATTGCTTGGTTTCTTGTCTAGAATCACACATTCACCATTTTCAAAGTATATTCTATATCCTTTTTGCACTAGTTGCCCAATGCTTATGAGATTGTGTTGCAATCCAGGAACATAGTATACATCAGGGATATGCTTCTTCTCACCTTGCTTGGTTCTTATATTAATTGATCCTTTTCCCATGACTGATACTTGGTGATCATTCCCCAATTTTACCTCTGATTTTACCGATTCATCAATTGTTGCAAACATCTCCTTACTCCCACTCATGTGATTGCTACATCCACTATCTAGGAACCATACCTCTTTGGAACTCTCTTGTGCTACATTGCATGTTATAAACATGGTGTTTTGCTCACTAGTGTTGGGCTGGTTCTCATTTGTGAAATGTGCCTTTTGCTTATTCATGTCATATTGTCTTTTTCTACATTCAGATGCAAAATGCCCAAATCTATTACAATAATGACATTGAATGTTGGATTTATCATACCTTTCTCCTTGATGATGGCTATGAGAGTGGTTGTTGCCTCTTCCTCTTGTTGGTGTAGAATGGGTATGTGGGCTTGATACTAGTCTTCTGCTTTCAAGTTGTGTATTTTCTCTTCCTCCTCTTGGTGTAAAACATCCTCTGCCTCTGCTGTAATTTGATCTCCCTCTTGTTCTGCCAAATGGAAGCTGAGCTTTGAATGCATTCTCCAATGATGATGCCCCTGACCGATTTAATCTTTGCTCATGTGCTAAGAGTGATCCCATTAATTCATCTACTGATAGTTGTGTAAGATCCTTGGATTCCTCAATGGCTACTACAACTGAATCAAATTTTATAGGCAAGCTTCTAAGTATTTTCTCTACAATTTTTTGATCTTCAAGAGTTTCTCCATAAGATCTAATTTGATTAACTATTGTCATTGCATGAGTGAAGAATGAATCTATTGAATCTGAATCCTTCATTTGCAGATTTTGAAATCCCTTCTAAGCATTTGTAATTTCATTGTTTTTACCTTGCTTGTGCCTTGGTATGCTGTTTGCAGACTATCCCATGCTTGTTTTGATCTTGTGGCAGCTGCTACTCTTGGAAAGATTGATTCCTCCATTGCTTGTTGAATGAAGAATAATGCCTTTGCATCTTTCTTTTTGTTTTCCTTCAATAAGTCCTTCTCTGCTTGTGAAAGAGCTTGATATGCTTGCTGGTCAGCTGGTTCATTAAATCCATTCTCAACCAAGTCCCAAACATCCTGGGAGCAAAACAGAGTTTTCATTTTTATGCTCCAAAAATCATAATTTTTGCCATTGAATGTTGGTATTTGAGGTTGTGCAATATTTCCACTTGTGCTTCCCATTCCTCCAAAGCTTTGTCTCTGCTAACTTGTTGTTCCAGTACTTCTTGCTCTGATACCAATTTGCTGGAGAGGGAGAAGAAAAATACAGTAAAACAAAAAAAAAGAGACTGTATTAAATCTGCCAAAACAGAGTATTCTATTTTATAGATCCACAACGCAAGCAAGAACAACAAGAAATACAGATTTTTGTATTTGTATTATGCCTTGGTAAAACATACACAGTTAGAGTTGCTTTTGTGCACTTGTTTTTCACGCCTTTTCCGAAAAGAGCTCTATATATTCATGCCCTTTTTCATACAAAAACAGAGTAACATAAACTTTCTTTACATAAAATAGATGTCGGGAGAAGCTTCTCCATACATGCCAAAAATAGAAGTTTCTAGATGGAAAAAGAAAAGAATGAAGGAGAGTTAAATGCGGTGGTTGGAGTAGTTGGGGTGATGTGGTAGAGAAGATTAGTTGGATGGTGAGGAGAATCTAGACTTTGGAGGAACCCAACCGACAATGCATGAGGCACTTCCCCAATGTTCCAAAAGATACGAAAGGTGCTCAACCTCCAGGATGGATTGTCTTAGCTTGAACATGTATATGTAGTATTACATTAGAAATCACTTGCACTATTATTAATAATAGAAAAATAGAGATAATGGTTAAAAGTTGCATTATTCCTTTATTTCCATAACTAAAAAACAAAATTAGAATGGAAAATATGCCATATTTGGTTATATTGTGCAGGTATCATGGCCGAATCTCATTAGAGCACCATTTTCCATGAAAACAAATTTGGACGAAATGGCTAGATGAGGGCGTGAATCCACTTCTAGGCTTACTGGGCATGTCTACAAAACCAAAAGACATGCTCGAGGGACTTAAATTTTTGACAAGAGGGGCAAATGGGATTAGCAACCCCAAAGTGAACAAGCTTGTTTCCAACTGACAAAATTTAGTGAAAGATGCGCTAGAGAAAATGGGCCTGTTTGGATAATATGATAGCTTTCCAAAGTTTTGCAAAACTACAGCCCCAGGTTTCTGCAGACCAGTTAACCTTACGTGCAAACATTTAGAGAGTCAACTCGAATATGCCGAGGTGAGAGTGATTGATAACCACATCGGAGTTTGGATTGGTGGAATGGGGTCTCCAAAAGACACTTCTATTCTTTCCACCACTGGGAAGGCAATTGAACTCCAATTTTGCGGAGATGCTCATCTGGAATAATAGACTATTGAATCTCAGTGATTGATGAAAGCTCATTATTGTTAAGCTGAAACTGATCATGGAGGGTAGGCCAACGAACCCAATCTTGGGATAGTTTGCAAAAGAGATCAGAGACCACCGTAATTCCCTTTTTGAACAATCTGAGACTTCTGATCCAAGGAACCATGGCAAAGGGAACACAACAGTAGGAGAGAACCGGGGACCACTGAGAAGGTGAACACCTCCTACCTCCTTAGTTTTGCAACAAATATCTCAAGAAAATTTGTGGAAACCTTGAGAGCCTTCCCGAATTGGCTTAGAGGTAATCCCTTAGAGGCTTTCCAACTTTTAGTATGCATTTTTTGAAGGTGCCCACCAAGAGGAATACTAAACATGGGTTGATGGCAAGATCTTAGAACACACCTAGAATTTACCAGTCGGGGAGGGAGTTTTGGTGACCCAATACGTAATCTTTTTCTTAATCCTATGAACAACATATTTTCGAAATCGAAGGAGATCCTTGAAAGGAAAAGGGAATACCAAGGAATTCAAATTGCTCTCCATGTTGTATCCAATACCATTTGAAACCCTCTAACCACTGAGGTAAGGGTTTGTTTGACTTCCCATAGCATTATATTTTCTTCCATTGTATAGAGGAACTTGAAGCAAGACAAAAAAATTCCAGACATCCACGACATTGGCAACAAAATCTTCTTTTTCAACAAGAGTGAGGGAGGAGTCATCTTCAAAATGTCCATTGTCCATTTGACTATGGGTTTGAGGAGGGGAAATGCCTTTAACTAAACCTCTAGAAGTGTAATAAGCTAGAAGATAGCATAATCCTTTAGCCGTAAGGACATAGAGGGAGCGAGCTAGGGGACATCCTTCCTTGATGGACTCGAATAACACAAATTGATTTGAGGGGACATCCTTCCTTAATGGTGATACAAGCATAAGCATCTGGAAGAGCATATTGATCATTTACAAAAACTCGGTCCTATACTCTAGTGAGCGAAGCAAAGCAATAATAATAGGCCACTCAATTCTATCACCTAATTTTTCAAAATCAATTTTGATGAAAGGAGCTTTTTGTTGTCAGGACCAAGCCCATTCCATCTTTTTCCAGACTGTAATGACATTATCTAAAATGTATCTATTGCGAAAGAAACTGGTTTGCTCTAGGTGCATTATGAGAGGTAACAAGTACCTCATACACAGAGCAAGAGCTTTGGCCATAATCTTGTAAGACACATTTAGGACCGTGATAGGGCATCGATTAGCAATGAGCTATGGGTCCCCGACCTTGGGAATAAACTTGATGTTACCCCGATTGATAAATGTACCAAGAGAATTGATTTGAATAGCTTCTAAGTATACCTTGTGCAAATTCGGACACACGCTATCCCAAAGAACTTGGTAGAATACACAAGTGAAACTATCCATCTCAGGGGCCTTGTTCGCAGCCATTTGAGATGTTGCCTCATTAAGGTCTTCTACAGATAATAAACAATCACAAGTGACCCTTTGAATCAAAGAGAGTTTTCAAGGAATCATTTGTAAACATTGTTTGAAAGCATTTTCACGAGTTTGGGGAAGTTGGCCGAGCGACAAAACTCCATGATAATGAGTTACTGAAAGCTTACAGAGTATCAGGAAATTTATTGAGTCTTGTGTTGGCATCACAGATGGCCCTTACTCTATCAACTACTTGTTTGGACCTTATTAGAAGCTTAGTCCCCAACTCATAACCAATGCATATGGGCACGAATTTGGGCATCACAAGCTCAGTAGGCCTCTTCAACCTTGAGCTTGTGTCTCCTCTTGGTAGTCTCTTTTTGTAAATTCGCATTGAAAGGAGAAAGCTTCAATTCCTCCGAGAACAAATAAACTCATAGTATGATACCTCATGGGCCTCTCAACGGAAAAGTGTTGTCTTTTTACCATATATTCGGATGAATGCAAAATTTTGTGAGATGGTAGTCCCCGCTACGAAAACCAAACTAATTCCATAGTAGGGCATGGAGCAAGGTTCCAATTCTATTTCATATGCGAATGAGTCCATTCATGAGTGAGGTGAGTTTATTTAAGGTAAAACTGGGACTTAATATTGCAAGATTATTAGGGTTTGCACGCAATCTGGCATCACCCAAAAATAGTCGAGTTAGATAATAAAGTGTGCGCAACTTTTGTTGGTTGCAAACACAAGTTTGTGTAATAAAACCCCTGCCACATCCCATGATGTCGTGGAAATCCTACAATTTCTTGCGCAAACACACATAACTAGGGAACTCTTGCAGTTCCTCATTTCTGTGAGATTGCACACATTCTTATGTGACTCCGAAGCCTTTCAAGGTTGCCCATCATCCCCAGTGTTTGTATCTTTTTCTTGAGCCTATGATCCTGTGTGAGGTTCGATACATTAACGTGCAAGCTTTCCTTGCACAACAAGGTTCACTCTTATATGTGACATCTGGTCTACGAATAATGATTGCTACTTCTATACAAGTGCCCCGCACTACCTAGATGTGCATTACTTTCATCCGCCAAGTGCCTAAGTGAATCCATTTGTTCACTAGAGGTAAGAATATGCTAACGCCCTACCCACTTTGCCCTAAGTGAATCCATGAGTGAAAAGATATTGCGTTTCACTTGGAGACTACAACATTCTGGAATAACGCTCTTGCAATAGCATATGGATAAAAGAAAATGGTTCTCCTCACGGGAGTAGGCAATGAGCAAGAATTCAAAGTTAAAGAGTTTCGAAGTGATTCCTAGAGAAGACGAGTAGCTCAAGAGTAGAGCACTCAGCCGAATGTTGGGTTAACCAAGTTGGTCCACTTGCAGTATGGATTAGTTATATTCTCTCGAGTATTGTAATTTGAATAGCTTGCAGGATGAGACTCGCTAGATTGCACACAAGATGACTGGAAGTCCGTAGGAGTGTGTGCATCCCATTCGAGACTAGATTGAAATAACTCTGCAAGCGCAAATTAGGAATAGAGTAGGATTGTAACTTCTACATGATTGTAAGACTATTGTTGAAATCAATAGAAGAACCATCTTGTTGTGTGTTTTGGTTGCTGCGTGTAGACTGTGTAAGTGTTAAGGCTTCATGGTCTAAGGTGGTTGTTGACCCAAACACGGAGTTTAGTCGGTCATAGTGGATGGGTCAAATTTAGGATACCAAGGCATGATAAATAGACCTGTGCTTCCCCAGAACCAAGGCCCTTCTTCAAGAACTCAATGATAATCTTCAAGATCTTTTTAATTTTTTACTCTATAAATCGTGTTTGATTTTTTTATTTTCTAATTTGTTGTGGCTGGTACTTTAGGTACCTCCCTCTTTTCCCATCTTTGATGCACTTCTTAATCCCACTGACCTAGTGTGGGCTCTGAAGGACATCAATATAATTTCATTCCTTTTTAAATGAACGACTTCGAATATTTCTATCACTTTTCTAATAACTTCATTTTATTTCATTTCTAAAAGGGAAGGCTTTCAATGCTCCTATTCCAACTGAGTACATAGATATTAAAAAGACTTGCAACAGTATTTTATTGATAGCTCTTATCAGTAGCAGCCTCGTGGTTTCTTCATTCTTCCATTTTAATGGTATGTTGGTTCTAATTTTATCAATGTAAACTGTAAGGAAATGTCAACCTGTGATTTTTTGAGATATCTCTAAATGGAATGACTTTGATATTCTTTTTCTTAGATTAGAACGTCTATGCTAGGAAAGATTGGCAACAGAGTTTTAATGATAGTTTTAGCATTGTATACGAATGGTTTCCTTGGGATTCCATTAATATAAGCCAATTGTAAATGTGGGGCTTTTTTCAAATTTAAGAGGTATGTAGGTTTAAAGCATGCTGAAGCATTTTATCAATGTGATTGCTAGGGAAATACAAACTTCTTGACTCTCTTACATGCTTGCTTAGGCAATTTTACGGGCTTGCTTATACTTCCGACTCTCTTGCATGCTTGCTTAGGCAATTCTACGGGCTTACGTATATCTGTTTAATGTGTGCACTTTGTATTTTATGGGTTATGTTTCTAACGTGGAACCTATTGTAAATAAATGACCTTTGCTCTTAATCATGTCAATAACCTAAGAGGTCTTTAATTTCTCTATTGATACACACCTTTAAGTCTATTATCTGAATATTAGAAACAGAATTTCAGTCACGTAGATCATCAGGTCTCAATGCACGTTACAGTCAGTATAATATCACAATGTGTACCTTTTCTGCAATTGACGTGCGACATGCACTGTCAATATAGAATTCCATTTTTATGGTAATGGCAAACAGTTAGTCCCTTCACAAGACTAACTAAAACTTCAATCACCTTTAGTTTTGCATTTCCCAGGAGCAATATGTGCACATAGTCTGTGGGCCCAAAACCTATGGTGCATCCTGCAAAGAATAGAATTAGCACGGCCTTAATAACCCACGGAGATATCCTATCTACATATTTATAGCACTAGAAGATATTATCAATCTCAATGCCAATAGAAAATTCATCTGGAAACTGCAGAGTGGATCCTCAAGTATACAAGAAGCTCTTTGATACAAGGGGGCTTGAGAGGGCTTTTGCTGAAATATGTCTAGCATTTCGCTCAAAAAATGGCAATCAGATAATGCTATCTACCTGGATCCAAACAAGGGCCTCGAAATCCCTTAGAAGACATGCTATTCTGATGTTAGTTCTGTGGTTTGTCACCGTAATGAAGCAGAGAAATATAAACTTCAATTTTTCGCTTTCAAATGGTCATATTCTTTTATGTTGGACTATTACTCTATCAGACTTAGTCTTCCAGAATAATTCCATTCACACACAACCTGAATCTCAACCCCTATTCTATATGTATTCAGGGGTCTTTTCTTTGATACTAATATATTGAGAGACAATGCTTCCACTAATGGTTGATGCAGTTCACTAAGGTGGTCCATTTGATCTATGCATCTGGGCATAGTCAAGTGCAATCTTAAATGTTAATACCTGCATATGGTAATTAATTTTTAAGTGAATTTGACGTATACTTGATATTTTGTAGGCATTGTTGCAGCTTACCTTGGAGCTTCGTCAGTCCAGGTCACTGATTTTCCAGAGAACCTTGATCTTCTGCAAATAAATGTTGCTGCTAATGAAATGCAAAAGACTGTCTCCGCAATTCCATTAGTTTGGGAAAACATTAAAATGTATTTTTCACACAATTCACTTGCATAACAAACAGTAAAAACATAAACATATTTAGTAGGGAAAATAAAAAAAAATCCATACAACTTTGCGTGGATGCATAATAATTTTTAAATAGAAAATACTCTATGTAAAAATAATTGTGTATGGATGCATACTAATTCTTAACAGAGTAAACTCTGATTTACATTTCAATTTGTGAGCCTTCTTCTTCAATCACAGAATTCAACTAGAGTCCAACATCACATTGGTGAAGTACATGATTATTATGTTCAGACCAAAATAAAAAAAAAAGATTTAAAGAATATTATAGCAATATTAATATCTACAATTTCATGCAGAATGTTTACAAGTATTAACATGTCCACGATAGAGATTTCCAGAACACAACTTAACAAAGTTAAAGATCTTTTCAGCTGGAAGGGTGGGAGGATAGTGTTCATGACGCCTATAATGAGGAGGGTCCAATTTTCCGTAGTCAAGGAATTGATGGAATGTAGCACCGTTGAGGAGGTGATCATCTATAGACTGAATGGCCGATGTTGTGTCTAAGCCAGAACCATGGCTATTAAACCATGGAGTGACCTCACTTCTTTTTCCAGAGTAAAACACATTTTTTTCTGAATACACCTTGGCATGTACTCTTCCTCCAATGGCATAATACTCCCAATTGCTGTATAAATTGTTGGTAACGTGGAAAAGTCCCCACCTGCACAAAACAAGAAACTTCAAGATTAATTTGTGTTTCCAATTTTTTTCTAAATTTTGGTATTCTTCTTGATCATGGATTCTAAATTTTCCTATTCTTTCCTATGATGGATTTTAAAGCTTTGTATTCATCCTGATGATAGATTAACACAAATTTTTCCTAGAAACTATTATTCTATTTTATGGACAGTGTAAACATAAAATCCTTAATATTCTAAACAAGTTCTCTTACCTGCAATGAGGCATGCGCTGTCTAGAATCCTTAAACCAGTTTCTATATACTGTAACCCTGAGATTTTGATCAATGACATCGCTATCTGAAGCTCCTAACAACATGTTGAAATTTTTATTGGAGAGATGACAGTTAGATATTGTTTACATCTGTGGAGCCCTGGACCACAGAAATCAGCCCCAATTTCGCGTCGAAGGAGGTCAAGTGGTCAACCCACACATTTCTTGATCCAGAGAAGATATGAACTGTGTCACTCTCTCTAACAGTATTGATTTGGAAGTTGTGGAGAATAATATCATGAACCTTGGCAAGAACTATGCTTTTTCTAGTGATGATGATGTTGGCGCCTCGACCATCAATGGTGGTATGGCTCTTGAGCCATAACATTTCTTTGAGTTTGATGAGCATGTCATGAGAGAATGTGATCCATACTCCATGCCTTTGGGAGGAAGCGAGATTCACTCCATAACGAAGTGTTCCAGGCCTAGGATTACTTGGGTTGTCTTCGTTGTTGGTCACTGTGTATGATATTCCATTTGCACCTCCCATAACGCCTGATGCAAATCCTACTACACAATTCGGAAGTCTCTTTCCAGCTCCACACCTTGTGTATTGGCATGTTGTACCGTCCACAGTGCATGGGGCTATTTACACAGAGAGCCACAAGATAATTATTTCCTAGCTCAAATGTGTTAGCAAAAATGAAAAGAAATTAGAAATATTACGCGATTTTTTAAAGACTATACATGGAAATCGGTAAGGTTGATCAGGCAACCTTGCAAAATTATGTGATGTTTAGACTAAGTGCCTCATCATTCTCGACTACCAAGTTAAGGATTTAGCATGAAAACGAAAATTATATATAGGATTTATCAAAACAAAGTTAAGAAGCAAACCTTTTTTTCATATGGTTTCCCTGTGTATAGAGATGGTGAAAATAAGTCACTATTGTTCTTCCACATGTGTTTTAGATCGCCAATTAACACAATGGTGTTGTCAACATACTTGGAAGCTTGCCCTGCGAAGTCCATCATAGCTTCAGAAGCATAAATCTGCAAAAACATTCTCTCGTGACATTAAAACCAACATGGATTTGCTATTTCTTAAACTAACAAAGAAAGAGATTGGTGTCTCACATTATCAGGTAAATAAAGTTCTGAGCAGTTGGAAAGGATTTTCCTTATTGTGTCCAGTCTTTTGATGGCTGCATAATATGTATTATTAAGCACCAGGGCCTGCACCCATGGTGTAGAATTCATAGCAGCTTGGATGGATAATCTGCACTGTCCTACATTTGTGCTTGCATTCTCTGCTTTTGCAAGAAATCCATTACATTCAACAAGTTCTCTGCTATACCCACCTCGTACCCATCAACATTAGGCTTATGCTTAGGCCCTTTATAGTCTGCAGGATTTTTATCAACTGCTGCTAGAGATTCAAGAAAAAATAGAAGGAAAATGAAAATTATTGATTTGAAAAACTCCATTGCTGATTATGTATATTTGTGTCAGGATATGGAAATCATATGTTATATATATTAGATGAATTTAAGTGAGTGTGAAGCTTATTGTTTCCGTTATTTTGAGAACTTGTAATTAGTTGAACTTCATTCATTGTTACTTTATTTCTATTCTAAGAATATGTAACTCCCAAAACTTTGAATGCACAGATTGTACAATAAAGATAAACTTTATAGAAATTGAACACACACACAAAAGGGGAAAACTGAAAAATGAGTTTAAATCATATGTTATATATATTAGATGAATTTAAGTGAGTGTGAAACTTATTGTTTCCGTTATTTTGAGAACTTGTAATTAGTTGAACTTCATTCATTGTTACTTCATTTCTATTCTAAGAATATGTAACTCCCAAAACTTTGAAATCACGCTGTACAATAAAGATAAACTTTATAGAAATTGAACACACACACAAAAAGGGAAAAACTGAAAAATGAGTTTAAATCATATGCTATATATATTAGATGAATTTAAGTGAGTGTGTAGCTTATTGTTTCCCTTATTTTGAGATCTTGTAATTAGTTGAACTTCATTCATTGTTACTTTATTTCTATTCTAAGAATATGTAACTCCCAAAACTTTGAATACACTGATTGTACAATAAAGATAAACTTTATAGAAATTGAATACACACACAAAAGGGAAAAAACTGAAAAATGAGTTATTAATCACCACCATAAAATTAATACTTTGTAGTTTATTTTTTCATTAAGGGCTCCAAAAATAGATGGTTTCTAAAATTAGTAAATTCCAATCGGGGAGGATGTGTATGTGAAGGGCTTGATAAATAAATAAATCAATCAAAAGATGGAAATATTTATAAAAATAAGAATACAAATATGGCCAACATATGAATCTTTTAAGAGTTTAAGATGGTTATATGAATCTTTGAAGCGTGAGTATATAACCATCTTTTATACTTACGTAGAAAGGCGTGCATAGGTGAGAAACAACCTCCGACAAGTGGCATCAATGACGGAGAAGACGTCGCAGACGACATTGAAGTACGCACGTCTTGGAGCCTTTCATGGTTCATCTGTAGTGTTTGCGTGTTTGAGTAATTAATGTCTGAAACGGCTTACTTTCAGCTCAGGAAGCCCATAATTCCCTAGAGGAATCCATGGAGGATCATGGCTTGTTGTTAACACATCCGTCGAAGGACCTACTGCTGCGGCGCCGACCATGGCAGGGTCTGAGCAAGGATGGAACTGCTTCCTCACCGATAATTTGTGGGCCTCCGCTTCTGTATAGTTACCATTGTCAATGCCCGGCGCAGTGAAGTTTACTGTGGTTTTGGTGTTGTCCTGGCATGGCACATTTGCCCGACCATTCAACCAGAGCATTGTGCCAATGGCATGTCTGAGGAGGCTCTCATTGCCGGTGGCATGACCAGAGGAAATGTTGTTTGAAAAATGTGCTGGAAAACCGGATCTGAATCCTGTATAGATTTGGATACGCTTTGCAAGGTGATTTTACTTTTCTTCGCAGCTATTTTATGGCCCTTGGCCTCCGCTTCTGTATAGTTTCCTTAGTAGATTTGGTGTTCACGGTTTTTGAAATAGGGCTCTGCCAGATCAGGGTGACTTCCTTTCTGTTGAAAAGATGAGAATGGTTTGTAATATGATGTGCAGGAGGGATAGCTTTGTAACGCATCCCTATAGATGTGTAGGATGAATAACTGCAAGTGGTGGCAGAGACCGTCATTATGATTAGCCGGTGGATTTATATACCTTATTCAAATTTCCGTATGGTAGATATTCATTTCCCTTCTTCAGCCAAATTATTGTGGCAGTGACAAGTGTGTATGGTGCACCACTAAACAATTCACTTTCTACTCTGAAAAATTGATTTAGTAAATTTAAGTGAGGTCAATGAAAACCTTTATGCTCCCTACAATATGCCCAAAGATTTCAAGATGTGACAGTATTTACTTTGTTACCACATTTAAATTTGTTTTGTTTGAAGGAAACATATCATTGACCCTCAATCTATTTAACTTTTTGTAATGTAATTAGATGTTAGATATCAGCTCTCAATCAATGAATCTACACAATGTATTTATATTATTGAATGTTCTCATAGAGTTTGGTTCATACCATTAAATTTGGTTTCTTTGAGTGACACATAACATTGCTCCGCCTTTGTTTTTTTCTCTTTTCTACTGTTTTCGATGCTTATAAATATTGATTTGACGTGTTGTCATAAGATATGAGATTAGAGATGTGAGATCTCGGAAATGATGGATCTCTTCCATTCTTTTACTATTGGAACTGCCCATTATATTAATAATATAAGAGAGTTGTAAAAGTAAGGGTGACCAAACAACTCATGGTCCCACAAAAAGTCACAAGGAAAACACGAAACACCCAAAGAGCAAGCACAAAATGCCACGAGGGCAACTATTCTTTTGAGTATCTTTTCATTTATTTTTTAAGCGGTAAATTATGTCCTTTAGCTAAATATGTAAAGTCATATCCCTTAGCTGAAGTATATCTTTAGTCAATTACAATGGGGAATAGAATATCCTTGCAAATAAAGGGTTGATGATTAAAATCTTGGGAATTCAATACATAATTTTTTTGTAGTTTTTTTGGGTGGTGTATTAATGTATATTTTATTTTTTGGGGTTGAATATTGGATGTTTTTGATTGCTTAAGTTCATTCATATGATTAAGTTGCTATTAAAATAAAATTATATTTAAGCTTATTATAATAAGATTAAGATGATCTAGTAATGGCGATGATTAATTCATGTCTTCATTTTATCTAACAAATTAAATGTCGTCCAATTGAAAATCTTGACACCATAAAAATAAAATAAAGTAACTAGCAAAGCCCATTTTATGGTATTTTCTAAAAAAATTGTTTCTTTCAATTATGTAAGGGTGAATTGTCGGCACCCTAGAACTTTTAGACAATTTATTATTAATTTTTTCCATCTTGGATTTTTAATGTGTGAAAATTGTTTCCTATTTCGTACTACGTGGATATCTTTTGAACCAGTTTATTATTAGATTTCTAAAATGAATAACAATCATTTGTATTGAGTATTGGAATGTGAATGCACTTGGTGACATAAGGAACCCTAAATGTAGAGTTTATGCATATAGTTTGATTCATTTTGGGATAAAGGAACACGCTCATTTTACGAAAAGTGCAGAAGTGAAGTTTCAAACATGATTAAACAATTAGGTGCATTCACTTTGTTCACTCTTGGTGTTGTGAACACAAAATGGTGATACCTCCACAAAGTGTTATGCCCAATCATCTACCCCATAAAACAATAGATTTCAACTTCGACGGTGACTACTTGGTCTCCGTGGCACCTAGAGACATCTCGCCATATCCTACACCTCGGTGTAGGGACCCTTTAAAATAGCATGTCTTGGTTTTTTCCGTCTCTAATCGGTGTTCTCGCTACCCTATTGTTTGCAAATGCGCAAAATAGTGCGCTTTGAGCCGAGTGTAAGACTCAAAACGTCACACTTTGTAAACGGTGGGTCGTGGCACCAAACCGACTACGTAAATATGTCCGGTGGCTGTGTGAATGCTCGAGGAGGCATCTTTCGGTGTGGGAAAAATTCGTTGCTTCCAGGCTACTTCGTTCAAGTGTAGTCCCTTAAGAGCCCTGAGACCAAAAATTCCGTCAACTTCGACGGGTGACTACTCGTAATCTATCGCACCTGAGACATATCGCGATTCTACACCTCAAAGACGGGACCCTCTATAATATTTTTTCTCATTTTTTCCGTCTTTAATTGGCGCTCTCGCTGCCCTATTGTTTGCAAACGTGTGAAATAGTGCGGTTTGAGCCAAAATGAAAGGATGTCAAACGCTACACTTTTCAAATGGTGGGTTATGACACCAAATCGACTACGCCAACATGTCTAGGTGGCCAGTGAATGCAAGAGGAGGCATCGTTTCGGTGCGGGATAAAATCGTTGCTTAGACTACTTCGTTCAGGCGTAGTCCCTTAAGAACCCTAAGACCAAAAAACCATTCAACTTCGACGAGTGACTACTCTGGTCTCTGTGACAACCAGAGACATCTTGCCGATCCTACACCTCGGCGTAGGGACCCTCTAAAATATCATGTCTCAGTTTTTTTTCTCTAATCGGTGCTCTCATTGCCCTATTGTTTGCAAATGTGTGAAATAGTGCAGTTTGAGCCGGTGTAAGGCTATCAAATGCTACACTTTCCAAAAGGTGCATCGTGGCACCAAACCGAAAAGTGCGGAAACATGTCTGGGTGGCCAGCGAATGCTAGAGGAGGCATCGTTTGGTGCAAGGATAAAGTCTTTGATTCCGGGCTACTTCGTTCGGGCGTAGTCCCTTAAGAGCCCTGAGACCAAAAACCCGTTCAACTTCGACGGGTGACTACTCAGTCTCCGTGGAACCTAGAGATGTCTTGTCAGATCCTACACCTTGGCATAGGGACCCTCTACAATAGCATATATCTATTTTTTTCCATCTCTAATTGGTTCTCTCACCGCCCTAAAGTTTGTAAACACGTGAAATATTGCAGTTTGAGCTAGTGTAAGGCTATCAAACGCTACACTTTGAAAACGGTGGGTCGTGGCACTTTGAACCAAATACACCAAAACATCCGGGTGGCCAGTGTGAATGCTAGAGGAGCGTTGTTTCGGTGTGAAACAAAGTCATTGCTTCCGGGCTACTTTGTTCGGGCGTAGTCCCTTAAGAGCCCTGAGACCAAAAAATTGTTCAACTTCGACGGGTGACTATTCCGTCTTCATGACACCTAGAGATGTTTCATTAGATCCTACACATCGGTGTAAGGACCCTTTACAACAACCTATCTCATTTTTTTCCGTCTCTAATAGGTGCTCTTGCCGCCCTATTATTTGCAAATGCGCGAAATAGTGCGATTTGAGCCAAACAAAGGTCATTAAATGCCACACTTTGCAAATGGTGGGTCGTGGCACCAAATTGACTGGTCCAACATGTTTGGGTGGCCAGGTGAATGCTAGAGGAGGTGTCATTTTGATGCGGACAACGTTGTTGCTTTCAGGCTACTTCATTCGGGCGTAGTCCCTTAAGAGCCCTAAGACCAAAAAACCGTTCAACTTCAACGGGTGACTACTTGGTATCCATGACACCTAGAGATGTCTCATCAGATCCTACACCTTGACGTAGGGACCCTCTAAAATATCCTTTCTTGGTTTTTTCCATCTCTAATCGGTGCTCTCATTGCCCTATTGTTTGTAAACGTATGAAATAGTGCAATTTGAGCCAATGTAAAAGTTTGTCACAAACGCTACAATTTACAAACGGTGGGTTGTGGCACCGAACCGACTACGCCAACATGTTTAGGTGGCTATGTGAATGCTAGAGGAGGCGTCATTTCAGTAAGCGACAACGTCTTTGCTTCTAGGCTACTTCGTTCGAGCGTAGTCCGTTAAGAGCCCTGAGACCAAAAAACGCTTCAACTTCGCTGGATGACTACTCGGACTCCATGGTACCTAGAGACATCTCATCAGATCCTACACCTCAGTGTAGGGACCCTCTATAATATAATGTCTTATTTTTTTCATCTCTAATCGGCGCTCTTGCCGCCCTATTGTTTCTGAAACATGCAAAATAGTGTAGTTTGAGCCAATGTAAGACTGTCACAAACGTTACACTTTGCAAACAATGGATTGTGACACCAAACTCACTACGCCAACATGTCTCGGGTGGCTAGGTGAATGTAAGAGGAGGCATCATTTTGGTGCAGGAAAAAGTCATTGCTTCTGGGCTAATTCGTTCGGGCGTAGTCCCTTAAGAGCCCTGAGACCAAAAAATCATTCAACTTCGACGGGTGACTTCTCGGTCTCCGTGGCACCTAGAGACATCTCGTCAGATCCTACATCTCGGCATAGGGACCCTCTATAATAGCCTATCTCAGTTTTTTCTATCTCTAATCAGTGCTCTCACTGCTCTATTGTTTGCAAACGTATGAAATAGTGTAGTTTGAGCCAGTGTAAGGCTGTCAAATGCTACACTTTGCAAACGGTGGGTCGTGGCATTGAAACAACTACAGAAACATGTCTAAGTGACCAGTGAATGCTAGAGGACACATCGTTTCGGTGTGGGACAAAGTCATTGCTTCGAAGCTACTTTGTTCGGCATAGTCCCTCAAGAGCCCTCGAGACCAAAAAAATTGTTCATCTTCGACGGGTGACTACTCGGTCTCTTTGGCACCTAGAGATGTCTCATTAGATCCTACACCTCGACATAGGGATCCTATATACGATAGCTTTGTCTCGGCTTTTTTCATCTCTAATCGGTGCTCTCGTTGCCCTATTGTTTGCAAACATGCGAAAATAGTGCAGTTTGAGCCAGTGTAAGGATGTCAAACGCTACACTTTGCAAACGGTGGGTCGTGGCACCGAATCAACTGCAGCAAACACGTCTAGGTGGCTAGGTGAATGCTAGAGGAGGCGTTGTTTTAGTGTGGGACAAATTTGTTTCTTCCGAGCTACTTTGTTCGGTGTAGTCCCTTAAGATCCCCGAAACCAAAAAACCGTTCAACTTTGATGGGTGACTACTTGGTCTTCGTGGCACCTAGAGACGTCTCATCAGATCCTACACATCGGCATAGGTACCCTCTACAATATTCTATCTCAATTTTTTCTCTCTAATCGGTGCTCTTGCTGCCCTATTGTTTTTGCAAACGTGTGAAATAGTGTAGTTTCCGCCAACAGTAAGGTCACAAACACTACACTTTGTAAATGGTGGGTCGTGGCACTGAACCGACTGCACTAACATGTTTGGGTGGCCAGGTGAATGCTAGAGGAGGTGTCGTTTCAGTGCGGGACAATGTCGTTGCTTACGGGCTACTTTGTTTAGGCGTAGTCCCTTAAGAGCCCTGAGACCAAAAAATCATTCAACTTCGATCGGTGACTACTCGCTCTCCGTGGCACCTAGAGACATCTCATTAGATCCTACACCTCGATGTAGGGACCCTCTATAATAGTTTGTCTCAGTTTTTCTGTCTCTAATCGGTACTCTCGTTGCCCTATTATTTGCAAACGTGTGAAATAGTGCAGTTTGAGCCAATGTAAGGCTGTTAAACGCTACACTTTGTAAACGGTGGCTTGTGGCATCGAACCAAATGCACAAAAACATTTGGGTGGCCAGTGAACGTTAGAGGAGGCATCATTTCGGTGCACGACAAGGTTGTTCCTTCCGGCTACTTCGCTTCGAGCATAGTTCCTTAAGAGCCCTAAGACCAAAAAACCGTTCAACTTCGACGAGGGACTACTCGAACTCCGTGGCATATAGAGACATCTCGTTAGATCCTACACCTCGGTGTAGGGACCCTATACAATAGTATGTCTTGGTTTTTTCCATCTCCAATCGGTGCTCTTGCTGCCCTATTGTTTGAAAATGCGTGAAATAGTGCATTTTGAGCCAGTGTAAGGTTATCAAACTCTACACTTTGCAAACGGTGGGTCATGGCACCGAACCGACTGTGCACACACATAGGGATGGCCTTGTAAACACTCTAGGAGGTTTCATTTCAGTTCTCTATGCTCCCGGTGCTTTTGGGCTACCTCCTCCGGAGCCAAGAACCCCCTCCACAGGTACATAAATCGTTGTTAGTTGTTTTTCTTTTCTGGTAAAACAATGAAAGATTCTCTTAGCTTCAAGAATATAAAATTATCTACTAACAGCTCCAACCACGTGAAGGTGGAAGCTTTTCTGGCACCACTAACCTGCATAAAAGTGTTAGTTGAAGAAATTTAAGTTAATCAAAACCATACTAGATATATACAAAATACACAAATTTAATAAAATATATGAACTCGAATCTAGATCTAACAAATTTAAACAATTCAAAGAAATTATATATACCAGACGATCTCAAGTAAATTCATTCCAGTGTTCACCATCAGGATGTGAAAGTGGAAGCTTTTCTAGCACTCTAACCTGCATAAAAGTGTTAGTCAAAGAAATTTAAATTGATATAAAACCATATACTAGATATATACAAAATACACAAATTTAATAAAATATATGAGCTTGAATGATCTGGTTGTCAAAACTAAACACTTCAAATAAATTATATATACTAGACGTGAGCATGTAAATTCATTCCAATGAACCATCATGATTGGATCTACTCTGAATAGTGGACATGATTGCTTCATGATCTGACTCTCGAACCTTCCAAAGAATCTTGTTATTAGGCCTTCCTCGATATCTATACAATTGAATATTTTTCGTTAGAACTAGATGTGAATATAAGAGTATTTTCCTATGTGTCTCAAAGTCTTCAAACACCCAAATAGAGGAGTTTTTTAATGGATACCGTTGAATCCAAGTTCCAGTAACTACCACTGACCATGTAGGGTACTCAATATCTTCGCCATTTATAACAGGAGAAGTCAAATTATTTCTTTTCTCGATTCAACGACATAAGAAATAGTTTGTTCCTTCTTCATTGTCTTCTGTCGCAATAATTGCAAACACATGTCCTACAAAAATAAAGGTTTCAACTCAAATTTAAATTACATATTAATTTCAATCCAAACATAACTCAATACAAAAATTGTAAATAACCATTTACCTTATCACACTAAAATCAAAATTTCGTCAAAGTCCTTGGATGTTGCAACTTTGTCGGAGAAACAAGTCGTAATGCCTGTGGAGGTTGATAACCGGGAAGCGGAGTTAGAGGCCTAAAAATTCATCCATCCACCCATTATTGTGAAACACACTCGTAAGTGAAAAATTCGATACAAAATACACAAAAACATGCCAACTTTCTTGTCCATGTGGCCCACGAAGTAGCGTCGAGCTACAAAATGAGTGCATACCATCGACCCCGTGAGTGTCATACAATCCTCATAGTTAGCAATTTTTTTGTTCCTCTATCAACTAAAAATATCTCGCGAATTGTGGAATTTTCATGAGAACCTTGGGCCATGTTGTCAATAAACCATTTCACTATGCTCTTTGCATCTTTCAATTTAGCACCATCTCGCATACTTCAACTCTCCTCTCAGCAAGAGCTCTTTTCACACATGCCCCTCGCACCGTCATTGTCTCATTTTCCATGTCCAAATTTCAAAGAAACTCCAAATATGTTACACACCCATCTTGATGTGCATTCTGATCATCCAATAAAATATTCTTGCATTCTTAAACCGAGACGTGTAATTATATGACCACATATAATGTTGATTGAAGTAGATGTCTCTATCGAAAAGTTTTCATAAAATAACTGAAACACCCTTGCACAAATTCAGGAGAATGAGTACGATCATCACCGATATAAAAGTGGTACTCTCTTAAAAAATTTCGATCATTCTTTGTATTGTCACAAGAATGTATAAATGCTATATGCACAAAAATGGTAACTCGATCGAGTTGTAATATTACGATTGAACCTCAATTTGTGGTCGAATGTGTAATTCTACAAAATTGACCAATGAAACAATAGTACCAATAAGAAATGTGTCCTTTCATATATTGAACTATTCATCCAACCATCGAGATCTGTGTGTGTATGCCTAAAGCATACTCATAAACAATTTCATCCTTAAATTTTCTCATAAATTGAAAAACAGGCATATGTTCTATAACTAGCTCACACCGTTTAGACTCCTTTCCATCTTTCAACTGGTATGGTACTGATTTATATTTATCAAACTTAACTAAATTATGTCCTATCGCACCTTCAATTTACTCATGGATGCAACTTTCTAATTGGTAATCCGCCGCACATACCAAAACTTCCATATAAATAATCCTGACTATAAAAAAATTGTCCAACTTCTCTTTAACAAAATATTGTAGGAATGAAATCCCTAGAAGATATTGGTGGAACTTGAACACTGCATTCTGATAACATAGTTTCAGAATGAAAATCAAAACGAATACATAATAATTTAGCATAATGCATCACAAATTCAACATGTTGCCTACAACAAGTGGTGCAAGCGTGGTTGATTTTCACATAGAATGGTTTCAACATTTCAAAAAAATGTTGACTAATTTTAATTTCTAGATGTTCCTGTTTCAAACTTATGAAAAAATTGAGTTTGAGTCATATCTAAGAAATGCTTTGGATGTTGTTCATGATTAGTAGAACCAACTCTCCGTTTTACAACATCTCTTGTATTAGGTGAAACTCTAGTGTTATCATGCCAAAATTGAATAATAACTTCTCTTATAACATCAAATATATCTTTGTTCTTACGCGGTGCTCTAGCAAAAAATGCCCAAAAATTAGTGTTATTGAGTGATTGAAGGATATTACATCTTTTAATTTATTTCATTAGAGTTTTTCGATTAACTTTTAACATTCGACTTGTTTGCGTAATCAAACATTGTTTTTTTATTGATTCACTTACAACACTAGTAGCAAGTACATGACACACAATATTACTATCCCTAGTGTCTCTCGACACCAATAATGTAATATGCATCATGAAGTTTTTCAACAATCGTAGAGGTTTGACCACGTGATATTAGATGTTGTCAATCCTAAGGTTTTTAATGCAGTCTCATTTTAATCAATTTCATCAAATTAACCAACAATTGAAATATTTGGGAATCATTTAAAATTTTAAAATGATTATCCCAAATTTCAAAGGGCTTTTCTTCTCTGATTCACCATTCGTAAAGTTTTTCGACATTGGTTTCAAAATGTTCTTATCAATTTCAATAAAATAATTAGGTTTCTTACGTAGAATCCTAGGAGGTGTTATTGTAAAATTTTTCTTGTCTATAGTTTTTTCAACCTGAATTTCTTGATTCACATTTTCATTGTCTCCTTCAATTTCAATATCAACTACATCACGATTATTTAATTCATCTTCAACATCGATAGTATAAAAATTACATGGTTCCTCATTTCTTACAATAGTAGAGGTCTAATATGAACCTCTTTTTTGATTCATGAGGATTCCTCGTTCGCTCAACATTTTGAAATCTATTTGCCTCTAATTTGTCTAGTGTCTTTTAATTACCGACTTCCTTTTTGACTTTGTTTCTTGTCTCTCATGATGATTTACTTATGGTAATAAGAAAAATGTTCGAAAGTGACATAATTTTTACAAAGATTCGTCCAAAGAAGGTGAAACAAAGAAAATCACATGGTAATTCAAACGTTGGGATGCGTGTAAATATGATTTAAGAACTGAGATCTGCTTTAGAAACCACGATCGTGGTACTTGATATAAAAACTGCGATCATGGTTATATTTGTATCATCAAATATGACCCTAAGGCTCGAGAAATATTTTGTTTCCCAACCAAAGCTATGGGAGGTCATTATGATGTGTAAAATGTCAAAAACTTCAAATTTGCTCTTCCATGGACTTGAAACATGCTAAAAATTTGAAAACATCTCACAAAAATGGTACCATCGCGTAGGGGAGACTCACTTCAGTATAAATATTGATTTTAAAGTGAATAAAATAAGATAAATATCATTTTATAATTTTTACTAATAATAGGTCTTTAAGACATTTTTTCGCGAATGTTCATGTCTACGTTTAAGACTCGCAAATTTTGTTTCGCTTATCAAAATGTTATAAAACCTATACCTTCCCAAGCATGGTGAAATTCTATACATGTTATATATATATATATATATATTTGATTTCAATATTTTTGATATAGTTATGGCGGGCATATGGAAAGATCTTAGTTTTCTAAAAATTTTCGACCACTTTCACAAAAAAATAAAAAAGTATTGCTCAAAAATTACAAAATAAAATCCATCCCAAGATAGAAAACGACATCTAACATTTCACCAAAGGAAAAAAATAACAAGATTTGGTCATCCCAATCGCGGCAAATGGATTACAATCTTATAGGTTTAAAAAAAAAAAACAAGTCATATAATTTTGATTGTTTATTATAGCTAAACTTGTCCTTTTAAAAAAGAAATAGTAGTTTAGAAGCTAGATTCTGGATGCTACGATTCATATATATATATATATATTTTTCTAATTTTGAGTGCGCGTATTGCTAATAATCCCTACAAGTTGAGATTTTGCTATTTTCTCAATATGACGTCCACTTATGACCCCTTTTTGTCCACCAACTCGCCGCACTTACCCGAACAAGGTTTCGATTCCCGCAAGCATGATTCCAAGGAATTTTTTGAAGCAAGGTGGTCCCCTCAAGTAGATTCACCTGACATATTCATTGAGCTTAACGAAATTCCAATTCCGCAATGGGAGTCGCTCCACCCAATTAAGCACGAGTATGATCCTGCCCTTACCATGAAAAAGGACTTAGAGCAAAGACTACGTAAGAGAGACTAAAGTGCAATTTTTTTTGAAGCTTATTGGAAAATAGGTAGGAGATCGTGAAAACCACCCTCAATTTTGAGGTTATATCCAATGATGAGCAATGGGCGGAGTTTTGGGATGCGGATCAAGGGTCTCGATGCAAAAGTGAGGATACGGTGACAATCACTTCGAGCAAACATGCGAGATCGACCGTAGAATCCTCCGGTCCCTCCCAACAATAATTTCCAAGTAAGGCCCCCGCCTCCACTTCTCAAAAAGGTCCTTTGGTTTGGCCACCCAATATGTAGCCCACATCAATTCCCTCGAGTGAACGACATGTGGAGGAATCAATGTTGAGCCCCCAGTAGCAAAATTTAAATTTGGTTATGGCTCCCGCTTCTCCTCGGCCTCTCCTCCTCCTAGGGCTCCATTTGAATCTCCTCTTCGCCACCATTTTCCCTTTATGGGGTATCCCCTTGTTAGTCACCTCATTGCAGACACTCCTCCACCTGGGGCCCCTCTTTTGCCTCAACCTCCCTCCACCATCCTAACTTTCTCCCCCACATGGTGACATGCACTTCTTCGACCTTTGGTAACTTCACAACCTCAACTGTCGCCTACAATTCCATATGGTTTGCCACCTAGGTTCCCATTCGTAGGATGGGTATTCCCTTCTTCTTTCGAGTTTTTGAGTCAAGTGAAACCGCTCAGGGCTTCCCGAGATAGTAGAAGGGTGAAGCGGCTAAGAAGAAATAAATGTCGGAAGGAGAAACAAAACAGACATCTGATCGTGTATGACCATAAATAAAAATCCTCGACCATCACACGACTCATCCCCCAAGTATCCAAACCCATGGAATAGATGCATCCCGATGACTATTCTATCAATGATGTCGTGGTTGACCTCTCGAATTCCACCTCACGATAAGGTCGAGTTAATGAACGAAATTGAAGCCATAGTCACAATAGACTACCTTAAGCTCGAAATAGCTGAAAAGGCACAATCTAGCCTCTGTAGGGTCAAAGCCACCGTGGCCAACCAACTAGTTGAGCTAAAGGGCAAGGGAAACAAGGAATTGAAGGAAGTTTTGTCACAAGAAGTCCTCAGTGGCTTCTCGCACGGAAGCTAAAACTCTAGCAAAAAACTTGCCACATATGAGGCCTTGGCTAATTCACTCTCACAGAGAAAGGAGCCCTCCAATAGGATTTTTATTCAAAAGAGGTGGAAATGGTTGCGATCCAAGCCAAGTTATGCACTTTGTTGAGGTAGAGAAGGGTAGCCTCCGTAAAAGGTTAAAATCATCTCGAGGATGCGGTCAAGGAATTGACTCGTAAATTGGGATAATTAACCCGATGGGGAATTGTAACATTGGTGCACGAACCGTATTCTTCTTGTTGTCACCGCATTTCCACCATGGTAATGAATCTATCCCCCACACTTGGATTTATATCTGATGCACAGGGGTTATGCTCAAATGTGGAGATCACAACCTCCACCATCAGCAACACCATAGCCGCTAAGGTCCCTGAATCATTACTATTGATTCAAAAAATTTATGATGCTTCCAAATCCACCCTACAAGGGGCATGAATCACTGATAGGTAGATGATTGCTGTGAAAATCAATGAGATCTTGAGCTACAACAAAGCCTCCATCAAATGCCAGAATCTCTTGGCTCAACTCCAATAGGGGATCAAAGAGTGGAAGCATAGCATCAGTGAATTGGTCCAGTTAGGATTCCCCTTCCCCTTCCCCAATGAATCTACGGTCCTATCAAAGGACCAAATTCAACAGCTCTTGATTGCTAAACGACAAGACAAGACTATCTTTCAGTCTTTAAAAGAGATCTCCAGTGTCACCGAGGTGGAAGCTATCCTGAACCCCATCATGCAGTTGGAGTTTCAATTACATGCAATAGTGCAGAGTCTCCAAAAATTTTCCCACAAGGAGATAATTGAGCTGGACCAAGCTTTCTAGGCCTTGCAGAGAAGAACCTACCCAACAAAGATGGAATGGCTTGGATATCGGGTTGCTTTGTAGCAACTATGAGTGGCATTTTATAAGCCACATTTTGAATTTTGAGGTTGAAAAGATCGCAGAGCCTTCGAAGGATCGGCACAGTCCCTCGGTGAGTCGCTATAACTCAGAGAGTCATTTTTGTATAAGACTCTTTTACCAGCCACCATCTTTTGGCACCCCGACCCTCGTTCTTTTTATTTTCTTAATCCTAAAATTGACTAAGTATGAAGCTGATTGCGGAAGATGTCCACGCGTCACTTCGCGCACTCAGTGTGAAGTAGAGGAGTTTTCTAAAACTTGTGCCACATCACTCACGTGTCCTGCACCCGATAAATTTTCCTCAAAGCAGTTGAAAATTCAAGTATATAGTAGTAGAAGCGCACAGGTCTCCATGTGTCTTCTTAGCGTAATTTCAAATAAAGAAAAATAAGAAAGACCCCAAAACAAGCGCGCACTCTCCACATGTCTCTTAGGTGTAGTTTGGAAGACAAATCCCCAAGAAAGGCCCTCAAACAAGCACACGACCTCCACATGGTAGAGAAGAATCATCACCGACCGAAGGAGCGCAAGTTGGACAAATTAAAGGAAATCGGAAATATCACCAACAAGAAGTTGAGATATTGACCCAAAAATGAAAGATCTTGTAAGAAAATTGAATGTTGTTGGTGGAAGGTCTGATTCTAGACATTGAAGTGAGAGCCAAGAGGATCTATAAAGGAATGTTCTGATCCAGAGCAAAAAGGAGAAGAAAATAGGAAAAGAAAAACATACTAGATTGGCAACGAGAGGATTCTAGGCGTAATTATTATATTAGCTAGCCTTAGCGAGGCTCTGTTATAGAAGAAAGTTGTAATCTATGCCGTATCAGCCTTATGTATCATTTTCTCTATGAATAAAGAGTTCTTGTTCTGTGCATTTTAGCTTTCAATATTCTGTGTCTTTCATCTTTCATTGCTAGTAGTTTTAGATAATTTGGAAGATCTATCATGCTATTTGGGTTTTCTATATGCATCTATCATCTACATATCATTATGTTTTACACCTTCTTGGCCTTTGATAATCCAAGATACTTCTAAAAATATTAGATCATGCTAAACGCTCTTCGGCTATTTTAAGTAGTTTCCCAGATCCATCTTTGTGTCTTTTAAGATCTATTTCGGCGTATCGGCTTAGTTAGTTTTAGACTTCGTTTTACTTTTCCTCTACCCTTATCTCACACTATAGAGAAGAGCGAGTTTATTTAAAATTTGGAGGTTATCTTAGGGCGCACGTACCACTTCCCTAAGGTATCCTTTGACTCTGACAGTTCATCTGCAAATATTATCGTCAATAGTTATATCTATAGATGTATTCACTCTTTTTCAAGGATTCAACCACACCTTCAATCCCAAACATCACTAAAATATTTCCCAAAATATATCCCATAAATACTTTCAACATCCCTTCTTTCTCACACTTTATCTCCTAAAATATCTCTATTCTAGTGAGTTACTAACTCATGTAAACTCAATCTTCCTATATTAGTTCATTATAATAATATACTTATATTGCAAAGCTATAATAAGTGTATATGGAACACCTTTATTTTCTCACATATAACATTATATTATCCTAGATGATATAATCACACACTTACAATAATATTTGACTAACATATAAACAAAACACTAACAATAATTTCCTAACAAAATCCACAACAAACACCCAATCCAAGTTAGTAGTCAATTCATCATATGCAAATGTCTTAAACCTTATCTTTAAAATGCATGGAAGAATTGGTATATGTTAAAATGAATCTCTAAATATTTGAATTGGTATTTTGTAGGTGATTTAACAAAATAATATAAACTATACTTATAACTTCAATAACATTCTTGCAATTGATTTCACCTTAAAAATTTAGTCAAATATTTATTATTTTAATTGTACTAATGCACCTATATATTTGTAGAATTATACAATTCACATAAGTACCATATTGGTTTGAAATTTAACACATAAAAAGTAGGAAATATGAATCAAATGGGTTAAAACTCAAGGAAATCAAGTTTGGGGTCAAAAGGGCCAAAAATAAAAGAAGTCCACTTTTGTAGAGATGTGACTAGAAACATAGGTATGAACTTAACATGAATCCTATGAAATTGGTTAAATTCCTAAACTATGCCAGATGTGGGGAAAAGAGAAAACTAAGATAAAGGAGGAAAACCATTGTCATTAAAGATAAAAATGACAAGACTGCAAACAAATAGGGCATATAAGAGGGAAAGTGGCAAGGCCTGTAAAGCAGAGTAAAAAAAGATCTATGATAAGAAAGATCTTAACTTGGAACAATTAGAGCCTAATTTGGACCAATAATCAATAAACAAATAAATACACAAACACCAATACAATTAATGAGTCTCACACCGAAATCAAGAATATATGTAATGCCCAAGTTTGATGTATGTGTGTACATATATCAAATTAAAAAAAAAAAAGAACTTAAGAATTATTTATTATTTTCTAGCTTAGTATTTGTTGAGATTTCTCAAAATTATCATTACTATTGTTGTGTGCATGTAGACATATAGAAACAAGTGCAAGGAAATTTGTTTCAATACACATAAATCCAAAATCAAATAACTATTGAAATCTAGAACAAACAAGATAGGAATGGATACACCTATTTTTGTTGAACCAAGTACAAATGTATGTGGAGTTTGTGTTGAATCTAAATATAATTGGGTGTCTCACGGTGAGCCAAAGATAACCATATATAATCTCGGTTCATCACACACCATCTCAATGAGGAAATGAAGGGTATGTTCTAGAGAGGAAAATTGGATGATTGAAAATGGAGACAATTAGTTTGAATATCTTCCCCCCTTTTGAGCTATAAGACGAACTTATGAGTAGCATATTTCTAAACAAAAGGATTATTTGCACCACGTATATGATAGGAAAAATTATAAATATTCCTCATGCAAATAAAGTATGCAATGTGTAAATTTCCCTATGTAAGACTAAGTATAAGAAATCTAAGGACTATAATAAATTCACGCCAAACGTAGGAAGGCATAAATTATGTAAGCATAATAGCATGATTCGCCCAGGTGGGACATATTTAAAAGTTATAATATATATATAAAAAGTAGTTCTATGATTCCCTAAGGTGAGTAAGATTCAATCACAATATGCTCAAATAATAATAAGGTAATAATGCCCCAAAGTATGTAATATGCAATTTATGTAAGCTTGATAATCGGTGAATACCCTCAAGGTAGGGTAAGAAAAAATAGTGCAATCATAAAAATGATTTTCCCTACTTGATAGGAAATATGAAATCATAGTAAGTTACAAAGTAATATGCACCAAGGTGGAAAAGATGAAATCATAGTAAGTTCCAATGCAATATGCCCCAAATAGGAAAATATAAAAATAAAGAATAACATGAATAATGTGTCCTTTCCTCCAATGTATGTGTGATACACATTATGGAAAATTTAATAAAGGATGATAAAAGGCGGGAATGATATCAAATCATGACACCACTAGGTACAATAATTAAAGGAGAAGAAGTTTAATCTTACTAGAAAAAATTGACATACACAATAAAAGATAATGAAAAAATAATTCTAAGCAGATAAAATGATAAAACAACTAAGAAGAGGAATAATAGATAAATATTGGAGAAGGAGAAATGTATTTGGAGGAATACCTACCTTTCTAAAACTTGCATTAGATCTATGTGCACTAAGGAACATGGTTTCCTTATAATTTTATTTTCATCCCTTGTAAGTTAATGTGAGCTTTGGGGGCAATAAAATAATCTAAATCGAGAACAATGCTTCAAACAATTAATTAAAATAATAATAATATTAAAAATTAAAGAAAAAATGAAATAAAAATAACATTAATAACCCTTGAAACTAAAATAAATCATGAACGAAAATAAAAAATGATATGGGTTGACATATCAAAATGGAAGTTCTTGTTGAAATTAAATTGAAGGTAAAATATGAAGAAACTAAAACGAATGAATTATATGAGAAGAATTAGGAAAGGAAAATAAATGAAAGAGGTATGAAAGAGTAGAAGAAACTACAATTAAATATTGAAGATAAAAATCATTAATCTATAAGAAAAATAAACATAGGAAACTACATACAAATATACAAATGAAACTATGTACAATAAGGAATAAAAAGGGAAATAAAAACGTTTTGTCATCAATAGATAACTATTGGTAATACATGCACATGATCACTCAAGCAACTTACCAAATATAACCACATCTTGGAAAATTATCATCATAAATTGTATAATGAGAAATGAATGTATCATTGTCAAGCCCAAGATCCAAAAGAATGGGTTATAATGAGTCTAGAAAAGATAAATAACTGGAATCATTGTTATTTTCATATGTATTGTCATAATGTTCTATTGTACCTTTACTCACAATATTATGAACCCTTATCTTGGTAATGGCTTAAAGAGCGTGATCGTATTTAAGAATTTTATGTGATCTGTAGGATAAGAGGTTTTTGTGAGCATGCCCTTAGATGTTTGATATGTACTTTCATAATTTTGTGCTCACATGATTAAGATATAGTAGGTGACATTTTATTTTGATTTTGTGTTATATATGACCTTAGCTTGAAAGTGTTGTTTGATAATATTTGTTTTTTTGTAGATAATGATCACTTCATTTTAGTGCACAAATTTTAGAACTAATGTGAAGTAGATGGTAATACTTTCATTTTTATGAATCTAAGCATGTTTGGAAAACACATCATATTCAAGTTATCAACACTACATAAACTATACCAAAAAGTTCGTAGGAACCACTATGATGGTTAAGCATATTATATCAAGGGGTCTATGAGTAGTTATGCCACATTCATAAGAATTTTGGTATTGACATCAAGGTATTTTTATGGTCTCTAGGGCTACTAATAAATTAATGTGCATACATTAACACTTGAGCCATTATTAATCATAGCTGATTATTCCTTTGGTGGATAGGCGTCAATAATAACTTGTATGAACAATTGTTTATTGCAAGATTCATTGTTGGTTATTTCACTTTTTTGTTACAACCGTGAGCATGCCAACATATTTATCAAGTAGTTAATCATTAGGTTTCGGTCATTGGTCCTCATCATTTATAATATGAATTTTTTTGTTTATCTTGAGATGATGTATCATGGTTTGGAAGGGAATTTTAAATATTTACAAGTGTTGTCTAGGTTAATGAATTTGATTAGTTTGAATTAATCCTGAATTTTATGTTTCAAGGTAATACATGTGTTGAAGATTGTTTGAGAAATATTTGACGGTCACAATATGCATTTGTGAGTTGGTGAAATAATTTGTCACAATACAAATTATAGGTTTCACCAACGGTCATTGGGCTAAGGTTGCGGTCCCATGCAAGGGGCAAGCTAAAAAATTTGAACAACTACGTAAGATAAAAATAGGATATTTTAGCATTACTAGGGTCCCATGATTTTTTTCTCTCACGAGACAAGATAAAAGTCTTTAACATTAGATAAACTATGGTCCAATGAAGCTCAAATTAACTATTGGAAGGAAAAATAAGGAGGGAAGATTAAACATAAATGCTAAGTGTCAAAACACTCCCTAAAATTTTTAAGCAACATATTTTTGTTTGTGCCCCCAATTGTTTTATGGGGATAGAAATCCTCTCTCTAAAATGTAGTTTCTTAGAAATTTTAGGAGCTTTGTTGGATTTCAATAGCAAAAATTATATTATGTTACATAAAACCACATTTAGCAAATAAATAGAAGTACTAGCCCCTAACATGGGACCACACTCCAAACCGCCCTTCTTTGATATGTGTGTGTGCATGGTTTTGCTTAGCTAAGTTAAGAAAATTAAAACTAACACCTAGTAGTATTAATTAACAAAGTTAAACAAAAATCTAAACACCATCAAGTTAAGAGATAAGCAAAGTTAAATAATAACATTATCATAAACTTTGAAATGAAATCAAACTAACATGTTAATTAACATGTAGATTCATGGAAATCAAAGTTGATTGTTTGATTTCAAGAGATTAGGAATGGAAGCTCATCAAAGCATGGCTACAAGACCACTTTGATTATTTCCATATGACCCAAAGACTTAAATGGATGAAATGCAAGAATGAGGCTTAGCTCTTCTAATGGTGAAATGCTTAAGGATGACAAAAGGCTTATAGTGTATGTACTATATGCTTTCTTTTGTTTCTCAAGAATTAGGTATAAGTGTAAAGGTAGGAGGAGGGATCTTTATATAGCCCAATGGATAAAGGGATCTCTACATCCCTTTGCATGTGGGATAATAGAGATGTTGAGTTAGTTGTGGATAAGGGGGGTTTAGAAAGGGTTGAGTTAACTTTAGGAGAGTTTAGCTTGTCCTTTAGTGACTCATGTGGATAAAGGGGTTTATTAATTGATCAAGATGATTAATTAATAGATGTGCAAGATTATAAAATATTTTTAGAGGAATATTAGCATGATTTAGACTATAGAAGGGGATTAAATCAATTAAATAATGATTTATTGGTTTAATGAAAGGGGAATCTAATTAATTAATAATAATTAATTAGTTTAGACATAAGGAAGGATTAATTAATGGAAGGTCATTAATTAGGGCACTTGTTGAGTAATTAATTACTTATTGTAATTAATTAATGATGATAGAAGAGAAGATGAACATTATTGATGATATGTCACCAATTTGCAGGAAAGGGGATAATTAACACAATTTAAGTATTTAAATTGTTCATGCTAAATTATAGGTGTCTACATTTTCCCCTCTTTGGGGTGGCATAAGCGATGCCACTTCAAAGATAGTAGACGGATAAATTTTTGAAGGGGTAGAAGAAAAATTAGTAGAAGTGAGAGATACCCCCTTGAGTGTTGATGGGGTGATGAAGAGAGACAATCGACGATCGAAAAAGGTGAGAAATGGATGGAAGAAAGGAGAAGAGCAGATGCCTCGGGTGAAGTAGAAGAGTAGTGTCGACATGAGGGTGATTTGTAATGAAATTACTTGTATAATTCAGATCATGAGCAAAAATATAATACAAAGTAATACAATATTCTAGAACAATGATCTCAATATGCAATTAGAATAGCTTCGCCACTTCGAGGGGCAACCTCCAAACCATACAATAATACTCAAATGCTCAAAATGATGATGAAATACTACCTACAATCCCCTATATATACTATTCATATGTTATGGCCATCACCAAGGCTGACCTACTAAGCATGAGAAAGTATAAATGATATGGTAAGCCACAAGTCGGCTACTCATATCTTTATATAAGAAATAGGTTAAGGGCATAACATGCCCTTCCCCTTCAAAGAAACATTGTCCCCAATGTTGAGAAGCTTTGGGTGTTGCTATAGGAATGTCATATCTTCCCATGTTGCATCTTCATTGTCCATATTCTTCCACTTGATCAGGTACTTAGTAATAACCCGTGTCCTCAATCTTTTAGTGTGTGTTTGAAGGATGCATTCAGGTTCCAAGATGACTCTCCCCTCCTCATCGAGCTTAGGTAACACTGTTTGGGCTGATACTCTCTATCCAATTACTTTCTTCAGGCAAGAAACATGAAAGACTAGATGTATTTTGGTTGATTGTGGAAGTTCTAATTTGTATGCTACAGTACCAATCTTCTGCAATACTTGATAGGGGCCATAATACTTTGGTGAAAGTTTGTTATCCTTTTTTTTTTTTTTCAAAGACATTTGCTTATATGGTTGTAACCACACAAAAACCCAATCACCGACTTCAAAATGCCTTTTTGTGCAATGTTGATCAGCCTGTTGCTTCATGCGGTTTTGTGCCATGACCAAGTTCTCCTTGAGACTAGAGAGGACCTCTTGTTGATACTGAATGTGTTCTTCTACTGCTCTAACCCGCGGTTGTCCTCTCAATGATGATGTGATGGATGGTGGATGGTACCCATAGAGTGCCAAAAAGGAGACATTTTAGATGAAGTATGAAAGGAAGTGTTATACCACCATTTTGCAAGTGGTAACCATTGGACCCATCTTGCTTGTTTATTTGATGTAAAGCAATAGAGATATCCCTCCAAACACTTATTTACAACTTCTGTTTTCCCATCAAACTGGGGATGATAAGAAGAGCTACGAGCTAACTAAGTACCCAAACATGAGAATAAATCAGTCCAAAAATTACTAGTAAATATAGGGTCTCGATCACTTACTATAATCTTCGGTGTCCCATGAAGCTTCTGAACTGTGTCCATGAAGGCTATTGCTACCATGCTTGCAAAAAATGGGTGTGCCAAGGCACAAAAATGAGCATATTTGGTGAGTCTATCCACCACAACCATGATGACATTTTTTCCTTCAGATTTAGGCAATCCTGTGATAAAGTCCATGGAAACCTCTTCCCACCACTGGCTAGGAATAGATAGAGGTTGTAGAAGACTGGGATCGAATGCTTTTCACCCTTATTTTGTTGACAAACCATGCATTCTCGCAAATTTTTGGACATCCCTTTGAGCCCTTCCCAAGAAATCTTGTTTGACTCGATGATAAGTCTTCAAGAATCCAGAGTGCCCCCCTATTGGATAAGAGTGAAGCTCGAGATAGAATCTGTTTTTAAGAGTGGAGTTCTTACATAGGTATAGTCTATATTTATACCATAAAGCATCCCCTTTCAGTAAATTTTTTTCAAAAATGCTTGCATCATTTTGGAGATGATGAATGAGGTTTTGTGTGGTTGGGTCATTTCTCCATTTGGACCTTGCCTCATCTATCCAATCTTCTTGTAATATGGATATGGCACATAATAAGGCTACAGTTGATTCATCTTTCCGCGACAAAGCATCCGCAACTACATTCTCCTTCCCTTTCTTATATATAATCTCAAAATCATATCCCAACATCTTGGAGACCCATTTTTGTTGTTCTTCAGATGATAAATGCTGCTTCAAGAAGTATTTCAGACTATCATGATCTGTCTTCACTTTAAAGTGTCTTCCTATGAGATATGGTCTCCATTGCTTTACTGCATGAAGTATGGCTAGCATTTCCTTCTCATAAGTCAGCTTGGAAAGATTCTTACCTTTGAATTGACGGCTCAAAAGGCAATAGGATGAACTTCTTGCATGAGAAATACCCCCATACCCACCCATGATGCATCACATTCAACAATGAATGTTTTGGAAAAATTTGGAGTAGCCAAGACTGGAGTGGTGCACATGGCCTCCTTTAGTTGCTCAAATGCTTTGGTTGCATCCTCACTCCAATGGAATGAGTCCTTTTTAATAAAGATGTGAGAGGTGTAGCTATGCTTACATAATGCCTTATGAATCTTTGGTAATAACCTATAAGCCCCAAAAATCCTCAGATTCTCTAGGGTTTTTGGAACCTTCCACTACATCATGGCTTTGATCTTATTAGGATCCACTTTAACCCCTTCATGAGAGACAATGTGACCCAAATATTCAACCTCCTTGAGTCCAAAAGAACACTTAGAGGGCTTTGCATAAAGTTGATGTTGCTAAAGGGTTTCCAAAACCTTATTTACATGATGTAAATATTCCTCCCATGTTTTGCTATAAATTAATATATCATCAAAAACACTAAGACAAACTTCCACAGGAATGACTTAAAAATAGAATTCATCAAAATTTGAAATGTAGAAGGTGCATTTGTGAGTCCAAAAGGCATTACCAAGAATTCATAATGGCCTTCATGTGTCCGAAAGGCAATTTTATGAACATCCTCATCCTTGATTTTGATTTGGTGGTATCCCGAACGAAGATCAAGCTTTGTAAAATAAACAACACCATGCAACTCATCAAGCAAATCATCAATTACAAGAATAGGAAACTTATCTTTGATTGTGTACTTATTAAGTTCCCTATAATCAGGACACATGTGCCACATGTCATATTTCTTCCGTACCATCACTACTGGAGAAGAATAAGCACTCTGACTATGACAGATGATTCATGCTTCCAACATCTCTTGTAAAATCTTCTCGATTTCACTCTTTTGCACATATGGGTACCTATAAGGTCTGATGTTAGGTGGTTGACTTCCTGGTAATAACTGAATAGCATGATCATGATCTCTCTTTGGAGGTAAGCCCTTTGGTATATTTTCAAATACAACAGAGTGTGCATCCAACACTACTTGCATATCTGATGGTATAATGTCCTTAGAAGGATGAGCCTCCAATGAAAAAAGTTGTGCCACAAATCCCTCTGCACCCTTTTTTAGAATTTTGTGCATCTGATGAGAACTTACTATTTGTGGAGACTTTTCTCTTAAGCCTCTTTGCTCAAAAGTCCTTCCTTCATAGTGAAATCACATGCACAAGTCTTGGAAGTTCATCTCAATGGTTCTCAAGGTGGTAAGCCATTGAACCCCCAACACAATGTCTGCTCCTCCCATAGAAATGGCATACATGGGACTATTTAGTATGTAATCTCCCATAACAAGCTTAATGCTATGGCATTTTCCGTAACAAGTAGCAAAGATACCTCCATCAACAATCATTACTTGACATTTAAGAGTGGGATAAATGAAACAATTTAGGCGCATTGCTAACTTATGATTGATAAAGTTATGAGTACTTCCTGAATCAATCAACACTATGACCCTCTATTTTTTAGGAATCCAACCACCTTTAGGGTTTGGGGGTGCTAATACCTAAAATTGCATGGCATGAGATCGTTGGTTGAGGATCTCCTGACTCCTCCTCTAGCTCAACCAAGACCTCTGACTCTGAATCTTCATCCTTCTCTTCATCTTCACTAGGCCCATCAATGTAGAACAACTTCTTTTCAACACATTTATGTCCGGGTCCAAATTTACTATCACAGTTAAAACATAACCCTTTTTCTCTTTTTTCTTCAATTTTTTGAGGTTTCAATCTAATCAAGCGAGGGAGTGTTGGGGCGAAGGTGTTACGATCTCTGGTATAAGTGAAATGTTTGCCCTACTTGAAACAAATTTCTCCTTTGCCCTTCTTGCCATAATCATTGAATCATAAACCTTATGAGGATTAAACATATGCACCTCATGCTCAATGTGATCCTTAAGAGATCCTTTCTGTCTCAACTTGGCTAATTGGCTAAAGTAATTATCTAACACACTAGAACTGTAGTGTATTTGTAACTCTTTAGTGAATACTGTCCATGTAACATTGAGACCACTCTTTTGCCTTTGAGCACATAACCATTGATACCAGACGAATTGGTCAGGTTCGAGATACAAAGTTGCCATGGTCACCTTTTGTCCTGATGGAATCTGATGTAGTTCAAAGAAATTCTCCATTTTGTTGATCCAATTGAGTGGATCCTTTCCATCAAACTTGCACATCTCCACTTTTGGAAACATAGTACGGGTCTGCAGAGTGCTTGTATTTGGATTGTGCACACTTAAAGATCCACTCTGGCTTATGTGTCTATTATGTTGACTTGAGGATCCACCTTGATTGACATAAGTATGATTACCCATCATATGCGTACTGAATTTTTGCATGAAATCCTCCAATATTTGTCCAATCCTATCCACATCTTCTTTGTTGGCCACCCGAGATTCGAGGTCTCTCAGGTTAAACTCAAGTTGGCTTACTTTATGGTTTGTTGAAGTAAACCCTAACCCTGAGGAATATGTAGTTATATCTTCTATCTCCAAATCCTCAACTAATATCTCATCCTTTTCTAGTGTTTTACCTGGAGTGATGGGATTCTTTTTTCCTCTTGTGGAAGGCCCCACCATGATGCCCCAAAATAGTAGGATGTAGGGATCACGGTCAAATTTTAGGGTTTCAGATTTCGATACAAATTCGGCCAAATATAAACAAACTTAAAGAACAAACCCCAAATAATATTTTCTTTTCTTTCCGAAAATGTAACGAATTTGAAAAAATTCCACAATTTGCACCCTAGGGAGTGATTTTATGAAAAAACCTAAATTTGTAATAACTTTTGAAAATAAATCAAAAATTCTGAAATTTTCAAGGAACCTTACTTGAAATATTTCTCAACTCTGGTAAAAATATCTCCCACCAATTCACTATGGTTTGCAATATATGGTGGAAACAAAAATTAGGGTTTTTTGCCCTAATTTTGGCCTAGATCGCAGCTCGATACCAAATGTAACGAATCACACACCAAAACCTCGAGGCATTAGTGAAATTCACACATGAGGATCATAACATCCCACCATGCTTCCATAGGTTTGACCCCGGGCTAGATTTGTGCCCATATAGCGGGACCCCGCCTGCCTATACGAGCCCCGGTGAACACTCGCAATGCCGGCATAGCTACCCGTGTCGGGAATTGAACCCGGTGGTCACTCCGATACTAATTGTAATGAAATTAATTGTATAATTTAGATCACGAGTAGAAATATAACACAAAGTAACAAAATATTCTAGAATAATGATCTCAATATGCAATTAGAATAGCTTCACCACTTCGAGGGGGCAACCTCTAAACCATACAATAATACTCAAATGCTCAAAATGATGATGAACTACTACCTACAATCCCCTATATATACTATTCATATGTTATGGCCATCACCAAGGCTGACCTACTAAGCATGAGAAAGTATAAATGATATAATAAAATGATATGGTAAGCCACAAGTCGGCTACTCATATCCTAATATAAGTAATAGGTTAAGGGTGTAGCATGATGTAGAAGAAATGAAGATGGGAAGAAAAAGAGAAAGATTTCATCCAGTGTATTGGAACAACTTTATTGTCATCATATTGCCAAAAGATCTACGTCATCGGTCCTTATTAAAAATATAAGCATACGAAAAAAGTAGAATGACATGAAAAGCCATACTACGAACAATTTTCCATTGCTAAAAACACCAACTCCATGCAACATACAAAATGCAATGCAATATGAGAAGGAAATAAGCTCATTTAACAGGAAAACAAGTACGAACGCACATATCCAACCCAACAATGGTCAAGATAGTTGTAAAAATGTTTTGTTATCAAGCTAAAGAGGTCCACATGTTTGTGATTGATGACAAGGGTTAAAAATGATGCCCCGAGCAAGGATACATGCAAGGGGAAATGATGATGGACATTGGGTCCAAGGAGAAAGCTTTGTGCGCAATGAAACAACACTAGACAACAAGACGTGCCCCAGAGTACAGATGAAGAAAGCAACTAGCTTTTTGAATGGTTGTGAATCCGGTGATCTACAAGACATGTTGATTGGTGAATATGTGAAACAAACCAGTAGGATACGAGAAAGAATACCATGCACAAGACACAAGTTTCAGCCGTAATAAGCGGGTTACCTATTTTTGCAGGTTTTCTAATTTTTAAGATTTTGTGGAGAATTTTGCCTTGTTTTTGATTTTTAATTGATATGTGTGTGTGTGTGTGTGTGTGTGTGTGTGTGTGTGTGTGTGTGTGTGTTTTGTGTTTGTCTAAAATGCGGTGGATAGTGGATGCGTAGAAGAAAATAGAAGAAATAGAATGAAGTGCCTAGATGCAAAAGAAAATGCCCCAGGGGAAGAAAGAAGAAACAAGTGACAAATAATGTCCCCGTATAGTGGAAAAATTAATAAAATAATAATTATTTTTAAAAAAAATTATTCGAGAGAGTGTGGATAAGAAGAAAATCACCTAGAGCAATAAAAATTGTCCTAGTGAGAAGAAAGGGGTACTAGATGGACAAAAAATGCCCCAACACAATGAAAAATGAAAGAAAAATAATTATTTAATTAAAATAATTATTTGACGGTGAATAGAAGAGAAAATGGCGGTCAAAACAAGCCTCCAGGCATCATGGCCGTGAAAAATGGCTTGATATACCCCACCTTGGGGTAAATCACTACGACCAATTCATTTGTTATCGACCACTGCCGAGTTTTTACCATGAGACTCTAATAGCGACGAGGATGATGGTGAGAGCACGAGACCATTTGAGACGAGTGGACACAGTTCAAGGGTATGACCGACACATGGATGATGGTGTCTTTGTGAGTAACCTAACCCTCTCTTTAATTTCATAATTAATGCTCGTAGAAGTAGGAAATTAGGGAAAATTTGCATATGCGCGCATGCGCAGGGGCGCAGGTGCCCTAATGGTGGCACAAACACCTTTGGAGCATATGCACGCATGTGCAGGAACCAAAAAGGCATATATGCGCACATGTATACGCCCATATGACAACGCACACACAACACATGTGCGCGCACGCACACACACCAACACGATAGCGCACACACATAGGGCATATGTACGCGCGCACGTGTCCATAGGATGAAACAAGCACGCACATGCATGTGATAAAAAGGAGGGCACACATGCCATGGGGTGTGCACATGCCCCAAAGGGCATGCGGCACACTGAGTAGACAGAGGAGAGATAGAAAAATGCCAAAAATGATGACATTTAGAAGAAAATTAGGATTTTTGGGTTAACCCTAAAAATGATAGGTAGAACTTAGAAGAAATGTTAGTAGTTGAAAAATGGAATGATTTTGTAGAGATGGTTTCCCATGCTATAGATGTGAGAGTGACATTCATGCATAGTGGAGCTAGAGGGGAGCATGCACAGCATGAGACCGACGTGCGGTGGCGATACTTTTAGAGGTGGTGAGCCTAGGCCCCATATCCCGATGCCTTCCATCACATTGATCACGGTCTACTAACCACATTGATTGAGCGGTGGCACAAAGAGAGCCAGTGCTTTAGGCTCCCTACATCAAGAGATGAGTACTCGGAGGACGTATAGCAGATTTTCCGCATACCTATTATAGGCTCGATGATCAAGTACATGAGCGACCTTGGGCGGATCAGGGGCGGTTAGTGACTTGTTTGACCATGATGATATACCTCATGATGGCATGACAATTTCATTGCATGAGTGTATAGCTGATTCTAACATTACACTCGGGGGCCATTATATGTGATGTCACTTATCAGTGGGTTTTTTCTCACTGATAAGATTGGGACATCCTTCCCTATGGGTCTGATGACATTGGTTCATGGGATTTTTAGTGGCAAGCATTATTGTTGGGGCCAGTGCATATTGGCACATCTATACTGGGACTTACATCTGATTACATACCACTATCAAAAGATGGTGGGGCTTGCCTCTTTATTGTAGATTTGGTCTTGGGACCACATAGCCATCAGTGCCTTGTAGGTGCATTACATGTAAGATTCCCGGAGGAGCCATCATAAATGGCTTGGGTTTCTATAGGTGACGACATATGAGGGCACCTAGGTAGCTTGTACCATTATTGACGAGAGTTTGATGAGCTGCTAGATAGAGACATTATATGGAGGCCTTACAGAAAATATAATGGCCAGAGGATGAGGCAGAGCTCAATGTTTGTGTGGTGGAGCACTTCCTTCTAGGTAGCTGCATAGTTACATTATCAAGTTATACAGAGTAGAACGATGTCAATGACAACTCGGATAGGGTGCAGGGGTTCCATAGCCAAATTTTTGGTATGCCCACCGAGACTCGAGAGCCGCATACTATGGGACCATGCATATAGGTGGCCCGGCCTAGGCTAGATTTCTACATGTGGTACCACGTACATGGGATCCATCTTGATGCAGATTAGAGATCGGGTACCACTGCCGATTACATGGATTGGTATGCCATTTTTTACCTCAACATTTGACTATTCCAGATGAGGCATGGGTAATAGGCACTTGGCCACCACCAAATCTTCCTTATAGTGGTGACGAGAGGGAGGATGCAGCAGCCCGCAATCCGATGATCAATTTGATGGGTCACACATGATGGGCAAGGTGTAGCACATGTGTAGGGATCGAGGTAGTAGGGACCACAGACAGCACCTCGCACAGTTCCTGTGCTTAGATTACGAGAGCAGGGATAGGCCTCTAGACCGGTATAGGGCAGCACGTGGAGAGGCCCTTGGTGTAAACCAAGTTGGCACATATAACCACCTTACAATAGCAGCTGCAATAGGCCATAGCAAAGAGAGACCATGCCTAGGCTCAGACTTTGGCAAGGACAACAGAGCAGGATCAGGATCGGGCCTTGGCTGGCTAGGGAGGTGATACTACCATCCATTTTCAGAAGATACAAAATATGGCAGCATAGATGGATCAGGTGATGGGCCTATATCAACAGACATAGGCTCAGCTATAGCCTGTGATACTGGAGAGAGATAGGCTGAGATTAGAGCGAGTTGTGAGTCAAGACGAGATTTCCCAAGTATCAACATAGATAGTGTCCTTCCGATGCACAGATGATACAGTGGTGACATCCCAGACTCACAGAGATCTAGCTACAACAGATGACATAGCATCTTACTATAGATCATTATATTATGAGGTAGTTCCAACTGAGTGGCGGGTACCTTCTTATAGCCAACATTCGAGTAGAGGGATGAGATCAGAGAGGCCTCAGGCCTTAGTGGAGTAGCCATGGGGGTAGTCTGTGAGACCGAGTGGTGCTCATGCTATGCCTCCACCACGGGATAGACCAGCCAGCCCATCTGAGGGCTCGAGTCACCCCTGATTCATATTGTATTGATACATGTGCCTCTTGATGAAGGCTATGAGCATCTTGTGCTTGATGTACAACATTCTTTATGTATAACAGTTTTTACATATGCCTCTGATGAAGGCAGTTGTATTCTTTGCTTTATGTATATCATCATTTTTGTGTGCCTCAGATGAAGGAATTTTTGATGTATAGTAACTATGTATATCTATTTTTAATACAAATATACCACACATATGTATATGTATATATGGAAATTTTTGACAGGACACATGTGCTTATGAGATGATGGATTTTGTTTGTTATTTTTGATTGAGTTCATGGATATATGGATGTGTTATGATGTTAGCTGATTTGATTTCACATGTATATGTATCTTGATTTTTGATGTATCACATGCGCTTTGATTTTTAGATGATAGATCTGTAGAGTATATCAAATGTATTTTCTTATGTGATGTGCTAGATTTAGTGGACGGATGACATGATGATATGGGTGTGGGGGGGATAGATTTTGATATTTACGATCCCTCTTGCCCCCATTTGATGATACAATATGTGATGATTAGCTTAGCATTCATGTATGATGTATACTTATCTTTTTCTTGATATATGATGTATAGATGATGTTAGATGTGATGATATTGATGGAAATATGATGATGTGATAACAAAATGATGCACATGTAATGTAAAAAACACAATCAAATGTTAACAAAGAACATAATGAACCAATACAACAATGTACCATGATTCACTAGCATGATAAAACAAACTTCAATAGGCACAAGCAAGAATAAATCTTATCTAAACAAGAAAAGATGAATCCTGACAAAGTATGTCTAAGAAACAAACAAGACAAATGTACAAACATGAAGCAACTATACAAGCAAGGCAAGAAACAAGATAATGCAAGTAAACTAAAGTGAATGTTTTTGTAAGATTTGTTTTGTGAAACAATTTTCTATTGTTTTGATTTTTGTGAAATAATTTTCTATTGTTTAGAGTTTTGTGAAACAATTTTCTATTGTTTTGATTTTTGTGAAACAATTTTCTATTGTTTTGATTTTTGTGAAACAATTTTCTATTGTTTTGATTTTTGTGAAACAATTTTCTATTGTTTAGAGTTTTGTGAAACAATTTTCTATTGTTTTGATTTTTGTGAAACAATTTTCTATTGTTTTGATTTTTGTGAAACAATTTTCTATTGTTTTGATTTTCTAACATTTTTGAATGTTTTTATGTTTTTCTAACAATTTTCCTGGAGCTATGCACAGGTAACCAAGAAAGCATGGATGCCCCTAGCGTTAGATGGGGAATATACAAGGGAAAATTCCACACACTTATAAATAGGAAGGTGAAGTCGTAGAAGTGTCCCTAGTGGGGAATAGACAAAGACCATGCATTCACAGATGAATAAAAGGAGACAAAGCCGATCAAGGATTGGAAAGATTAGGCCCATAGGGAATCGTGGCGCAGATGTGGAACTACCCTCCGGATCTGCAAGATGCTTGTGAACAACGAATCCTCCCAAGGCGCCGAAAACTAGTTTTCACCCAAGGACCTATCCAAAGTGCCACAATTGCATGGTTTTCACTTATGGATGACATGTTTTCTCTTTTTCTTTTTCTTTTTTTTTTTTTTGTATTTTGATTATTTTTACCCTGTTTTTTATTTTCTTTACTGATTTTCACACTATGTTTAAGCATAGAAGCACTTAAGGTGCATGGCATTCATGGGCTCATGGAGCTCATCACCATTGGGGTGAGAAATTTTGTATGCTCCTGTGCCATACTTGGCCATGATAACATAAGGTCCTAACCAATGCGGTTTGAACTTTCCTCTCTTTTTTCGTTCTGCCCTTGTGTTAAACTAATTTTCCTTCATGACCAAATCACCAACCTCAAATTGATGAGGTATGATCCTTTTTGTAATTTCTGGAGACTTTGTTCTGATACACTTTAAGGTGATTTAAGGCGCGGATGCACTTCTCATCCAAGAGCTCTAACTCTGCCAGTCTAGCCACTTGGTAATCTTCATCTTTATCCAGATAATCCCTAAGAGAAATTCATAGGGAAGGAAGCTCAATTTCTAACGGGATGATAGATTCCATTCCAAATACTAGGGAATATGGCGTCGCATCCGTAGGAGTGCGAATAGAGGTCTTGTAAGCCCAAAGAGTTGGGTGGATTTGCAAATGCCAATTACGACATGTCTTACTTACCATCTTCTCCACGATTTGAATCAAAGTCTTTGTAGTGGCTTTGGCTTGTCCATTGTATTGGGAATAATATGGTGTAGACCATTTTAACGTTATTTGAAACCGATGATAGAGATCCTTTATGGTTTTGGGTAAGTGCAGCAAGTTGGGGGACAAAAAGGGGTCATAAGTGGACATCATATTGCAAATAACAACATAATATCAACTTGTAGGGATTATTAGCAATGAATACACTCAAAATTAGAAAAACTTATATATTAATATGAATCGTAGCATCCGAATCTAGTTTCTAAACTAAGGATAATTTTTTTTTATGGACAAGTTTAGCTATATTAAACACCGAAAATTCAATGACTTGGTATTTTAAAAAAACGCCTAGAATATTATAGTCCGTTTGCCCATGATTTGGATGAACAAAAATTGATATATATATTTTTCCTTTTGTGGGAAGTTAGATGCCGCTATCTATCTTGGGATAGATTTTATTTTGTATTTTTTTAGCAATATTTTATTTTTTATGATTTTTTCCATGAAAGTGGTTTGAAAACATAAAGAAAATAGACCACTTTCCGTTTGCCCACCATAACTTCATCAAAAAATATTAAAATCAATTTTTTTTGAGCATGTATATGATTTCACCAGGGTTGGGATGGTATAAGTTTTATCACATCTCGATAAGTGAAACAAAATTTGCGAGTCTTAAACATAGACATAAACTTTCATGGGAAAAAGTGTCTTAAAGACCTACTATTAGTAAAAATTATAAAATGATATTTATCCTATTCTATTTACTTTAAAATTAATATTTATACAAAGCTAACAGTCTCCCCTATGAGATGATAACATTTTTATGACATATTTTTGACTTTTTGGTATGGTTCAAGTCCACTAAGACTAAATTTGATGTTTTGTTGTTTTTGATGTAAAATTCAGGATTTTATGTCCACTTAGTTGTCCCCCAACTTGTTGCACTTACCCTTTTATTCTTGAATGATTTTCCGTTATCAATAACAATGGCTGAAGGAATGCCATACCAGAAAATAAGATGATTCATGATGAACCTGAAAATCTGAGGACCCGTTACATAGGTCAAAGGGACAACTTCCACCCACTTGGTAAAGTATTCAGTAGCTGTAATGATGTGGGTGTGGCCATCAGATGAAGTAGGGGTAAGATTCCCTATTAAATCAAGTCCCCATTTAGAAAACGGCCATGGGGTGGTGATGGGTTGTAATGGATGTGATGGAGCATGGATGAAATTTCCTTACTTCTCGAAAGTACACGCTTCCTTACATAGTTGCAATGATCGGTTTCCATGGTAGGCAAATAGTAGCCCACTCTCAACTATTTTTTGGCTATAACCATTCTGTTAGAATGGGCCCCGCACAACCCTTAATGCATCTCTTTAATCACTTGACTGAATCATGCATATCGAGAAAGTGTAATAGATTCCCATCGTAGCCACAATGATAGAGCATACCTCCTAAAAGGGTATAGTGGGCTATCTGGTGAATTAGGATTTGTTTCTCGGAATGAGAGATGTCGGGAGGGAATGTGTTGTCTTTGAGGTAGGTGAAGATGGGATCATACCATGGGGAATTAGGACCAACAACATCACAAGCCAAACAAGATTCTGGCATGTCGTATGCATGATGGTGTAGATTTTCCACAAAGAATGGCATGTCATTACTTTTGGCGAAATGTGGAGCATAGAACCCACGATTGCCATAGCATCTACAGATTTGTTTTGTGCTCTTAGAATCTATTCAAATGTGATGTGCACAAAATACTCTTTCAAAGTTTCTACCAGCTTCTTGTAAGGGATGAGTTTCTCATCCTTAACTTTGTACTCATCATTGACTTGCTTGATGATTAACTGAGAGTCACCAACAATCTTAACATGATGAATGTCCCATTTGATGGTGAGCTTCATCCCAGCAATGAGTGCCTCATACTCTGCGATATTGTTCATGCAAGGAAAACCAAGGTGAAAATCCTGAGGTATGGGGTCACTAGAAGGAGTAATGAGGACCACACCTGCCCCTAAACCATGAAAAGTAAAAGACCCATCAAAGTGTACCTGCCACATGACAGATTCTTCAATGTACAAGTAATGAGGCATCTAGTAAATCCAGATTCACAGGTTCAATTCCTTGTAAAGGTGCTTCTACTAATTGATCAGCAAGTACCTATCCCTTGACCGAATTTTGGTGCACAAATTTGATGTCAAATTCACTCAGTAGAATGATCCAATTAGCCATTCTACTGGTGAGGGTGGGTTTAGACAACAAGTATTTGAGTGGGTCAACTTTTGATATAAGCTTGGTTTTGGTATTCAATAGATAATGATGAAGTTTTTGAAAGGTAAAAACTATAGCCAAACAAGCTTTTTGATTTGGGGATAGTTGATATCATAAGCAATGAGAGTGCGATTGAGGTAGTATACCACTTTTTATTTATGACCAAGGTCATATTGGGTGAGCAATACCAATAGAAAATTTAGTAGCAGAGATATAAAGCAGGAGTGGCTCACCAGGAGTTAGAGGCATGAAAATAGGTGGATTGGCTAAGTATTGCTTAAGCAAGGTGAAGGCCTGTTGTTGCTCTGGTCCCCAGATAAAGGCAACATCCTTTTTAAGTAGGTGAGTGAACGAATGACACTTATCGCAAGCTAGGAGATGAAGCAGGTGAATAGCCTATATTTTTCCTTGTAAACTACACAGTTGCTTAATGTTTTTAGGAGGAGGCATCTCGTAATAATAGCAGACACTTTAGCAGGGTCTACCTCAATTCCCCTTCTTGATACAATGAAACCCAACAATTTTCCTGATAACATGCCAAACACACATTTCTTTGGGTTCAGACAGACCTTGTACTCTCGTAGGCATTCAAAGATACACCACAAAATAGTAGGGTGGTCCTCCTTGTCTTATATTTCCCGAGGATATCATCCACATAGTCTTCCATGATATCATGGATCATATCATGGGAAATTATTTCATTTCCCTTTAATAGGTATCTCCTATGTTTTTAAGACCAAACAACATTACCTGATAACAAAGGTACCCCAAGGAGTTGTAAAATCCATCTTGTGTTGATCTTCATCGGCTATCTTGATTTGATTATAACCTAAAAGCTATCCATAAGAGATAACATTTCATATCTTGCTATTGAATTCACAATCATATTAATATTTGGTAAAATAAAATCATCCTTAGGGTATGCCTTATTTATGTCTCTAAAATCAGTTAGATTCTGATCCCAATAGGATTTTTCTAGGACAGGAACAATATTAGATATCCATTTGGAGTAATCAATGGGTCAAATGAATCCTACCGCAAGCAATCTTTCTAACTCTTCCTTAACTAGGAGAGCCACCCTCGGGTGCATCTTTCTAAGCTTTTTCTTAATAGGCTTAGCGTTTGCATGTACAACTAAGTTGTGTACGACCAAAGTTGGATCCAAGCCTGACATATCCTTATAAGACCATGTGAACACATCTATAAACTCCCGTAGCAACATGGTGAATGTTTTCTGTTCCCGTGCTGAGAGTGAAGCTCCCAACTTGACTATTTTTGGGTCATCTTCTATGCCAATGTTTACATCAATAGTCTCTTCTACCAGTAACTTTGAAAAATCCTCCATACGCGTAGGATCGGGAGGAAGGTTGAGATCTTCATCCAAGGATGTCTCCATGATATTTTCATCCTTGGCGTGGTCACTTTTATTGTCCTTTGATTTTTGCACTGTTTTCGACAAGCGCCTCAAAGAGGTTTTCACTGTGTGACTTGGAATTTGAATTTTTCTCGAGGCTTTGCATTGGAAATTTTTCCCTCACTTTTCTTAAATTTTGTTGACCATGAAGCTCATCTTCCTCTCTGAAGTAGGTGCATGTATCTAAGTCAATATAGAAGCCCTTTTTGTGATCTCTAATGGGGATTGTATCCCGAATGCCCATGAATTCTGCAATAGCTTCATCATTTTCAAATAGATCTAGTGACATATGATGTTGTTGGTCCCATTCAACAAGGAAAGGGTAAACAAGGTCAAGTGTAGGTTCCATAGGGGTTATGGTGAGGACAACGGTATTCATGAACAGTTCGTGGAGGCAAGATCCTCATATTAGCTATAATGGGAATCTGTATTATTGTCTAAATAGTCATAGCTATCCTCGTGTTTAGAGAAGGTAGCATATTGATCATTGGGATGTGCCCCATAAGGGAGAATTCCAATGCCAGTACCTTTCTATTTTAAAATGTGGGAGAGGCACTGGTTCTCACTATCCTTGTTCATTCCTTCCACATCCTAGACCCTTGTAGCCCATGGAGTACATCATTCGACTAGATTTCTCATACTCAGGTGTTTGGTAGCAAGTTGGTTGAGTATCTTCTGGGACCCAAGTCGTAGGTGGATCCAATAATTTCTCTTCAACCAGCAAGCCTCCAGGTAAAAATGACCCAATAGTTTGCTCATCTCTAGGTCATCTGAAATGATAGTTGGGTCGACCTCTAGTTTTAGGTGACAATGAGAGGTATGAAACTAAAAGGGCTTGTTGCACATTATATTCTCCATAATTGTATTCCAAAACCTTCATCTCCCATGAATCAAAAGGAGAATTTGATGTAGAGGAACCATGGGTGCAAGAACTAAGAGAATCTAAATCTACTTAGGATTCCATGGCTTCGATTGAAGAGGAAAACTATATCAACAGTAAGGACATGTAGAGGTACCCTTAGGTGTAAAACTATGAAGAGCTTTGCAGTGAGAGAAGGGATTTGAATCTCCTTGTATCATGAAAATGTGTCCCTCATGCTTCATTTTAATGCATTGATGGAACGTTGATGGAACAGACACATGGCATGAATCCACAACACTTAGAAGCATATTTTATGGGAGTTCTAAGTCCAAGACATGAAACTTTATGTGATGACAAGTGGGACCGACTTCCATGGGCAATGTGATTGTGCTAGCTGACTCTCTTTCCACATTGTCGTAAGCGGTTATGGTAATGATGTTTGACTCGAGGTCTTCTTCAGTATGTCCCAGTTCTTAACTAACTTCAACGTGCATATATTCAATCTTGATCCGTTGTCCACAAGCACCCATTTGATCTTTCGGCGGGTAAAAATACCTCAATATACAAGGAGATTGTGTGTTGGATTTTCAATAGCGATTTCCCTATGATTAAAGGAAATGTGCTTAGTTGGTACAATATTTGCTACCGCGGCTTGAAGATGTGTAGGATCTACTTCTAGTGGTACTGACTCCGAAGAGTTTGGTAAAAAAATTATTTGTGTACATTTGATATCTGAAGAAGATCCAAGATCGAAATCTTGATAGAAGTTTTCTCAAGTTGTTCTAAGAGGTTGTACCTACCATTTTACGGGGTTGATGGAGAGGGTTCAGGAATCATGAGGTAGGCACACCTTGTTACCGTAGTGCAATCCTTTCCCTTGATTCGAATGGTGTTCACATGGTCACTAGGAGAGAAAATACATCTAATGAGCGAATCATAATGATTATTATCTTTCTTGGTATATAGGTAATTTGTTACTTTATAACTCTGGGATGACTCTCCTCGATCCAACTTTGACTTACCATGTTTGGGAATGGTTCTTTGTATATCCCCATCTTTTCATTGGGCATCTGAGTTTTTCTAGGTTGTCCACTTCTATCTCCCCATTGTTGATGAGGTCTTGGATGTAGTGACAAAGTCGTAGACATTTGTCTGTTTTGTGTCCCTTGACATGATGTAATTCACAATAGTCATGCTCTTTGTACCATGATGGTTTTGGAGCATTGTCATCAAAGGGTTGTGTCATGGGATAAGTCACCATGTGAGTTGCATCCAATTGTTTCAATATAAATGACAAAGGCTCATTGAGAGGAGTGAACATTCTTTGTTTAGGTGGTGGTTGAATAGGTCCTTTGGTCAGTTTAAAAGGTTGACCAGTTTGAACCATTTGCACACATTTGGAATCATGATCCTGTCTCCCACCATGTTTTTGTTTTTGTTTTTGTTAAATATTTTTGGCTTCTCTGTAGGTTTAACACTTTGGTTATCCTTAGATTGTGACTTAAGAGTTCCTTTGGCAATAAGGGATTTCTCTATTTGAATGCCTTTTTCAATGACCTCCTCGAAAGTGTGAACATAATGCATTTGAAGGTGGAAAGCAATGTCTAGATTTAGGTTGGGCACAAAGATACTTACCAACTATTTTTTAGGGAATGCGCAAGGGAAGCTCTTTGGATATCCCTCTCCATCATTGTAGGAAGCTAGAAAATGTCTTGTTAGGATGTTGTTTGGTGCCACATAAGTTTTCCATGGTGATATCACTTTCTATATTGTATGAGAAGTGACGCACAAACCTCTCTGCCAATTTTGCTAGGTAAAAATAGACCCCGAGGTAAATGAGTAAACCACTCCAAGGCTTGACCTCCTAGACTCTTGAGAAAGAGTCATATGAGATAATTATTACTATAGGACACCTCTTGATATGCCATATAGAAATCCTTTACATGATCTTGTGGGTCTCTCTTCCCTTTATATTTTTTGAATTTTGGCATGTCGATTTTTTTAGGAAAAGGTTAAAGTGTCATAGCTTTGTCAAATGGATGGGGACATAGTTCTTCATATTGATATTTTATGATGCTCCCCACATTTCTCTCTTGAAGGATTGCGAGTGTTGCTTTCATATATTGTACTTCTTATGTGAGTAATTGTATTTTAGTGGGAGAAGCAGGGATATATACATGATGATGCCCCATATTGTCTTCTCCTTGATTTTCCCTATGAAGTTCACTGATTTTGACCTTAGGCCTTGTCTTTTGGACATTCTTGCTTGTTTCCTTTTGTACATGAGAGGTTAGCAAGGATAATTGTCGACTAAGGTTGCTAATTTGTTGTTGAATGGTGACTTCTTCTTCCAAAGGTTCCTCTTCTTCTTCATACTTTGTGGAGGTTCTTCAACATTCTCGTGTCCTAACCTGATTTTACGTGGCACTTTAATAAAGGGTATTCTATGTCCCACTACATTATCATTTCCCACATTAGAGGTAGAAGCATGTCCATGTGTTAAAATATCCTCCATGTTGATAAGAGGTCGCTCCTCGTCATTAGCATTATTTTTAGGTGGGATTGTTTCATGTTCAGTGGGCATTTTGGATCCCAATTCTACAACTCGTGCAACAACCCATCCTTATTTCTGAAAAGGAATTCATCTAATAAGGTGGGGTTGAAGTCAAACTACACGTGGGGATTTTAATTCATCACCACTATGATCTATCATGTCTTCTATCTCTTTTGTACGGAAAATAAAGGCCCTAGATCATGATTGATAAAAGAGTTTGACCCTTGTTTGTTTTAGGATTCCCAAGCTTACACTTGTTGTGCTTTGAAATGTTTGATTTTTAGCCCTAATCGTGTTTTAGGAGCCATGATGTGCAATAGTTTCACCAAGGTATGTTGCAAACATGTTCAAAAATTTATGATCACACCTAAGTGAAAATGCAAAAAGAATGTCAAGAATATGAATGAGTATAAATCTTAAAGTACCAATGTGATAGAGTGATAAGTCAACAATGACACAATGTTTGGTACCTAAGCCTATCAATCGAATGAAGTACTTCCTAGGTTTATTTCAAAAATTTAGTTGGTGTCGCAAGATAATTAACAAGATGCCCTTACTTATGTCAAGTTAAAGTGAATGAACAAGACATAAGTAAATACAATAAGTTAATGGGACCTCCAAAAGGTATATTAGAAGCAAGCTCAAAGTTAATGGGACCTCCAAAAGGTATACTAGAAGCAAGCTCAAATTAAATTAATACCTATATCCCAAAAAGTGCCATTCTGATTTGTGAGTGACACAATAATGTCACCAAGATATTTTAACTAAACTTTACCGAAATTAAGGTATTGATATCAAGATGATATTGATATAACATGCACAAGTGGTAACACGTAGCAGCAATTTTCAAAATTGAGGTAGTAATGGAATCAAAATAAAAGATTATAATATAACTAAGAATTTTTAAATGTGTATAACGTAACCTTACAATGTAGATATTTAGGTCAAGTTTATAAGAAACAAGATGTAAATACCAAAATTGTAGTGATACGATATAAACAAGGTAACCTTTCCAAGGAAGTTCAAGATGATGAACCACGCCTAACTATGATGACGATCCTGATGTGGGTATCAAGATCACCAAGACCACCAATGATATGAATACATCTCCACACACTTTAGACATTTAACTTACCTAGCCACAAACATGGATGGGCATAAATGGACAAAAAAGTGGTAGAAACAATCAATTGATAACGCAAAGGTAGTCACTCTTCTTTTGATCAACAAAGTGTCAAAATAACGTGAAGGAAGTAGATCAAAATGGTGATGAAAAATGTTGGATTTACTTTGACAGAGTTTCACCTCACCTTAAGGCTAGTGAAAAACTAAACAAAAGTAATGCTTCCCATGTTTCATGATGAAGGATGGGTCACAACTCAACACTGTTTTGAAATGGTCATAGTGGGCTCCTGGCCAAAGAAAATCTTCGTAGGTGGTTCTCTCTTCTTAGGTGTTACAAAGTTGTCTTAAGTGAGCTTGATTTACCCAAAAAGTCGTAATGACTAATTTGGGAGTATCTCGGCTTTACTTTACCCCCTTCAAGCACAATAGGCAACTAGTGTGTCTATGTGTACCATCACTGGGGTCACCATATAGACAACCAATAACACTAACTCATAAGGAACAACTAGTCAAGTAGGTTATGCAGAGCACTTCCCATTTCGTCCACAAGGTTCCATCTTGCGTGGACTACTTTGGGGTTCCTGGTACCACCCCCATTGTTGTAGCTTAAGGAATTATGCCAAAGGGGTTATGTTCTAGTTGAGCGGATAGGGACGTACCCTTTTCTCGAAACTTGCAATACAGTGTTTTGAATATGGTGTTCTTTTTATCTTGTTTAATTTTGATGTGGTTTGCTTGAACACCTTTTGGAAACCTCGTATGTAAAATTGTATTAGTAGTTTGATTTTTTTCGATTCCACCTTTCTTTGACAAGCGTGTGTTTTGGTCCTGCACAACGAGTTCATAATTTTCCATAAAAAGAATAAACATCATTTTTGATTCTCAAGATTGTCCAAGGATGCAAGAGAAGAGCATACGTGACATTTCTAAAATCCAAGAAGATGCTAAATGGAAAAACACTTAATTAAAACACACCAAGTTAACTCATTCCAATTAAGATATTCTTAACAATTTCAAAGCATCAAAAAGACTAAGAATTGTTTATGATTCCCAAGATCACCCCAAAGGATGCGAGGGAAGAGCATACATGACCTTACTCTTATAAGCAAGCATGAAAAGTCTATCTAGTCTAGAAAAAACATGTAAACATACCTTGCAAAAATAGGCATTAATTAGATAAAACCCGTAAATAAGTTAGCACTTTAACACTTTAATTTGAGAAAACTGAAAGACACATGCGGCCCATTTTAAGCATGTTTGCGTGGGTTAGGGTGGATATGCTCCTCTGTGTTTTTCAGACTCACAGTGCACCTACACCACCCGAGAGGTGTCTGCGCCAGGGTTAGGGCGTGTGCGCCAAGGTAGATAAAAAGTAATACCAAATTCCAACAGAGTGCCTGCGCCACCTGAGAGGTACCTGCGCCACCTAGAGGTACCTGTACAGCAGGGTAGATAAAAAGAAATACCAAATTCCAACAGAGTGCCTGCACCACCTGAGAGGTACCAAGACTGTGGTTAGGACTTGTGCACCATCATGGAAAGTTTTTCCGCTACAGTGAAGGTACAGTAAGATTTAATAGAGTGTCTGCGTCTGGTTTAGTGTGCCTATGCCATGGTTAGGGTATGTTCACCGAGGTTAGTGTATGTTTTCCATGGTTGGAAAATAGAGATACAAAATCGGCGATAAAGGTGTCTGTGCCACCCGAGAGGTGCCTACGCCAGGGTTAGTGTGCTTGCATTAGGGTTAGTGCGCTTGCACCCCTCCTGCAATCAAAGTATGGCAAAAGACACAAAAATCTCACAACACTTCAAATTTTAGTAAGTTAGCTTGAAATTGACAACAACCCATTAAAATGATAGCTCTAAATGAGAACCTACACATATAATACTAGCAAAAATCCTAAGAAATTGAACATTATTTACTATATGTGTATATCAAAGGTTAGCCAAAAACAATAGAATTCAAGCTAGAATGCTAAGGGACTAAGGATCCATCCCACCGGGCATGCCAAATGTGTGCATGGTTTTGCTTAACTAAGTTAAGGAAATTAAAACTAACACCTAGTAGTCTTAATTAACAAAGTTAAATCAAAATCTAAACACCATCAAGTTAAGAGCTAAGCAAATTTAAATAACAACATTATCATAAACTTTGAAATGAAATCAAACTAACATGTTAATTATCAAAACTTCTACTCTTTAGACTACCAAAACAACTAAATTGAACCTAGGTAGATTCATGGCAATCAAAGTTGATTGTTTGATTTCAAGGGATTAGGAATGGAAGCTCATCAAAGCATGGCTACAAGACCACTTTGATTATTTCCATATGACCCAAAGACTTAAGTGGATGAAATGCAAGAATGAGGCTTAGCTCTTCTAATGGTGAAATGCTTAAGGATGACAAAAGGCTTATAGTGTATGTACTATATGCTTTCTTTTGTTTCTCAAGAATTAGGTGTAAGTGTAAAGGTAGGAGGAGGGCTCTTTATATAGCCCAATGGATAAAGGGATCTCTACATCCCTTTGCATGTGGGATAATAGAGATGTTGAGTTAGTTGTGGATAAGGGGGTTTAGAAAGGGTTGAGTTAACTTTAGGAGAGTTTAGCTTGTCCTTTAGTGACTCATGTGGATAAAGGGGGTTTATTAATTGATCAAGATGATTAATTAATAGATGTGCAAGCTTATAAAAGATTTTTAGAGGAATATTAGCATGATTTAGACTATAGAAGGGGATTAAATCAACTAAATAATGATTTATTGGTTTAATGAAAGGGGAAGCTAATTAATTAATAATAATTAATTAGTTTAGATAGAAGGAAGGATTAATTAACAAAAGGTCATTAATTAGGGTATTTGTTGAATAGAAGACTTAATTAATTACTTATTGTAATTAATTAACGATGATAGAAGAGAAGATGAGCATTATTGACGATATGTCACCAATTTGCGGGAAAGGGGATAATTAGCACAATTTAAGTATTTAAATTGTTCAAGCTAAATTATAGGTGTCTACAATAGGGAAGCTACCATTATTAAATCTAAACTAACTAAAGTTATGGGGTCTTTGTTAGGTCGGGATCACACAGAGTAATCCATTTAACATTTGTAAAAGTGATTTCACAATGTACAAGGGAGGAGTTTACGGTGAATAGAGGTAAAGGGGAGTTGGAGAAATCAAGAGAGGGAGGGTTAATGTTGTGAGTAGGCTTATAAAATTTACTTACATTAATCATAGTATGACCACATTCAATTAGAAGAATGAAACAATATAAGCAATCAATTTTAACTTCACTCTTCCTCTTCTCACAATCCTTAGGTTGAGTTTTCCCCCAAGAACACTTCGACACCATCATGAGTTTCATATTCACTTAGCCATTCCCTGTGAGAATTCGTATGAAAAAATGCTCATAAAATCAACTATGCATGCATCATTGCATGCATGCACAATTAGAGCTACAAGATATGCATCTCCTCCATCTATTCACGCTCGTCCATCCCCATAATGTGCATCATCAAAGGGCTTCTTGTCTTCTTTCATCTTACACTCCTTAAGATGCCTTGTAGTCTTAGATCTATTTTTAGACTTTGAGTGATTCTCCCCTAACTTCCTCTTGCCTCTCTTTTTCACGCCCATGAAAAGACAAAGTTTCCTTTGAATGATACAAAACCAATGACTTCCTCTTCATCTCTTTAGACAATAAAGTCCAACTATATCCTCCAATTTCAAAGTGAACATAATGCTAGTGATAGACATCACCAAGTTATCCCAATTATCTTGAAAACAAAAGAAAAAGTGTAATACTCCACTCTTCATCATTCATCTTCACATCTATGGACAATAATTGACCTACTTCCTTTCTAGAATCTATAAATAGAGAGAGAATCCTATGGGATACAACATCAAAAATATTTTGGCAATCAACTATTTTAATTTTTACATTAGAAGTTTCAAAATTTGCGTTGAGATTCTCATATGTCCATTTTGTAAATTGGATGGACTTGAATAAGAAGAAGGTGGATTTCTGTGGAACTTTTTTTCTAAGAAGTCTTGTTGTGCATCTTGTGAAAATTTATGGTAAACTCTGTGTTATCTTGAATTTGAATCTAAATGCATTTCTTTTCATTTGTTGAAAATTATGGATCTCATCAAGTGTTTATCTATTATGTACGGCTGCAATAAGCTTTTCAATCTAGTTATTGTGAAGTAATTTTAAAATGATGGGGAAGAAGAGATGACAGAGTGGATACGGGGGAGAAATTTGGGGGAACCTAGTCCTCAAGAGGAAGACCAAGGTAAATAATATGGCACAAACCGCATGGAGATACATGTGGAGGGTGGGATGATAAAAAATATGGGATAACACCGAAAAGCCATATATCAATAGGGAAGTAATACGGAAGCGCGAGGGAAAAACAAGAAGAAGATGATACATAGGAAGTGAAATAAGACGAGGACTGGGAAGAAGGGGAGGAAAAAAATAAAATGATGCAGAAGGAAGGAAACCAAGAACAAAGATATTCGGTGAAGAGTGGGTAGCATAAGGAATGTAAAGAGAAGAAATAAGGGAGGAATGACATGGATTGGGAAAGACATGGAGATAGGTGAGATGAGGATAAAAGGATGACAAGAAAATAGACACGGGGTGTATGATGAAGACAATACATATATTAAAGAGGGCAAAGGGAGGATGGAGAGGTGGGGAAAAAGTGACAAGAAATGGTGGGAGTGGAGAAAAGGGAGGGGAGGGAAGAGAGAATGGGGGATAGAAGAGGAAATTCCAAAGTGAAGGGATGTTAGGGGAATTCCACCAATAATTATCAACGTGGACAAGGGTGATGGAGAGATGGTGAGGAAAAAAGAGAATGGAAGGAGAGAAGAGGGAATGCCAGTGAAGGGACGTTAGGGAAGTCCACTAATAATGATTAGTGGGGAAGGATGAGAGGAAAAGTGAAGAAAGGGAAAAGTAAATGAGGAATGGAAAAGGCAACGCCAATGAAGGGATGTTAGGGGAATTCCACTGATAATGATTGGTGGGCACAAAGGAAGGAAGGAATGAAGAAAAAATGGAGAAGGTAAAAGAGAGTGAACAAGGCCATGCAGCTCTTTTCTATGATCTTCTCCACATCTTCCTGGTCCCTCATGGTTTCTTCCTTTTCTCCATTATACCCTCTCTTTCGTCTTCTTTAAATTCTTCATTGTCCTCATCCCCTTCATTTTTCCATCCTTCTCTATTATTCTCTTCCACCTATTTTTGTCTTCTTCACCTCCTACTTCTATAGTTTATTTATTTTCTCACTCTATCATCTCTTTCATTTTCCATCATTTCTCTCCCTTCATCTCCTTCACCCTTCTTCACTCCCTTCATTTTGAATATCTCTCTCCCTTTTTCATAATTTCACCCTCTTCTCTGTCATTTTCTTTTCTTCTTCTTATTTGTCCTTCATCATTCCCTTCTTCCCCTATCATCCTTCTCTCTTATTCTCTTCTACCTATTTCATTTTTTTCTCCTCCTCTGTCTCCGTCCACTCTATTCCATACCCTTGTCTCCTTCACCTTTGACTTTTTTTCTCTTCTCATAATCAACCACTACTCATGTCCATTCCTTTTTCTCTTTCCACTCTTACTCATTATGTCCTTCAACACATCCTCACACCTAGCATTCAAGGCCAATTGAATCCTTTCCCCATTTGTGCAATGCAGTGCAGTCATTCCATTCTCTTACACCCCATTCTCATCCTCCTCTCTGCAGAATTGACCTCTCCTCTTTTTGAGAGCTTTGTTGTATCTTCCATCCCCATCAGCCCTCTCGAGGGGGCATCATCACATCTATCCATAATCACATCTTCTCATGACATTTTTGTCTTCAAGGATACCATGACATTCATCACCTACCACCTTCTACTCTCCCTAACAAACATCTTCTCTACTTTTTCTTAACAAAAGTAGATTGAATTCTTCCCCCATTCTTACAAGTGAAATTTTGTTCTACTTCTTTCTTAGAGAATGATTTATCTTTTCTTCCTCTAATAACTTCTTATCGAAGGAATACCTTCCTTAAGAAGAATCTCTTTAAAATATTCAATCCTTTTTCCTGGGGGAATATTCATCCATCTCATCTACTTTCTTTGAAAGGACACTACTTTCATAGTACCCTTCCAAAGAGGGGAAAATGTAGACACCCCAATTTCACACATATCCTAAATCAATTAATTTCACCATTCCATTTCCCACAAAAATACACATTGAATTAATCGATGATTATTGTTTAATTAATCCATTTCAACCCCTACATCAAACCCAATCTTCCTCACATGCCAAATATTCCGCATGTCCCCTACTTGTGAATTAAATATTCAACTTTAATTCTGGACCATTCCTCATGTCTCCCATCCACCTAATCATGTTTACTTTCCATAATCATGATTACTCTAAACCCCCGAATTAATCCTACTTCTAGGCTATAAATAGAGCCTCACCCCCTCTTTCAGAATAAGCTTGAATATCCTATCAAATTTCTTGCATCCTTTGAGCATAGAGCATCCTTTCCACCTCATCCTAATGCCCAAATAGCCCCATCTTGAAGCATCCCAAATCCATAATCCCTTTATACATTGATGTAAATTAAGTTGATCTTGTTAAGAAGAAGGCCTATCTCTGATTTAAGGAAGCACCTACATTTCACACAATCATGGCTCATCCAAACTTCATTGCCCATTCCAAGGTTTATGATAGAATCATGAAGGATAAGGTATTTGGCTAGTTCCTTTGCTTTCTTGTTATTAGTGTATTTTTCTAGATCACACATTTCATTACTACATCTTACATTACTAGTATATATTCACCTATTACATCACATTTTATGCATTACATATTACACATCCTACACTTTTAGTATCACCTTTTACATACCACACATTTACAATCCCTACTCACCACATGGTTGTTTCATCATTACACCTGCTACATTATTTTCTACACATTGCACTAACCACCCCTATGATGCACTTTAGTTCTTCGGTCCATACTTGACTGCCGAGGGTTTAAAAATCAAATGGACGTAACACTCACCATGTGACATTTCATTATGCAACATTCCTAGGCTAGTGACATATGCTTTAGGCTAAATCATCACTCACTTTTTATATCTAGTAGTGGTATACACTTTAGGCTAGATCACCACCTCCATTATATCATCTTGTAGTGGTATACACCTTAGATTACATCACTACTCCCTCCTTTCATCTTGTAGTGACATATGCTTTAGGATAAATCATCACCTATTTCTATCATCTTATAGTGATATACGCTTAGGGATACATCATCACCCCTCCATTCATCATGTAGCGATATATGCTTACAGGCTAAATCATCACTCATCCATTCATCCTATAGTGGTATACGCTTAGGATAAATCATCACTCACCTATTCATCAAGTCGTGATATACGCTTCGGCTATAGGGTTCACACACACTTTTTTGTATATTTCACATCTCATCACCACTACACATACACATTCATCACAGTGCTAGACATAACCTACAATACTTGACCATTTCCCGATGACACACTCTCATTTACGATTCATTATTGAATTCTAAGGGGTAAATAAAAATGAACCTCATTACATACACTTCTATTCACTTGGGGGGAACATGACTCCTATCATTCCACTTTGCATTCCATTCCATCCATCCATAGCATACTGCATTGTCTTGGGGGAATTTACTCTTGTTTACTAGTGTTTTACATGATCACTTTACTAACATGTTAGACTTATTTCTTATATTTCATTATCTGTACCATCCACACATGTGCTTTCATGCCTTTATTTAGTGTGATCACCGATACATGACTCCTACATGCGCCTTGGATAGTCACCTCCTACCCTTCCTAAACTGGTCGATGGGGGCATCCACATTCGTCTCTTCTAGGTGCTATCGTTTCATTTTGTACTTAGCATCTTATGTTACTTGATCATACATGCTTTGACATATGGGTTATTTTCATAACATGCTAACGGGTGTTCCATTGGCAACACTTGTTTTGCAAGATTACATGTTTCCATGACTACTTATTTTCTTGTTTGTAGTTTTCTGCCATTGTTTGCTTCTTGTATGCGGGCTTTGCCCTATGTATGTGTACATAATTGCTTGTTGTTTTCAGACATCATGACCTTGCATGTATTACGACATCATGAGTGATGTCCCATGATTGTATCCCACATTATGTGGCTTATTTTCTTTCATGTGTGTTTACATTATCTACATAGCTTACACATGTTTTCTATATGCATGCGGTATTTGCTTTACACTTGTCTTTTCCTAGCCATCCTTTTTTGTATGCACCTTGGTTTCTACCAAGCGCATCCCCTTTTCCCATTGCAGGGAAGAGTTATAGAGTACATGTGGTTGGTCCACTTTTGGGGCCACATTTTCCTATCAGTGACATCACATGCACCCCCAAAGAGGGAGGGCATCATTTGGGGTTTACATAATAACACAAAGCGATTACATCGGTTCAAAGTAGAATGTACTTTCTCGCCCTTAACATTGTGGGTTTATATACATTGAGTGAGTTTAGACAAGTCTACAAACCCCATACACAATGGATTTTATAGGACATGGCGTTGTTAAAATTTATGGGAAGTAGTTGTCGAGATCACAAGCACTTGAGAGGGGGTGAATCGGTGTAATTTTTTTTTACTTCAACAATAATTTAGAGTCCTTTAATGAAGTGAAACTCTAAACCATGAGCATTTAAACAAACATATGCCAAGAAATATAACACATAACACATAATTTATAGTGGGAAATCCTTTCAGGAGAAAAACCACTTTGAAATGAAGGATTTATTAGGAACACAAATTCCAAAGCTTACAATGGTTTCAGTTGAGCACCCACTCAACTCCTGAAACACCCACTCTAGATTCTTCAAGCACCCACTCGAAGACAAACTGAGCACCTACTTAGCAATTTTAACAAACACCCACTTGCAAAGAGCACTAACCCCTAATTTAATCAACTACAACTAATATTTTGCAGGAACCTACCCACAAGGAGGTTACAACCCCTAAAAATGATAAGCTACAACTTAGACTTGATTTGCATACAAATTTTGATCATCTAGTTACAAAATTTCTTACACAATGGATTATGATCAATTTTTTTGTATTTGTCTGTGCTCTTTCTATCACTCTCTTCTTCTCATCTGATTCGTACTCTCTTGCTCAATCAATTTTGTGTACTAATGCTCTTCTTATCTCGATTCTTTAATGCTTCGTCTGCATCTTTGTTCTCTTTCCTCTCTCTTTTCTCTCGGTCGCTCTCGCTTAGCTCGATTACATCGTCTTCTTACTTGAGAAACCCTTTCTTCTCGTCTCTCCTTCACTCAAGTGCATTATTTTATTTATGAGAAACAACTATATTGGCATTGAATTTCCTCTTTATAAACAATTGACCCATTCCAATACTTCCTTTGGAGTGTCGTGTAATCTTTAATGCTTTTTTGCCTAAAAATATGGTCCATTAAATACATGAAACAAATCCATATTTGTTTTCCCTATATTCACTTGATTTCACCATTTTATATGAAATTTGCAGAAATAATTTATGAGCCGATACCTAAAATAGATTTCTCATATTTTTAGGATTTATAACATAATTAAGATGAGTAAGCCACTTTCTTTTCGATATTTTATTTCACCTTGAAATCAAGAGTTACATAGAGAATGTAACTACATTTCCTTAAATTCAAAGAGCATTAAATATTGACAGAAATTTCATAGTAGATTTATTAGTTTAACATGAAACTCAAGTTGTGTACATAGCTGCAATTACAAGAAAATTGAATCACCATAGATTTTGGAGAACTAAGTCTCACTAGTCCATGCTCAAATCAATTTGATTGTCTTCAAGTCCTATTCAATCTATCTGTTCAATCCACAACTTCTCTTAGCTTATTTGAATATTTCCTTTATGTCATGACTCTATCCTTGTTTTGCGACATTTATCCTTTCTTGGTTGATTTTTAGTCATCTGTGGATTTTCTTTGCTTCTCACAGATTTTACAATGTTACGCAGATTTCCTCTTTGTCCACTACCTTCCCACGGATTTGTTGCATGTCTGTGGCTATTTTATTCTATGTGCGGCTTCTGTAGTTCTCCATGATTTTTCTCTTACTCACGGATTCCTCTAAATTTCCCTTACTTCCTGTAATTTTTCCTTCATCCATCCTTTCTTACGCGCTCTTCCTTCACATTCGTAGCTTCAATTTTCTCACACATGGCTCATCCTTTAGCTCCTTTTACTTTGGCGACTTTATCCCTTTACTGCGGCCTTCACTAAGATTCTGTGGCTCCTTTTAGAGTTCCACAGCTTTCTTTAAGTCTTTAGTAGTTATCTCCTCATCTTTGTGGCATGCCCAAAAACTAATTAAGTGCCTTAGAACTTATCCTTGACCATCCTGAAGCCTTTGTGAGTTGACACTACCAATCAACCTTCATCTTTCACGGACTAGCTCACTTTACAAACTAATCCTTGCCATCAATGAAACTTGATATCAAATAATTTTTACAACAATATATCTTGAAATCAATGAAAACACATATGATAATGAAAAGGGTCTAACAATCTCCCCCTTTTTCATTGATGGAAACACTTCAACACTTCAATCTTCAGAAACCTACAAAATTTTTGATGGAAAAATACTTGCATACCTGGTTTCTATTTTTAGCTTCACTCCTATGTGGATATTTCTTGGCTGGTTTCGTGTCTCTCCCCTTTCCTATATCACTTCATCTCTCCCCCTTTTAATGTGACCGATTAGTTTCTGATTTCAGCATCTCTCCCCCTTTAACAATAATGAAAAAGAGCTAAATATGCTTTGCATAAAGATGAAAATATTGGTAAGCTAGATACTTCTTAGTCTTACCTCAAGAATATCTCCCTAGACACATGCTTATGATACATATGACTTGATATACTTGTGGAAATTATCCCCCGAATCGATGATATACTTTGATAAAATTGAGCTAGTAGACTAGCTCCTCCTCCCATAAATACTATTTGCACCGATTAGGAGCTAATATTACCTAAGAATTTTCCCTCACCTTGTCTCGAACACCTTCTAGTTGTTTTTGGGATCAATAATGACCCCTAATTCATTCCTCAAGTGCTCAAAAGTAGCTTTTAACAATGGTTTGGTCATAATATCGACAATTTCTTCTTTTTTGCTCACATATTCTAGAATGATTTTCTTGTCATTTAATTGTTCCCTTAAGAAATGATATCTAATTGGAATATTCTTGGTATTTGAGTGGAACATGGGGTTATTCAAGACACTTATTGCACTTGTGCTATCACAAAACAAGGGAATTGGACTATTAGATTTTACCTTGTAATCTTCCAATGTCTGCTTCATCCATAAAACCTGAGTGCAACACATTGCGGTAGCTATATATTCTACTTCACATGTTGAGAGTTCCAATGATGATTTATTCTTTCTCAACCAAGAGACTAGACAGTTTTCAACAAAGAATGCTTCACCACTTGTACTCTTCCTATCATCAACACTTCCTACCCAATCTGCATCTATGTATGCTTTTATGTTGAATTCATTACTTTTGGGGTACTACAATCCATATTCAATTGTTCCCATGAGGTATCTCAAAATTCTCTTGACCGCATTGAAGTGTGTTTCCCTTGGATATTTTTGAAATATTCCAACAAGGCCCACCACCTACATAATATCTAGTCTTGATGCAGTGGAATAAAGTAGACTTCCTATCATGGATGTATACAATGTTTTTTCTACTTTTGTGTGTCATCATTTATGCTTAGCTTGCATCCAACTTCCATTGGTGTCCCTATAGGTTTGAAATCTTCCATCCTAAACCTTTTCAACATTTATTTGATATATTTGGTTTGGGATATGAAGATACCTTGGTTTGATTGACTAATTTGCAATCCCAAGAAGAATGAGAGATCTCCAAGCATAGAAATTTCAAATTCTTCTCTCATCATATCAGCAAAATCATGAGTCATTTTGTCATGATCTCCTCCAAATATGATGTCATCCATATAGACTATGAAAATGAGCATATGATCACCTTCTTCTTTGATGTAGACATTACTGCGCCAAAGAACACCTATATCAAACCTTGATTAATGAGGTATTTTTCCACCCTATTTACCAAACTCTAGGAGCTTGCTTTAACCAATATAAATCCTTTTTCAACTTGAACACATAATCTTTATCTTCAGTTAGTGAGAATCCATCAAGTTGTTCAATATATACCTCTTCATTTAGGAAACCATTTAGGAAGGATGATTTCACATCCATTTGGAACACTCGAACTTCTTATAAGCCGTATATGAAGAAACAGTCTTATTGCTTCCATTATTACCACTGGTGCAAATATTTCATCAAAGTCAATTCATTCCATTTACGCATGTAGCCTTTGCACACTTGTCTAGCTTTGTTTCTTGTTACTTATCCTTTTTCATTCAACTTATTTATGAAAACTCATTTTGTTATAATTACATTTTTATCTTTCGGTCTTGGCATGAGCTCCCATGTTTCATTCTTTTATATCTGATCCAGTTCTTCATTCATTGCATCTTCCCAATGTTGATCCTTACTTGCTTCTGCAACTTTCTTTGGTTCTATCATTGACAGAGTGCTATATCTTCATGGTTTTGTTACTCTCTTAGTCTTCTTCTTGGGAGAATGTTGCCTTCTCTGTTTCCAATGATCTGATTTGAAGGATGATCCCTATTTACTTGTCTCAAGGGTGTCTTAGTGTCTGGTATTTCTTCTACCACCTCTACTTCTTCTCATGGATTTTTAATTTCTTCATTATCTTCTTATTCTTCATTATTGTCTTTGTCTTTAGTGCTTTGAATTGGGAGACTCATCTATCTTAACATTTTTTCTTTCAAAATCTTCTGCAACCTCTTATTGTAGCACCTGTAAGCCATGCTGACCGTTGAGTATCCAAGGAATATGCCTTCATCACACCTAGAGTCGAATTTTCCCAAGTTATCTTCATCTCTTTTGATGTAACATTTACTTCCAAAACTCTTATGTGTTTCACATTCGTAGTCCACAATTCATACAATGTTAAATAATTGTTTACTCTCAATTGAGCTCTGTTTAAAATGTACACCATTGTATATACCACTTCACTCCAATATCTATCAAGTAATTTGGATTCATTCAGCATTGTTCTTTCCATTTATTGCACAGTCCTATTCTTTCTCTCAACAACTCCATTCTGCTGAGGTGTTTTGGCAGTTGAGAATTGTCTTCTAATTCCATGTTCTTCACAAAATTCATCGAAATCATTTAACCAAAATTATTCACCTTTATTTGATCTTAGGCATTTGATTTTTTTTTTTCTCATTCTCCACTAGTGCCTTGAATTTATTGAATCTGTCCAAGGCTTCTGATTTTTTCTTTAAACAAGCCACCCATGTCATTCTCGTGTAATAATATATTAGCAACATGAAATATACCTCACCTTGTATACTTTCAGTTCTTGTAGTACCATAGATATCTGTATGAATCAACTCCATAGGTCTAGTTGTAGAGTATTCTTTTGACTTGAATGATCTTCTTGTTTTTTTACCATGCATGCATGCTTTGCAAAGTGTATCCATAGGTTTTAAAATTTTTGGCATATGTTTCACACATCTTTTAGTACTTAGTTTCACAAGATTTTCAAATCTCATGTGTCCTAACCTTCTGTGCCACAACCAACTATAATCAACCTTACTTATGAAGCATTTTTCATTGTTTATCTCATTTAGAACATACATGTTGTTCTTTGTCCTTTTAGCTTTTGTAACTTTCTTTCTTGTTTTTCCATTGATAATATCACAACCTTTGTCATGGAATATTACATTATATCCTTTCTTACACATTTGACTCACACTCAATAGATTGTGTTTGAGACCTTCAACATATAATACATTCTTTGTGATGGTTTTTCCATTATCTAGACTCAGAGTTCCCTTTCCAACTATGTTTTTTGAGTTGTTATCACCAACTCTAACAACTCCTGATGCATTGTTTGACAAATAAATGCATTTAATTTTTCACTTGTCATATGGTTGGAGCATCCACTATCTAGATACCATATTTTATCTTCATTTTGCACATGAAATGCGATCTGTACTATTGAGAAAGACTCTTTTCTCTTGTTGGCATCTTCCTTTACAACATACACCCATTTATTTTGTTTGGGAGATTCTTGTCTACTTGTTTTTACTTCATCTCTTTTCTTATAATAATTATGGTGATTGTAGTGAGCAACATTATAGTTTGGTCTGGTGTAAGATGGGCCAAAGTTTCTTCTATAACCTCTAGAGAATTTTCTACACTTAGTAGCCTTATGTCCAAACTAATTACATGAATAAAAATAACCATAGAAACAATATGTGTACCTCATAACATCGATGATTATGGGAGCAGTAGTTCTTCTCTTGGTGGATTTGCTGAATTTTTTATTTATAACGAAAGAGTGCTTGGAATTGATGTAGTCTTGTTTCCTACATTCATTGTAGAATCCTTTTCCTTACTTTATTCCTTGAAACCAATCCCAAACTTATCATTTGTATCACGTTGGCCACTTAGTATACCAGTTAAAACATTTGAACTCTTCTCTAGATTTTCATACATTATCATCTTGCTTCTCATTTGTTCCATCTCAACTTTTAGTTGTTCCATTCCGAGTTTATTTTTGCACTCATCCTCCTTTGATTTGTAAGAGTTTGAGATATTTTCCAACTAAGTTTCAAGCTCTTTGAGCTCATTAGCCTCTTTTTCTTCTTCTTCTCTTAGAGTCTGTCTTTTCTCAAAGATGCAGATTTTCTCTTCATAATATTTTAAGGTGCTTCTCAGTTTTGATTCTTTTTCCTGCATAGTCTCAATTCTTCAAGAGCACATACTAATTCAGCTTCAAGATTTACTTCAGCTTCTTCTTCATCAAAGTCTTCATAGTTGACTGCGTTCTTCCCTCTTGAAATACATTCTCCAGTCTTGAACTACATTCTTCAGATGCATCCATGGCCATAAATAGACATTCACATTGAGCTTCATCATTTTCATTTTCAGAGCTGCTAGAGTTGCTTGAATCATATTCACTTCACTCTTCTTTGGAATAAAATTTCCTTTTGGTCTTGAAGAACTTATTGTTATTTTTATTTTTTATATATCAAGTTTCTCTTTTGCTATGTTTAGACTGAGCTTATTTATTTTTGTTTGGACATTTAACAACAAAGTGACCTAATTTTCCACATTCAAAGCATTTGAAAGGGAGTTTTCCTTTATACTTACCTAAACCTCTTTTCAGTCTTCTTACAAACATTGCTTCAATATTTTCATCATCCAATTCATCCTCTAACTCTAATTCTTCTTCTTCTTCTTGCTTGGATTGGGTTTCTTTCTTCACTTTAAATGCTACTTCTATCTTGGTCATTTTGGTTCCAATTGTCCTCATTTTGTAAGCTAAAAGAATGATTTATAATTCATCCATTGTGAGAGTCTTCATGTCTTTTGCTTCTTCCACTACTAAAAAATTTGCATCATATTTGACAATGAGATATCTCAAAATCTTTTGGACTATGACTGATTCTTCTAGTTTTTCACCTTGGCCTCTGATCATGTTAATAACTTCATCTATTCTTTGCACATAGGTTTCTATGCTCTCATCATCTTTCATCTTATGATTTTCAAATTGAGCTCAGTATGTACTCAGAACTTTACTAACTTAACTTTTTCATCTCCTTCATAAATGCTATAAAGTTTGGTCCGTATCTCCTTCACGGTTGTACATTGCATTACCTTTACAAAATCTTTTCAATTAGGCCACATAGAATGACATTCATGGATCTTGAGTTACATTCATATTCTTCCTTGTCTATTGAAGAAGTGATTGGTGTGGCTAGAGGATTGTATCCTTTCTCAACGCATTCCTAGATATCAAAACCAAGTGACATCAAATATGTTTTCATCCTTATTCTCCAGAATGCATAATTTGTTCCAGTGAAGAGAGGTGATCTTGACAGTGATAAATTGCCTTATGCTTGATTTGCTGTCATTCTTGTGAAAAGAGGATCTCCTTGAAGATGTTAAGCTTCTATCAGAAGGACTCGCTCTAATACCAATTGTTAGAGATCACAAGCACTGAGAGGGGGTGAATCAGTGTAGATTAATTTTTTTACTTCAATAATAATTTAGAATCCTTTAATGAAGTGCATCTATAAACCATGCACATTTAAAAAAACATATGCCAAACAATATAACACAAAACAAAAAATTTATAGTGGGAAACCCTTTCAGAGAAAAAACCACTTTGAAACCAAGGATTTATTAGGAACACCAATTCCAAAGCTTACAAGGGTTTTGGTTGAGCACCCGATAACCCTAAAGCACCAACTCTAGATTCTTCAAGCACCCACTCAAGACAAAATGAGCACCCAATCAACAATTTTAGCAAGCACCCACTTACAAAGAGTACCAACCCCTAATTTAATCAGCTAAAATTGATATTTTGTAGGAACCTACCCACAAGGAGGCTCCTACCCCTAAAATTGCTAAGCTACAACTTAGAATTGATTTGCATATAAATTTTGATCATCTAGAAAAATATATTATGATCACTTTGTTGTATCTCGCTTTGTGCTCTTCTGTCACTCTCTTCTTCTCATCTGATTTGAACTCTATTGCTCAATCAGCCTTACCACACTAATGATCTTCTTATCCAATTATGTAATGCTTCATATGTTTACTCTTCTCTTTCCTCTCCTTTTTCACTCAGTCATTCTCTATTAGCTCGATTGCATCATCTTCTTACTTGAGAAACCATTTCTTTTGTCTCTCCTTCACTCAAGTGCATTATTTTATTTATGAGAAAAACCGTATTGGCATCAAATTTGCTCTTTATAGACAATCAACCCATTCCAACACTTCCTTTGGCGTGCCATGCAATCTTTCCTACTCTATCACCTAAAAATATGGTCCATTAAATACATGCAACAAACTCTAGATTTTTTTGCCTATATTCGGCTTGATTTCACCATTTTCTATGCAATTTGCAGAAATTATTTATGAGCCAATACCTAAAATAGATTTCTCATCTTTTTAGGATTTCTAATGTAATCAAGATGAGTGAGCCACTTTCTTTTCTGATATTTTATTTTGCCTTGAAATTAGGAGTTACATAGAGAATGTAATTGCATCTCCTTAAAGTCAAAGATCATTAACTATTGATAGCTGACATAGTAGATTTCTTAGTTTAACATGAATCTTAAGTTGTGTACATAGCTGCAATTACTAGAAAATCAAATCATCATATATTTTGGAGAACTAAGTCTCATTAGTCCATGTTTAAATCAATTTGATTGTCCTCGAGCCTTGTCTAGTCCATCTGTTCAATCCACTTCTCTTCGTTTCTCGACTATTTCCTTTGTATCATAGATCTATCCTTTTTTGCGACATTTATCCTTTCTTGGAGGATTTTTAGTCATTTGTGACTTTTCTTTTCTTCTCGTGGATTTTACAATGTTACGCAGATTTCTTCCTTATCCGCTACCTTCCCGTAGCTTTATTGCATGTCTGTGGCTATTTTCTTCTATGTGCCATTTCTGTAGTTCTTTGCAACTTTTTCTCTTTACTCGTGGCTTCCTTCAAACTTCCCTTACTTCTGAGGATTTTCCTTCAGTCCTTCCTTTCGTGTGCGAATCTTCCTTCACATTCACGGCTTCACTTTTCTCACCATGGTTTGTCCTTTAGCTCCTTTTACTTTGGTGACTTTATCCCTTTACTGCGACCTTCAATAAGCTTATGTGGCTCCTTCAGAGTTCTCGTGGTTTCTTCAAGTCTTCAACGGCAACCTTTTCATGTTCACGGCATGCCCAAAAACTGATTAAGTCCCTTAGAACTTATCCTTGACCATCCTAAAGACTCTGTGAGATGACACTACCAATCAACCTTCATCTTTCACAGACTATCTCACTTTACAAACTAATCCTTTTCCATCAATTCCACTTGATATCAAATACTTTTTCCATCAATGAATCTTGACATCAATGAAAACCCATATGAAAATGAAAAGGGTCCAACAATAGTTACATGCTTGGAGGTTACAAAGGGTGTTCATCTCTACATTGCTTGATCGGTGGTGTTGGATCACCCAAAAACTAGGATGCTATAAAGGTATCTTCACACACATTTCAGCAGTAAGTGATTAAGGCTTAGAGGATACAAAGGATTTCCTCTCTACACTTCTTCAACACAGTGGTGTGAGATCACCCAAAAATGTGCAGTCAAGATATCCTTATACACCCTTTCTCTCGACATGGATCGGTGCACATGTTCCATTTACACTTTTCTTTTTACATACTTTACATTTGTGTATTTTACACATTTCTATACACATGCATATTTTACATAGCATGTTTAGATTTACATACATACATATTTGATTACTTGATCATTTTCTCCTTGTAGGTTTGATTATATGAGAAACAAGAAATCAAATTAGGGGAAACAACAACAACAACAACAATAAAATATTTTGTGACAACACATGCTTTACTAACCATGCATGTACACTACACATTGTGGAAGCTACACACATGCATTTCACCCTAGGTTCACTCTCATCACTTTTTCTTTACACATTTTTCATTTATAGTTTCCATGCTCCTCCATCTTTTTATCATTCCACACTTTTGTCTAGTCCTTCGGCATGTTTTCTACTACACTCTTCATGGACATCAGGTACGCATCTCTATCTACTTTATGTTATCGAGCTTTCCACTCACCAACATAAAGTGGGGTAACAAAATCATGCACTTTAGACATTTATTTATCCCGAGTCTCATACTACTATTTAGAAGGTTCTTGAGTGAAGAAATTACTAATTAACCCCCATTCTTTTGGCCATCTTGTTTATTTTATTTCATAATTTGCAATCTATTGCACCCATATACCTAGCCATTTTCTGACTTCCCGCACTATTTTAGCATTAGTGGAGCACCTATAGGCACCTTGGTCCCACATGGGGTGCCTCGATCCTTCTAGCAATTTCCCACCGCTTTTGGGTTTGTTCTATCCGTTTTTCATATTTATCTTTCTTTTGGTCGGGATTTTTAGGGTTAATTACGAAATTAAATCAAGAGAACCCTATAAATATAAAGTTATGAGACCATAGTGAGAGACTTAGCATTATATACTACTATCACTCCATCTAGAGTTGCATCTATCTATTACATTTGCATCCATATAGCTCCATCATCAAGACACAAGCTAGAATTTTGCATCACACTTCATAGGGAAGTGATTATATTCTATTTCATGCACACATGCTATTACATTTATCTATTGCTCGTTATTTCAAAAGTGTGAATGCCACAAGAGCACCTAGGGCATGACATGTAAACACTCACCGGAACTACATTTAGGTCTCAAATGTAGTCATATGCTTAGTTTAGTAAGCCCATTGTTGTGGCAAATGAGATCAATTCGACCATTCATTTTACATATTTTTTTTTTATGGTTTTGACACTTCTTCTTGGTATTTTGCTTGTTATTCTTCCTCTTGGAATTTTCAAAGCATATGGTGTAGTACAATGAATCGATGCGACACACAACGAAGGTTACAAATCATCTTCCAACCCTATGAGAACTAGTTCTAGAGATTTTTGTAGACCAGGGTGCCTATGGGCACCCCATCCTTCCCTAGGTGCCCAGTCCAACCATATCACTCGATTTGTCCTCTGCATGGGACCCCCGACACAATTGCTCCTACTCTTGTTTTCTATAGTCAACTCTGTGACAATTACCGATTATCAACTAAGTTCTTTCCTAACCTTCTTGTATACTTGGAGTTATATTTCCATTAGTTTAATTATTTCAATTACTCTATATATTACTTTAGTACATTTATTCACCGGGTTTTATGTCCTCCTAAATTAGATTAACCACTATAGCCACTACATTAGTTTAGTCAAATTTTAGTTAATCACCCATGTCATAGAGTATGATATAGAGATCAAGGTGAAAAAATTGATTTATGGAAAAGGATTGTGTGAGCAAATGGCTTCTAATCAACATACAAAGTCAAAATATGAAGAAGGATCTATCCTAGTGCTCCAAGATGATCAAGAAACAATAGCTAATGATATACCCACTCCTTGTTGGAATCGGGATTTGATCAACTTCCTTCAAAAAAAATTATGCCATCAGGGATTAAGAAAAGAAAAAATAAGGTATTTTAGTATATAATCCATTCCATATGTTCGATTGATGACATCTTGTTCAAGAAGGATGTGAATGGAGTGCTCTTGAGGTGTGTTCTAGCAAATCAGATTGAGAGAGTAGTACATGAGTTCCATGATGGAGAAGATTGAGGTCAATTTTATCCATGAGTAATAACCCCCAAGATCATGAAGGCTGGTTACTATGGGCCGATAATGTTTGGTGACTTCTATGCATGGATCAAGAATTGCAAGAAATGTGCATTTTTCATAGGAAAAGAAAAACAAGCTGTACTTCCACTCCACCCAATTTTAGATGACTTGGACCAACCATTCATGCAGTGGGGATTATATTTCATTAGAGTCATCAATCCAAACTAAATCCAGGGCCACAAGTGGATTCTCACAGCAACGGATTATTTCACCAAGTGGACTGAAGAAGTGGCACTCAAGGAGGAAAATGAGTCTAATATACTAGATTTCTATGAGGGAATTATAACTAGGTTTGGTGTTCCATCCACTATTATATCAAACAATGCTCTAGCATTCCTTGGCACCAAAATATTTGAATGGGTTGTCAAGAATGGGATATATCTGAGCACTTCCTCTAACTATTACCCCTAGGGTAATGGTCAAACTGAGTCCACCAACAAGAATCTATTGAGGATCATAAGAATAAATTTTGACAAGAATCAAAGGATGTGGCACACCAAGCTAAAATCATCCTTGTGAGTTGATAGGATCACACCTAAGAGATTTACTAGAAGCTCTCCCTAAAAGCTAGTCTATGGAAAAACAACTAGGTTGCCCATATCTCTAGAGTGACCAACATTGAATCTTCTCAAGCGATTGGAGTTATCTTAGTTTGAGGCCATGGATGTTAGATACACTAAACTCATGGAGTTGGAAGAGATAAGGGATCAATCAATGCAAACCATGGAGAAGGATCAATATTTGATCAAGAGATCATTTGATAAGAAATCCAAGACCGGGAGATTCCAAGAGGGAGATTTGGTATTGAAGTTGGATGCTTGTGAGGGCTAAACTAGGTAAGCACTCAAAATTTGATGTTATACCCTACATGATCACGAGGTGAAAGAATAACAATAATTTCCAGTTGTCAAATTTGGATGGAGAAGAATTATAAATTCTAGTCAATGGAATCCATCTTAAGCATTGTTATTGAATTAAAATATGATCTTTGTACAAATTGGTTTAGGATGTTTAATTCCTCTAAGTGCTTGTAGCATATTGTTATGTTGTTAGAGTAGGTTTCCCTTCCCTAAGTTCTTTGCACAAGTTCTATTGCTTCTAGATGGTCCTGCTCACATAGTTCATCATGTTTCTAGGAGAGAATGTTGTTGGAAGAAGTTCAAAGTTGTAGGAAATAGTTGTCATTTCCAAGAATTTTCAAATATAGAGAAACTAAAATCAGATTCAAAGACAATTTCAAGTTCTCATTTTCTGTCTCTTCGATCAGTCACATTTTGAGATTCTAGTGCCTCTTCCTTGATTAGAAAATCAATTTTTGAGGCGGCTTGATGTGTTTCACGTAGCATGTTCCATAACACCTTCCATTTTATTAGTAATAGTATGCATCCTTAGAGAAACTTCGGGAGGGATATTGTATATTGTTTTGGGGTGACTCTAATGTTTTGTGGAAAGTTCGACACAACGAGCACAAGTGGAAGTGGGTCGAGTGGAGTTTAGTTCTCCGGTGAGGCGATGGATCCGATCAACATTGGAGCAGGATTAATCGTTGTGAAATCGAATGTATGGCCACATTAGGTCCATGAGAAACAAGGACCGTGGGGACAAAGTTCTACCCCGGTCATATGGTATGGTCATATGAGGGCTTAAAGCTTGTGATTCCTACTAGTAGGTGCTTAATTTCAGCTCCCTTTGATTTTATTTTTGTGGTGAAGGTAAGAGCATTTTATTTTGTTTTAGTGGCAACTAAAATAAATAGTAGAGCATAATATTGAAAAGCTTGTATCTTTTGATCGATAACTCGGATTTGAGTGTCATTTTTTTGTAAAAGTGATTTTTTCATGCTTGTTCCATTGGAACTATTTATTTTGAGAAACACACTATAATTATAAAGTTCCATATTGTAACATGCACTCAATTATAAAGTGCCAAAATCTGGGGTCTTGTTGCATTGTTGGGTCTTGCATTTTTTGGTGATTTTTGAGAATGGCGTCTTTATCTACTTACGTATTAGATCATGTTGAGCAATTAAAAAAAAAAATTACCACACATGGAAACTAATAATGGAAATAATAACTAAGTGGAAAATATTATGGGCTTTAACTTCTTCATAAAAACCATTGTTCACTAGAGAATATGAGAAATTTCAATACCGGTGAAAATTTGATTTAGTGTATGACTCTCATTTCTAAATATGGGAAAAATTGGAGAGTTTATTTGGTAAGGTGGATCACATGAGAGCCATGCAACTTGAAATTGAGATCACCTCTCTTAATCCTGAAGATTTTCCATCAATTATAGACTATCTTACTAAGTTAAAGCATTTGTTGACACAATTGAAGGGGAGTGGAAGAGATAAGAAAGATGTAGAATGTGTTTACTTAATTTTATCCAAGTTAAGAGGTCCATTCCAAATATTTGATTCTACCTTTTTCTCTAGCATGGATGCCTTAGGTGACACCTTTAAAATGCCCGAATTAGAAACATTTTTTCAAAGACTTATATCTCCACTCCAACTCCTTCTAATCAAACTTGGAAAAACACTTAATGTTGTTGGGAAATATCATGCAGATTCAGAGAGTAATATTTGACATGATAGATTTAGACATCTCGATTACAAACATTTGAAGAAGTTGAGCACTCATGATATGGTTGATGGTATACCTAGAGTTTCTTTTCTTAAGGGAGTTTTCCCTGGCTGTGCATTAGGGAAAAAACAACAAGATCCATTTCCTAAGAATTTGTCCAAGAGATCTTCACCACTTGAGCTTGTGCATAGTGACTTGATGGTTTTTCCTAACCCCTCTTTCAATGGAGCTAAGTATGCAATTACCTTTATTGATAATTCCTTGAGGCGTACTTGGGTTTACATTATCAAGTACAAAAGTGATGTGTTTTCACACTTGAAATTCTTCAAGGCTTTGGTCGAGAAATAATATTCTACTTGCATAAAGAACCTTCACATTGATAATGGTGGGGAGTAATTCAATAATGATTTTTCTAAATTTTTAGCAACTCCTGGCATTATTCACCAATATTCTGCTCCTCATACTCCACAATAGAATGGCTTAGCAGAATAGAAGAATCAAACTTTGAAGGAAATGGCTAACTGCATGATGCATTCTAGAGATTTACCTCCTATCTATTGGATGGAAGTAGTTAATTGTGATAACTACATTCTGAGTCGCACACCACACACAGTACTTGAGCATTTGAATCCAGAGGAATCTTTGTCCAACACTAAGCCAAATGTCTCATTTTTTGAGTCTTTGGGAGCCATGCTTGGGAATTTGTGCCTAAGAATAAAATGAAAGCCTTGGTTAAGAAGAGTAAACCCTTTATATTTGTAGGGTATTGTGAGGACATGAGAGCTTATCAAATTTTAGAACATGATACTCATGAGGTTATTTTTTGAACACATGTTCAATTTGATGAGTGCTTCACAACTTATGATTCTTCATCTTATTCTATGCCTACTTCTTCTTCTTTATCTCATCTTGAGGATCCATTATTTGAGGAGGTTGATGAGGAGGTTATAGATGCCGATGAGGATCCTATTCCCATTGATGTTTTCAGTATGCCTAAGTGGGCTTGTACTACGTTTTTGAGGTAACACCTTACATTTAGGATCTTCCACCCACTAGGCATCATCACACACATTCTATAGGTTCTGGACTTTTGTGTCAGGAAATTTATGAGGATCCATAGTATTTTTCATAGGCTCATGGGATACGGAGTGGGATGATGTGATGGTAGTTGAGTATTCTTATTTGATGAAGAATCATACTTGAGATTTGGTATCTCTTCCTAAAGGAAGAAATATGGTTAGGTGTAAGTGGGTATACCAAACCAAATATGCAGTTGATGGGTCCATTGACAAGTATAAGGCTCGTCTTGTTGTAAAGGGGTTTTCACAAGTTGAGGGTATTTATTACTCGAGACTTTTGAACCCGTTACCAAGATGGATTATGTATGCATTGTACTTGATATTACTGCATCATAGGGGTGGCCTGTATATCAGATGGACGTGAAGAGTGCCTTCTTACATTGAGATTTACAAGAGGAAATATACATGGAGCAACTTACTAGATTTTTTCAGGATTCTTCTCTTTTTTGTAGACTCCGAAGGTCTCTCTACAGTTTCAAACAAGCCCCTTAGGCTTGGTATGAGAAGATGGATTCTTTTCTTATATCTACTAGTTTTGTTAATCGCCACTCCAATCCTACAATATATCTCTAGCATGTTGGTAATGATATTGTGATACTTGTCTTGTATATTGATGATCTGTTACTTATTGACAACTCTTCTTCCCACATTCAAAGTATTCGAGGGCTCTTTCTACACAATTTGACATGATAGAACTTGGATTATTGCATTATTTCTTTAGATTGCATATTTCTCAGATAGATTTAGGGATTCATTTTAGTCAGTAAAAGTACACCCATGATCTTCTTCAATGCTTTGATATGGCTGATTGTAAGCCAATTCCATCTCCTTTTCAATCTGGGGTTACTCTTACTTCCACATGCACCACACCACTTTGTGATCCTACATTGTATAGGAGTTGGTTGGAAGTCTCATGTACTTGACCCTTACTCACCATGATATTTCATTTATAGTAGGGCTTGTATCTCGGTTGACACATTATCCTCATAGAAGTCACTGACAGGATACTAAAAGGATTTTGTGCTATTTGCAGGGCATTTCCCACTTTGGACTACACTACGCTAGGGGTTCTACTTAGTTGGTTGGATAAACAGATTCAAATTGGGCAGGGTTTGTTGATGACAGAGCGTTCCACTTCTGGTTATATTTTTTTCTTGGTTCCTCTCTAGTTTCTTGGGTGTGTAAAAAGCAACAAGATATTGCACTTTCATCTTTAGAGGCAGAGTATAGGGTAACATTCAATGAGTCAACATATTATTTGGCTTCGATGCAGTTATTGATGAGTTTGGATTCCCATAGGATTCAACGACTGTACTTTGGTGTGACAACCAAAGTGAAATTCAAATTTCTCGCAACCTTGTTGAGCACCAGTGGACCAAGTATATTGAGATACACATACACTTCATTCATCAACACATTTAGGATGGATTTCTTTGCTTGGGGTACATTCCGACTCATCGTGAGGTTGTATAAATAGTTACATAGCCTTTTGCATCACCTCACTACCTTGAGTTACGTGACATGATTGGGGTTTCGTGGTTGTTCTTGGGGGTGTTCATGAGAACATATTCCTTCTTCTTCTTTCTCTTTCCTTATAGAAGGATTCTTTCCTACTTTTGGTTCAATATTTCTTCATGGATATATTGTACATGAGTACTGATCGTGCCTAGTGGCCGGGATTTATACTATGGATATGCCACTTTTATTTTGGGCCCCTAGCTTCACTTGAGGGGGGTGTTAGAGTAGGTATTTAGCTTATCTCATGTTCACCTAGGTACTTTATTTACCTTTATTGTATTTATCCTCACCCACTTATGTGTGTGGATATTTGTTTTATTTTATTTAGATATTATGGAGATATTATTTAGTTGTTAGGTATAATTCTTTCCTTGATCTATGATATTGACTAGATATTTGATGACTAGTTCTTTCCTAAATAAATAGTCTTGACTAGTTATTTGATGATTAGTTCTTTCTATAGACACCTATAATTTGGTCTACATGATCTTATTATTAAGATCATACTAACTATCCTAGTCTCGTGTTAATTTATTACACTACACTAGTAAAATACCCTTTCTAACCTCTTCTAAACCCCCTAAACCATGCTAATCCTCGCTAACCAGCTTCTATAAGCTTATCTCCCTTTAATTAGATTTTTCTTGGTTCCTCTCTAGTTTCTTGGGTGTGTAAAAAGCAACAAGATATTGCACTTTCATCTTTAGAGGCGAGTATAGGGTAACAGCTTATAATGAGTCAACATATTATTTGGCTTCGACAGGCTTATTTGTGTGAGTTTGGATTCCCATAGGATTCATCGAATGTACTTTGGTGTGACAACCAAAGTGTAATTCACATTTCTCGCAACCTTGTTGAGCACCAACGGACCAAGCATATTGAGATACACATACACTTCATTCATCAACACATTCAGGATGGATTTCTTTTCTTGGAGTACATTCCGACTCATCAAGAGTCAGTATAAATAGTTACATAGCCTTTTGCATCACCTCACTACCTTGAGTTACGTGACATGCTTGGGGTTTCAGAAGTTGTTCTTGGGGGTGTTCATGAGAACATATTCCTTCTTCTTCTTCTTTCTCTTTCCTTCTAGAAAGATTATTTCCTAATTTTGGTTCAATATTTCTTCATGGATATATTGTACATGAGTACTGATCGGGCCTAGTGGCCGGGATTTATACTATGGATATGCCACTTTTATTTTGGGTCCCTAGCTTCACTTGAGGGGGCCGTTAGAGTAGGTATTTATCTTTTCTCATGTTCACTAGGTACTTTATTTACCTTTATTGTATTTATCCTCACCCACTTATGTATGTGGATATTTGTTTTATTTTATTTAGATATTATGGAGATATTATTTAGTTGTTAGGTATAATTCTTTCCTTGATCTATGATATTGACTAGATATTTGATGACTAGTTCTTTCCTAAATAAATAGTCTTGACTAGTTATTTGATGATTAGTTCTTTCTATGACACCTATAATTTGGTCTACATGATCTTATTATTAAGATCATACTAACTATCCTAGTCTCGTGTTAATTTATTACACTACACTAGTAAAATACCCTTTCTAACCTCTTCTAAACCCCCTAAACCATGCTAATCCCTCGCTAACCAGCCTTCTATAAGCTTATCTCCCTTTAATTAGATTTTTCTTGGTTCCTCTCTAGTTTCTTGGGTGTGTAAAAAGCAACAAGATATTGCACTTTCATCTTTAGAGGCAGAGTATAGGGTAACAGTTACAATGAGTCAACATATTATTTGGCTTCGACAGTTATTGACAGAGTTTGGATTCCCATAGGATTCAACGATTGTACTTTGGTGTGACAACCAAAGTGAAATTCAAATTTCTCGCAACCTTGTTGAGCACCAAAGGTGGACCAAGTATATTGAGATACACATACACTTCATTCATCAACACATTTAGGATGGATTTCTTTGCTTGGGGTACATTCCGACTCATCAGCAAGTTGTATAAATAGTTACATAGCCTTTTGCATCACCTCACTACCTTGAGTTACGTGACATGATTGGGGTTTCAGAAGTTGTTCTTGGGGGTGTTCATGAGAACATATTCCTTCTTCTTCTTCTTTCTCTTTCCTTATAGAAAGATTCTTTCCTAATTTTGGTTCAATATTTCTTCATGGATATATTGTACATGAGTACCTGATCAGGCCTAGTGGCCGGGATTTATACTATGGATATGCCACTTTTATTTTGGGTCCCTAGCTTCACTTGAGGGGGTGTTAGAGTAGGTATTTATCTTTTCTCATGTTCACCTAGGTACTTTATTTACCTTTATTGTATTTATCCTCACCCACTTATGTATGTGGATATTTGTTTTATTTTATTTAGATATTATGGAGATATTATTTAGTTGTTAGGTATAATTCTTTCCTTGATCTATGATATTGACTAGATATTTGATGACTAGTTCTTTCCTAAATAAATAGTCTTGACTAGTTATTTGATGATTAGTTCTTTCTATAGACACCTATAATTTGGTCTACATGATCTTATTACTAAGATCATACTAACTATCCTAGTCTCGTGTTAATTTATTACACTACACTAGTAAAATACCCTTTCTAACCTCTTCTAAACCCCCTAAACCATGCTAATCCCTCGCTAACCAAATTTCTATAAAACTTATCTCCCTTTAATTAGATTTTTCTTGGTTCCTCTCTAGTTTCTTGGTGTGTAAAAAGCAACAAGATATTGCACTTTCATCTTTAGAGGCGAGTATAGGGTAACAGATTACTGATGAGTCAACATATTATTTGGCTTCACAGGTTATTGACAGAGTTTGGATTCCCATAGGATTCAACGACTGTACTTTGGTGTGACAACCAAAGTGAAATTCAAATTTCTCGCAACCTTGTTGAGCACCAATGGACCAAGTATATTGAGATACACATACACTTCATTCATCAACACATTTAGGATGGATTTCTTTGCTTGGGGTACATTCCGACTCATCGTTGAGTTGTATAAATAGTTACATAGCCTTTTGCATCACCTCACTACCTTGAGTTACGTGACATGATTGGGGTTTCAGAAGTTGTTCTTGGGGGTGTTCATGAGAACATATTCCTTCTTCTTCTTCTTTCTCTTTCCTTATAGAAAGATTCTTTCCTAATTTTGGTTCAATATTTCTTCATGGATATATTGTACATGAGTACTGATCAGCCCTAGTGGCCGGGATTTATACTATGGATATGCCACTTTTATTTTGGGTCCCTAGCTTCACTTGAGGGGGTCACATTAGAGTAGGTATTTATCTTTTCTCATGTTCACCTAGGTACTTTATTTACCTTTATTGTATTTATCCTCACCCACTTATGTATGTGGATATTTGTTTTATTTTATTTAGATATTATGGAGATATTATTTAGTTGTTAGGTATAATTCTTTCCTTGATCTATGATATTGACTAGATATTTGATGACTAGTTCTTTCCTAAATAAATAGTCTTGACTAGTTATTTGATGATTAGTTCTTTCTATAGACACCTATAATTTGGTCTACATGATCTTATTATTAAGATCATACTAACTATCCTAGTCTCGTGTTAATTTATTACACTACACTAGTAAAATACCCTTTCTAACCTCTTCTAAACCCCCTAAACCATGCTAATCCTCGCTAACCAAATTTCTATAAGCTTATCTCCCTTTAATTAGATTTTTCTTGGTTCCTCTCTAGTTTCTTGGTGTGTAAAAAGCAACAAGATATTGCACTTTCATCTTTAGAGGCGAGTATAGGGTAACTTATTCTGAGTCAACATATTATTTGGCTTCGACGCTTATTGTGAGTTTGGATTCCCATAGATTCAACGACGTACTTTGGTGTGACAACCAAAGTGAAATTCATATTTCTCGCAACCTTGTTGAGCACCAGTGGACCAAGCATATTGAGATACACATACACTTCATTCGTCAACACATTTAGGATGGATTTCTTTGCTTGGAGTACATTCCGACTCATCGTTGAGGTTGTATAAATAGTTACATAGCCTTTTGCATCACCTCACTACCTTGAGTTACGTGACATGCTTGGGGTTTCAGAAGTTGTTCTTGGGGGTGTTCATGAGAACATATTCCTTCTTCTTCTTCTTTCTCTTTCCTTATAGTAGGATTCTTTCCTATTTTTGGTTCGATATTTATTCATGGATATATTATACATGAGTACTGATCGTGCCTAGTGGCCGGGATTTATACTATGGATATGCCACTTTTATTTTGGGTCCCTAGCTTCACTTGAGGGGGTCATTAGAGTAGGTATTTATCTTTTCTCATGTTCACCTAGGTACTTTATTTACCTTTATTGTATTTATCCTCACCCACTTATGTATGTGGATATTTGTTTTATTTTATTTAGATATTATGGAGATATTATTTAGTTGTTAGGTATAATTCTTTCCTTGATCTATGATATTGACTAGATATTTGATGACTAGTTCTTTCCTAAATAAATAGTCTTGACTAGTTATTTGATGATTAGTTCTTTCTATAGACACCTATAATTTGGTCTACATGATCTTATTATTAAGATCATACTAACTATCCTAGTCTCGTGTTAATTTATTACACTACACTAGTAAAATACCCTTTCTAACCTCTTCTAAACCCCCTAAACCATGCTAATCCCTCGCTAACCAGCTTCTATAAGCTTATCTCCCTTTAATTAGATTTTTCTTGGTTCCTCTCTAGTTTCTTGGGTGTGTAAAAAGCAACAAGATATTGCACTTTCATCTTTAGGCGAGTATAGGGTAACTGATTCTATAATGAGTCAACATATTATTTGGCTTCAAGCGATTATTGATGAGTTTGGATTCCCATAGGATTCAACGATCAGATTTCTTTGGTGTGACAACCAAAGTGAAATTCAAATTTCTCGCAACCTTGTTGAGCACCAAAGTGGACCAAGTATATTGAGATACACATACACTTCATTCATCAACACATTTAGGATGGATTTCTTTGCTTGGGGTACATTCCGACTCATCAAAGAGGTTGTATAAATAGTTACATAGCCTTTTGCATCACCTCACTACCTTGAGTTACGTGACATGATTGGGGTTTCGAAGTTGTTCTTGGGGTGTTCATGAGAACATATTCCTTCTTCTTCTTCTTTCTCTTTCCTTATAGAAAGATTCTTTCCTAATTTTGGTTCAATATTTCTTCATGGATATATTGTACATGAGTACTGATCGGCCTAGTGGCGGGATTTATACTATGGATATGCCACTTTTATTTTGGGTCCCTAGCTTCACTTGAGGGGGTCATTAGAGTAGGTATTTATCTTTTCTCATGTTCACCTAGGTACTTTATTTACCTTTATTGTATTTATCCTCACCAACTTATGTATGTGGATATTTGTTTTATTTTATTTAGATATTATGGAGATATTATTTAGTTGTTAGGTATAATTCTTTCCTTGATCTATGATATTGACTAGATATTTGATGACTAGTTCTTTCCTAAATAAATAGTCTTGACTAGTTATTTGATGATTAGTTCTTTCTATAGACACCTATAATTTGGTCTACATGATCTTATTACTAAGATCATACTAACTATCCTAGTCTCGTGTTAATTTACTACACTACACTAGTAAAATACCCTTTCTAACCTCTTCTAAACCCCCTAAACCATGCTAATCCCTCTCTAACCAGCTTCTATAAGCTTATTTCCCTTTAATTAACCTTGTTTAGGTTAATTAACCCTCTTATTGAATTTTTAAAGAGAATTTGACTTTCTAAACAAATATCTTACCTTTCCAAATAGCCACTTAGCTTCCTAAAATCATGTTCACACCTCCAAATATGTTTTTCTAAAAATCAACTTTTTGACTCCTTTTTAGTCCCACATGCATCCAAAACATCATTTTCTCAAATCCAAAAACTATAAATAGAGGGATACCCCTCCCACATTTTCTCAAGAACTACCTCTCTCTCTCTCTCATTTCTGATTTAGGTCATGCTTAGGTCTTTTAGAGTCATTTCATAGTTTATTTGAGCTATTTACTTGTTATTTGCTAATCCTTTCAAAGCTTTAGGTAAATGGGAGAAGCCATTAATGGTGAGCTTCCATTCTTAAGCTTTTGAAACATCAATAAACACAAAATTGATTGCTAGAGCTTTAATAGGTTCACTTATAGATATCTTTCATGGAGTAGAGAACTAATATAGTCATGTTTAGAGGTTGATTGTTTGTTTCAAAATTTATAATATGCATGCAAATAGGTAGCTCTTGCTTATCTCTAATTTGATGGTCATTGAGTTGTTTGTTTAAAGCTTTTGGGGCCTCTTTTGAGTTCTTACCCCCATTTCATAAGCTTTTTCAAACTTTTCATTACACACATTTGGCATGCCCAGTGGGATTCTTAGTACATCCTTCATGAATGGAGGTCTTTTAAGCTTTTTTCATGTCCATTTCTAACCACTTATATGCTTTCTAGGGTTTAAAAACTTGTCTTTTAACATATTTCACATTTTAAATGGGGTAATTCTTCCTTTTGCTAAAGCATTTAATGGGTTCAAGTTAGAAATAGGTTTCCAAGATCAATAACTAACCTATTTTATTCTTTAAGTATTTCATTTCTGTGAATTTTTAGGTTTTTGCAAGGGTACACATAGGTATATTGGATCAAAGTGTTTTCGTTAAAACGGCGCATATCCATCAAAACAGGCACACATTCGTCATTACGGCACGTATCCGTCGAAATAGGCACGCACATGTCATTATGGGCACACATGCATTGAACTGTGCTCATTACCTATCTTTTAGAGGCCATAAATTTTGCTCCCAAACTTGAAACGACTTCGTTTTTGCGTTGGAAAGGTATTGAAGTGAACTACACAATGGAAACATAAAATTAGGATTTTGACTTACAAAAAATTTATGGTTTACATTATTAGATAACTAGTCATTTTCTAACATGTCTAAAAGTTCACAAAATTGTTTTCTTGGTTATTCTAACACTTTGAAAGGTCTTTGTGGGACTAATAAGTGGTTTACAGGTTATTTTAAGCTTATTTTTGGATCAACTTAGTTAAGTGTTTTCAATTTATCATTGGGAAAGGTCTTCAAAGTGCGTATGCTCTTCCCTCACACCTTATAGGTGATCTTGGGAACCAAAAATGCTTCCAAAACCTTCTTCTTGCTTTCAAAACACTTGATTTAAGCTTAAAAATGAATTAACTTTTCAAAGTTGGCTAAAACGAGTTTCTTTTTCACAAAATCACTTAAGGTGTTTTCCATTTCTTATTATAGTTGAGTTTTTGTGTTGTGTATGCTCTTCCTCGCACCTTTTAGGTGACCTTGGGAATAAAAAACAACACTTAAACTCTCTTTCATATTGTGATATTTTTGGAAAATTACTAACTCCTTGCATGTAGAACCAAAACTCATTATCGAAGAAGGAAGGTTCAAAACACAAACCCACTAATACATGTTTGATTGTAGGTTTCCAAATGGTGTGCTACTTAAAACCACATTAAGCTAAGCAAGATAAAAACACACCACTTCCATCACATTGTATTGACAGAGTTTTGGAAAAGGAAAATGTTAACCTTTAAATTTACCTTAATGGGAAGGTGTTGTTTAAAAATTGTAAAAATTCCTTAAACCTTCTTGAATTCTTCTTGCCTAGACATGCTCTTAATGTTAGGAAATATTTAATTAGTGCTCTCATTATTATATATTGTAATATTATTAATATGAGTTATATTATAACTCATTATTAATAATATAGGTTTGTTATTATATTGTTTCAACAATATAATTTTCTTATACCCGTAATGATATTAACGGGTGTTTTGTTGTGTGACTTCTTGGTTTGTAGGAAGTCGAGTTTTCTATTTCCATGGCTATTTATTAGCCTTATTATTATTTGTAATCATGTCGAATACAATATCGATATAATTATTATTTTGCTGTGATGAAATTCGTTCTGCTCTTTCATGTGGTACCAGAGCAGGCTACGGTCTCGTGCATATGCCGTTTAGTGGAGATTGTCATGCTTGTTCAGTTTAATTCATTTCCTTCTAATCGGAAACACTGTCGAAAGAAACTGTAGAAACTGGAAGCGTGGTGGTGGATTCTACATATGTATTATGCGCCCTCATGTAGACGTTTGCATATATGGTCGGCACAATTTAAAAGTTGCAGAGCAGGCCGCATACATAGTTTGCGCAGGATTGACCAAGAGGTTATAGGCCGCATGCATAACCCGACGAGCAGCAAGGATAAAGCGCCACAACACCCACCGTCTCTCAGGTATAAAGAAGTCACAACCGAATGATGCATGCACAGCCAGTATTTATTTGGATATGACGTCAGATCTGTCACAGCCTTGACGTGTGGCTCATTCATGCACAGCCTTGAGAAAATCTGCTTGTTTATATCAGTAAGTTGGTTATCTGTCAAGTTCTAATATATTTTATCTCTGCCAGTATAAAGAAGTTTATTATTATTTGGTTCAAGTTCCCTGATTTAGTGGAGTTTCAAAATGGAAAAGATAAATTTAATTGAAAGGTTTGATGGTAAAGATTTCCACACGTGGCAAGTAAGAACCCAATTACAATTGATTGATAAAGACTTATGGGACATTGTCGAAGGAAAAATAAAAAAACCGAATGATGCAGATGAAGCAGCGAAATGGGAAAGTAAGGATCGGAAAGCAATAGCAATTATCGGCCTTGGTCTTTCCGATGCATATTTACATCATATTGATCTAACCAAGTCATCTAATAACATTTGGGTGACATTGAACAAGTTATTTGGATCTCAAGCAGGTAGTGCAGCAATGGCGCTAAAGCAAAAATTTTGGGCTAAAGATGGGTGAAAATGACAATATGGTTCAACATATCAGTAAGTTTCGATCCATTTTAAATCAATTATCAGGAATAAAAGCAGAGGTAGATGGAGAAGATGCTAAAGCAATCTTACTAAATAGTTTGCCAAAAGAATATTCAAGTATTGTTTTTACTCTTAGTAAGATCAATCCTAGTTTGGAAAATTTAATTTCCTCTTTGCTTGACGAGGAAGAAAAAAACAAAAGGTTTGTACCAGAAGAAGAAAGTGTCATGGTTGCAAACAATAAATCATCATTCTATAAAGGTAAAAAAAAGTTTGTATCGTCAAAGACACGTCTTTTGTGTCATTACTGTAAACAACTAGGACATGGTTTTGTGAATTGTAAGAAAAGAGCTCAAGATCTCTTAGATGATAAGTTGGAACAAAAGGCTTTAGCTGCTGAAGAAGATTGGGATGATTATTCTAATCCTGCAAGTGACAATGAACCTATCAATTATTCAAGTGATGAAGATTATCTGTTTTGATATCCTCTTTTTAGAGGATGGAGGCAACGGAGGCAGGAGGACAATCAACGTCCTCGAGTTTGTCACTACCTCAGAGGTCGCAAACTGCTTTAGTGACATCTTTGTGTCTTGTGTGATGAATAAGAACAGATGAGCATCCTTGTTCCTGTGTGCAGTGTAGTGCTTGTGTGTCCCCCGAGATGATAATGATTTGTACCATTGATACTATTACAGGAAGTGTTCTTGATCAGACTGATTTGATGGTTGATGTGAATTGGTTGAACGGTCCCAATTCATGTATTCATCTAATAGGTTGAACGGTCCCTAGATGATGTAGTTTCCACAATCAGTGTTGAGGATCGAAACCATGTGCAAGCTACGAAGCGGCATGCTGCTTGGTTGAAGATGGTGTTTTCCCCATGTTCGCACTAAGGGGGGGAATGTTAGGAAATATTTAATTAGTGCTCTCATTATTATATATTGTAATATTATTAATATGAGTTATATTATAACTCATTATTAATAATATAGGTTTGTTATATTGTTTCAACAATATAATTTTGTTATACCCGTAATGATATTAACGGGTTGTTTTGTTGTGTGACTTCCTGGTTTGTAGGAAGTCAGTTTTCTATTTCCATGGCTATTTATTAGCCTTATTATTATTTGTAATCAGGTCGAATACAATATCAGATAATTATTATTTTGCTGTGATGAAATTTGTTCTGCTCTTTCACTTAAAACTTTGAAGTTTTCTGAAACTTTGAAGTCTGAATTTTTGGATTTTGGGTTTTGGGGTTTTTTGATTTTCAAGCTTTGTTGATTGCGAAATAAAATTTTGATTTGAGTTCTGAACTTCAAAATCCAAATTTTTTGAAATTTTGGACTTTCGACTTTCAAGTTTTGGAATCCTCTTTAGCATTTTTTGTTATTTTTGTGTCCGGAGTTATGAAATTCTGAACTCCGAAATCCTGAAGGTCCAAAATTTTGGAACTTCAGACTTTCGAGTTTCAAAGTCTCACTTTGTTTTTGTGGATAATTTCACTCTAAAGCTCTAAAATCTGAAACTCCGAAGTTCCAAAATATGAAACTCTGATGTTCTAAAATTTCAAAACTTTGGACTTTCGGGGGTTTTTAGACTTTGGGTTTCGCATTGTAATGATCATGCTTCATTTCAGAGTTTTGGGGGTTACAATTTCAGACCTTCCACAAACATTTAATTTCCAACTACCCTCACACGTGTCACTTTGAGCATTAATTCCAGGGTTTCCTATATAAAATCAAATTTTTACCTAGTCATTTTCACCTGGATTTTTCTCTGACACTCTATTTTTTACCACACCATTTTGTACTTTCAAGGCATCATTTTCAAGGTAATTTTTTTAATTTATTTATTTTTGGTTATGATTGATCAAGGTTTTGTTTGTTTTTTTTTTTTTTTATTTGTTCTTCTTTTCTTGCTTGACATGGAAACCCTTATCATCTGATGTTCTTCCTTTAGCCATGACATTTGTTTCTCTTCTCAATACTGCAAACTTCAATTCATGCAGGCATCTAGTTTTATCAAGTCCAAGAATTGTGTAACCATTTCCTTAAATTTTTGTCTGGCATTTCTGAGTTTGCACTTTCGAGTTTCGAGTTCGTACTTTTGGAGTTTTGGAGTTCATACTTTCGAGTTTTGGAGTTCACACTTTCGAGTTTCGGAGTTCACACTTTTGGGTTTTCGATAGTTGGGGTTTCAAAGATTCACTTTTCAGGGTTTTGGGACTATGAGGAGTTCAGGATTTCAGAGGTTTGTATTTCAGAGTTGAATCCTTTTCGGAGTTACCATTTTTGGACTTTTGGACTTCGGATTTCAGAACCTTTACAATTTCTTACAAAATTTTTGAAGACTTTTCAGATTTTGAATTCGAATTGATGTAAAAATTTTTCAAGACTATTTGAACGCCAATTTCTTTGAGGATTTATTTAAAATTCCAAATGTTGAAGGATATGCAAAAATTTCACCAGAAGGCGCCATGGAACATTGTGATAAAGAAACTAAACTATGTACAAAGGTTATTATGAAGAGTTACTTGGCCAAGAGTGTCATCAAGCTTCCTAAAACATTGTTTCGCTCAGACTCCATCCAGGAAGTAAGTGATCTTATTGTATTTTTGAGTCAAATTTTAAGTCTCACTTTCGTGAAGGAGTTTTAGGAATGGATGTTCCTCTACCTTGCTACTATCAAGAAGAATAAGGAGGTCATACGATGGGGGAACATATCAACAACTCAATTTATTTTCAATTGGGAAATGTTTTAACGACTAAAAACTTCTTCATGACTTCCTTCCTTGTTTGTACTTCCGCCGCCATGGGGGAATTCAATGGTTTGAACACAAAAGGTGTCAGAAGTGTGTCACAGATTTATCACTTTTATCCTTACATTACAATGGAAGAAGGCAACAAACATTTTCATAGAGTCAATGATGCTTTTTTTTGTCCTCCTTTATCGTTTTGATAAGGATTTGTATAATCGAAGGATTTCTGATGAAGCTTTTAAAGAGGTATAGGAATGAGGAGACATCTATCTTTAGTTCCCAACATTTACATACATTAGGATTCCTAGTTTCTTGGGTGCCCCAAGAAAGTTACCAAGATGTCCTACTGACAAATGGGTTTTATTAGAATTGGTTTGACAATTGTTGGATTATCACAAAATTCAAAACAAATGACATAAGGTGGGAGTTTAGTTTCCTATTTCAATAGGAAGATATACATGTGCCAACATTTATAAAGCAAAGAATGTGGATGGAGAAATGTCGAAGTTACTTTGAGAACTTTCCATCCCAGAACCAACTTTGATTACTGGGGTAAATTCAGTGAAACAGGGTTGGCCAGTTCTCACATGCCTCAACTAGAGGATATTTGGATTCATTTTCAAGATGAGGTTATCATTAGGCAACAATAGTATGAAAGGTTAAATTTGAATGAGATTAGACAATTTAATATTACGGATATTCCTAAGGGATGTAAGATGATGAAAAAGTATTGGATCCAGTGTATAGGAACAATAATGTTGTCGATCAACCTTTTCCATGGATAGACTGGTCCCAAGGAAGAACTTTTCAATACTAAGGAAAGAGCGGGGCCCATTCTTCAAAGGACATATGATTGGTTAGCTGCCTTGGGAATTTCACCTAAAGGGATAGATCAATCTATAAGAGTAGAAGCCCAACCAACACTAAGTCTCCCTACACCCACGAAAGGTAAAAGGTCTACTCAAAAGGCCAATATAATTCCAAGAAAGATCTCATTTGTCGTTGGGATTTCCTCTCTTCCAAAATTTCCCATTACCAAGGTTGTGTCCCCCACAATAAAATTAACGAGAGGTTATCGAAGTCGGTTATTCTCTAGTTCATTATCGGTGTCATTATCTTCAGCTTCACTTTCCCAATCATTATCTACTCGATCCTTCACTCCTCTCTGCTTTTCCATATCCATCCATGGACCAAGTATTTTCATCCCTTCCTGTCCTCTCAGTAGGGGAAATGATTGGTTCTCTAGTTTCCACTCCATTGTCTCAGCAACTTTCATTTCCTTCCATTTCAACTTCCAGTCTTATTGCATCCGCTCCCGAGGCTATTCTCACTTCCACCCCTTCTATCATTACCACCTTTGTTTCATTGCCAACTAATATTACCAGTGCTATTTTTTTATCTAGTGCTCTAGGTGCTGAATCAACCATGCCACTTTCATCTACGTCTACTATACCTAAATGGTTATATCACCAAACCCCAAAGTAGAAGAAGAAGGTGCCTCTTGTAGATGTGATATATATGAGTGTGTTGGAACCTACTCCAAAGAGACAAGCCAAACGGCCAAAGATTGTCTCCAGTTTATCAGTAAACCAATTAGGAGAAAGGGTCATGGAATTAGCTACCCCTGTTGAGGGAAAACTAAAGACACTATAACAGTAACAAATTATCATATCTCTAGGTTTTCACTAGGGAAGGAAACACATGAAGGTGCCAAACAGGATGTTCAGTGGCCCTTGGAAATTTGTTGGAAAAATATGATAAAGATAAATATATCAAAGATGAATTGAAGTTGAAGGTTTAACAAATCACTACTCTATTAAGGAAAGTAACACAACCCAATCCAACTACTGATCCTTCAAATAGATGAATCGCTTCCTCGACCATTTCTTCTAGTATAGATGATATTTCATATCATGAAATTGAGAAGATAGGTCGAAGGGAAGATCAAAGTGGATGGATTGATAGAGTGAATGCTTCAGAAGCTAATCCTTTATTTAAAGCAATAGTTGAATTATATAATGATTTACAAACTGAGAGGAATTCTATTCATAGGATAGATGAAATTCTCTATGAGGATAAAAATAATTTGAATATGAATTTAACTACATGGAGTGAGATTAGAGATATGGACCCAGATTTACTCCTTCAAGAAGGAGTAATTGATGATGTTTCTAAATTTTTTGAGTTTCAAAAGGCCATGGAATTTAGATCCCAAGTGTTACAGGATTTGATTAAGAAATTGGATGATAAACACGTGGAAATAATGGACGGTCTAAATGATATTTCGGAGGAGTTTGATAATATCAAATGCAAGTTTTTCAATGAGAATATTGATGCTCTTCCAGTGGACCAAATTAAATCAAATTTCAAATATTTGGTAATGGAAGATGATGAAATAACTAAAACTTTCAATAGCAATTCAATTGACAGGTTGGTCTCATGCCAGAATTTTATAAGTCAACTTGAAGAAAGTGGTGAATAAGTTGAAAAGGTTACTAGCTAAAATTACAAGGGAGATTGATACAATGGACATGGTGAATCATTATTATTGTGGAATAGAGGAGGGAGAGGTACATGGAATCATCAAACGTTTTGTTGATTACCAACACCAGATGGCTATGTGGGAAGAAGAAGATCGGAAAAAAATGAACAACAAAGATGACACAGTCCAAGATGAGCCAGGCGGCCATGATTGGGATGGTTCCAAGCTCTGAATCAGTCAAAGTTGCAAGGTTGACTTAGTCAAACCTTTGCAACAACTTTACTATTTTTATGGGAGCCTATTCCCTTGAACTTATTATACTCTATTTTTAGTAATTTGTTAGTTAAGGTTCAGCTGTAATGGCTCAACATTTGGAACTTATAAATAGTTAAAAATGCATTAAGTTTAGATATAGATAGATCATTTGGAGAAGTTACTCTTCAAGATTGGAAGAGTGCTTCATATACTTTGAGCCTTTCAGTTATATTCAGAACAATATTTTTCCATGAAAAGTGTTATTTATTGTGTTAATCATTGATTAATTTATAGATTTTGAATGTTTAATTCCTTGATGTGATTGGTTAATCTACCTTTATCCTAGTTATCTTGTTCAAATTCATGTGAAAAGTGATAGTGCTACTTTTATATCATTTGTGGAGAAGTTCTTTCATTTCATATAAGGCTACATTATTATTTACGGTGCATGGATAAAGGAGGATTGAAAGACGTGCATATCATATATTGTTATGGGGAGTTGATTATGCATTTAAGTGGGTCTATTTGTTCAATATACTTGGTGCATCACCTTATTCTTTTGTTATCTCTGAATTTAAGCTCATCAGTTGAGTAGATTAGAATTATTTTCAAATGTTTTAGCCTTGCATATTGATCTTAAATAAAGTGCTCCAAGTTTTAAAGGAAGATGGCCTTATCCAAAGGTTCATCCCAATGTGATAAGGTCCCACACCTTAGGGATGTTCCAACATTGCACGGATCACTCGGATATTCAACTCGGTGCATGATCCGCGTGACAACATGTATGTCCTTATCCTCTTAACTAGAACATAACCCCTTTGGCATAACACCTTAATATGTAACAATGGCAAAGTGGTTCTAGGCACCTAAATTAATCCACCGCCGAGTAACCTCATGGATGAAACAGAAGAGCTCCACTTACCCACTTGACTAGTCATACATTGGGAGTTTAGATTTAAAGTTGTCCGTATCACGAACCTAGTGACGATACAACTAACCCACTAGTTTCTCATCAGATCGTATGGGGTAAAGTAAATCCGATATACTCCTTGGGAAACCTTGGTAAATCGAGCTCGCATTAGAAAACATTGACACCTAGTAGAGTGATCTACTTATGAAAGCCATTTTGTCTTGGAACCCACTTTACTAGTCCATTACCGTGTCTTGTCGAACCATCATGAAGTGACGACTTAAACTTGGAGTTTAAATTTTTTTTTTTTTTTTTTTTGAACAAGGAAAAGAGTCCACTTAAGTTAGATATAAGTGTCATTCATCGCAAGATTTACGACATATCACTTAGCTTAGTTTTATTTCTCACCTTAGGATGAGGTAAAACTTTACCCAAGTGACGCTTAGTTTATTTCCATCTCATTTGGTCTATACCCTTGCATTCTTGTTGCCCATTTGGGATAAGGAGGCATACCTCACGAGAGTTATCATAGACAATGTTCACCACTTTTTTGTCCATTTATGCCTATCTATGTTTACGGATGGGTTGTTAAACGTCTAAAGTTTGTGAGTACGTTTTCATGTCTTTGATAGTCCTTTGATCTTGATTTCAAGATCGTCTTCATAGCTAATATTTCATTTCATCACTATTTCCCCTTGAGTTGTTATTTTTCGTGCATTTTAGCTATAAAATTATGGTACTTACATCTTGTTTTCATTTTTGATAACTTGGTATAAGTTTCTTTATTGTTTCGTTATGTTACTCACACGATAATAACTTCTAGCTATACCTAGACTTAATTTCGATTCCAACATCATCTCGAGTATTTTGAGAGTGTTTATATCATGATGACATCATCTTGATTCTAACACCTTGCTTGCTTGGTTAATGTATCAAAATAGTGTTGCTATGTTATCCACATTTGTAAATTTCATTATCAAAGACTTAGATTTTGTTAGCATTTGAACTAGTCATAGTATATCTCGTGGATAGATTGTGTTAGTACAAATTTGGTGCTTAGATATTGTTTATATTTCAAATCGACCTAGGTATTGATAGGGTATTGTCACTATCTAATTTTGCACCTATCGTTGAAATCATAGCTTAAGGTATAGTGTTCCATAAAACAATTTGAGTGAATGATTGGTTTACTAGTGGACTTGCATAATTTTTCCTTGCATGTTAACAAACTCATAGACTTATTCTAGGACAATCTTGTTGGGTTATTAAAATTATGTCATCACGATGTATATTTTCCTTATGTTCCCTTTGGAAAATCACACAAGAATTTCCATACTCACGATGAATGTCTACTTGAATGTCATTATGCCTCCTTAAACTCGACATGGAACTTCCTTCCCTTTGAAGGATATCCATAACACTATCTAAGCCTAGGAATTTGTACTTAAAAATGCCAACAAATGAATGACTATCGTGTGGTTCCTCACACTTACAAAAAAATGAACGTAGGTTTAGGCATTCACATCAAAAGATGCCCATTATGACTAAGCCTCATTGGTTCTTTACACTAGAGGTCCTATTTGGGTACCGTTCCCCACCTTCATCTCATAGTTGGTGGTATGGTTTGGACACGTCTGATCCAAATTATTATTCAGGTTTCCCCCACTCTTCTTTTGATTTAGATCCAAACTATTGTTTGTATTCCCACTCTTCTTCTAAAGATTCAGACTCCCAACTATAATTCGGATACCCCTAGATCAAATCCCGAATCAAAATCTTCCCTATCTTAGGACCTTCGCTCCAAATCACCTTAATAACGTCTTTCTCCTTTGAAGACTTGTGTGACTCCAATTTCCTTCGATCAAATATCTAATTCAGTTCTTAAGTCACGGTCTTCACTTTCTTTGTAAGACCTCCTTCATCACCACCTCGATGACCCCTTCCTCTCATTACAGAGTTCCATGACTCAGTTCCCTGTAGTCAATCATCCAATATGACTCCTACTTCACAACTTAACGGTGATGGTTATGCAATCCTACTTTCCAACCTACATTACATTGTCTTCTAGAAAAAAGAACTAGGTCTGAATCCAAATCATCCATTCATGAGATGCCTGCCTCTAATTCTACTACGTCTCTCGATTCATCTTCTTTTATTAATCAGGATCCAATTCCTCTTTGGCCTCTAAGTCATTTCGATCATACCTTATCATATCTTTGTCAATCTTCTAAAGATCAATGTCTCATGACCACGTCGAACCATTAGAAAGAAGCCATGTGCTAAGATATCTTTTCAAAACACTATCAAAACTCTTTATGGGAGTGATAAGTTCAAACATTCCCCTTGTCTACATCATCAAACATCTTCATCTTCTTCTGATTAATTAATATTCCCCACTTATCAGACCCATTTCTTCTAGTCAACCTCTTATGGTTGAAGAACAAAACCTATGCTTTGATTGATTTCTCTCATAATGAAAGAACAATCAAACTACATGAAGATATCCCTCTATAAGGATTCTTTCTAGAACTTGATATGCTTGCATATGGGGAGGAATAATTTGATTCCTTTTATTAGAGCGTAGAGGAAAATCCTAAGGTCATGAAACTTGATTCTTCTTCTATTCCATCTTCACCTTCCTCTGAGCATGATGAGATGTCGGGGTCTAGCATTGATCCATGGCCTATCTTCTCATTACCAAATCATTCCTTATCTATCATCATTTCTCAATGAAAATATGACCTTGGTTCACCACCTAAAAGCCCATCATCTTCTTCTATCCTAGCCACCCTCGGGTAGCCCTCTATTTTCTACTTGTGGGTCACCTCCGGTAGCCCATTACCTTCTATTCTTGGGCCACGTCCTAATAGCCCTTCATCCTCTTCTATCTATGGGAAACCTCTGAGTAGTCCCTCCTCATCTATACTTGGGCCACACCCTAGTAGTCCCTCATCATCTTCTTCCATTCTAGGGCCGTGTCCTAGTAGCCCTCCATTATAATTTATTTATGAGTCACCATGGGGTAACCCATTACCTTCTATTCTTGGGGCATTTCCTAGTAGCCCTTCATCCTCTTCCATCTATGGGGCACCATCATATTCTATTCTTGGGCCATGTCCTCGTAGCCCAATTTATTCCATTTTTGGGCCATGTCCTAGTAGCCCTTCCTCATCTTCTAGCCATGGCTCACCTCTAGGTAGTCCATCCTCTTCAATCCTTGGACCGTATTCTCTTTGTCCATCATATCGTTCTAAATATCCATGTTCTTCTCCCACTTATCGGGATCAGACAAGTCACACATCAACTTATAAAAAACCCAAATAGGTTCATTATCAAGCTCCCAACAAGTCAAACAACCATAAGGTTAACAATCAAGTGCGATTCAAGAATGCACATCAACATAACCATCACATATGGCGTAAAGTATAAAAACCTAGGGATACAGAACTCAAGCTCCCACATATGAAATCCACGTTTCAAGATAAATCACAGTCATTTGTTGAGTATGAGCTCACCACGATCATTGAGATCAGAGATAATATGACTCTTGATTAAAAAAAACACACTTAACCTCCTTGTCAAGGAAATCACAAACATTATTGTTGGATCCTATCACGCTAAGTGAATTTGTTAGTCCTAACTTTCTAAAAACTATCAAAAATCTAAAAATCAAAACAATTCAAAAATACAAAAAAATGAGAAAACATAAAAAAATCAAAGGTACAAAGATCAAAAATTGCAATCAAGTATTGCGTACACATGGATGTTCTTTCTTCCATTCCTTGCTATTTATTCTACAAGTCTGCCTACCATTTTTATCCCTTCGGTGATATTTTGGTTAGCTTATTCACACACATTTGATGAAATTTA